>CM041292.1:131767543-132384850 GCA_023052935.1 Piezodorus guildinii | reverse complement strand
TATAATAGATCGATAACTTATATTTTTGAGTTAATAATCACTCTTAAATACCACTTATAAAAAAGAATTAATCATATTTCCAACAGAGACATTTAACCTGAAAATTGTTCTCCTCTATACTTATTTATTTCTTATAAAATTCTTTCTAGTGTATATTTATCCATTTACTGTTATTATTAACAATGAGAAATGCTTAATAATTTCAAATAAACGAATTTGAAAATAATTAATAGAACAAATTTTAACTAAAACATTTTCCTGATCAGAAATGCTTACATTTCCTATATATTTTTATATCGTACATCTAAATCAGAGTAAAAGGAACACTCACAGAAGCAATGTGAATTGCTTTTTTAGCCTTTTTACGAAAGCTATACTTTTTTTCCAGGAAACCTATTGTTTCCATTTATTTAGAGCTGTATGAAGGTTTTAACAATCAATACTAACTTTCCGTCCATCAGCTTAAAACAGGATGGGAAAATATCGAACATCTGCGTTCGTATCAATTTTTTATTGAGTGTATTTCTAAGACTGAAATAATCCATCACCATTATAAATAAACCATTTGCTAAGGCAAACAGGGATAAGGGATACACTTGTTAAGGGATAAACAGGGGAATAAGTCCCAGAATATAAGTTTTTTTCTATTCTCTTCTATTCTATTCTATTGATGGTGTATGGTCGACTGCTGAGATGATAACTTTGATATCTTAAAATTTTAGAAACAAAGCCATCTTTTTATTCTGTTTTCAATTTTAAGGATATGTAAAACTTGCTCCTTCATCACTAGATTCTTCTTTTCTATTTAATGAACATAACTATAACGTACAATCTAAAATCTTTAGGTTTTTTTTTTTTGTTATGTTTTGTTTATTGTGTGATGTGTGATGTGATGTGTTTGTCGGAAACATTCCATAAAGTTAGAATCGGTCATAATTACTCCGAATTTGAAACGAGGTGAAACGTGATTTTGAGGTGCGATCGAGTTTGAAACAGGGTGACTCCCTTTTACCTGTGTTATTTAATATAGCTTTAGAATATGTCATAGAAAAGGTGATGTGTACCGAGAAAGGCTTAAATATGGGTGACAAGATTCCGGTTTTGGGGTCTGCCGATGATTTGGTACTGCTAGGTGAAGACACGGAAACCATACAACTAAATACAAATGTGTTAATAAAAACCGGTAAGGAAATAGGACTCGAATTAAATACCGATAAGAAGAAGTATATGATTAGTAGCAGAAACGGTGTCGATCTTGGTGATATTGATGTATCAGGTCATACATTTGAACACGTAGAGAAATTCAAGTATTTAGGTTCAATTATAACTAGAAAAAATTAAATCCAGGAAGAAATAAAGTCCCGGTTAAAGGTGGGAAATGCGTGTTATTATTCAGTTGCTAAGTTACTTAGTTCGCGGCTTCTATCTAAAAACTTAAAGATTAGAATTTATAAAACTATTATTCTTCCAACGGTTCTTTACGGATGTGAAACGTGGCAGCTTACTTTAAAGGATGAACAACGGCTTAAGGTTTTCGAAAATAAGGTATTGTGTAAAATATTTGGTCCGAAGAGAGATGAGGCCACTGGGGAGTTTAGAAGGTTGCACAACGCGGAATTGCGGAACTTGCATCCAGTGAATATAATTGAGCTGATTGTATCGCGGAGACTCAAATGGGCGAGTAAAGTTGTTGGGCTCGATGACGAGCGGATTCCGAGAAAATTGGTATTTGCTGATCCGACTGTTAGGCGTCCGAAAGGTAGGCCGAAGCGGAGATGGGAGGATTGCGTTAAGGCTGATCTCGGGAGCTTGGGTTTGAATGGTGAACATTGGACGAGTCTGCGTAGGCGGAATTTGGTGGTATCGGCATCGAACCTTCGGGTTCGCTAAGCCTATTATTTTTATTATTATTTTTTTATTGCACATTTTCTTGGTTTTACCAGAATATTTACCTACCCGGACCAAAGTCAAGGGCTAGGCAAAAAAATACTACACTATATTTAAAAATTTTCTGATGATTCTGGCTGTACCGAGGAGAACTGCTTTCTGTCCTTCTTCCAGAACCTTTTCGGGCAGTTTTAAGTTTTTGGTTGCTAAAATGGTGTCATCTGGAATGAGACCGTTGCATGAGATAATTATCGGATACACCTTGATTTGTTCCAGCTTATAGACTTGACGTAGTTCCTGGCACAAATCTTGATATTTTCGTATTTTCTCAGCAATAGTTTTGTCGATATTGTTATTATTATTATTATTATGTTTTGTTTATTGTAAAGCCACTTAATCTTTTCTCTACGGAAAGGTATAAGTCCAGCGGTAGACATAGACATAAATGCAGTACCTTCAAAAACCTACTTACGACGCCTCGAACTATATTTGGATAATAGCCTAACATGGAAAATACATATGAAATCAAAGCGACAAGAACAAAGAAGACGTCACAATCAACTTAGGCCCCTGTTCAATTACAGATCATCACTAAATAAAGGAAACATGCGACAAATATACACCACTCTACTCAGAGCTATCTAGACATACGGAGCACAACAAAGTACGAATACCTCAATACAAAGTTCTACGAAATATTTTCCAAGCACCATGGTATTATGTTAAGTCACAAAATCTATACGACGACATAAACATCCCAATAGTAAATTCCGACATTCACAACAAATATAACACGTTTCATTCATCAGTTAATTAATGAATTACACACTTATTTTACGTAACTTTGATCATAATGAAAATAATATAACGTCCTTAATATGATAATATAATATAATTGCATTATAATAATATCTTGAAACGAAGTGCCTTATCTTTAAAATTAGGGGGATTCTAATACGAAGGGATGGTAGAGGGGATGAAGGAGGGCGGAAATATCTAATGAAGTGGGACGTATGGTATCGCTTAATATCCATAATATCAAAGTACTTTCTGTAGGCAAGATGTTTGAAGTAAGGGCACAGGTATGTACCTAGGTATCTTAGGCGAAAGCTCCTCAAAATAGGCAATCGGATATAGACAAAGCAGCATCATTTGTATTTATGCGAAATATTATTATTTTAAGAGACAAAAGGAATCGTAAATATTAAAATTTTGTGAAAGCAATTGAGACGTTGAGTTCCAAAAGGTACTGTATCCATTCTAGGAAATTTCACAGGAAGCGCGAAAATCTCTCGTTACTATATTATAAAAACCAACTTATTTGATTCCTTCCATATTAAAATATGTATTATTTTTACTATGTTAATTACATCAAATTAATGTTATGGAATGAAATGTTTTAGTATGATTAGGAACGATTTTTTTTTATTATTTCAACTTATTTATTCAGAAACATTACAATTTGTCTCAATGGACAATAATAATAGTTTTTTAAGATCACAATCATACAATATTTACAGTATAAATAATATAAAAGTCAAATTACATTAAAAAATGAATACAAATAAATAAATAAAGGTATATAATAAAATTTATAAATAAAACAAATACAAGTTAACAAATTAATGAACAGACTCATACCTATGAACAATATTTACAATCTGCTGGTGAACCCCGGACGGGGCTTGTCCCCCCACTTGTGGCCGAAGGACCCAGCGCCTCCTTCTCAGCCGTGTCATTGGTGAGAGCCAGCGGAAGCTGAGTTAGGGCGCCATAGCCACTAACAAACCGCACATGAGCGAAGAATCTGAACAGTGTCAGAACTCCAATATAAGTATTGACAAAACGTCTCGAGGCCAATGCCGTTTCAACCTACTAGTAGGGTTGTGTGGAGCTGGAGAGGGATTGTGCTATAGGATTCGGATGATGAATAAGGTTCTGATGGAATTTGGAAAATTTGGATGGAATCAGGTCTAAAATAAATGGAACATTGACGTCCTGGTGCAAGTTATAGTTGGTGACATAATAAGGAGCGTTTACGATTGTTCGGATTTCTTTGGATTGAATGCGTTTGATGTTAGAGCGTTTAGATGTCCCCCACAGTTCAAGTCCGCAAAGGCTTCAGATATCCAGATAGGCTTCAGTACTTTATTGTAGATTAATAATTTAATATAATATATAATTAATAATTTTAATAACAACTGTTAGTTCATATTTTCTGTTTAGTAGTATGTATAAATGTCCGAAACGTCGATTAAGTTCTTTACTTTTAAGTCTTGTTTGTGGGTTCCACGTCAATATTTTGTATAGTAGTAAGCTAAGATACCGGAATTTATCTGAAGAAGGAATTGGTTAGAATTGAATAAAACTGGCGGAAAAACTTTCCGTCTAAGAGTGAAGGTTACGTTTGCACGGTGTACACGGCTTCGTGGAACGAAATTAATTAATACATTTTGAAATAACTGCATTTTCAAAACGCATTTTTAGAGGACTTGACAGTTCATTAGATAAAATCAAACAGAAGATTTAGGTAGAACTAAATGTTGAGAATACAAATATGTCAAAATATCTATTTTGTAAAAAAATGTCCTTCAGTACCTTATGGAAACCAACCTCTCAATTATTGATATTTACAATAGCTGATAATTCAATCTCATTCTATAACTATCGACACATAACCACACAAATCATCTCTTTTTTTCACATTCTTTCCATCACAAGAGCAACGCTAAAGATAAATAAAAAGAAAATGGTCGTATCTACTAAATTAATTATTACAACTTAAGGAATCCATTTGATAGGTATTCAACAAGGTAGTTGCAAATATAAATAGGAACTAAATAAATGTGAAAACATATATTTTTCAGCATTCTACATAAAGCACAAAAGAAAACAATCATATTTCAATCGTATAATTATAATCTCCTCAATCCAAAATGCAATCCCCTGATACAGGGAACTAATATTTCGCCTTCGTTCCTCTCCGCCTCATCCGCATGTAACTCCTATCGCTGAAAATTATCAAAACAGAGTTAGGCCATTTCGCGAAACGGTTGTTTCAATCAACCAAATGTAAACAAATGGCACCAAATCGTCATCAACGTTGGGTAAATAGAAGCTGCGGGCCGCGGATACAATGCTCGGTCAGATCGGGGTCGCCCTGGAATAATAGCTAGTCAATGGAGCTCAGCCACGTGTCACAGTAAAATTGTAAACTTATCACTACATTAACTGAGGCTTATTGGCTACAAAATAAAACACACCAATAATGTACATTAGTTTTATGAAAAATCAAATATTCTCGACCAAATTCATCCGCCTAACAGACTACCTCAATTGAGACATTGATTTCCAAAAGGTAGTAAAGGAAATGTTTTCCAAAGTTGATATTTTGACATATTTGTATTCTAATTGTTTAGTTTTATCTAAAACCGTCATCAAATTTTATCTAAAAAACATAAAAAAATCCTTTAAAAAAGTATTTAAAAATTGCATTTCATTCCAAATCTAAATTCACATTTTATTTCATTCTAAGAGGTACTAAAAACATTTCCTTCTAAAACTCACTATATTCTATGTAAACAGATATAACCTTTCCTTCTAAAAGGTACTTTTCTATACAGCAGAAGTACCTAACCCCGTAATATATCACCATTAATTTATTGTTTTCTCAAATTTGTGCATTTTTATTGTTTCATTAAACACGTTTTGAATCACCGCTATTATTTTAAACAATGTTTTTAACCTTATAATCAGTTGTTAGACTACTTGAAACAACTTAGTTGCGTCGCTTTTGTTCTTTTAGTTTGTCAATTAAATTCATTTTTTTCATAGTATTTCTTCTTGTAGCAACATAAATTTGGTTTAAAATTTTTCAGAAACTCAGATTTTAATAGAATAATGGTATTTGATACAGTAAATAGTTGGAATTAGCATTCCACGAACTTGCTAAATATGTGTAGAAAATCCGTGCCTGGCCCAACTTAGTAGTCGCTTTTTTTTTCGTATAAAAAAAAGCTCAAAAGTTATTATTTATCAGTATCTATGGTTAAATATTGTTCACACGTAGTTAATAATATAGGTAAATTGCTAAATTCACATAAATAGTAAATACTAGTGTAAAACAAACTTCATAATTACATACTTTCTAATTATAGTGCCATAAATAGATAAATTGTCCTTTGAACATTCACTTTCTTTATGAATAATAGATAATCAATGTTATTAACCAACAAAGAAAAATATTTCTCAGAAAGAGAATAAGGAAATATACATAATTTAGTAATTAACAATCAGTTAGTTAGTTATCGGTAATGTATCAGGAAGGTTATAGTGACTGTTAACAACTTGTCTCGCGTTATATTCTTCCGAAAAGTACTATATCCCTTTTAATTCTTTCTAAAAAAAGACCACATTCACGTTTCATTCCAAAAAAGTACTATATCCATATTATTTTGTTTAAAAGTCATAGGAAAAGTGCAATAATTTGAAGAAATAAGTTGGCAACACACTTGAAAATCAACTTTAGATTTTAATAAAAAAAAAAATTAAATAAATTGGTCCATTTATAAATAAATTACAGACTTTTTGCGTTTCCTGTAAAATTGTCTAAAGTGAATATAGTACCTTTTGGAAATCAACGTCTCAATTCTCTATCGACTTTGAAATGCTTTTTCAATAATTCAACACCATTATAAACAAAAACAAAAATTTAAACCCTCTGTAAGAGCCTATCAGGAAATAAAACCGCTATTTCAGACAACTGGCCATATTATATCTGTATCAAAACAGAAGGTTCAAAAATATACAATGTTTCAGGCAGTACATATATGTATTAAAAATTTAAATATACTGCTCAGTTCCGACTACCAACAAGTTTCTTCACATCAGAACTATATCCTATAGTAGAATCTCTCAAGTTCACAAATTAATTCTGACAACAGTAAATTCGTAATTCTAACTGATAACTTAAGCTCACTTCAGGCAATAAGCAGTTTTAGATACATAAATTATAACACTATCAAGACTGACAATGTTAAACAGCACTACATTGCTTTATATGTATTTTCTTTATATTGTATTATGTATAAGGAAGGTTAAGGCTCACGTCAGGATTATATAAAACGAAGAAGTCGTCATATTAGATATAACTGACCACATTAACAGGTTTTTCAGTGAAAGTTTCGGTCCCATATACTAATTTGCATTCAGTTTAAAGGAAGTTGTAGAAATGTTTAGTAGGAAATATATAAACATTTCCCAATAGGTCAATAATACAAAAGCATATTTATTCCGCAATATATTATTTTGGGCATGGGTTTCAACAAGACTAAATAAGGTGGAAGTAGAAGAAGAAATAAAGAAAGAAGAAAAAAAAAACTTTATTCTGGAACTAAGTCCCCTATGAATAACATGAAATGTAACAAAGTAAAATATTCACATCTGGCCTAGATACAAAATTAATGAGGACAAAAATAAAATAGATTTAACATAAGTAAAAATAAAATAAAAAAATAATGATATGAAATCAATACATTTGGGCACAATATAATTAACTAATATTTATCACTTTTGCTAAAACTAAAACAGAATGCACACACACACAAAAAAGAACTACTAGTGTACATTTATTACAACTTATTTAAACTCCAACATATAATCACTAAAGGAAAATATTATTTCTATTTCAAGATAAACAAACTACATATTAACAAATAATATCATTGAATAACGAAGTTTAAAAAAAAAAATGAAATATTAAAAAATATATTCAGAATTTCGTGCTCGATATAAATATGCAATGGCTGTATGAAAAAAAAAAAAAAAAAAAAAAAAAAAAAAAAAAAAAGGGATTTTTTTTTTCTAATGCCCATTATGTATCATTCTCGATTTTTTTTCTGACTTATTACTTTTTTTGTAGCCTCTATACATTTTAAGGAATTGTGGAGTACTTAAAATTAAGGCTGTAGGATTACGCCAAATGCCAAAAATAAATCAATTTTTATATTTCCAAATAATGATAGTAGCATTAAGTAAAAGATTTTGTTTATTCTTAACATATCAAAAGGTTATACAATTAATGTATTTAATAAAACCAAAGTTATCATTTATTTTTTAACTGAATAAAAGTACCAGATGCAGCACTTTTGATTAATTAATTACGACGTTTTCTTGATTTTATAGGCAGAAACTATTGAACACAAAGAACCAGTTAAATTCCATCGTGAATGCTTTAATGAAAAAATTGATGTGACATCCCAGACATAAAATCTGTTTTAAATATATAATTTCGTTTCTGAGCTGAACGCACCGCTTAAAGCACACACTGGTATTTTTGAGAGATTTGATTATTTGGAATCAGGTGACTCAAAAACGTTTATTTTCTTGAAAATTTTGGATTACTAATTTTCACGATCACCGTTTTCTCCTTACCTATATATATCTCGTATTGGTCAGTAGAAGTAAAATAATAATTAAATGCCTCAGTTGTAAAGAAAGTAAAGAAGTGCAATGACAATAGCAAAGAAATTTTTAGGGAAACTGTTTCATTTTTCATCAGAAACAACTTAATTCCTCTTAGAGATTTGAAGCCCTTCAACTCAACCCTTATAATTAGCTGATATTTTGTTGCTGGTCATACTATTTTATAAACTGATATGGTTGCTATAAATATTAAACATAAAATGATTACAAATGGTGAAGAATTTATAGTCTTTACGGTTTATATTTTGAACAGTTTGTATTTGTATGTAATTTATTTAAATGTTGTTGTCCTATAGTCCCATAATCCATGAATTTTAACTATAAGATAATTCAGCTTATAATTTTAAGGCATATTTCGATTTCTCGTAATCCCTAAGATATATCTTTTTAAATATCAAGTATATCATTCTCTAGGAACCTAGTCTTTTTTTAAGTCTTTTTCATTCATTATTATTAACACAAAATTTTTGTTGAATAATTTTAATTACACCTAATGATTCTTTAATTGGAATTGGTGGTTTTTCATTACAAACAAACACTTTTCCTTTCTGATAAAGCAAAAAACAGTAAATACCTCTTTTTATTAAAGACCAAATAGTTACTAAAATAGAATTCCCTAAACTAATTCTACAAAGCATTCAACGTACACTTCTTTCCTCATAAAAAAAAACCGCAGAGGTTATGTTTTATTTTCTCAGACTTTAAATGGATTGAATACTGGCTATATTTTTTTTATTAGAGACAAAAAAAGGTTGTACTAAAAGTTTTGTTTGACTCGTGTAAAGACCATTTCAACGATTGCGAATACTTGTTTGAACAAATGGTTAAGAAAAAAATTAAATGAGAATCTATATCAAATTTTAAATCATTTATCCTCTAAAACCGCAGTTTATTAATACTACTAACCGGTAATATTAATACTTACGTCCACACTTAATACTTAATACTTACGTCGTATATCAGTAACATTAGTATATTTAATATAATATAAACGATTTTTTTAAAAAAAATTCAACACCCGCTCAAATCGTTTGATTCATACACTATCATCACCTGTCTTATCTGACGACGCTTACAAGGAACTGAAATACAGATCTCATAAATTAATCTTCAGATTTATATATTATATTTTGTATAAATCTTTTTTAATTGAAGGTCATTCGATATTTTCTCTTTATCTTTATGATGACAGGGAGCGGCGTGGCCTTGTGGAGAATTATAATGTAAAAATAATGTTAAAATGTCCATTAAAATAATGTCATAATTAATAAATGCATGAAAAAAAAAAAAAAAAAAAAAAAAAAAAAAAAAGACCACCTTTAGGTTGCTCATCTTGAACAATACAACTATACTGTATTTTAGAATCTCTCAAATTTTTATACTAACTTCAGCAATAAGCAATTTTATAAACATAAATAATAACTATCCGACTGTATTGCAGTAAACACTCTACATTTCTTTAAATGACAAAAATAAGTCCTTTTTTGGAGGGAGGAGGGTTGTCTACATTATAGAAAACGAATAAGTCTACAAATTAGCCGAAAATTACAGTTCAACAGGTTTATCTTAACGTTTTGGGCGCATATAATGATTTTCATTCAGTGAAAAATAAAATTGTGGAAACACCTAGATGGAATATATAAACTATCCCAAACAGGTAAATATTCCACAATATATCATTTAGAGCATGGTTTTCAACAAGAAGCCTAAACAAAAAAATTTGTTAGATTAAGGTCAATCCACGGAATATGCAATAGTTATTTATACTGTATAGGAATGACAATTACTGGCCAGTGTGAGCACTGCGATAAACGAGAAAAACACTAACATATGTGGAGCATATAATCATCAGATAAAAATCGTATTCAAATTATTAGATAATTACTCTACATATCGACAAATATTATCATGGAATAACGTTAAATAAACTTAGTTATAGCATATTAAAAAATAAATCAAGATCATTCTACTCAAGCAAAATGTATAATGTCCGTAATGTTTATCAAATGCCAAAAAAAAAAAAAAGTGGGTATCCAAAATTGAGGAAAAAAACTGGTGGCTAAGCGTGATTTAGGCCTAATCACCTTCTTGCACAGTTGTTGGCCGTGAAACAGTACGAATCTCTGTAAGTACTGAAACCTTCATGGGTTGTAGAGTTACAGGTTTTTTTTTTTTTTTTTTTTTTTTCCTTTATATTTTTATAGTGTATCAAATTTTCTTGATATAACCATAATTGTTTAATTTTGTGAACAAAAGTAATAAAGTCAAAAAGACAAAGGTATATTAACAAAAAATCTGATATAATATATTTTTTTAAAGTCGATACAAGAACTGTGATTTCATTTGTTTCCATGTTTTACAATATTTCGAAACCGTTTATTCTTCAAATTATAAAACAACATTGAGGGTCGAGTGATGATGGCATTTCTTTAAATCTAATCAGGTTAATTAATTTTTTTAAAAACCTGGAATGTAACGTAAACATTGAGGGAGGTATCAGGCAGGCATACTCCGTTTTAATTTTAAATTACTTCCGGTAGATACGTTCAGTATAATTTATACGTTTTGGAGAAGTTGGGTGAGGGTGAGTCATAAAAAAAATCACTAATAAAAAAATCTTATTATATTTAACCCCTTCATCAGAGCTAAGAGGGATAAATATGTCCTAACAGAGAACCTATTATTTATTGCTTTAACTTTTTATATACCATAGTTATATACATGAATTGTATGTTGTAGTCATGAACATAATTTATATAATTTGTTTTGGAAGTGAATATTATAAATTTGTTCGCAACGTTGAAGATACATTTACGAAAAAAGATTGGTATTGGAATTAGATATATATGTAGGTGTGATATATCGCGGGCAATTGCACAATTTTTTTTTTATTTTTAATATTTATTACAATTTGTTTCTAAATGAACAATAGTAATAGTGATGTGAGACCACATTCATACAATATATACATAAAAAAAAGGTAAAGTCATATTATATAAAATGTAATATATATATATATATATATATATATATATATATATATATATATATATATATATATATATATACAATAAAAAAAAAACACAACTTATAATTGAGATAAATAAAAGTCAGAAATAAATTAACATCATGCAATAAATCATAAATTATACAATATTTCCAATCTGCTAAAGGAACCCCAGACTAGGCCTTTCCCTCCACTTTTAGAGGAAAAAGCGGAATCCAAGAGATCCCAGCATCACTCTCTCAGCCGCGTCACTGGCGCCAGGAGGCTAAGCCCATTCAGTACATGAGTGGAGGATCTGACCAGTGTCGAAAGTTAAATAACTTTAAATGAAACTGTTTTTTCAAATAGTTGTGTGCGAAATTGTATTAAAGTATCAAATAATAGTGAATATTATGCAAAGCGCTGATCAGATTTGTTTAGACAGAATGAAATGGAAAGCAAAATTGTTTAAAGAAATCCATTACGTTTGTTAATGATCTTTTGGGTCAATGATTTCTGTTCAAAGAGAAAAATATCTGAAAGTGTCAAGAGGTGTTCGGTGTCTCTATAAATATATTTAAACGTCTGTGCTGAGTGATGATGATGGTGGAAGCCCGTTTATTATTACATTCAAAGCCTCTTCGCAGTGGATTTTCAAAGGAATCTATTAGCATTATATATTATTTTTCTTTATTTTTGTTCTACACTCTTCAGCACAGAAGAAGTTTTAGCTACGACTGCCACTTTCCCTTTTTAGATGTCTCTGTATAGTCAAAACGATTTTTCTCTACATCCACATTCTTAAGTTATTAGCTATTTAAAGGCTTTCTAATTTATTTTGAAAATGTTCGCAGTCAAGAGAGGTATCTCATCTAAATATAAATATGTCGGACATTCTAAAATAGTTGAATTAAACAGGAGAATATAACAGTATTTCTAACATGAATCTATCAATCTACATCCCTTTATTGACAACGATCCGAGGAGGGAATTAAAGAGGGTGTTCATGCCGGAATAAATACTAAGAAAAGCATGAGCGATTCCTATAGCTATGAGCACTCTCTTTTAATCTGAATAAAAAGCCAATAATTGGCTCGAATATGAACTCAGGTAAGTGAAGTAGTGGAATAGGTGCTCTTATTGGCTTTAGTACTCACTCTGATAAATGGAGGACTGGCTTGGATGGCTGGAGACACGTCATCTTAATTAAGAGCCTGCTTTACACGATGATATTAAGTCAAATCTGTGCTTATAATAACAATAATAATTCTTTCTTTATTCTGACAAGTTCCTTTTGAATAATACAACAGGAAATAAAAAGTGGACTTAATACCGGAGTCTTAGAGTATAATAATGGAAAACAAAAGAATTGAACTAATAACATGAACAAATAAGATAACATAAACGATAGATTCTAATAAAAATACACAAACAAGAAAAATAAACTTATGTTAGCATTAGAATATATATATTACATTTATTTTTTAAATAAAATAAAAAAATAAAATAAATTACAATTCTTCAATGTATGTTAACATAAGAACGAGAAAATATATAATAAAAAAATAAAATTGAATGAATAAATAAACGTATCTGCCTGCTTTATCTGTTGATCTTTCCTGAAATTAGCATCTATTTGGGAACTATATTAATAGGAAATGGCTAAATAACAAGATTTCTATCTTGAGAGAATTAGGGAGTTCCGGATATTAGAAGGAATGGAGTTCCATAAGGTTTCGGATTAAATTAAGAATGATCTATCGGTGGTTGATATGTAAATATTATGATATCTGTGTGTGTGCGTGTGAATCGGGTTAATGTATTTCAAAAACTGTCAGTTGTATGGAACTCTAATTTATAGAGTTTTTTTAGGAACTTGTGTGCCTGAGATGTTACATAAACTTTTTCACCAAAATCGACTAACCAAAAGAACCACTTTATACCATGAATTTTGATTCAACTCTCTACACCGATAGTTTCCAACAAGATATTTTCGCGGAGCCCTTCATACAGCCGTTTCAATTAGAATAACCATCTAAATCATAAATATTAGATATATTATTACGTTTTTAGTGGCCAAACTGTAATAAGAAGAAAAAATAACCAGGTTAGGAGTTTACTGCAATACGCGAAGCCATGAATTACTAAAATTTAGAATCTTGCAGATGGTTCTAGATTTTTTAAAGGAAGTAAAAATCCTTCATTATAGCATCCTTCAGAGTGAACGTAAAATGGTGGTCCAGAACCTGTGCTAAATCAGGTACTCGTTAAAGATACCCATAATAATTAAATCTGGATATTTATTCGTCTTCATAGATGATTATTCGAATACAAATTATTCTGCAGATAAAAATTAAATTAAATATAAACATTATTAATATTAATTACTAAATATATACCAAAAAATAATATTAAATTCAAAAAAAAAGGATAAGTATTTCAAATAAATAAATGTTTGTATCTTTCAAGAATGTTATTTTTGAAAATACAATCAGATTTTCAATCGCGCATGAGCGTAATTAATTAAGTAATTAGCAATTGAATAAATTAGTTGATTAATAAATATAAATATGGTAGTATTGTAAAAAAAAATATAAATATAATATATTATATATATATATATATATATATATATATATATTATATTTGTTTTGTTGATGAGGGAATTTTAATTAATTTATTTTTATTTTTTTAATATTTATAGTTGCTATTCTGATATTCTGAAATAGCATCCTTGACGATCCAATAACAACTATAAAAGTAACAGAAACATGAAAAGCGCATCCGTGATCGAAAATTTAATAGCATATTTGGAAATAGCAGCTTTGAAAACCTAATAAAAGATACATATATTAATGACAACTATAAAAGAAACAGAAACATGAAAATCTGATAGTATATTCGAAATTAGCATCCTTGAAAACCTCATAAAAGATACCTACATTAATACAAACTATAAAAGTAATGAAAAAACGAAACGCGCATGCGCGATCAAAAATCTCATTGCATATTCGAAAGTAGCATCCTTGAAAACCTTATTAAAGATACCTCCATTAGTAAAATACAAAACCTAATGAATAATCGTAAATTTATTAATAAGATAGATACCAAAATGTATTTATTTGAAACACCAAATATTTTTTTTTTTTTTTTGAAATTTAATGTTTGATATGTAATAGTTATACATTAATAATTATTTGATGAATTATTACATATTCGAACAATTTTTGTTTGTTAAACATTTTTTTTATTCAAATAACTAAGTTTAAATATGACAGATAAATTCAATTTATTCGTTATTTGCGAACGACAGATAAAATTAGCCGTTATTCGAAAGTTTCGAATAACAGATGATTTATTCGTTATTCGAAAGTTTCGAATAAATTATAGATGATTTATTCGTTATTCGAAACTTTCGAATAACGGATAATTTGTCCACAGATGAAAATTTATTCGAATAACAAATAAATGATTTATCTGTCGTATGTTTGTTTATCGTCTGCCGTCTGTTGTTGTTGTTTGGGGTTTTTGAGGCGTAAAACCCTGGGGTCATCAACGCCTATAGTTCTCTTTAAGTATAAATAAATAAATAAGTCAAAACTAATAAACTAGGCGTATAATCATTAGGTAAAATAGTAAAAATAAATAATTTTAAAAAAAATAAATTAAATAAAGATAAGTTAAATTAAAAGACTATATTTTATTAAATAGTAGGTGACTCTTAAGAAACCTGAACAGCGCCGAGATGTTGTTTTCATTATCGGAAAGTATGAAGAATATATTAGGTATAAGCCCAAATTTGTTTAAACCTGTCCTATAAGAAAGGCTATTCTTCTAAAATGTGGCTGATAGTCAGGATACTGTTACAATGTGGGCACTTAGGAGGTGGTTGCTTGGTAATGAGATGAAGATGGGTCATGTTAGTGTGACCAATCCTCAGTCTGGCCACGACAACTTCTTCTCTGCGGCTTGAGCGACATGATGAGGACCAAGGCCCCACATTTGTTTTGACGACTTTCAGTTTGCTAGCAGGACTCTCGTCCCACATGGACTGCCAGGCAGCCGATATTTCCTTTCGGAGCGGCTGAGACATATCTCGCGGTGTTAGGATAGCTACACCTTGACCCGGAAGGGTGAGCGCCTGTTTGGCGGCCCTATCCGCCAGCTCATTACCCACTATCCCCACATGGCTTGGGATCCAAATAAAGCATACTGTCTTTTCCAATTCTTGGAGCATATGGATATATCGGTGTATCTTTAGGACGAGAGGTTGGGGAGAGTACATGCTATTTAAACCTTTTAAGGCACTCAGAGAGTCGGTAACTATGGTGATTGAGTGTGAAGGAACTGACATAGCGTAGTGTAAAGCTGAAACTATTGCTTGAAGCTCTGCAGTATAAATGTTACATAGTTTATGTAATTTTATTTTGTGTGTCGAGTTGTGTGTAACGAATGAGCAGGCTGTAGATTCTTCTGATTTTGATCCATCTGTATAGATTAAAAAGGTATCCGGAAGAGTATGGAGCAGAGTGGTAAATTCATTTTTGTATTCGGAAGGGAAGGTATTGGTTTTGAGTAATCGTGACAAGTCAAGCATAATATTGGGGGGTTTGTGAAGCCACGGAGGGTTTAGAGGTTCTGGTTTGCAGATAGGTAAGCTTTTAAGGAAATCGATGGCGGAAGACATTCTTTCTGTTAAAGGGAGGGTTGAATTAGGTTTGTTTCTAAAGCATTTGTGAATTTTGGTTTAAATATGGAGCTATGGGTAGGATGATCAGGTTGGAGAATTAATTTCGATATATAGTTCACAGCTAGTTTTTTTCTTCTAAATAAAAGCGGAGGTATACCTGCTTCGGCGCATAAACTAAGAACTGGGCTTGTTCGGAAGGCTCCGGTTGCGTTTCTGATGCCCATATGGTGCACTGTATCTAGCTTATTTAGAGTACGAAAACGAGCCGATCCATAAACAAAGCATGCATGATCTAATTGACATAGTGTATCTTAAACATCGTAGAGCGATCGGATCCCCAGGAAGTATTGCTAAGGTATCTTAATATAGTAAGTTTTTTTGTTGTAGCCGATTTAAGTGCTGAAATATGTGATTCCCATGATAGTCTTTTATCGAACGTCAAACCCAAAAATTTATGACTATTTGTATAAAGAATGGGAGAATTTCCGAGGTAAAGTGTAGGGGAGGCGGGAGTATTTCTTTTCCTGCTGAAATGTAGAGCTCTGGTTTTTTCGGAGGAGAATTCGAGATCAATGGAATGTGACCAGCTGTTGATGCGATTAATAGCGTCTTGTAGCTTGTGCTGTATAGTAGTAACGTTTCCAGAACGGCAGGCAATGGCGAAATCATCTGCGAACAACATCGGTTTGACACTTCGAGGTAGGTTGAGCCCCAGTTCGTTGATAGCGAGGCAAAACAAAGTCGGACTAAGCACACAGCCTTGTGGGACTCCGTTCATCTGTTCTTGGTTCGCAGATAGTTCGCACCCTATCCTAATTCTAAAGAAACGATGTTGAAGGAATTCCTGTATGTAATGGAATAGATGACCGTGTATCCCATTGGACGAGAGTTTGCTGAGGATCGCTGAATGGTTAATGTTATCAAAGGCTTTTGTCATGTCAAAGAATATGGCTATTAGTTGCTGGGAATTGATAAAGGCGTATTGGATTTCGGTTTCTAGTGTGACTAGGTGATCAACTGTGCAGCGGCCTTTGCGGAATCCCGATTGAAATGGTTGAAGCAAATTGTTGTTTTCTATCGTCCACATCAGTCTTTTGTTTACCATACGCTCCATAATTTTGCTCAAACAACTAGTGAGGAATATGGGGCGATAGCTGTTGAGTAAACGCTTATCTTTTTCATTTTTTGGAATAGGGATGACAAATGAGTGACGCCAGAAATTCGGAAATTGTCCCGTGGACCAAACATGATTATAATAATTAAGCAGCCATGTAAGCGTATTGCTAGGTAGATGTTTAATCATGTCATAATGGACCAAATCGGGGCCAGGAGTGGATCCTTTAACGGAGGACAAAGTATTTTTTAGTTCCCACTTTGAGAACGGGATATTATAATCGGTGGAGTTATCATGTACACCTCTAGTTACACAATCTATGACTTCACAATCGTTATTGCTTGAGCCAGAGGTGTAGATTTCAGAAAAGAAATTACCAAAAGCATCTGCGACGGTTTTAGGATCGTCGGAGAGTTGTCCATTGATGAGGATGGTGTAGCGTGTTGAAGAAGAGGATTTAGTGATCTTACGATTTTTTTTCCAGATTTGAGTTGACGTCGTTGACGAATTTATGGAGCTTATATATTTTTTCCATGATTCGGTTTTGCTCAGATTGATTATTCTTCGGCAAAGAGCTCTCTGCCTCTTATATTCTACTAGATTTTCTGAGGTCATACATTTTTGGAATTTTTTGTATGCTTTTCGACGATCTCTGATCGCTTCCCTGCAAGCATCGTTAAACCAAGGTACGGGTGGTCTTCTTGGTGAGTCAGAAGACATTGGTATCGATTCTTTAGCTGCACGAATGATCGTATTAGTGATAGTTGAACAACCCTCATCAATGGTCAATTCATGAGGAGGGGTTCGGGGTGCCGAAGCTAAGGAAGCAAAGAGATCCCAGTCCGCTCTATGGAGCATCCATTTCGGAGTTATACGAGTAGGTTTAACATGTTTCATTTTAATCAGCAAGGGAAAATGGTCACTACCATGTAGATCGGGCAAGACGGTCCAGTCTACGTCGTTATATAGGGAAGGGGAACAGAGGGACAGATCAAGAGCTGAATATGTCCCATAGCTTGAACTTAGGAAGGTAGGGTCACCGGAGTTGAGAAGTAGGAGATTGGAAGTGTCTAGAAAGTTTTCAGTAACCCCGATATTTATTTTTGGAGAACCCCAAAGAGGATTGTGTCCGTTCATGTCTCCAACAAAAAGAACAGGACGAGGTAATTGGGTATAAATATCCAAGAGTTGATTGGTGTCTATTGTAGGATCCTGTGGGAGGTATATAGTACATATGGTTAACGGAAAGTCTCGATGTACTCTAACGGCTACGGTTTGTAGCCGGGAGTTGAGAGGGATCGATTCGGAGTAAACGGATTTGTGCACTGCTATGAGGACACCGTGGTGACCATGGTTCTGATTTGGTCCGTCTTTTCGGTATATTTCGAAATTTTTTAGAGAAAAGGGGTCCGTTGTTTTGAGCATTGTCTCTTGAAGAGCAATGACAGTTGCCTCACTATCGTGAATTAAAATTTTTAAGTCATTGAAATGAGATCTTAAGCCATTGCAGTTCCATTGAAGTATCGCCATTTTGAGTGATATGATCGAAAGAGATTAAAAGGTCAGGAGGCAATATAAACATAAAGAGAAGTGCAAAAGAAGAATGAAATAAAACAAAATACGACGGGTAACTAAAAAAAGAATTATTTATAGTAATTAGAATTAGATAAATAAACAGATAAGAGAAAGTAGAATTAAACAAAAAAGTAGCGGTGGTAATGGTAAATTTAAATATATGGAAATGAAAGCAACACATGAGAGAGGAAATTAAAAATATATCTTCATATGTTAATAAGGGGACTAAAAAATAAATTAGAAAAGATAAAAGAAGATGTGTAATAATTGTATTTTGTGCTGGAATATAGTTACTTTTAAAAGATAATTTGATAGATTGGTCAGACTCATCGGAACGGATGCACTTCCGGTCGGAAAGAATTGTTGATAGGCAACTAACAGTTAAAAAGTCAGGAGGCAATATGACCATAATGATAAGTGAAAGAGAAAAAAATAATAAAACAAAATATGACGAGTAATTAAAAAAAAATAATAGCATACTTCATACTTAGATATACAAATATATACAGAGATAAACACATACATACGCACATATTTACATACACACATATAGGTGATACACCCATTATCACATATATACATGTACAAACAGATATACATGTCATGTATAATCATTATACTTATAGACATCAATATTCAAGGAGGGCGTTTATCAATATTAGCTATTATTAGATTCATTTTTCTTTTTGGTCTTTCTGTTGCCTTTAACTTTAATAAAACCGTCCTCATCAGCTGACCGGCACCCATCGTCAAGGATGGGATCACCTAAGGAGCCATCCGTAGATGTTCCAGCTTCGACGAGAGGACTAGAAATGAAGTTGCTCGAGGGAGAGGGGATAGTGGTGGGGACAGGTTGGGCGGAGGTGGAGGGGATGGGACAGGAGTTTGAGGGAACAGGGCGATGGCATGAGGCGGACCTGCCACGACGGAGGCGGTATTCTCTCTGGCTTAGTGGAGGAGCGGTAGTGGGGGGCGGAGGTTGCGGAGTGGGGAGCGGAGGCGGCGTAGTAGGGAGCAGCGTGTTGATGTTATTGTTTACTGCGCTGCTTGTATTAATACCTACTGTTACATTATTATCGCTAGCCTTAGGATTGTTATTTTCGGTATTATCTGTAGATATGACGTTATTATTTTTAATTTCTCCAAGTAAATATGGTATTTCGACTTGCGTGCCGATTTCTCTTTTACTAAATATATTTGTATTTTCTTTCGTGATATCCGCGAAAGATTTGAAAAAGGTTGTAGGGTGACGTTGTTTATATATTTTTCTAGCGTCTATTAGCGATATCTTATTATTTACCTGTATCGATTTAATTTTCTTTTGCATTTTAAATACTGGACAGGACCGGTCAAGTGCATGATGGGGTCCACTGCAGTTTACGCAGCTAGGAGCATTTTCGCACCTCGAATTTTCACCGTGTTTATTTTTGCCGCATTGTATGCAGATTGCTTGTTTCTTACACTGTGCCGTGGGGTGGTAAAAACCTAGGCAATTAAAACAACTTAAAGGGTTTGGCGTGTATGAAAATACGGGTACAGTTTCATATCCCACTTTAATAGTTTTAGGCGCTATTGGAGTTGGGAACGTAACTATATAGCTATGAGTTGCTATTTCGACTCCGTTTTTTTAAATTTTGATTCGAACTATATCTTTTATGACATTCGTCAATTCCCTCTATGTCCAGGTATTGAAATTCATATACTTTTATAATTCCTTTGCTGTAGTTCAGCGTGTTATGTGGCGTTACTTCGACGGGAAATTGACCCCCAAAGTCTGTAATTTTTAAAAGGGTATTTGATTGTGTGCCCTTAAAAGTTTCCACGAGGAGAGAACCTTCTCGAAGTTTTTTAATGTTTTTAGCTTCACCAATGATACCTGTAATAAACTTATTAATAAAGAATGGGGATACTTTTTTAAAATCTTCCTCATCTGTACGTCTAACTATGAGAAATGTGGGGGTTAAATCAATTTTTTCTGTCAAAGAAAATTTGTCGGGAGGATTTTTTATTCTACCCCGAGGTCTTTTTCTTTTAGCCAAAGGGCTGTTAGATTCGTCAGGGTCGTCCATTATGTAGGAAACCCAACAACGAAGAAAAAAAAAGGTAATAAAATAGATTTAAAAAATAAAAATAAAATAACAAATCGAATAATAAAGAAGATAAATAAATAAGGAAATTTATATGCAAAAAATAAAGGAACTAAAGTCTTCTAATTCTAAATACAATGCGAAAAAAAATATAAAATATGAGAAAGTAGTATGTAGATAAAAAACTTAATGCTAAACTTAGCTTGTACTGGGAGATCCTTCACGGCCGGAGTCCAAACTAACAATGGTCTGCCGTCTGTTATTCGATATTTTCGAATAACGGATGTTTTGTCCACGAATAAATTATTTATCTGTTATTCGTTATTCGAATAACGCCAACTCTGTTGAAAACTAATGGCTGTGAAAATATTTGTAAAACATATACGTGATGATTAAGGAATATATACAATATATTAAATTGAATATAATAAAATACAATTATACGATAATATAAGACCCTATATTATTACCTTTCATCATACATACTCTATCATCTTTATAATAATTTAAGGATTGTTTCATTTGTTATAATAACGTGAAAATGACCTCTAGGCAATGGGAATATTCATAACCACTAAGGACATAAGTGGAAGCCTCAGATGTGATCGCCATTACGCTACCAATTTGTACCTTTTAGTGAATACAACAGCCGCTCAATTTAAAATTTAAATCAAGCCTGATTGGTACAACGCCCTTTCGTGCCGTAATCAGTGGTTAGATAAAGATAATTATAGGTTAACACGGGCCTTTCTTCTAAATTGTCGTTGATTAGTGCCTGTTATATCGGCTTTGAAGTGTCGCTCGGATGTGACGGGTGCCCGCATCGCATCGAGTGCCTCTCTTAATAGAGGAAGTACTTAATGCTTGAGCAAGGAAAATCCGATAGGGACCAATCGAATTTTAAGTCGACAATATAATCAAGTAATACTTTATTTATAAATATTATTAATTAAATCTTCTAAACTTAATATTATCTTAAAACCATTATAAAATATTTAAAACCATATTTAATAATTGATCTATTATTGCAGTATTCGAATCCGCAATAAAGACAGAAAATAGAACATCGAAGACCACCTTTTTTTGCAACTTCATTTGTAACCACATTTCTCTTGGCATCCACTAGAAATCATATTGTAAGAAAGGAATTGCGAACGACTTTGAGAACGTTCATTTCCCATGTAAAGATGTAGTGGTTTCCTTGGCATCTGTTGGTCGTCACATCAATACTAGCAATGGAAAAGTAGCCCTTGATCTGCTGATACCTCTCCACAGGATGATCAACGCTAAGCAGCCGGATAATGATTTGAAAAAAAACTATTTCGAATATAAACTTTCTCCGTTTCCATTGTCACTTTTCTTAGAGGAAGTATTTCGAAAAGGGGCGAGATCAACTTCTCTGTTTACTCCGCTTTGCCAAATGTAACAATACCCGGAAAGAATGTATTTGGCGTAGTAGATCCAGGTTATCTTCTACACAGAGTATATTGGAATCGGTGCTAACGTTTTTCTCTATTTTTTAAGAATTATGTGACATATGTACAGGGAAATCATGGCAATAAGGCTATGGTAGTCTTCGATGTATACCCCCTGAAGAAAAATATAATAAGTACAAAAAGCTCTGGAAGAGCTCGTCGTTCCAGGCTACAGTCTTTTTAAGTTCTTTTTAATAGTGAAATGTTTCCGCAGATGCCAAAGGAAAAGTTGTTATCGAATGAAAAGAACAAATCCACATTTATATCACTGAGTGTAAAGAAATAGGTGAGAGCATAAATGGTCGCTAGGCAAGGAACTGAAGATGGAGATCTTTTAATTGTAAAAACAGACATTTCTTTGTATATTTGATTGAGAAGACATTGATATTTTAGTTTTGTTGACGGCTATAGCGACAGGTAATGTGTATTTCTACAAACCTGGAAGACTTGGCTTAGCAGACATGTTCTACTCCACAAGATCTTTTAAATATAAACATCTAGTGGAAAACATTTTATTTATCCCAGCTATTGATGAAAAATTTCTAGTGTCTATTTATGGTGGTGATATGAACACTTCTATAGATGAGTTGCGGCATCATCGATTTGTTAAAGGTACAGCAAGCGCTAAGTTCGATTTGGCACGTCTACCTTCAACAAGCGATACAGTTGAATTTCATCGAACTTATCTGCAAGTAGAAATGTGGGCTATAAAATGTAAAAGACCCCTTAAACTGGGGCTGGAAAAAGGATATTAGTGGTCTAACATCAGTGACGATGATTAAAGAACCGGCAACATAGACATTACTGAATATGATTTCCTGTGAAATGTGGTCACAAATGAAGCTGCGAAAAAGGAGGACTTCAATGTTCTATTGTCTGTCTTTATTGCGGGTTCGAATACTGCAATAATAGACCAAATATTAAATATAACATGGAAGAAGACGGGTTGGGCGATACGCAGCCTTTCGCTCAAAATGATGAATTATACACATCAAACACATTTGAGACTAAAAATAGAAAAAACAACTAATAAAAATGCTTTATATTTTATTTAAAGTTGTTTGTGTATCATTAAAATGTTTTTTATTTTATTTTTTTAATAAATTAAAATAAAAGCATTATATTGGAAATTTGTTCTTGTTAGTAGCAAAAACGCTTTTCTTTTCCTAGAATATACACAATAATGGTTTTAAGATAATATTAAGTTTAGAAGATCTAATTAAAAAGGAGTATTTTATTTTTTATTAACAGAGCACTTTCAGTAAAAACGTTATTTTAACATTTCTTATTCGTTTTATTAGGAGTAATTAAAAATCTTATACATCTAACTTGTTAGAAATTTAATGCTCTAAAAGATTGTTCCTGATGTATGTTTTAATAAAGTGCACTCCAAAACAGTTATTGAAGCGAAACCGCCGACTTTTCGGACATTTTGTGTTTTTTTGACAATTTGGCCAATATTGACAACCGCGAATAACAGAAGGTGTTCCGAATTTTCTAACATGTTACATACCAAACATGTAGGCAATTTATTGTTCTTCAAAATTGCTAACGACAAAGTTTGCTCTAAAATGTCCAGGAAGTGATTTAGAAGAAAGAAACTGAAAACATTTCTTTTTTTTAGAGGTTTTTTCAAGATTGCGGAAAACGCACAAGGGTGAAAAGTTTACCCCACCCTTTTCTAGCCAACCCCCTTTTTTGGTAAGTGGATGTAAACAATTAAATTAAAGTAATAATTTTTAAAATAGATCATAAGGAGAGCAGATCAGTCAGTGAATAATAAATGTTAAGATTAATTTTTCAATCACAATCTTTTTTACTGTTTTTTAGGTCTCGACTATCCATCATCAGATCTATCCCCAAAAAATTAGTCTTGCGCATGGTTTCCAACATTCCAACTTTTTTTTTTTATATTCAGTTATTTGTTATATAATATGTATTACCTGTTGTGAATGTAGCATCTTATAAAACATTTTGTAAGATATATAATTGCCGAAAATTTCGCATCCGAAATTTATTGACTTGCTAATACAGGTTTTAAGGCCTCATATATTTAAATACAAATTTGATTCAAAATTGGGGGTCAAAAGAACATGATAATCATTTATTTATTTTATTATTTAATCATCACTTAATTGTTTACATATATTTTTAAAGCCATTAGTTTTCGAAGCTATATGTAGGTTTATTATTTTATATAATAGTCACAATAATAGGTGAATAAATACAAAATTATGGCATAATCTGATTACTAACTGAGGGAGAAAACAAAATTTTTATAAATGAGAGCAATATTATAGATATACACTACATCGTTAGCAATTTCAACGTTAAAAAAAAATAATATGTGAGAATTATATTTGTAAACTTTAACAAAGATCTACAAAAACCCATCATTTAGTTACTGTTATTACTGATAATTTCTACTTTAGATTATTTCATAAAAGTAATGTGTAAACTAAATGTGTACTTACTAAAATATAGGAAAATATAGTTGTTGTTTTGTTTTTTTTGTTTATATACAGTAATAGATAGTAAACATATATTTCAGTAGTATTACATTCTATATCAGTGAGGACATTAACGTAAAAGTATATATATTCCAGACTTGATTACAATAGTTTTCTAACTATTTACTGTTTAAGTAGCTAATTCATATCTATTTTTATTCATTTAAAAAGGCTAATGTTATTACTTTCACTTTCTATATATAGTAAGGGGAAGTATTGCGATCGTGAAAATTTTAGAATTCCAGCTTTCAACGGAAAATACACGTTTTAGGGTCCCCTGAGTCCAAATAACCAAGTCCCGCAAAAAGGTATGTGTGTGTCTGTGTGTGTGGTAACTCCCGGGCGGAAACGGTAAGTCCTATGAAACTGAAATTTCATATTTAAGAAAACTATACGCCCGAGACGTGACAAAATGTTTTCATCAAAATGAACTTACCAGAAGAGGCACTTTATACCATGCATTTTGCACCTTTTTTCGATTTTCTCGAAAACGGTTCCGACTATTTTGATTAAACTCGCTATATCGATGTAAAATTTAATGGGCTTTAATATCATGTAGGTTTTATTTGGATACAAATGATCTGACAGGGCTTAAATGCCTATATTTTAAATTTTCTTCCCCTAAAGTACCTTTAATTTTGTAGATTCAATAATAATAAGTAGATTATCTTGTTAACGCTGATGAAAAACAGGCAAATATATAAATTGAATAAATTCGATACCCAACTAAAGGAGAAAACAGAAAAAATATATTTTTAATGAAATTTTTCGTTTTTGAACATAAGAGCAGTAATATACATGTATGATATACCGTTGGAAAGCTAAAGATTTTAGAAAAAATATTATCTCATACACAAGCTTTTAGAAGTTAATAGAGAGTGATGAGAAGAAGATAAAACTAACTGATTATTTTAGATAATAATATTATAGATTTTTTAATAAAACACATGTTTCTATATAAATTCAATTTGATTAATTCCTTAATAGTTTCACGTATTTTTATCTCTAACTGTATTTGAAAATTCTTTCATTGATTTTAAAAATCGAAGTAAGTGAAAGTCGTGTGTTGCCCGCACCAGATTTTTATAGTTATGTTTTTAGTGTTTAGCTATTATAGATATTATAGTTTCAATGTTTTTAACGGGAATTTTCAAAATGACAACTAAATAAAATAATCAACTAAAATAATGAGATATGTCACCAGCTTTTTATTATTATTTTTTTTTTTTATTTCTAATTGATCGGAACAGTATATTTTGCATTTTTGACTTGTTTGTAACACCAATAACTTATTTTAAAAGCAGAAGAGCAACGCAACACAGATACAATATCGGTAATATTTGCATACATTTAAATGTTAATATAAGCCACAAAAACGATATTATGTAAATATTTTGATGTTCGCATGGTATCAATATTCACCAATACAGTTTATTCTTCAGGGTAAAATAATAAAAATCCCTTTCTGGCTCTACTTCATAAATACAATGAAACGTTTAAAATACTGGAACCTGATAGATTGTTTAATTAATGAACCTGCAGTCTAAAAATACAACAAAAAGGAGAAAACAGGAAATAATTCAACGTAGATTCCATAAAAACCATATGTTCTATTAATATTGTAGAATATCTAAAAAAAAAAATAAATAAATAAAAATAATAATAATGCATAATAATACATATATGTGAATATAATTATATAAAAGTATTATTTAAGACTTGGAAAAATTAAATATTGAAAATTAGCAGTAAAATTCATTGAACTTATGAAAGTTTTTTTTTCATAAGAAACTAAATAACTTTTTAACAGTCATTTAATATTATTTTAAACAAGGTTATATGGGTCAAAGTGTTACAACTATTATTTCTTAAAATTACTGCTGGCGTGAAATGCTACTCGCATTTCTTTCAAACTGGATTCTTCTATTTATATTTCTACTAACATTCATTATTCGAAATTTTCTTATTGACTTTTGTTTTCAGATATTTTTTTATTTTTAAATTATATTAGGCTTTGATGGTTGTTATTAAAATGTTATGTAAATAATCATCTATTTGATGAAATGTTCATTAAAAAGTTTATAGTAAGCTGGATTATTGTTTAAAAAAAAAAACGATGTTAGTTATCAGGCTAGATTCTGGTTTAATCAATTAACTGTTTTAACCTTTACTACCTACCGACGACGTTCTCCCGAATAATTCATAAGCTAGAGGAGGGTTGTACACCCCAGGATCTGACTCAGCACACGGACAATTAAACAATAATTACAACAGGACCATAGGCGTGCACTCAGCGGAATAGGAAATGGGAGTTCGTGTGGTGAGCCGTCTACTGTCTTCTAAAAATAGTATCGGGTAGTGTTAGTTAAGTACCACAACCCCTTGATTACAATTTTTTTTTTTTAAATCAATTTACAGGGGAAGAATTATTTTTTTAACGAGTAGCTTCCAATTGATTTTTGAGATAGCACTTTGTTATCGATTAGTGAGCGATCTATGGTAAAGTTAATGTGATTTCGGATTTTACTGCTTTGACATCTGCTGCCTGTCTGTCAAATCTGGCGATCCCTTTTGGGAAAACTGCTACGGAACATGTTTAACTAAAGAGCGGCACTAATGAGGAAATGAGACCTTTCTAAGGTCTCGTAATCTACAGAAGATAATACAAAGTGAATAATTAGTTGAGCATTACAATGTAAACACATTACAGACTTGTTTCCCTCCCAACATTCTCAGTACTAAACCCCACAAAAAAAATAAATAAAAAT
Organism: Piezodorus guildinii; assembly: GCA_023052935.1. NCBI lineage: Eukaryota > Metazoa > Arthropoda > Insecta > Hemiptera > Pentatomidae > Piezodorus > Piezodorus guildinii. The sequence goes on along the minus strand of CM041292.1, from coordinate 132,357,275 downwards.
TAACTAACCGTCATGGCCCTACAGCTCGGTGAGGACTCTTGTCCTCCTGCACCAACTCCCTCCAGTCACCCTGTTCTGTGCTGCCATCATCCAGTTCCCGACTCCCATGACATCCCTTGAATCTTTTGCTACACTGTCTGGCCATCTCAGTTTTGGTCTCCCTCCTATTCTCGTGCCCTAGAGAGGTTCTGTCAGAATCTTCTTAGGGATCGCTTCATTCTCCATCCTTGCCAAGTGGCCAGCCCATCTAAGTCTTCCAAGCTTCATTCTCAGAACGTCATCTTGCTCATTAAAAATTGTAAAAATTTCAGCATTCGTTCACCTTCTCCAGTTTCCATCGATTCCTCCAAATATTCTTTTATAATCAAAGATTAGGAGGTCATGTTCAATTCTTTTCGTCGTTGTCCTTGTTTCCGACGCGCACAGCAGGACTGGGAGGATTAATGCTTCGTAGAGAAATAAATAAAAAAAAAACGAAAAAAAAACCTGTAATTCCACAACCCATGAAAGTTTATAACACGAAGAGATTGAAATTGTTTCTAGGCCTATGCCCGTGCAATAATAAGTAATTAGGCCGAGATAATTATCTTCCGCTTGGTTTTTCCCTAATTGTCGGGTAACCTCTTTATAATTAATAATAGACTTAAGGAATTACTCTGCTTTAGCCGGGATTTTAACCCAGGATCTCTATTCACTCGTCTACTCCGTCCGTTACTTTTACCCTTCTAATCGCTTCTTAACCAGATGAATGCTATAGCATCACTCAGAAGGAAGCCTATGTACACGTATATATAGATATATCAGTGCGTCAAATTAGGAACTACCCCACTTAAAAAAAAATATTCATAACAAGAATTTATTATTTAAGCTCCTATATGCAGCAGTTCCTATTTTTGGATTGAAAGCTCTTAAAGATACTTAGCAGGGCTTAGTACCAGATGAATTAGCTACGACATATTATAATTAATGAATGTTATAGATCAATTAATTAACCATTTAAATTAAACTTTTAATTTAATTAGTATTCATTGGCATTTATGACCGCAAGGGTTACGCATTTTAGCGCAAACAATTTCGTTTTTGCTAAGAAACATCGTGCTTTCGTTGTATTTTTAGTATATATATATATATATATATATATTTATTTATTTATTTATTTACATATAATTGGCCCGCACCAAGTATCGTTCCTTCAATGACGAACTTCATTCCCACACTAGTCCACTAGTTTCAATTCTTGCTTCCTCTTTAATTCCTGATAATCCACCAAGGCGTCTGAAGAGAAGATGGCCTGGAAACCTTCTTGTTTAGATGGACTACTAAGGTGCTGCCAGTATCTTTTTTTTCTCTTCATGTTTTTCATGTACACTATCTTTTAGCAGCATATTTACTTGATGTATTATTATATACAGTTGTATTGTAAATTTCAATAAAAAAACAATAAAAACATATAAATATATCATTGGGCTAAAAACTATTTCCAAGAGGATAATTAATAATTATATATATATATATATATATATATATATATATATATATATATATATATATATATTATATATATATATTATATATATATAATTGAGTCAGTTCCATTTTAGTAGTTGGCCTTAACTCACACTTTCAAAAATAAAAAATACAAAAACATAAAAAGTTATAAAACAGAACGGTAAATGTTACTATTTTACCATAGTAAGTCGCTTAAAAACGTTTAGTCCAATTAATTAAGAAAAAGTAATATATCGTTGACTATGTTTTTTATAATAATAATGTTTTAAATTAATCAATAGGTGAATTTTAGTGGTTGTTTATATTTTATTATTATTTATTTATTAATTTTTTTTAGTACTAGTGAAAACTGATAAGATCTAGTAGTATTTGTAGCAACATCTTGCGATGAATGAAACGAATCTAGTCTCCTACATAGTAAGTAGTATTAGGTTACCTTTAAGATTTCAGTTCAAATTGTCAACCAATACCGAATTCGTTGATGAAAAACGTGAGCTATTGTGAATTTTTGTGTTGAACAACGGTAAAAGTAAGCTTTTCTTCCTTCACCTTTATTCTAACTTGATATTGGTTTCAATAATGAACATACAAAGGAAAATAAAATTACATAATCTACCCAAAAAAAAATACCCTTTTCAAAAACTCAGTTATTTTCGAAGATAACCAAAAATTTTATTAGTGTTATCTAACTGAAAAGTCTCGAATTATTATTGGTTTGGCGCTACAACACGTTGACGCGTCCAGGCCTCCTCAACCAGCAACCTCCAGAAGTTTCTGTCCTGTGCTGCAGCCATCCAGTTGTGGACTCCTAAGCTCCTCGCATCCGCGGCCACACAGTCAGTCCATCGAAGGCGGGGGCGGCCAACTCTCCTCCGGGCATGTACTATCTTCGTCAATAGTATTTTAGGAGTTTCGTGTTCTTCGTTTCGGGAAAAGTCTCGAATAATTCTAAAAAAGAAAAAAAAAATTAATGTTATCCATAAATACCCATTACTCGGTTATTTTTGAAGATAAATAAAATATGAAGAGAGTTTTAAAAACACCTAAGCGCTATCTATATGTATACGAGTATATTCAAGTCACAAATTATAACAGATGTAATTCCAGCAAAACGTTTTCATTATTGAATATAGAAAAAAAATCTAAAAGATATTCAAGATCAAGACATAACGATGCCCAAAGAGAAAAATCTTATATTGTCAAGCCACAAACTTATAACATATGTGATTCACTGATAATTCGGTTATTATGATAGAAAAAATGTACAGTGTTCTGGAATCAGGAATTTAAAAAAAATATTTGAATTAAAATTAATTATAAAATTAAAATTAAATAAAATGAAATAGTTACGAAATTTAGTAAAAAAAAAAAAAAAAAAAAAAAAAAATACATCCCTCAGAATTTGAGGGTTATATTACTATGTTCTGTGGCATATGGGGTAATAAAGTAATTTACTTAGAATATACATTTTATTTATCAAATATCACTTATTATTGCACATATTATTATACATGAAACTTGGTACAGAGATGCATTGTTATTATCGAGAATACTGAGGTTCTATTTACCACATAATATTACATATACGTACCTTTGGACATGACTGCTTGACCCCCAACTTCCGACTTCCGTGCTGGACTTCCTCTTATCTTGCCGTCCGGGCTCAGACTCCTCAGGTACTCCGCTATCCCTGCTGTACGAGTGGAGGGGTCTATTTTTTGTATAGCCCTTCTAAGAAGCCTTCCTGCTTGTCGCCCGGAAACTACACTATTTTGTACAAATCAAAAATATTTCTTCACCTCCCAATATTCTCGATACATAGCAATATTCAGAGATACGTAGAACCCGAATAATGAATTTTTAAAAATCCATTTCCTAATTCATAAACACCAAATGTAAAGAGAATCATTCAAATTGGTTCAGAACTAGGTGAACTAGGTGTTGATACGACATTTTCCTTTGACTTATTTATTTCTTTTCATATTAGATAATTGTTTATAAACAGCTAAACAAACAGTTATACCCTAATATAGTTAGTATTTGGAAACAATAAACCATTGTGTAATCAGTTTTTTATTTTGATAATGTAAAAGTGTATCTGAGCTCAACATCCCTAGAAGTGAATGTATCAAAGGATAAAGTTTGGTAAATATTCAGAAGCTGTCAACCTAACACTTGATGTACACTGTCAGCCTAGCATGATAGTAATATGCTACAAGGTAAGCATATCGTCCTTACATGTTGAAGCTGTATTTAGTAGGAGCCGCTACATTAGCAAATTTTGCATTATTAATAAGATGCTAATTAGGGTAGCAATGACGACCTCCTAGCTCACGCCCTGTGTAATTAACAATTCATCCTGTCATATCTACAACTTACACCGCATATTTATTCATAGTTATAAATAAATTATAATTAAGCGTACCGTACAGTGTCTTATACCTACAAATAAAAAATATTATTTATAAAATTAATACTTATTTTCAAAGATGTTTTGCGAAGATCAGCATGAGAAGAAAAACAATTTATATTGATTCCAATTTTATAATCAGTTATCATCTCCAATATTGTCTAAACAAGATGTTAGGTGTTTAATCTATATCAAATACAATATAACTTTCAAGTAACTTTAGTATTATTTAATGTTTCAACTATTTCCTTAAACTTCGAACTTTTGGTACAACAAAACAGTGTTGTTAGCACAATGTTAATAGCTAGAAATAAAGATGGTGATGAAACTAAATGAAGAGTAAAACTTGACAAATCAAAAGCAGAAAATAAGTTTTCGTCTATCTAAAAAAAACAAAAAAAAAAAACTGCAAATTATTACTCAATAGTTCATTATTCTCAAATTACTATATTAGGGTATAACTGTTTATAAGTAATTAGCTAATATGAAAAGCAATAAATAATCAAAGGAAAATGGCCTATCAACACAGCCATTTTCGGATTTTTTTTTCTGTATTCCAAAATAAATGGGTTGCAGCGTACAAATAGGCAAAATTTCTATTTTTTTCATTTTATTTTTGTCTTGGTTTTGTTCGTCATGTTGTTCTGCTTCTAAAACTTAGTACATTTTTTTCTCTATCTTCGAAAATAACTCGGTTATGGGCGTATTTATAAGTAATATTTTAATATTTATTCGAATTATTAATATTTTTATTTTGTTATTCGCATTGACCCTACAGAATCATTGGCGTCAGCATAGATAAATTATATTCTGATGTGGTATCCAACTATCTTTAGGTAGTCTAACAGTACGGATATCTGTATCTTTTCGTCACAGAGTATTTTATGCAGGGTGTGTGGTAGTCCAATCTTTTTTCTCAAAGTCTCGTATTCATTGCATTCTATTAGCAAATGTTTAATTTTTTGTTGGACGTTGTCGCATTTTGTGCAATTGGAATAATTATTAGCGATTTCTTAATGACAATTTTTCCCTGTCTTCAAAAATAAAGGAGTTATTGAATTAAATCATTGTTATTCGGCCGCCATTTAAAAAAACAGCTGTTATCAACATCTAGGCGTTATCTTAGATGCCCTGCTATTTTTGCGCCAAATTAAAAAAAAAAAATCTGGTGCGGGCAACACACGACTTTCACTTACCTAATTTTTTAAAATCAATGAAAGAATTTTCAAATACAGTTAAAAAATACGCGAAATTATTAAGGAATTAATCAAATTAAATTTCTATAGAAACATGTGTTTTATTAAAAAATCAATTATATTATTATCTTAAATAATCAGTAAGCTTTATATTTTTTCATTACTCTCCAATAACTTTTAAAAGCTTGTGTATGAGATGATAATTTTTCTAAAATCTTTAGCTTTCCAACGGTATATCATACATGTATATTACTGCTCTTGTGTTTAAAAACAAAAAATTGCATTAAAAAAATATTTTTTCTGTTTTCTCCTTTAGTTGGGTATCGAATTTATTCAATTTATATATTTACCAGTTTTTCATCAGCGTTAACAAGATAATCTAGTTATTATTATTGAATCTACAAAATTAAAGGTACTTTAGGGGAAGAAAATTTAAAATATAGGCATTTAAGCCCTGTCAGATCATTTTATCCAAATAAAACCTACATGATATTAAAGCCCATTAAATTTTACATCGATATAGCGAGTTTAATCAAAATCGTCGGAACCGTTTTCGAGAAAATCGAAAAAAGGTGCAAAATGCATGTATAAAGTGCCTCTTCTGGTAAGTTCATTTTGATGAAAAAATTTTGTCACGTCTCGGGCGTATAGTTTCTTAAATATGAAATTTCAGTTTCATAGGACTTACCGTTTCCGCCCGGGAGTTACACACACACACAACCACACACATACCTTTTTGCGGGACTTGGTTATTTGGACTCAGGGGACCCTAAAACGTGTATTTCCGTTGAAAAGCTGGAATTCTAAAATTTTCACGATCGCAATACTTCCCCTTACTATATATAGTAAGTGAAAGTAAAAAGGTTCAGTAATTTCGGAACAAAGCCACGAAAAGCGGACAAATGGATTTTTTTTAAATCGTTATTTGGGTTCTACGTATCTTGAAACGTAATTCCTTAAATTTTGATATTTTAAATTGGTTAGGGTAATTTTTTTTTAATTATAGGATAATCCAATACAGCATAAACAAATTTTTCCTTCCACTTAACTACAAAAGGCTCATCTATATCACCATCACAAGGCCTTTCTGGACGAACGGAGTTGAGCTTTGAGGCTCCACTAAACCATCAAATTCTTCCCGTATCTAATCCTCACAATCCAAAATCCTTCGAAAAATTCTCAATGCTCCTTACTTTGGCACTAACAAGCTCACCCATAAAGACCTTAATGTTGCTGATTTGGCCCGAACGAGGTATCATTCCTTCCATGACAAACTCCACTCCAACTTTAACCTACTAGTTTCAATCCTTGCTTCCTCTTTCATGGCTGACACTCCTCCGAGGCCTCTGAAAAGAATATGGCCTCGAGACCTTCAAGTTTAGATTACGTTGGAGTGCTGCCAATGGGCATATTCTCTTCATATCTTTTCATGTACATTATCTATAAATATTGCCAGCTAATTTACTTGATGTATTTACTAATACAGTAAATTTCAATAAATAAATATGAAAATGGTTTTTGATAGCTGAATCTTGAAATATATCTGTTAACGATTCCTAAAGAATTGGTTGTTTAATAATAACTAAACAAGTCTAGGCGTTACTATGAATAACCAATATAAGCATGGATCTTCATAGGCGTAATCTGATATCCATCAGTAAGGCAAAAATAAAATGGCTTCTATAAATATATACCATTATAATATATATAGCACTTTCGGAGGTAGGTAACCTTAAATGATGAGGGAAATGTCGAGCTATTCAACATTGAAATGCACTGTAAAATATGTTCATAGAGCTACTTTTATCGCATGTTCCTCAGCTGTAATCCTGCTCCAAGACACCTTATCTCTGAGTTAGCTTCTTATTAGTTTCTTTATCGTAGTGCGATATTAGAGCTCCCCCTAATGCCAAGGCGAGATAGCTTGATGGCTCACCTTCCCAATATCTAGCAGGCGATCGGATACCGATAACATTTCTGCTTTATCAAATTATTCCGGCATTCTGTTAATAAAATATTATTTATCATTAATACCTTCTGCATATTTACAGTTACATTGAATTAAAAACATTCTAATTATAAGGCATTCTTTATTGTCAAATACAACTTGAAACAGGAGCACTTTTTTGTTCATCTGAAAAACTGTAATATTATAGACAGTAAAATTATACCTAATAATATGTAGGTGAATTGTAATTTCAGATATATTACAATTTAACTGATAATTAAAATGGCGGCGAAAGATTCTTTCTTAAAATTCTTATTGATAAGCTGCCAATAGGTAGAAGGTTATGTATATAGTGTCATTGTTTTTTACCTCACATATACTTGATGTATTTATTTTAATACACTTGTAAATTTCAATAATTTTTGGCTGATAACGTTTTTATTGAATGATATTACAATCTCTCCTAATTAGGACATTAATATTAGTGATCAATTACAACATTCATACAATATTTACAAGGCGATACAAATGTAAAATAATAATACAATATGTGTAGAATAAACGTATAAACATGAAAAAAAAAATTATAAGTAAGTAGTTCGAGAAACATAAAAATAAATCGTACAATTTAACAACAGTCGTAACCAAGATATAATGACATTTTTTTTTCCAGTGGCGCGACAGGTCGTATAGGCTCTTCGCCGCACGGTGTAATCTGCTGGGAGAATACACTAGCGATTTTCGATATATTTAATAGGGTAGAGTTATCACTATATACGCCTATTTTTGTGAGGTGCGCCAGTTGGCTGACGCGTCTTACATACCCAAGAGCAGAGGCTCTGAGTGAATCCCCATTTAATTAAATGCTTAAAAAAGTCTCTCCGGGAATGGGACTCGTACTCACAACCTTTGGCGTTAGAGACTAGCTCGCTAGCCACTCAGCCACAGGCTCCCCTATATGACATTAGTGCTTATAAAAGTAATTTTTACAATTTTAAAATCCTCAATGCTCCTAACTTTCTCACCAACAAACTCATCCATAAAGACCTTAATGTCCCATATGTTACTGATTTTTCCCGTACGAGATATCAACCCTTCTATGACAATCCTCCGAGGCGTCTGAAAAGAAGATGGCCTCCAGACCTTCTAGTTTAGATTGCCTAGTAGAATTCCAATGGGCATATTCTCTTCACCTATTTTCATGTATATTATCTATATATATTATCAGCTAATTTACTTGATGTAATGACTAAAGCAGTTGTAAATTTCAATAAATAATTTTATTTTAAAATTATAATTCGAAATAATTACTTTTTAAATGGATCAAAAACAGCATACGCTGGGAGTAACATATTTCGGCATCAGGAGTGTCTACTCATGACTGTAATTTTTTAATTGTCGAACCTACTTGGCTTCCATTCTGGCTGTCGACGCAATAAGGCAATTTAATTATTTAAAAAGGGGACTCAAAAAATGTAAATATTACTCAATTCATTTTTTTTTTATCTTGGGAGAACCGTCTCTCTTTTCCTCTCCGTTCCTTCATTTACATTCGTATCTAAATTTTTAACGACTTCATTAAAACTTTCTTTAATAGCTCTTGGGAAAATTGCATCCCACTTCGGTAATATCCACTCAACGCTTCTTTGCCGTAATAGTTCAATTTATTACAATTTTTTTTTTCCAAGATGAATATATCATTGTTATAATGCAGGCACGGAATCCCTGTTTGGATTACTTAATCTTATTATATATTGTATTATAATTTTTTTAATTTTAGTTGTTTATGTATGTATACATTTTAATAGTTTATAATATAAACTATTATATTATATTTTTATATTATATTATAAACTTTATATTATAGTTGTAATTAAACCACGCCGCCATTTCTTTTTTTTCCTGAAAGTCTTTCTCGAGAAGTCCTCTAGCCATCATACCTAATAATCGATCTTATCTCTAGCTTAGCTTAGCCATCATACCTAGCTCTTACCTCGATCCCTTTTTATGCAAAACCCCATTCCTTTTTTCACATGTACAATACTAACAAGGCGTCCTCATAACATGCCTATACCAACTCAGTATTTTTGTCTCAATGGAGTAATAGATATTCAAGGGATCTTCGACTCTTTTCCTGGTATCATTGTTGGGAATGTATAGTAATCAAGATATCAAACAACCACGTCTCCAAATATATATAGTACATAGTTATACTTAGAGTAATGTAAAAATTTACGTAATCAACTTATCTTTTGAATGATTTATCGCTTAATAGAAGAAACCGTAAGTTTGGATGCGCCTCAGTTAACCAGTTGAACCCTACTTAAACTAAATAATATTTACACATAAAAAACTGTTATAATCCAACACAAATTTTATGCACAAAGCCGCATTGAAATCGATATTTATAAACTATTAATTAGAGTCCAAAAGTGGCTATTGGCGAGCTTTGAGGGTAAATTACTTGAACAACTTTTTTCCATAAGAAGGAAGTTGCTGGAAGTAAAGGGAACAAAGGCACAAGTTTAGCTTACCTTCCAGCGACGGGCTATGTATTACTCAGGGCTAACTTTCAATAGAGAGCGGTCTTGCTAATGGCTATTCACTTCCTCCTCCGGCCACCGCCAAAACGCTTTCATATAATAGAGGTTTGATTAGCTATAATAGGATCGCCATATCAGGAATAAAACTGTCGTTTTCTTAACAAATATGTTGGTTTCCGTGGTGAAAAAATATGCCTTTGGTTTTACGGGAGGGGATCTTGAAAAAAAAAGAGCAATTTTAAAAGAAACTCTCAAAACAAAAATATCTATTTTATTTATTTATTTATTTTTTTTACAGAATACATTATTCAGTTTGAACAGCCTCAATTACAATAGTTGCAGAAAAAGGCCTATCAAATCCTAGTATAATTTTTTCTTCAACACCTAGACTTATGTCGAAGAAGTTACTAACTATAAATCCTCATACAATGATAAAATCGATGAATGCAGTTCATGGACTTTAATTACAATAAGCGTTTTGGGACCCGTCCTCTACATCCTTTACATCGCCGATATCCCTACTGATCCCGATACCTTTCTGGCAACATTTGCTAATGACACCGCCATATTATCATCAAATTCCGATCCTGAAGCAGCATCACTAAATCTCCAAAGGCACCTTTTTCTTATCGAAGACTGGTGTAATGCTTGGCGTATTAATAATAATAATAAATTCTTTATTTATTCTGGGACATGTCCCTTTAGAATAATATTACAAATTTGACAAAAAGAAACTTTAGTGTCTTAGAGTATAATAAAACAAACAAAATAATAAAAATAAAGACAAATATGAACTATTATAATAAATTAAAAGATACCTTCTGATAATTAATAACAAAACTATAAAAAAATAAAATAAAGAGAAAATGTCCACACACACACACACACACACTAATATATATATATATATATATATATATATATATATATATATATATATATACACACATACATGCATACACACACATACACATACAAATCCGAAATACAAATTTTAATTAAAAGAACTTTACAACAGGTGGAATATTGATGAAATAATACAGTAAATGTTCAAATACAACACACACACACACACACACACACACACACTATATATATATATATATATATATATATATATATATATATACACACATACATGCATACACACACATACACATACAAATCCGAAATACAAATTTTAATTAAAAGAACTTTACAACAGGTGGAATATTGATGAAATAATACAGTAAATGTTCAAATACAACACAAATAAAATATTATATTCAAATTATCGTTTCTATTTTTTTTACTGCTTTTTATTGAGATTTTCGAATCTATTTAGGTCTCTTTGGGAATTGGATAGAAAGGAAGTGATTGAATAGTCGGGATTCAAAGGTAGGAAGAGTGTCAGAGTGGATTCCATACGGACGAGGAACGGATGAGGAACGATCTGTCGAAAGCTGCGGCGTCACATACTGGTCTGAAGGCCGCGAACGAGTGTTTCGGGAGTGGACGGAGGATATGAATGAAAACATTTCTGAAATGTAGGATGGGCGGTGGAATTGGAGAACTTGAAAGAGGAAGGTTGCCAGGAAGTACTTACACCGGTAGGATGGAAAAAGCCACTTCAACTGTGGCTAAGGTGAACGAAAGCCCTTCTAGGCAATCCTGTCCAATAGTTCATTTCAATTCCATACCGCTTCCTTCCTCAGCCACAGTCCGGTTTCTTGGCTTTTTACTTGGCAAACGATTGACATGGAACCCACATACAAGACTTAAAAGACAAGAACTCAACCGACGACTCGGACAGACCGACCTACTTAATCGAAAATCTAAGCTTACAGTTGACAACAAATTATTAATATACAAGACGATACTGAAACCTATCTGGACCTACGGACTTGAACTGTGGGGGACAGCTAAACGTTTTAACATCAAACGCATTCAATCCTTTCAATCCAAAGTCCTCCGAATAATAGTAAATGCTCCTTATTATGTCACCAACAATACCTTACACCACGACCTTAATGTTCCATTTATTTTAGACCTGATTCCTTCAAAATTTTCCAAATTCCATCAGAACCTCATTCATCATCCTAATCCTCTAGCACAATCCTATCCAGCTCCACTCATCCATACAACCCTCCTAGAAGGTTGAAACGGCAGTGGCCTCGAGGCATATTGTAAATATCTATTCTGGAGTTCTGACACTGGTCAGATTCTCCTCTCATGTGCGGTGTGTATGTGGCTATGGCGCTCTCACTCAGCTTCCGCTGGTTCTGACCAGTGATGCGGCTGAGAGGGAGGCGCTGGGATCCCCCGGATTCTGCATTTCCTCCACAATTGGGGGGGAGGGGGAGGCGGGCTCCGTCCGTGGACATCATAAATAATGTAAATGTATAAAAATATAACAATAGTATGTACGTAAAAAAATAAAAAAGCGAAACAAAAACAATATCATTACAATATTAATAAATCTGAGCCATAGGTATTAAATTATCGTAGAAAATAACTGAACACGCCAGGTTCAAAGTATGAAACATTAAAAACAAAAATTAAACCGTGAGTCAATAGTTTTCTTATCGTTGACGTTATGCTAACGTGCATAATCATTATATATAAGAATGAGAAAAATATAATACTTAAATTATAAAATAAGCTGATAATTTTAACATGCGAAACTTTAAATTAATATATATTAAAAAATTGTATGTTGACCTAATGTATTCATTTATTTAATTATGTTGTATTTTTTTAGTATTGAAAATTGTATTAAGACCCAGAAATGTCAAGAAAAAAAAATGTAAAAAAGTTATAAAAGATTGAAAAGTTATTGGAAGTATGGAATGCCTTTTTAAATATATAATTAAAATCTATTTAAATACTTCTTTTCCGTCTATCCAATTTTCAACAGTATAAATTATACATCTCGAGGTTAGTCGGAGTAGAAATATTTTTTTTATTTATATTTATTCTAATTTACTACTGCATTAAACAAATACAGGAAGTAAATGTGTAGTAAGAATACATGTCATAGAAATGGCTTTTGAAAGAAGTAAGCATTGATAGCACTTTTATATTTTAAGTGAGATCCCTTATCTTCTTTTTAAACCTTTTAACGAGTTATCAAGAAAACAAGGAAGATAGGCTACGGACGAGTAGGATTGTTTGGGCAGGGAGTTTAGAATGAAAAAAGATGTGTTTATTTCTGGCCAGGTGTTCGAGAATTATATCTTAAAAGTTATCATTAAATTAACTTTATACTCATCCTACCCCTCTTCGAAATATTAATTATTAATTTTAATATTGTGTTTGCCGCATTACCAGGTTATTGGCTCGAGCTTCCGTTACAAAAAAAATAATAAAATAAAATAATTATACGCAATATATTTTATTATCATTTCATAAAATAAGCATAAATGTGAGACATCACTCGATTTTTTTTATTATTTTTTTTACGATTGAGTGGATTATACTGCTCCTCCGGTTGCCTTGTCATATGTGAGCATTTTGAATCGGTTTTATTTATTAAAACATGTTTTAACTGACTGCCTGCAACGCCAAGTCGGTTGAAACAATTTTGGTAAAACAATTTTTAGTCTATAATATTAGTGGTGTAGATATTAAATTTTCATTAAAAGGTAATTTATTTGTTCAAAGAAGACATTTATGAAGACATTATACCTTACGATCCAGTTTTTTTAAATATTTTGCGTCAAATTGCCACGAAACTAGTTCACATTATTTTTTAAACTAAATACTCCTGGAACATTCCAGCTACTCATCTAAAAGATAAATAAATAGTCAACAATGCTAAATCATATAAAAATATAATCGGACCAAAATAACGTTTCAGATTTATTTGTATAATAAAGCTAGAACAGTTTACTTGTGGAATATTTTATTATATTAATGAAGGTATATTATTATATTAATTGTAGCTCTGAATTTGTACTTCTTGCAAAGTAAAAAATATTGTATTCGTTGGTAACTCTAACAGATTAGACTGTCTCCTCTTGGAACGTTGACCTGAGAAAACCAACAAACAAGAACATTGTAAATCTTCATATTTGCTAAGGCCTGTTAAGGTGTGTTGTGCTGTCTTGGCAACTAATATGTTACAGCTAACTTCCAAACTTAGCAAGAGCAATGTATTAGTGTGGCTTTTTAGCAGATGAGAGTTCCCATACAGCTATGACCTCAGCCAAAGGGTATCTTTTTCCTTGTTTTTCCAAGTTGGTGTTTTAATATAGCGTATGTGATATGAAATATATACATTATTCAAAAACGAAATGAAATTAAAATGTACTTAGCAAGTTATGTTTATGTACAGGAATATACATGGGCTTCATGTACATAAATGATAAAGACAACATCAAATAAATGATGGTCACTTAAAATAATAATGGGTTTAAGCTTCTTAATTAATTATAAGTTTTTATTATCACCCTTCGTCTAAAATTCTTAATTACAGTGTATACTTACAAATCTGTGATTTAGGAAATTAGAGAATACTGCTTAAGTGTTAGAGATATTTAATCAAAGGATTTTCGTGGAACCTCGTTTAGTCTCTTTGTGCATAGTGTCCAGACAATAGAATACAAAGGTAACACATTACTTCTAATATTTACGAAAAGTTACAGGCACGGATACTGTTTCATCTACTATTCCAGCATTTCCAATTTATTTTCTTAATATTTGCCATGACTACTTCAGGCGCAGTAGAATTTTCTATTATTAGAAATGCTGAATCCTTTTTAACATGGCAAAAATGTTATGATTTACTATTTTAGGATTTTGGAAAAGTTCTGAATAAATTTTCTGCTAATTAATTTTTTTTCCTCCACTATGAAACAAAAGTTAGACGTTTACTAGAGTAACGCCCTAATAAATTTTATCTACAAACAGATATTGCTCGAAACACTTTAATGCCGTGATTAGAGATAGTGGAAAGGTAAGCTTGGAATCATACGTTTTTGGACTTCATTCTTCAGCTTTCTCTGTTTCCTTTATTTTCTGATTTAATATTTAATTAAATTATGTTTTCAAGTCTCGTAAAATTGATTTTTCAAATGCTACTGACTCATGTTTTCTCCTTTACAGCTTCCTTTATTGCCACCGACATTTGAGATACATTAAACTGTAATGATTTAATTTTGGAGATGTTCCATCCTCATTGAAGATGCATGTGAACTAGGCCCTTCGGCATCGACCACTGCCCGATGAGGAGTGGAGGATCAATAAGGTAAGAGGAGCAGAAGAAATAACCGGTAGGATAAATGTTTGAGCCGAATTGGGATGAATATCTCAGCCGGTGGAGGTAGGAGTGAATGTTTCATCTTCTCTCGAACAGAAGAGAGCCAAGCTCGGAGCCTGAGGAAAAGTCATGTCAAGTTAATCTGACACAAGCGAGGCTTGTCTCCTTTATTTAAAATTTACTTCTGAGCTACTTTCCTGGGTCAACTACGACACGAAAATTCAAACTTTGCCTTCAATATCGAATGATACTGAGTTTTATCGGTTTGAGTTCACCAATTTCTGCTAAACCTTTTCCTGTAATGGAATATTGCATTTGTTTATATTATTAAAATTAATTACTAATTATATCAATTATGATTGTTTCAAATATTGACTGTTGAGCATTGTGGTTTAGCATTACTCATGTAGTAAGGGTGGATGAAGTTGTTGGTTTGCGTTTTGAGGCGTAAAACCCGAGGGTCATCAACGCCTTTATTTCGATTGTTTATTCTATTTAACTTCTATCCAAATTACAACAAAAAAAAATAATAAATAGATACTTAAAAAGAAAGAAAAAAAAAAATATATACATACACATTGTAATGTCTTGAGGATATTGAAGGGTGTCGATTCATCATTTGATAATCATTATAAAGCAATTAAATAAATATTAATAAGCCTTTGTCGGCAAAATATCAAATGGCGTTTACCTAAACCCATGGGGCCCCAAAGCGACACCTCGGGAAATTTCCTAGACCCCCAGCGGCAGCCGACAAGAGTCTTAGGCCTGGCCCAGAGATAAGTATACTAAGGGAAAAGATCTACAAAGGCTGGACTGCCAACCGGAGCACTTCCCATATCAGCCCCGTCCTGGATGATGAGGATGAGAGAGAGGATTCGAGGAAGCAGTCTCATTCCAACCATGAGAGTTGAAGTCAGGGAGAGAACAGTCAAGTTCCATCCTCAAGAGAAGCGAGGTCCATCGGGGGTTATAGAGCAGCTGGAGGATGAAGCCTAGAAGGGGCACCTAAGACTGATTCCACCTTCGCCAGCCGAATAAGTATTTTAAAGGTATCTCTTTGTTCTGTATGGCAAGGTCAACTGTAAAATGATCCTTAGTATTCTCAATCATAGGTCTGGAAATGATGCAAAAAGAGTTTAAGTTTAAAATCTATGTAATAATTATATTTAATAATAATTTCTCTAATTTAAATCTGTTTGTAATTTAATGTTCCCCTGCATGCCACCTACTGGGATCGGTAAACACGATACCTTTGGAAAATAATTCCAATTGTTCTAAATAGTATCGTATAGCCTTAGAAAAGCAGCTGGTCAAAAACATAGCACTATATATATATATATTATATATATATATATATATATATATATATATATATATATATATATATTATATATATATATATAATAAAATAGGGTTAGTCCCACAAGATTATTTTATTATTATCAACGAATGGCTCGTCCATATTTGTTACGATGAAATTTGCTTTTTATATAAAAGTAACCAATAAAAAAAAATACTTAACTCTAAAATAAGCGGAAATAATAAGAAAACTAAAGTAGCCTTGCTAGAATGCAACCCTCGCGTTGCCCACGGCCGACCTGAATCATGAGCTAGCTGGTGATTCCTCTGTCTTCTAGGGGACTTCACGCACTAAGTTCACTAACTTTACAACAAATAACTTTTTTTTCTTCTTGAATAGACAATAAAATAGTGCGCAAAATTTAACCTATGGGGTGGGTATATTTTTCATGTAGGGCGGCGTATTCTTCATTAATGGTTTAATGCACTTGATGCTGAATTAGTGGTTTCTGGAGACCCGTGAAAAAGATACTGCTACGGTCAAGACAATGACGGGTGGACCACGCCTGGAGGGGCCTAGATGAGGCTAGAGACTTCTGGACCTGGACAGTCCTCGAAGTGCCTGGAAAGGCCCACCGTCTTACCTGCGCCCGGGTCTAGAAGATTCGGCGGTGGTACAAATAGCGGTCCCCTGAGCCTGGGTGAGTCAGTCTTGATCTTGCTCAAGTGAATGTATCAGTGAACAGTGACAGTGAACAACTCGTGACAGTGTGACAGTGTAGTGAAACTGTGTGTCAGTATTGTGATAATCGGTCGGTGGGAAATTAGAAGACTGTAGTTTATATATAATTTATAGTTGTAAGTCTTAGAATAAGTCTAGCAGATTGTAAGTAGTTTATTCGTTAGGAATACCTCATTTTATATGTATACTGTTTAGTAGTTAAGCTAGTAATTCCATTATTATTGTTAATATAGTGGTTAGTAATCCCTTTGTATTTGTGTTTTCTGTATTTAATAAATATTTGTAATTTGTAAACAGGAGTAGTTCATTTCGCACACCCCGTAGCCCGTAACAATTTGGTGTCAGAAGTGGGATCATTGTAAATGGTTATAATTTTGGTTTTCTTGTTTTTGTAATTATTGGGCTACTGTGTGGAAAATGACTTCTCAGAGTGTTAGACTGAATGATTTAAAAGTTGCAGACTTAAGACGGGAGTTAGAAGAACGAGATCTGGATACTTCCGGAACGAAATCAGTACTGCAACAACGCTTGCGCCAATTTTTTGTTGATTCAGGGGAAAATCCAGACGAGATTACGTTTGAAAATGATTTCAGTAAGTTGTCTGCAACTTTTAAAACTGAATTAGGTACTGTTAAAAATGAGTTAGGTAATGTAGAAAAGAAGTTAGGTAATGAATTAAGTACTGTTAAAAATGAGTTAGGTAATGTAGAAAAGAAGTTAGGTAATGAATTAAGTACTGTTAAAAATACATTGGAGGCTAAGTTAGGCAATTTAGAAACTAAGTTAATGGAAAGTGTAGATAATAAGTTAGCTAATGTAGAATCTAGATTAGGAGAAAAAGTCGATTCAGTAGAAAATGAACTTAGGGTAAGAATAGAAGCTCTAGAAGAACGTATGAGCAACCCACCGACAATCGACACCGACCAACCCTCTGAGAGAAGCCCTCACAACACCATTCCCTCCGCCAATGCTGGGATGCCACCAACGCACAACACCATCCCATTGTTCGACGGGAAGACGCCGTGGGAGGACTACATGACTCTCTTCGAGACAGCGGCTTCGATCCACGGGTGGTCAAAGGAGACGCAAGCATCAGCGTTGTGCCTAGCCTTGCGTGGAGACGCCTTAGGAGTGCTACAGGGGATGCCCATGTCGGAGCGGTGCAACTACGGTGAGCTGATAAGAAGACTGGAGATGCGTTTCGGCCATCGCCACATGGACCAACTATACCGTTCCCAGTTAAAGAACAGGGTCCAGAAGACCAACGAGACGCTGCAGGAGTTTGAAGCAGATATCGCCCGGCTAGTGAGGAATGCCTACCCAACGGTCACCGACGACGTCTACGAGAGCTTGGCTATCGACAAATTCCTGGATGGACTTCGAGACCCGGAAACCCAACAGGCAGTGAAACTCGCACGCCCTAAAACTTTGGGCGATGCATTGTCGCAGGCCATGGAATTCGAGGCTGTCAGGCAGTCAGTCCGTGGACATGCACGAGTTCGAGCGGCAGAAGCGGAGCCTAATGCGGCCCCCACCATCGAGGACATAGTAGCAAAGGTTTTGGAAGCCCTCAGGACCCGCAAAAAGGAGATACGCTGTTGGAGCTGCGGTCAACTTGGACACCCCAGAAGCAAGTGTCCTACCAGGAAGCCGGAAAAGCCACAGGAAAACTAAGGAGGGTTGATGGGAAGGGGCAACTGTCAACCCGTAGCATCAAAGGCCCCAGGGTCGCACTGAGAATCGCGACAATAGGGAGCAAGACAAATAGTTTTTATGTGGATGGAATGGTGAACGGGCAGCTGCGGAGTTTTCTGCTGGATACCGGCGCAACCATGACAATACTGAACCCGAAGGCAGTTAACGCTAAGAAGATATCACCTACCACTTGGGCGTTACGGACAGCCACAGGACAGCCAGCCGAGGTCTACGGGGAGACAGTTGCCACTTTCTTCATCGGGGGCCAACGTCTAGAGCACCGCGTTCTCGTGGCGAAAATAGACGAGGAAGTCATCTTCGGCATGGACTTGATGATCAAATACGGGATCAAGCTGGACATGTCGAGAGGTGTGATGACGCTGGGAGACGAAGAGGTCATCCTTCGGCAGGGAAAGGACCTCTATGCACGAGTACTCCTACTAGAAGACACCACTTTACCTGCACGGAGTCAAATTCTGACGCATGGGACGATCAATGGACGACTACCGGAGGGTCAATGTCTTCTACTTGAACCTGGGAAGCACGAGGAGCAGGAAGTCGGACGCGGTGTTCTGGTTGCAAGGTCTCTCATCAAGGTCGGACATACCACCCCAATCCGACTGATGAATCTGAACAGCTTCCCGGTGACACTAAAGAGAGGAACACCAGTCGGAGAATGTACGGCCGCTACCTCAGTAGTCCGACAGCTACAACGCAACCCCACCGAGCAACGAGGACTACCCGAAGAATTAAAAGGATTCGTGGAGGAATCATGCAGAGAACTTTCGCCTGAACAGAGCGAAATCGTGAAGAGACTGATTACCCGATGGCAGGACATTTTTGAGATCAGCTCAGGACCACGGGGTAGAACGAACATCGTCCAGCACAAAATTGACACCGGGGATACAAAGCCCATCCGACAGATCCCGAGGAGGCTGCCGCTGGCTAAACGAAAGGATGCCGAGGAGATTATTAAGGATATGGCGAATGATGGTGTCATCGAGCCCTCGAGTAGCCCATGGATGTCTCCTGTCGTACTGGTGAAAAAGAAAGATGGGACGACAAGATTCTGCGTAGATTACCGTATTTTGAACAACGCCACGAAGAAGGACAGTTACCCACTCCCAAGGATTGACGACACGCTGGACACACTAGAGGGTTGCAAACTATTTTCTACCTTGGATCTCCGCAGTGGATATTGGCAGGTTGGATTAGCACCGGAAGATAAGGAGAAGACGGCATTTTCAATCGGCACTGGCCTCTGGCAATTTACGGTAATGCCATTCGGGCTTTGCAATGCTCCTGCAACGTTCGAGAGGCTGATGGAAAGCGTCTTAAGAGGCCTTTCTTGGGAGATATGCCTGGTTTACTTGGACGACATCATTGTACTGGGAAAATCCTTCACTCACCATCTGGAGAATCTGGAGCGGGTCTTCGAACGGCTGCGTGCAGCTAATCTAAAACTGAACCCGAAGAAGTGCAATCTCTTCCGAAGGCAAGTCAACTACCTGGGGCATGTTGTATCAGACAACGGAGTTGCTGTTGACCCAGAGAAGATTACAGCGATCACCAATTGGCCAGCACCTCGAGATAAGCACCAAGTGAGAAGTTTCCTCGGGCTCTGCACCTACTACAGGAGGTACGTGAAAGGATTCGCCAACATCGCAAAACCTCTTACCAGGCTCACTGAGGAAAAACGGACTTTCCTTTGGGATCGCGAGTGTCAGGCTTCATTTGAGGAGTTAAAAAAGAAATTGAGTAGTGCGCCTATTCTAAGCTATCCACGTCCCGAGGGCAAGTTCATTCTTGACACAGATGCCAGCAACACTGCTATTGGAAGCGTCCTTTCTCAACTCCAAGACGGGGAAGAAAAGGTTATTGGGTACTTCAGCAAAGCACTGTCAGCTCCAGAACGCAACTACTGTGTCACAAGGAAAGAGCTTCTGGCAGTGGTTAAGTCCATAGAGCACTTTCATAAATACCTGTATGGAAGAAGATTTCTACTGAGAACGGACCACGCAGCTCTAATGTGGCTGCTGCGATTCAAGTCACCGGAGGGACAAGTTGCACGGTGGATCGAGCGCCTTCAGGAATATGACTTCGAATCTGCTCATCGTTCTGGAACGAGTCACCGGAATGCGGATGCGCTCTCAAGGAGACCCTGTGATGGAGAATGCAAGCATTGTTCTCGACAAGAAGAAAAGCAAGTAACAGTGTTGCGGACTACGGTCGTTACCGACGGTTGGCAGGACACACAAGTGGCAAAGGAACAGGACGAGGACCCGGACTTGAAACAAATAAGGGAATGGAAGCTATCAGGCCAAAGGAGACCAAGCTGGCAGGATGTTGCTCCAATGTCGAAAAATATAAAAACCTATTGGGCTCAATGGGACTCCATTCTACTGGACAAAGGTCTGCTGAAACGAGCATTGGAGAACACGGAGGGAGATCAGCGGAGACTACAGCTCATCGTACCAAAGATTAAAGTGCCCGAAGTACTGAGGGAACTACATGATGGAGCATCTGGTGGCCACCTTGGAGTTCACCGGACATTGGAAAAGGTTCGGGAACGCTTTTACTGGGCAAACCTCAAGGACGATGTGTTAGATTGGTGCCGGCGGTGTGCAACTTGTGCCGCCTCTAATGGACCGATAAGGAAAAAGAAGGCACCTATGAAGAAATACAACGTTGGAGCACCATTCGAGAGAATAGCGGTAGACATCGCTGGCCCTTTTCCTGTGACAGATAATGGCAACCGATATATTCTCGTGGCCATGGATTATTTTTCAAAGTGGGTGGAAGCTTACGCCCTTCCGAATCAGGAGGCCGCCACGGTTGCAGATGTTCTCGTGAAGCAGCTCGTCAGTCGGTTTGGGGTGCCCATGGAACTTCATGCTGACCAAGGAAGAAACTTTGAGTCGGCAGTCTTCACCAGGATGTGCGAGGCTCTAGGAATACGGAAGACCAGAACGACGCCTCTTCACCCTCAGTCCGATGGCATGGTAGAGCGCATGAACAGGACGATGGGTCGATATTTGGCCAAGGTAGTTTCTGACCATCAGCGAGACTGGGACCAATATCTTCATCTGTTCCTGCTAGCCTATCGTAGTTCAGTTAATGAAACGACAGGGCAGACCCCCGCCAATGTCGTGTTCGGCAGAGAACTACGCTTGCCTTGCGATCTGAAATTCGGTTTCAAGCCTGATGAGGAGGTCGCCGGAGAAGACTACGTCACGAACCTACGGAAGCGAATGAACACTATTCACGAGAAGGTTCGCACAAACATCCAGGGAGCAAGTGACAGAATGAAGGAGCGTTACGACATCAAGGCAGAGAAAGGTGGCTTCCAACCTGGAGACTTGGTCTGGCTACACGATCCTCGAAGAAGGCAAGGCTACTCACCGAAACTTCAAAACTCCTGGGACGGACCGTATGAGGTCATCAAGAGGATCAATGATGTCATCTATAGGATCAGGAAGCAGCCCAAAGGAAAACCCAAGGTAGTCCATTTCAACCGATTGGCTCCATACAAGGGAAACCATGGCCCTACAGAGGAACAGCAAGTGAGGAACCTCACCGACAAGGACCTAATTCCCCATCCTAAGGCGCCAGACTCCCGTAGGGTAACGCAGGCAGTTTACAGAGACATATTCTCGTTACCAGTAGACTATGCTCTAGCACATTGTGTCGCCGAACATCTGAGGAATTCCCGGGGGATTGCGACGGTCTTCAGAAAGAAGTTCGCTGGAATTGAAGAGCTGGAACGCCAGGGACCAAGAGTTGGGAAGACTCTCCATCAAGAGCATGAAGGCCGGCACCTGTTTTACTTGGTTACCAAGAGTTCATCAGAGCAGAAGCCGACATACGACACACTGCGCCGGAGTCTTGGCGACCTGCGGAGAAAGCTTCTGGAACTGCGTGTCACCAAGCTCGCCATCCCGAAGTTGGGTTGTGGATACGATGGCCTGGAGTGGAGGATTGTCAGGAACATTGTAGAAGAGACGTTCGCCAACTCTGGAGTCATCATAATGGTATGCACGTTCAACCCCTGGAAAGACAAAACACCTACATCGGAGGAAGATCAGCATCGCTCAGCTTCTGCAATCTGTGCTCTGGGGCAGAGCACGTCTAAGGAGGGGGTAGTGCTACGGTCAAGACAATGACGGGTGGACCACGCCTGGAGGGGCCTAGATGAGGCTAGAGACTTCTGGACCTGGACAGTCCTCGAAGTGCCTGGAAAGGCCCACCGTCTTACCTGCGCCCGGGTCTAGAAGATTCGGCGGTGGTACAAATAGCGGTCCCCTGAGCCTGGGTGAGTCAGTCTTGATCTTGCTCAAGTGAATGTATCAGTGAACAGTGACAGTGAACAACTCGTGACAGTGTGACAGTGTAGTGAAACTGTGTGTCAGTATTGTGATAATCGGTCGGTGGGAAATTAGAAGACTGTAGTTTATATATAATTTATAGTTGTAAGTCTTAGAATAAGTCTAGCAGATTGTAAGTAGTTTATTCGTTAGGAATACCTCATTTTATATGTATACTGTTTAGTAGTTAAGCTAGTAATTCCATTATTATTGTTAATATAGTGGTTAGTAATCCCTTTGTATTTGTGTTTTCTGTATTTAATAAATATTTGTAATTTGTAAACAGGAGTAGTTCATTTCGCACACCCCGTAGCCCGTAACAATACCTTAGCGCTCATAATGATGCTGGAATAACCTCGAAGGCTATCATAAAAGGCTCTGCACTGGAGAATATGTTGATATTAAAAATCTTGTGCAATTGATCCACATATTTTACTTTCTTATGAATGTTTTGACTCAATTTCTGTAGATAGAGCCTCTTAGATTTAAAGCAGCCCTGTCTTATGTGTATATGTTTGTATTATATACTATACTATGCTTAGAATATTTTTCATATAAATATGCATCATATAAAGTTTATGTAATTTTGAATTTGGTTTATTATATTCAATAATGAACCTTTCTAATAAAATTCTATCCTCCCTAATCAAAATTTTAGGTCTTGCGTTTCAAGATACTTAGAACCTGAATAAAAAAATTTAAAATATAATCCATTATTTTTTAAGATAGAGATAATTTTTATAGTGTTTTCTAATCAAGACACCAATATAAAAAGGGGAAGAAAACGAAAAGGATTAAGCAAAAAAATAATATTTACAAAATATTGCACATGTTGGTACATATACTATAAATAAACCTATCTCAAATTTGTACTTATAACAATCAATGTATTTATTTACATCATTATGATAAATATTAATGTATTTATACATATTTTATTTTACTTATTGTATAAGCTATTTTCAGTCCATATGTGGGTCGAGACCCCTTGGCATTTGCAAACTTTTATTTACGCCTCTGCACGAGTTCCGATTTTATATTTTCTAGAAACTGCTTGAGTCTGAATAATGATCCTCTCAGCACCGTACGGGTTAATTACTATGTAGCTCATTAAATAAATAAAATGTTATTTTAAGAGTGAGGTGAAGAGAACCCTCAAAACTTATTGATGCCAATGTATCATTTGCCCACCTACTTGGAGGTGGGAATCAAAGTACTGAAGCCGTGGCCCTGCCGGAACTACAGAATGTACCTCAATCCATTCCACATATACCTCTTCCTCAAAATGTAACCAATCCTAAAAATCCTAATCAACCACAAATCTCTCATATCCCTCCTCCTTCAAATGCCACAGACCTTAACAGTTTGATGACATCCTTTATCTCCGAAATTAAATCCCTTGTTATGCCCCTAATATCACTCCTAACGAATCTCGTATCAAATCTCATTCCTGCCTTAAAAAAACCATAAATGACTACACCTAATTCCTTATCCATTCTCCTTTGGAATGCGAATGGTGTTAGAACTCACACTAACGAACTTACAGCCGTACTGCAAGACAAAAACATTGATGTTGCACTCATTACTGAAACTAGACTAACCACTAAACAGTACTTTAAAATACCAGGATACACGACATACCGGACAGACCATCCAGACGGCAAAGCCCATGCCGGTACTGCTGTCATAGTCCGCCGATCCCTCACCCATCACTTACACCCAATTTCCGCCCACGATTACCTACAAGCAACTTCCATTGTTATCAAAACCTTTTCCTTTCCGCTTATCATCGCATCAGCATACTGCCCTCCTAAACATCCCATTTCCTCTGCCCAATTTGAATCCTTTCTCAACTACTTGGGTAATCACTTCATTTTGGGTGCAGACTTAAACGCTAAGAACCAACAGTGGGGTTCTAGAACCACCAATTCTCGTGGACGGACATTGGAGTCTGCACTCAACTTCCGACGCTTTCATCTCCTACCTCCCGATTCTCCTACCTACTGGCCAACAGATCCTAACCGTAATCCTGACATCCTCGACTTCTTCATCCACAGCGGATTAGGCTCTCTTAATTTTTCCATAGCTCGCCTTGATGAACTATCCTCTGATCATAGTCCATTGATTCTAAATGTATCCATAACACCTATTCCTAAACCTATCCCACCGTCATTCATTAGAGGTCCTGTCAACTGGAACCTCTTCCGCGAAATCCTCACTAATGATATTGACCTCAGAGTGATTCTCAAAACCCCAAATGACCTTGACGACGCCGTATATTCCTTTACAACCGCTATTCAACAAGCCGCCTGGACTGCCTCCTCTCCCAAGTACTCCCAAATAATTCCTTATAAAAGCCATTTACCACAACACCTGACAGACCTCATCAACAGCAAACGCCGAGCCAGAACATTATGGCAACGCACCCGCCACCCAGAGGATCGCCGCTCCTATAACTTTTTTTGTAGAAAATTAAAGCGGGAGTTGGCGATCTTCCGATCCCAATCCTACAATACCTTCCTCTCCTCTCTCTCGACTCGTGACAATTCCCTGTGGAATGTCACGAAGAGAATCCTAAAATCCCACACCATTTCCCATCCTCTCCGGCGCTGTGATAGTTCCTGGCTGCTTCTGACAAGGATAAGGCCGAGGAATTCGCACAGCACCTTTCCAAAGTTTTTACTCCTCATCCAGAGCTTAATCCTACCCATACGGCAGCAGTTGAAGAGTTCCTTTTATCACCAATACCGCTTTCCTTACCACCTAAAGCAGTTAATCCCTCTGAGGTCAGATATCTTCTTAAAAAGCTTCCTATCCGTAAATCCCCTGGATACGATCTCCTTACTCCTCAAATCTTAAGACAACTTCCACCTAAAGCCATTACATTCCTTACATATCTCTATAACTGTATCCTACGCACCACCTATTTTCCTCTCTTATGGAAACATTCAACTATCATCCTTTTCCTAAAACCAGGCAAACCTTCTAACAACACGTCATCTTACAGACCTATCAGTCTACTTCCGATCCTCTCAAAAATTTTCGAAAAGCTCCTACTAAAACGAATCCTAGCCAAATTTCAAAATTTTCCTTCACATCAGTTCGGATTTCGTCCTCAACATTCCACGGTTCAGCAAGGACTCCGAGTTGTGGACCACATTTCCTCCGCCCTTGAGTGCAAGGAGTATTGTTCGGGTTCCTTTCTGGACATATCTCAAGCTTTCGACCGGGTGTGGCACCCGGGATTGCTCTTTAAGCTCAAAACCCATTTACCCCAATCCTTATACCTAGTCCTCCGATCCTATCTATCAAACCGCTCCTTCCGAGTTCGCTGTGGCTCAGAATTTTCCAAACATTATATTGTTGAGGCTGGTGTTCCTCAGGGCAGCGTCTTGGGACCCGTCCTCTACATCCTCTACACCACCGATATCCCTACCGATCCCGATACCTTTCTGGCAACATTTGCTGATGATACCGCCATTTTGTCATCCAATTCCGATCCTGAAGCAGCATCGCTTAATTTACAAAATCACCTTTCCCTTGTCGAGGTTTGGTGTAACGCTTGGCGTATTAAGGTGAACGAAAACAAGTGCTCACACGTCACATTCACTCTTCGACGCAAATCCTGTCCAACGATTTATTTCAATTCCCTACCGCTTCCTTCCTCTGACACAGTCCGGTATCTTGGCTTTTTACTAGACAAAAGACTGACGTGGAACCCACACACAAGACTTAAAAGAAAAGAACTTAACCGCAGATTCGGCCAGTTATACAGACTACTAAACAGAAAATCTCATCTTACAGTTGACAACAAATTACTAATATACAAGACAGTACTGAAACCAATATGGACCTACGGACTTGAACTGTGGGGGACAGCTAAAAATTCTAACATCAAACGCATCCAATCCTTCCAATCCAAAGTTCTCCGAACAATAGTTAATGCTCCTTATTACGTCACCAACTCTACCCTACACCACGACCTTAAAATTCCGTTTATTTTAGACCTGGTACCATCCAAATTTTCCAAATTTCATCAGAACCTTAGTCATCATCCTAACCCTCTAGCACAATCCCTATCCAGTACCACCCATCCCTACAATCCTCCTCGAAGATTGAAACGGCAGTGGCCGCGAGACGTATTGTAAACGTTTAAATTGGAGTTCTGACACTGGTCAGATCCTCCACTCATGTAATGTATGTTTGTGGCTATCGCGCCCTAGTTCGGCCTCCACTGATTCACACTAGTGACGCGGCTGAGAGCGAGGGTCTAGGATCTTTTTGATTCCGCTTTTTCCTCCACAAGTGGAGGGATAAGCCCAGTCTGGGGTCCCTCTATATCACTTGTATATTTTGTATATAGTTATGTTTCTTTGAATGATGTTTGTTTATTTGCAAATTTATTTATCTCAATTATAGGTTAATGTTTTGTTTTGTTTTGTTTTTATATTTATTATTATTTAATTCTATATATATCATTTATTTGTATTTATCTCAGTCATAGGTTGTTGTTTGTTTTCTCATTTTGTATATATATTATATTTTATTTATTTGACTTTATCATTGTATATATTGTGTGAATGGGTTCATATATCACTATTACTAATGTTCATATAGAAACAAATTGTAATATATCTCAATAAAAAAAAAAAGAAAAAAAAAAAAAAAAAAAAAGAGTGAGGTAAGTTTTACTAGATTCTATTTGTTTCATACAGAGCTCCTTATCATCCAAAATTTAAACGAAGTGAGAAGCAATAAAAAAGATCAAACTTACCTATATATATATATATATATATATATATGTAAGTATCCATTAACATTGCTATAGTGACAATTTTCAAATATGAGTTCCCTGAGACTAAATGACAAAGTCCTGCATAAATGTTTGTCTGTGTGTAAGTCTAGTTTGAAAACGAAGTTTTATAAAACTTAACCTTCATCCTTGACATATTATAAGAAAACATTTTCATCAAAATAAGCGAACAAGAAATAAAATTATACCAAGCATTTTGCTTCTTTTTTTTCCGATTTTCTCAAAAACGGCATTAACGAATTTGATTAAACTCGCTAAATCAATGAAAAATTAATGGATTTTGATATCATTTAGTTTTCATTCTGATTGAAATAGTCAGACATGGGTCAACTGCCTTATTTTCTTCTTCCTTTAAGTATCTTTTTTTTAGTTATAAACAACTAAAATAACATACCCTGTTATTAGCATTTATATAAAAAAAAACAAAAAACAGTTAAATATACAAGTTGAAGAAGTTTGATTACTAGCTAAAAGAGAAAAGGGCAAACATATATTGTTTTCCCTCCACCCTTCCGTCTCTCCAAAATAAGAATAGTAACATAGATGTACAATGTACCGTTGGAAAGCTAAATATTAAATAAAATATATATATCACCTAAAATACAAAGTTGTGGACGGCAACATAATGTGACGAATAGGGCATACACTTAATTGAATATTGTACCTAACAATTTTATATTGTTAAATTATTTCATAACTTTTATCCTTAATTCTTAGATTTTATTTATCGTTTATTTATTATTTAGAGTTTATTTATTGTTTTCACGCTCAATCATGTTGAATGTCCAACAGTCTTTTTCGAGGATAAACCTATTCCAACAGCAGAAGTACAATATTTGGGACTGTGCATAGACAAAAGACTTACATTACACACGGAAAGCCCACATTAGACTTAAGAGAAAACAGGTGAACAGACGATTTGGACTACTATCTCGTCTACTTGACAAACGATCAATCTTTAACACCAAAATTACTATTTACAAAATACTGATCAAACCCTTATGGACATACGGTAATACGGGATCTGTCAAAACCTCCAACATCCAAATAATTCAGTCTCTCCAATCGAAAATATTACCAAAAATCGTGGATGCCCCGTTTTATGTAACCAACGAATTACTTCACAAGGACTTGGCCATACAGTCTTAGACAAAGCCACAGACTTTTATAAAAAACAATTTACGACAGACTGACTTAAAACATAAACCCACACCCTGAACACTTACATCCACTACCAATCCGTACAACCGACCCCGACAACTTTTAAGACGGTGGCCTAGGGTTGCGTTGAATTAACCTGCTTTTCGGAAGTTAACATATTTGCTTATTGCAAAGATTTATTTTATTATTATTATTTTTCTTTTTTTCATATGGCAAATAGAAATTTGGAGAAAAGCAATTGTAACTAAGTAATAATTTTTTATTCTAAAACATACGTTTCCTACAAAACTAAATATAATTCTCTAAATTTTTTTCAAGTCTAACTTTATTTAATATTTTTAAAATTGATTTTAACAACTTAGGTAAGTATCAGTTGCCCGTACCATATTTTTAAATATTTTTGTCTTTTGTATAAATTAATAATTAATAAGCCCTTTCTGCTCATTGTGTTTTATTATGTTTTTATTCCTCCTCCTACCTAAATATTATTAAATTCGTGAAGTCCTTTGTAAGATACTGAAAAGAAAAACAGAAAGCAACCCATCAGTGGCTATAAACCAATTTTTTTCTTCTAGTTTTCGCCTCAATTTAGCTTTTCTCAGAATGTCACTTTTATCTCTGAGGTACAAAGACAAAATACAAGATAAAAGACAAGAGGAAGTGGAGGGGACAAAGAGATAAATTGAAATAATCCATCTGGCTGCCTCCTTCTTCCCTTTTGTCACTTTCATACGCTGAAGACAATGACGTCCGTAACGACCCTGGGTCTCCTTCCTTTGCCAATGGAACTGTATTCACCTCCACAGGAAAATTAATTTTCCCCTAATTAACCAATCAACTGTCTTTTGTCTCCAGTCGCTTTCCCGATTGGTCTCGTTCAATATAAATTATAGAAATATTTATATTTTTCAATCATTATAAAATAATATAAGAATTGTTATATTATTCATTTTCTACATCACATTATGCACTCGATTATTTTCTTAATCTAGTCCATGTAGATTTAAATAGATAATCTCCTCTCCCTTGGATTTAATGGGGAGATGAAAAAAACCCCATAAAAATCATGCTTGGATTTTAATAACAATGTGATTTGAATCACTAACAAAAATAAGTTTTAATACAATTAAAAGTGTCTCACATGATGAGCATTTTAGGTAGATATGTTAATCGTTGGCTAATCTGTCTAAACCTTGTGATATTCTTATTAATACACTAATTCATGTTCGTTAATATATATTTATACAATTTTATGTGACTAATGTTTATCGAAAATGTCTGTAATGTAATGTTAAAGTTTATAAACATTACTGATTCTGAGAAAAGTAACCTCAAAATTTATGGCAAACATGATTACCTTAAAAAAATCTATGACCAACTGCCGGGTTTGAACCCATGGCCTTGGGCAAGATAGATATTATATCAGTCACTGCCCCACAGGTGACCTCACTTAATGTTATTTCTTAAACTTTTTATTTTATTTTTTCCGATAATCTGCCTCGCCATTTTCTCTCTCAGCACGCTCATAAACGTAAGAATGCTTATTTTAGTTTCGGTAAACATTATAGAAACAAAATAAGTAAGAATATAACGAAATGATGGAGATAAAAAGATACATAGTTCTTTTGTTACACTGTTTTTGATTCCGATTCCTATTGTTTTTCTTGGATTCGTTGACATTCGTGAATATTGGACACACAATAGCCTTATTATTTGTGTGCTTTATTCATTGGCCGTAACTCTCAAACACCTTCTCTTAAAAAAGTTTGTTTTATTAAACATGTAAAAACCAGTCTCAACAATCAGCACTCCTGAAAAGAACTATCTTTCTCTCTCATTTGAACTTGTTAATTCACAGACATTTTCAATTTATTAAATAATTGGCAGTTCATGATTTTATCATATCATGTTTACCGGTCTGAAGCCAACCAAACATTTTAGTGTGAATAAAAAATGGATATGAAACGTGATTCCATCTGTAGGATATCCTAAAAGTATAGTTTATCAACATTTCACGGATCCAATGCAATTTCAATTCGAAAGCCATCAATTGAAAAGGCTGGTAGGAGTTTTCGCTGACCAACCACAGCAGCCCCCATTCCGTAACGAGCAGTATGTGATATACCCTTACGACTCTAATTTTCGATGAAGCACAGGTCAGGTGACCGTGGGTATACAGAAGCATTTCAAATCTCTTGTTAGAAGGTTTTGTCAATATTTCTGCTAAGTTCTAGATAGCTAATGAAAAGTAAAGAAGTTACTAGTTCATAGTACAAATTATGGATTATTTGGGAAATTCAGGAGGAAATTAGTTCGGGTGGCGTAAATAAACAGTCTGAATAACAGAGGAAAATATAAATAAATAAAAATACAAATAAATAAACCTCTACCGCCCATAAAGGATTTCTTGGGCTTAATAATACTTCGTATCTCAATCGTACTGTTTTAGACCAACGACCGTGCAACAAAGTGATTAGACCCAGGTCACACCCAGCCGCCTGTTTTTTCACGTTTTGGGTACCCACTTTATAGAAGCTAGGGTCTAGGGTAGACCCCTCAGCTAAAATAACAGATTGAAGGCTGGCTACTAATTTACAAAGTAAAAGTATTATTATACAAATCAGAACATCAGGTAATAGAACCTCTCCTACAGTTTAACATCAACACAATTTACACAAATTTAAAAGTTGTGACGTAACAAACAGGTAAATATAACAGAACTTTACCAACACCTATTGAGTGTTGTTTTGTCTTAAAAACGATCATACAAATTAATGAGAATGGTGCTTTTTTTAAATTCTCCCGCATAAGCAATGCTAAACAAAACAATCCCAACTGCACCTTAGTCTACTTTTTCAGCAGCAATAAGCCTCAAATATTTACCATAATAATTTACATAGCTGACCTTTGGGAAATTCAGGAGGAAATTAGTACTGGTCGCGATAAAACAAAGAAAACAGAATAAACTAAACTAAACCTGATTAAGAAGCATAACTGCAGTTTATGCGTGAACATGGCTCAGTAATATCCTGATGATGGCTCACAAGCTTGAGCCACACTTTTGCAAAATTACAAATATTTAAAAAAGACTGACTCCTGATTATTCCACCTATAAAAAGAACAACGTATCAACTCACGTTTTGGGTCCTCTTCAGAACTTCCAGGCAAGATTCAAAATTTTGGCAATTGCATCTTGACTCTTGCATGGAAGCCCTGATGAAGACTCGAAACGTGGTAGAGTAGTTGGTTAGAAAATAGACTTTTGCTACTTTATGATCTGTTTTATCCGCTAACAGAAATATCTGACCCTTCATATTTAACACTCTTTCCTTGTTCTGTGTGTAACAGTCAGGAGAAGAATTTATAAAATAAAAAATTGAGATTAAACTTGTTATGTTAAGTTAGCTTTGTAGCTAGATGAATTACTAAAAACAGCCAGAAGTGTGTGTATTAAAAAAAGTTGAAGATTAAATGGTAGTGCTGACAAAGTATTTTGAGAGTTAGGTGGTGGTACAAATAATTTGCAGTTAAAATATCCTTCATTAAATCTATTCATTATTTCTATACCTTATCTAGCAGGTTCCTTATTGTCAACGCTGTATAGTGATATTTATAGTTAAGTCAGGAAATCGTCTGTCGGGTCAGCTAGTCCTAAATAAACTGGAATAAATTCTTTGCACATTTGCATATACTTATTTATATATTAAGTAAGTGATTAGTAATTTTGACGGTTCTTTTAACTCTAATAATTTTATGTTTTTTATTATTTATTTATTTATAGAACTGTATTAATTAATACATCTATTAAATTTTCTGTTAGATAAAACAAATGAAAAGCACATGAAAAGAAACTGTCCATTGCCAGCACTCTAATAGTTATTCTAAACTATAAGGTCTCGAGAACATCTTTTAATGCACCTCGGAGGATTGTCAGGAATGGAAGAAGAAGCAAGGATTGAAACTAATGGGTTAGAGTGGAAGTGGAGTTTGTCATGGAAGGAATGATACCAGGTTCGGGCCAAATCAGCAACATATGGAACATTAAGGTTTTTATCAATGAGCATATTCGTGACTTTTCGAAGGATTTTGGATTGTAATAATTGGATACGGGAAGAATTTGATGGTTTAGTGCAGCCCCAAAGCTCAACTCCCTACGTCCACGTAGGCCTTATGAAGTTCATGTAGATGAGCCTTTTATAGTTGAGTGGAAGGTTATTAGAGCGTTTATCCAATAAGTGTTGAAGTAACTGAAATGGGCGTGCAGTTTCATGTCGTGTTAGTCTCGTGTTAGATGTTAGACGTGTGTCAAGTAGGAGTCCTAGGTAGGGTATCTGTTTAACTGAGACAAGCGGAATATTATTAAAGTATATTGTAGGGCAGGATGTCATTTTTATTTTTTTGATCATTTTTTATTCTAAATTCTTTAGGACTGTGTTAAAGTGATGATCTACTCTATATATTCTATGTAAACTGCAACGTTCTACCATACAGCTTAGGTTAAATATCGAAGGATAACCTTGACGAATTGTTCAACACGTTCATTCAAATATTGATATTGATCTAAAATATATTTAGGATGTATATTTTATAAATATTTACATATTTTATTTAAAATATTCATGGATAAAGCAGTTTATCAGGTAAAAAATATCGGTATGTCAAACTACAGGTGAATCCAAACTGTGTTTGTAGAAGAAGTTGATAGCCGCCAGTGGTGTGACCTTTAAATGACGAGGGACAACTTTCACAACCCACGCCGAAGTTAAATCTGTTTGAGGGATGATAGCTTAAGGTTAATACCGAAGGGATATAGGCGAGAAGGGGGCTCGATTACCTCTCCATGTTCTGCCCCCTATCTTACGGAGACATTTTGCTTAAATATCAATTATGAAGATTAATTGATTATTCCGGTTTACATTATGTTATCATTAATAGTTTAATAATAAATCAAATCAATAAGTTTAATTTTGCTGAATTATTCATTTGTATGAATGTCAACACAAAATAAAATGTTCGTTTACCACAGTAGCTTATAGCTACTTGTAAATAATTCAGTCTTTAAAACGTCAATACCTGATTTACCTATAATTTTATTTAATGAGGCCATACTTAGCCGGAATGGGGCCAGAGGCATCAACTAAGCGAGGACATTAATAATAATAGTACCATTGAACGGTGGTTCAAAAAATTGCAAGGGAAAACTTCAGTAACAAAAAAGACATCTTCCCTTGATGGCGATGTTCTGTGAGCGATGGTGGAAGGTAACTCTAAGAACAACTGTTAAAAAAAAATGCAGTAAACTCAATGTTAGCAAATCGATCTTTGATATCCACCTCAAGACAGTCGATTGGGAAAGTGAAAAACTCGAATGTTGGGTCTCTCACTCACTAAACGACCGCCAAAGAAATCAGCGTTTAAAATTTGTTTGACTCATTTATTTGCATAAACAACAAGGATCCATTTCTGTCCATAATTGTTACTTGTGATGTAAAGTGAATCTTATGGGATAACAGCCAACGTTCTGGACACTAGCAGCACAGCAGTTTATTGTGAAGAGGCTAAGACAATGAGTTTTCTGGATTTACTCTAAGGATTCCAAATTATATTCAGAGGTTATGGAAAAGCTGCCAACATATGTAATAGTCATCATTACACAATTTGGATTAATGACAAAAGATTTCTTTCCTTTCAAACTTAATCTTGCTTTATTTTCCCGACAAAACAAAAATTGTCTATATAAATCTTGAAGCTTATTAATGGTTGAAGTGCATTACTTTCGTCACCAAGCATAACGTATCGCCATTAGTAAAAAAAACATGTACATTTAGAATATGAATGGTTTTTTTTTTTTTCGTTCAGCATATAAAAAAATCCGCGTTGTTTCTAGAACTATATTAACGTGTAGGAAGGTAATAAGGCCAAAATCACGCCTTGTTGGTATCCACTTTATAGCGGTTGGGTATGCCCCAGGAGTGTCTCGCTACCCCTGAGTCACATCAGGCTAATAAAAGCCGAGATTCGAAACGAGACCAGAAGCTTCAAATAAAATTCGAAAATAATTCTTTCATAAATTAGAAGTTCAAGTAATTATATAACTTTATTTTATATTTATATTTTAAGGCATTTTGTTAAAAAAATACTTCTATACTTGCATACTTATACATTGTCTGTAGGCTATATATGCATTTACAAATTATTATGATAAAATTCTTAGTAATGCATACATTAATTGCTGGTTATTATTAAACTTGGTATGGTAAAATTTTACATCCGTCACCCATTCTTTACAGTCGTTCCTTTATTTCTCTTCGGCATTTTCGACACAGGATGCTTGCCGGAAACGTCACTAAACAATTCTATACTCGACTACACCAGCAGCCGTGCCGAAATACGGACGACATGTCAGTAGAATGAGACACTTGAAAACCAGCCCCTAAACCCTGTTTACAAGGGACAGTACATGCCCCCTGCTTCAGAAAACACACTCCAGCCATCAAAATTAGCTGGGACACATGAAAGCCAACAGAGCATACAGATGCAGAGGAACAGCTGAGTGCGGGCAGCTGCAGGCGAGGGCCATGTGGGTGCTGTATCTTCATAGTTAAGAGGCAATACGGGTTTTGGGACAAATTCGGTATCTGGTTTATTATATTCCAATATAATCCTCATTTAAAAGTATTTGTGAATTGATAATATATCTACCTGTTGATAGAAAATGAGATATGACTCACTTTATGGTTTATAAAGTGCTATAGTTTATCTAAATCAGTGGTTCCTCTTGTAGTCCGGGGAAACCGGAGGGTCCGTAGATGGTCTCCAGGGGGTCCGCGAGATGTCATTGGAAAATAATTTTAAATTACCTTAACATAAAAATTTTGTGAAGCCTTGGCTTTTAAAAATAATAACACACTCTACGCGGAAAAATTTAACATTCTAATTGATATAGTTACTTGTGATTACTGACAAGTGCCTTTTTACTGCACAATCACAACCTTAAAATTGGTCATTTTCTAAAATTTCGAAAATAATGAGCATAAAGGACATAACATGTGTGATGTAAGAACAGAAGATAATAAATAACATTTCATTTTTTTCTGACCATTTAAATAAATTATATATATATTTTATATATATATATATATATATTATATATAAGTTTTAAAATTTAAGTTATTTATGTTAATTTAAAGAAAGAAAGAAAGAAGAAAGAAAAGTAAATTTTATTCTAGCCGTTACAGATATACCTCTTTTCATTCCAAACTCCCTGCCCACTCAAACCCGCTTATCCGTGACCTCTCCTCCATATCTATTCCCGACAACCCACCGAGGCGCCTTAAAAGAAGATGGCTAAGAGACCTTCTAACATAAGCCATTGGAGTGCTACCAATGGGTAGTTTCTTCCCAGGACTATCATGTGTACTAATCATATATAAAGCCTATTTACTTGTTGTATTTATTTAATACAGTTGTAAATTTCTTTAAATAAATAAATAAAAAAAAAAATTTTATTCTGGGACCTTCTGTCCCCTAAGAATAACAATAAGTGAGTCTTGTGTCTGGTATAAAGATAAAAACATTACAAAAACAAACTTAAGGTAATACTTATATTATTTATAAAGTAGTAAATACAGCAGTACATTCATGTATGACTATAATATTAAACATATGTGTATGCAAAGATACTATAATTGTACCTCTCACTAATATCATAAAATCCACAAAAAAAAGAAAAGTTTTTGTTAACATATTTGTAGTGTTCCTCATTTTAGAGAGAAATATGACTATTATTTTTAATTTTGTATACAATTATTCGGAAGATTGATTATGGAGGAGATGATGGAATAATGTTTTTTTAAATGAGGTTAAAGAAGATGCTTTGCGTGTAGAGGTATGCATGAAATTCAAAGGTAGGTGGCATGCAAACTAAAGGATTTTTTAAGGATGATGTTCGATGAGAAGGAAAATATAGGTTAGTGGGCTGGTATCTTGTGTTAAACGAATGTACCGATGAATAAGGGATGGGTAGGTCAAGGATGTAGGATGGAATTTAGGTATTGAGAGAGTGGAATAGGAATACTCCCAGGAAATACTGTCGGCGAGAAACTGGATGGAGCCACTTCAACTCTTCATACCTGTCAGAGACGCTCCTGGAGACTCCGAAGATGAATCCAATGAAACATTTCATAAGCCATTACAATTTAAGGTTATTTTATGCTATTGTGGCTATCCATATTGTTAATAAGGACAATATAGTGGAAGTCCTAAATTTAGCTTATCCAGGTTTAATTAGGATGGGGATCCTTAACGAGTACCTGACTTACCACAGGACCACCATTATATGTTTTCTCGGAAGGACGGCATAACGAAGAATTTTTCACCCTCTTTAGAAAATCCTAGGACTTAATGCTAGGTTCAAAATTAAATTTTAGTAATCCAATGTTTCTAGGATTGAAGCAAAACTCCTAGATTCTAATACTTTTTTCTTCATTACTATTTCTCCAATTAGGCCATTTCTAGAATGTAGAGTTTTGGTTGAGGCATTTCACACGCAATGTATGTGATACGGTGTAGCCCACTAAAAACCTAAACATATAAGGATTTAGGAAGTTCTTTCTATTGAAATGATTGTATGAAGGGTTCCGCGAAAATTTTACTTTGGAAACCACAGATCTAAATCAATATATCTGAGGACTAGAAACAGAGTTTAAAATCGAAATAGGATTGCGGAGCTTAAATTACTTAGGACGCTTTGAGATTTTTTTATAACTTTATCGTATTTAGTTGTTGTTTTTTTAATAAAAAGGTATCATTTCTAGGCATAAAAAAAACAACACTAGAGACAGTATTTTAAAAAATGTTTGACCTACAACTTTCTGATAATAATTCGGTATATAACAAAGTCATTGTTCTTTTCATGTAAAAACATTTTGGCATTACTTTTAAAACACCATGTGTCAAATAAAGCCTTTTAATTTATTTAGTTTTCAGCTCCAGGTAATTATCGGTGTTGACGTTTTTTTCAATGTAGAAGCAGATGAAAACTTTATCAAAGTCAGCTACGAAAAAACGGTGCCATCCCCCTGTTAGTGCACAAGGCTATATCACGCTCTAGGCAAACCATTTTCTAGTCCATTTAATAAACTTGCTCGACGAATTAAATATTTCTTCTGGACGATTAAACTTTTAGCTGAGCCAACAACAATTTGTCAGACGAATTAGGCATTTGTTCTTGGGTAAATTAAACTCTAGACCTGACGAATTAAGCGTTTAAACACCTATCGATTAAATGGAACTAAAAAAAAGAAAAGAAGGTAATTACAAGTTTCACATCTTCAACAAAGAATCTAATAATATATTATTTTTACTGTATAATTATGAAATTTCATTTCAAACATATCTTTTTATAAAATTTTATAAATCATCTAGCATGATTGAAAGTCGAATAGAAAATACAGTAATCTTTGGTGACGTTTTTACCTATGTTATATACCTGCATTCATAACTTTTCTTCTTATGCCGACGCTCTGAGTGGAAGTGAAATGTTTCGACATATTTAATATGTTCGCCAGTTGAAAGAGGCCCTCAAATCAATTTTTTTTTAAGAGTTTTGAAATGCACTGATTCCCTAAATAAATTGTGGCACATTAAAACATATCTCTTCCTCTTATCGTTATCAAAATTTCTAAATTATTAAAAGTTGTTATTATATTGCGCAAAAAATCTCATTAAATGTAAAATAAGGCTCAATAAAAAAATTTAAAAGTCCGCTAAGTGACTAAAAAAAATAATAACTTGAAAACTATACAACTCTTAGAATAGGTGCACATTTGAAAGATCGAATACTCTAAAGGAAGAAAAAAGAAGCATCTTAATCTGACTAGTATTAGGAAAGATACTCAATATATAAGATTGGGACATCAAACCCAAATTTTGTGCGCCCAAGGAATCCAAGATTCTAAAAAGCAGGTTCGATTGTTTTAATGATTTTAATCGTTGATGGTTTTCTGTCGATGAAGGAAACTTGGTATATATTTCATAGATGTAAGAATTTACTGTAGGGATTTTTTATTTTTATTTATTTTAAGGGATTACTGTAGGATTTTGGATCGTGTGATTCGAAAAATACCATGGTGTGTAAAAATGTTATTTGTATGATTTTAGATTAAGGTTTCTTTTTTTTTTTTTTTGTACCTGTTTTTCAGAACCCCAAATTTCTGCTCCGTATGTCCTTAATGGCCTGAGTAAAATGGTGTATATTAGTCGCATGTGTATATTGTTTCTTATATTTAGTAATGATCTCTGATCCATTAGATGTGATTCGTTGCTTAATTTCGTATGTATTTTCTATGTTAGTCTTATATCTAAATATAGTCCAAGGTATGTAGGTTTTCGAAGGTACTGCATTGTTGTCGATTTTCACTGGTGGACATTGGACAGTAGAAAGCTCACGTTGCTCGATTTAGTGGCATCGATTTTGATTCTCCATTTTTGTAACCACTTTTCCAGGTCAAAGATATTATTTTGCAAGGTAGAATCTCCGTGAGAAGAGAGAAGTGCTGTGTGGTTTGCAAGGGTATAGATAGTAGTGCAAAGGTGCGCTGGAATATCGGAAGTGTAAAGAGAAATGAAAAGAGGCCTTAATACGCTGCCTTGTGACACGCCAGCGTGTTAAGGAAAGAAGGGGAAGTAGAAAGATTTACGGCAATACAGAAGAGCCTGACGAAAAAGAAAGATTGGAAATTAGAAAATAAGTAGAAGGCAGGTGAAGTTTTATTTTCCAAAGTAGATCTTTGTGCCAAACCCTATCAAAAGATTTATATTCTTCACTCAGATTTCAAACCGATAATAGAAAGAGGTATTTTTTTTTTTTTTATTTAAATTTTCAACTAGGCAAACTAAGTAAATAAGCATGAAAATACGATACAGTACTTCGAAGCATATATCCCTCCTAACCCCAAAACCATAAACCCTTAACTGATGAAACCTTTTTCATACCCCGCATCCAGATACAACAAAAGAATGGTTGAATGGTTAATTTGTGCCCTGAGTGATAGGAGGGGCTATGCGTGGCAGCTGTACGTGGCTTCACCATTGACAACCTTATGGCGCCTGCCTCTGACACCCTTATTTACACTTGACATGGGCCATTAGGTGAGTAAGTTATTAGTGATACTGCCTGGGTAAAAAATAATCGATATTATTCATCTTATAATGGGACGGGAACTAATCGAAAAAGTACTGACCGTTAAATTAACGATAGTATGGACCTATTAGCGTCTGGCCCCGACAGGAATGGTGAGCAGGGGGAGGGTCACCTGGTTTGTACCACAGAGATCTTCTTAGCTCTGTTTTTAGGAACTTGCTCATTTCAATATGTTTGTAGTTACATAATATTTAGTAAATGATGAAACATGTTTTCGCTTTGACTGATGATCAAGGTCGTAAAACGGCGTGGACTAACGGATAGGGTACTATATCAAGGTTCGAATTCCTGGTGTGGCAGAATAATTATTTATTGCCCCTTCAGCCATGGAGAGCTTTTAATAGGGTGACTCTCTGAGGCACATCCAGCCCCTATAAAGGGGTTTCTCTGAATTTGAGGTGGAAAAATCATGTCTGCTAAGCGTATCTCGTCCTGATTACCTTCTTCTACCTTTACAGGTGCCCAGACCCTTGATGGCTTAAAGAGATTTATGTTTTATTTATTTTTTAATATTTAGTTTTGTAATGAAACTTTTTTCGATATATCTATTGCTACAAAACAACAATGTTCAATAGTAGTCCAAATAAGCGTGATACAAAAGATTGATTTTGAACATTATATTTTAATCATGAATAAATTATAATTTTAAATATTAAAAAGAAAAGATTCCGATAGCTGTAATGTAAAGAAATACCCGATTAAGTAAGAATTAATAGAGTAATCCTAGTTTGAGAAAAGCAGTATTGGGCAAACAAAGCGAATAGTTGAATTCATTTCGAAATAATTTTTATCTATATTATTTGAGAGGAGGCCGAAATCTAAAAACTATGTCAGAGGTTGGGGTCTACACATCTAAACGAATATTCAAAAAATGTGTATTTAATTAACTGTTGGCGTCTTGAATTCATTAACTCCACTAAATATTTTGTCACTTTTTTTTTTCAATATCTACCACATTGATTTTCAACGTTTTGGGATTTTCTTCCCATTCTTAAGACTGTTATTATCACTTTATACACACACATATTTTTTTTTTCATTAAATAGCTTACTGCTATTTGTCCTAATGATGTAAATTGGCTCAATGTTCTTCTTTTGTTTAAAATTATACACTTTATACTATTATAAATATAAGAATACAAAATGTAAAAAATATAAAATAAAATAGATATATATATATATATTTTATATTATTTTTATTGCTGTGTAAATATTGTATGAATGTAATCTTTCACCACTATTATTAATGTCCAAATAAGGACAGATTGTAATATTACTAAATGCAAAATTGTTCTTGAAAAAAAAATAGATAAATAAAAGAAACAGTGAGCCAATAGACATAAGGACAAATAACAGTAAGCGTGTAATGGAAAAAAATGTGTATGTGTATAAAGTGATAATAACTGTCTTGAGAAAGGGGACAAAACCCCGAAACGTTGAATAAGAATGTGATAGATTTTGATGAAAAATAAATTTTAAAAACAAAGGAAGTTATTGATTGCTTATTTAAATATGAAATATTAAATGAACCTTCCTAAAAAATTATAATAGAAAATAAACCTTTTTTTTTTTTTTTTTAATGACGCCAAATCCTTACTTCTAGAAGAAGGTCCTATCAACGTTTAAAAAGGACAAAAGGTTTGAAAATCTATTTGTCTCGATGGGGGAACAAAATTCCAAGTTAAAACTGTAAAAAAAAAAAAAAAAAAATTCTATTTCATGTTAATCTAATTGAATTTATCATTTATATTAATCTATTTCTCCACTGTACAAAATATTTTCATTAACTGAAATGCATTAATGCTTACTACACTCACAAATGTAAATATTCAAGACACTAATTACTGTCCTATCCAGCCCTTATTCTATCTTTTTTTCCCACTTTAAATCTGCCTATAGGTTACAGGTTATAGGTAACCCTGCAAAGGTTGTATGCCGTATCTTATGTTATTCTAATATGTAAGACAAATTGTAATATTAATAATTACATATAATGGGAAAATATCAGGAGAATGTTCAGGAAGAACAAAACAAATAAAAAACAATATGATCTGTTTTCTGTCTGCTTGTGAAGCTATTTTAATGGCATTAATTCTTTTGAGAAGACTGAGGTGTTGGAGAAGTAATCGGTTGGGGTAGAGGACACGGCAGATGCCTGCTGATTAGTGGGGCTTTCTTTGGTGTGCTTTTTGTTACCGCCCAGTCCCACAAACCAAATGATTTATTGGCTTCTATTCGGGCACTGCATTATTTCTTCTCAGCTTAGGGTTTTTTTTTCATGAATTCACAATAAGTTGATTACACTTTCATACCTCAGTTTTGGACCATTCGAATTATTAAATAAATTGTATTATGAGACGAATACCTTTCAGATAAAATAATCACCAGTATCCCATATGATATTATTTTTTTTTTTTTTTTTTATTTATTGAGATATATTACAATTTGTTACAAAATGAACAATAATAATATTGATAAGAGACCACATTCATACCATATATACGGAAAATAATAATAATGGTCAAATTACATAAAATAGAACATAAATAAATTCATATATATATATATACAATAAAATAATAATAATAAATAAAAAACAAAACAAATCGAAACAAAAACCTATTATTGAGATAAATAAAAAGTTGGCAAATAAATAAACATCTTAAACACAATCATAACTATATACAATATATACAATTGCTAAGGGACCCCAGCAAGCGCTTTTCCCTCCACTTGTGGAGGAAAAAGCGGAATCCAAGAGATCCCAGCGCCTCTATCTCAGCCGCATCACTGGTCTGAGCCAGTGGAGGCTGAGTTAGGGCGCTGTAGCCACAAACATACCGTACATGAGTGGAGGATCTGACCATTGATATTATTAAATTCGATTTAAAAAAACAAAATCTGTTACGGGCAACACACGACTTTCACTTACCTCGGCTTTTAAAATCAAGATTGACAGCTATTAACAACTATCTAATAAATAAAAATAAAATTATATTCATTTCCGTTGGAAACAAATAATTTAGATTTAATAGCATGTCAATATATTGTAACATTTTTATGATAATAAAAGACACTTTGAAGGAAGAAAATATTGGCATTTAAGCATTATCAGACTATTTAAATCAGAACGAAGCCTATATAATATTAATGCCCATTAAATCCTACATAGATTTTGTGAGTTTAACCAAAATCGTTTGAACCGTTATTTAGATAATCGTTAATAGGAGTAAAGGCTCCGTGTAAAGAGGTTCTTCTGTTTCGCCGATTTAAAAAGTTTCTGTAACATCTCGGGCTTAGAGTTGTATCAAATATAAAATTTGTGTATTCAACAACTATTCGTTATCGCACTGGATTTACCCATAATTTTCACTATCGCAATAGTTTCACTTACTATATATTTTATATATAAGTATGTGGAAGTAAAAACCAAAATAACATAAATACTTCACCGGATTATGTTACGAAAGAAACTAAAAAAAAAAAATTATAAAGTCTAAAGTTGCTAAATAAAAAGAATTTCAGATGGTTACCATTAGTTGTTCAAGTAGTGGGCATAAGCATTCAGTAACATAATAAAAAGTTTTTCGGATTATAAAGATTAAGTACAGAATAAAAAAAAATCTTCATTATGTACTATCTGTGTGACCCAATTGCTATTCCAGAATTATAATTCAAAATGTAGAAACCTATGGAGGAGCGGACATAATTCACATATTCATCACAAAAACTGCTTTGGTAATCTGTAACTATAATACTAGTGTTACCCCAAAACTTCGAAAACCTGCTTCTATTGTAAAGAATTGGAAAGTTAGTCTTTTTGTTCTTAACTTGATCGAAGTTCCTATCTACGTGTTTTAATAGATTCTAATCCT
The DNA here is from genome assembly GCA_023052935.1 of Piezodorus guildinii. Taxonomy (NCBI): domain Eukaryota; kingdom Metazoa; phylum Arthropoda; class Insecta; order Hemiptera; family Pentatomidae; genus Piezodorus; species Piezodorus guildinii. The sequence goes on along the minus strand of CM041292.1, from coordinate 132,313,276 downwards.
CAGAAAAAAATCATTTTTAATCGTCTAGAGGATGGAATCTAAATCATTTAGAGTACATTTATTAATTTCGCTTCTACTCCTGTGGGTCATTGGATTATTTTCTGACAAGTATTATACCCGACGATAGTATTGGCTTATTGTTTAATAACCGAAGAGGACAGTTGTTTCTTTTTTCCAATTTTTTCTCCATTCTTTTACAGTCTAGCAGTAAAAGCTTTACCGTTCTGACCGTGTTACAACGGGTGCAAGTTGGGGCTTCTAGGCCTCGCAATAGAGATTATAGCCGTGATAGATTTCTCAGAGAATGATTCAAAGCCGACAGAGGATCACTTCCCTTGACCTTATGTGGGACTTTTTTTAACAGACACAGTTTTTTTTTTTAATTTTTTTATAGGTTTGAGGAACTCATATTACACCTTAAATTCAATTTCTCATTCTGCAGCGTGCAATGCTGCCGTATTGTGTCATTGTGTCTGCCGTCTTGTGTATTTTATTTATTTCATTTTTTTGTTTTGTTTTTCAAAATTCCATGTTTATTCATAAATTTTTCCAAATAATATGCATTTTGATATATTTCGAATAGTCTTCTTTTCCTACATCATAAAAAGTTGTTGCTATTTTTTTAATATTTTTTTTATGTCTAATGGCAGGATGATGATGGGACACATCGTACTTTGGATTTCCCCATAGGGTTGTTTTTCCTTAATAATAATAATAATAATAAATTAGTCTGCAAGCACAGATTGCTGTCGCTGGTGTTGGCATTTAAATCCGGGGTAGGTTTGCATTAGATCTTCTTAAACTCGCCTTCAGATGTTTAGGGCTGAACGGGGAAACATGTAATTCTTTATATTTTCAGTGATTGGTGGAGCATTGTCCAGAGTTCCATATTTTATTTCAGCTTCATAGTAATTAACTAGTAGCTCAGCCTGTTGTTCTCAATTAAGGAGGAGGTAGCCGTCATTTCTTGCATTGGGATGTAATAGTACAATTAAATAAGATATTAGTACTGTTTTAATTGATGCAATGTTTTTTTGGTTGGTCACTTACTTTCATCCAGGTCATTAAAAAGCGATTAACGTCCTGGCAATCGTAAACCCAACTATTTTCTGCCAAGTGTTAGCGATCCCATCTCAAATATGACAGGCCCGATCCGTCTAAGAGAAAAGGATGAAATCGAAAAAATGCTGTAGCAAAGGCCCTGAGAAGCTATCAATCACTGAGGCGGTGCAATTTAAATGGGGCCTCGTGGCGTTACAAGTAATTGCAACCGAGCGTTGATAAATAGCCGTTATTTAGCCGTGGAGCCGGAATTATATTAGCGACAGGAGGGGGCTGATAGGACACTTGGGAAAGTTATTGGGGACGTCCTCCGGCCGAGGGCTTTTTCTCTTCAATATCCAGCCCTTTCCTTCAACTGATTTGATGCAATTAGTCCCTCTTTCCTCCGGCAGTCCCCTCGCCCCACTTGTCTCCTTCCTCTTTGAAAATTCCTCTAAAACCCCAGGCCGCCTCCTTAATTAGCTGGAAATATAAAATTAAAAGAAAAAAGATCCAGTTCAATTACTTTTCCTTTACGAGAACATAAGGACATTCCTAGGGTTCTTTGAGAGGATAATCCGCAACTAATCAGACCTACTTAGTCATTGCAATTTTGTAAAATATATTAAATGTCCTCATAGCTTTTTAAATGAAAGAGCCCCTTTTTCATTAGTTTGTATTAGGTTGAAAATGAAAAATATTTATTACATACAAGAAACGTTTTAATCATGATATGCTTGTTTAATTTTATATTCTCGACTTCTTCTTCTCCTCCATAAGAGGGGTGAGTCCAGTCCAGGCTTCCTCCTGCATATTGTAAATATTTTATTTATGCATGAGGGTTATTTAAGACTTTTATTTATTTGTTAACTTTATAATTATTTTATTTATATATTCCGTTTTTGTTATCATATATATACTATTTTATATCTATATTATGTAGTTGACTTTAGCATTTTTTTTTTCAGTAAATATTGTATGAATGTGATATAAAATCATTACGTATATTATTGTCTATATGGAGACAAATAGTAAATTTCTGAGAAAAGAAATTTTAGTACTGTATAGGTTGATAAATAAGCTGTCAGTTAGAACACATGAAAAGACCTATAAGAGAAAATGCCTATTGGCAACACTTCAGTAGTTAATCTAAACAAGGTCTCGAGGCCATCTTCAAAATCATATTGATAAATTGTACTAAAACCTACACGCAAACACATCTGCTTAAACCCGAGTTTTAGAGCTTAATGGTTCAGCAAAAAACTAAAAACCAAAAAAAAAATCATTTATCTATGGTCTTTGCCAATAATAAAATCATCCACAATGACCTTAATGTTCCATATTTTGCTGATATGGCCTGTACCAGGTATAACTCCTTCCATGAAAAACTCAACTCCCACTCTAATCCACTAGTTTCAATCACTGCTTCCACTTCAATTCCTGACAATCCTCCGAGGCGTCTGAAAAGATGGCCTCGAGACCTTCTTGTTTAGATTCACTACTACAGTGCTGCCAATGGACAGCTTCTCTTCATGTTTTTTGTTTTTTTCATGTATTTTATCATTGTACGTGTAGCATATTTACTTGTATGAAAACATACAGTTGTAAATTTCAATAAATAAATTAAAAAAAAAAAAATGTCTATGGTACTATGTGACCTAAGTAATTGCAGATTCTAGGTACATAAATTACTCTTTATACGGTTATTTATTTATGTTTTTATAATAAACTTCATAATAATAAGACATAACAACTACCTTATAAACCATATAGATACATCTAACATGAACATCAAGAATCTGATAAAAAGGAGCAGATTGAATGATGTTTGATACCTAAATTAACGGATTAAATGAAAGCGTGGAAGATTGTTGCCGGGTACATCCTTACCCATTCCTTGAATAATGATATAAAGTGAAACAAATTAATTTTATTATATTTTTTATTTATTATAAATTCACCTATGCTAAAATGTATTCTTATTCCAGAACAAAAACTTGGTTAAAATTGTAGTTATCTGTATCAAAATTACAGGGAATACACAGACTACAATTAAGTAGTGTTACAATGAACTGGTGCGTATACTTCATATTCAATTCAACCAAAACCTCTTTACAAGAATATACATAACCTATAAAATTATAAGTATTCATGATACAACTTAATATATCATCACTATTAAACTACAAATTCGTAAAATAAAATAAAATACTTGTAACTTATAAATATTAATTATGAAAGATAATATAGCTAATACAAAAATTAAATTAAAATAAATAATTCCATGGAAAGTAACTGAAGCAAGTAAAACGCACGGTTCAGGTTTATTGAAGTTTTTTAATTAATTAAAATTAATGGAAGAGGTGGAATAGAAATAAATAAAATAAAAGTCAGTATCTGGAGAACAATAATAAAAATATTCTTTATTTTCTTGCAGATGCACAGGTTAGATAAGTAGGTGAAAATAAACGAATAATAGTTATAGAGAAAAAATGTGGAGTGCACATAAACAACAGATATAAAAGACAGCTGGCGAGAGGTTACAATGGATTTACACTGTAAAATAAAATAATCTTTCTAAATACAACAATAAAATACAGAAAACTAAATAAAAATTTAGCTTCAAATAAATATTAAAAAAAAACAAAAATATAAATATGTTTGAAGCAGTTACAAAGCCATTTCACACAATCTCTTTGCTCCCACCAGCTGTGTGTTTGTAACCTCACTCCAGCACATCATACCCTCAAAAACATTATTGTTCGAATATCTCAAAAGCTACACATAACCATATACCAACCATATACATAACCTATAAAATTATAAATACTCATTTTAAAGATTATCAAGTTTCTAATCACATGACTGAAAAATCATTTTAACCTGACCAGTATCAGTATATTAAAGTACATTCGTATCCATGTTTTGTATGGAGGCTTCCAAGAAGATATGATCAATTGTTATGGTTTGGTTGTCTAAAATGATTTCTAACTGCTCAAAAAAGATTTATTTTTTAAAACAAAATGAATTTATTTCTGAATATATATATATATATATATAATATATATATATATATATATATATATATATATATATATATAAAAAAGCGAGGGTTATATAAAAGAAAGGGCTCAACCACGAATGAAAAAATATCCATTCATATTGCAAAAAAGTTAAACGCCAAACGTATTGAGTAATTATAGGCATGCGTTCTTTTACGGATAAGTTATAAATTTTCAACAATAAAATTAAGGTCTGACCCTATATTGGAACGGTATTCGTTGCACATGAAAATAGTAGAAAGAGTTGAGTTATTGTCGAAAGAGTTATTATAGTAATGTTATACGTGTCATACTTACTCTTGCCATGAACTCATATATATAAATTTAAATAAACCCTAAATCTAATATTTTGCAAGAATATGTAAGCTAGTTTTATTCATAAAACGATGGGAACTAGATGAATGGATTTTAGGTGAATTAAGGTGGTTTAAAAGGGTCTTTTATCGCGCCACAATATTATGTTAGATAATAAGGGCTCAATTTAATTTAATTATTTATATAAATTTAATGTTTTTATTATCATCACTCAAACAATTATTTAATTAATTATTTTCTATGTCCGCTACAGCATTATCTTATTTTTCCTTGAAAGAAAATTTAATTTTTTCTTTGAATTCATCTTTATATTTTGTAAATAGTAATGATAATCTCATCTAAAACGGTATTACACTCGGCCTTAATTAATCCAGATTCAGTCCATTACCCCAGGATTGGTCTCTTCAGGTTTTCTAATTTCCAAAAGTGCAATCAGAAGAAGAGGCTGGAAAATCAAATGACGGCCCACTTTGGCAAAAAGCGCCACCCTCAGGGGCTGCCTTGATTACTCTGATAGAGCCCAGTCAAATAGCGCCTTCCCGTTCCTACAATGGCGGGAGTTTCGACTAATTGACTCAGCGGACGCAGAGGATTGGACTAATGGAGTCAAAAACGCGGGGGAATCGAATCCCGATTGTCTCGTGGCTCCATCATTTGCTCAGGTCAAGGCAGCTTCGCTCCTCAATCACCCTCAGTCAACACCTTGAGCTCATTCCGCTATTTGCGTTAGTCAGTTCTATCTCATTCACTTGTTAATTGGAAATGATGCGTGTTTTAGGATAGGTTTGACATGGGTGTGATTCTTTGTAAAAGTTGCTATGCATAACTCTAAAATTGATTCATTAAAAATAAATTTTGATGAAGATATAGAAATTCAAAATATTAATTAATTTATTGTAGTGAAAATATTTGTAAATACAATTTATCTCTAGGTATTACCTGTAGCAGGATCGCTAGCATAATAGCCTTCTATACCAGAGGTCACGGGTTCAAACCCGCAGGTGGTCCTCGGATTTTTAATGGTAATAAAAAATACTTAGTTATGCCGTCCTTCGGAGGGGACCTGCGATCTAAGGTACTCGTTAAAGATAGCTATCCTAATTAAACCTGGATAGGCAAAATTTAGGATTCCCACGGTAGCATCGTCCGATAAGCCTCAGTAGCATAAAGTGGCGTTAAATAAACAAAAACAACGTTCTCAGCATTAAATAAACAGATTAAACTAAAGTTGAGCCCAAATGAGCAATTCAATTATTTGGGAAGATGGCTTTCAAAGGGAAGCAGTGGTAGCAAAAAAGACATTGATGAGAAGGTCATCAGAAGGAGAAAAGTAGTACAAACTCTCAATTCCATGGAATAAGGATGCCCAACTCCAAACGAAAAAGAGGCTCTTCCATTCGTTCAGTTAACAAATAACACTTTAATATAAACTTTGTATATTTATTCACTATGGAAACAGAAACAGAAACTTCTTAATGATATAATATATTACACCTTTACAGTAATAACATTTTGACCGGAGTGCCCTGGCCCTAGGATTTGGGGGGTACATATAGGAAGGAATAGAGGAGGGGATGGAGGAAAGGCGGCAGAGATCAAATGGAGGGACATATGGATCACTTAGCACCCATAATGTCAAAGTACTTCCTGAAGGGGCTCAGGTACGAGAAAAGGTGTCCCAAAGACCCTTCGGAGGCAGAAGGCGGCATCCTTTGTAATAGGAGGCAACATAAATATTACTAACAACAATCACAATAACCTCTTCATAATTATAATTACAACTGTAATAGCAATTACAATAGATGAGTAAATCTCATTCCATAACTACTCTCCCCTTTAAGCACGAAGCCCCTTGAGTGCAATGTTGAATTATGTTAGTTGAAATTATTTGAATATGTATTAGAAAGGCTATTGGAAATTCTGGATAGGAAGGCTCAGAGCAGGCAAAGAAACAGTTAGTTATTTTTTTAACCTAAGCTTACAACAATTCTTAAAATTAAGAAGTTACACAAACAAAACAAATTCGAAATTCTGATACAGCTTAATTACAATTATGATAAATTACATACAACAGTGAATTATTTTTACTATCTGTACAATACTGTATGTATAGAAGATTAAGGTTTTGTAAACAATTATATAACATAATAGTTTCTTACCAACACATAAACATAATTAAATACGTAACTACAAACCTAAATTGAGTGAAAGCATTAAAAACGGTGTTTTAAACATAAATAGTGCATAACAATTATTTTCTTAATATACAATGTTTCTTAATATTATCGTAATATATTTTAAAAACAAATGTTTTTTAAGTAAGCTACGGTGAACATAGTAATATGCAGAAAAAAAATTAAATTCAATACAAATAAATTAATAATCTCCTGATGTTTCAATAATGATTGGCCTAAATTCAAATGAATTTCGAAATCTTTTAATGTTACTAATATTGGGATAAGACGTTATTTGTAATGATTTACAATTTACAATTAAAAACAATTTCTCTTCAACAATTATCTGCTGTAACAGTTAGTTATTTACAATTACGTTTTGCATTTTAATGCTGCTGTTTGGTTTAAACAATATTGAACCATTCTTAACAATTACAATCACAATTGTTGTTTTTCAAATATGGCAAAGGCAAAAATCAAATATGTCATCATTCAAGGTGAAAACAATGGTACAAAAGTGCGGAATGCATTATCCCTTATTCAAGATTAGTTTTATATTGTTTATACATTTATACTTTTTTTTTTTTTTTTTTTTTTTTTGGTTTTCATTTTTCAATCTAGAATTAAATTATATTGGTTTAAATAATAAGTTTCATTTACAGGTAGGATCATTATTCCCGGACTTTGTATTGTTACCATTAGTAACGGCCAAAGCATTTAAACCTGGTGAATTACTAACTACTGAAACGCATCTTTCACGTTCTAGTTCATACAATTTATTTCCCATTTTATCATCAATAATTTTATCAAGTTCTGTTTGTAAGCGAGTAGATTGTTCACCTGATAGTTCCTTATGTTTCAATTTCTTTTTTGGACTTTTAATATTTTTGGGTGTATTTTGATTGGTTTTCCCTTTTTGTTTAAGAATCTTTTGTTTTTAATTCTTCCTATATCATAACGTCGTGATATCTTTGATGCTAACCTTTTTGTTTTAACTACAGCTTTCCCAGATGAGATTATACTGACGTCGTCTCTACTGTGGTTAGCTTTATTTATATAATTTTCTTTATTAACTTTCATTGTTTGCCTAACAGCCTGCTGAGTTATTTTAAGATCAGCATGGTATTTTTGAATAAGAAAGTCGTGAATTATAGGATGCTCATTTAATAAAGGCGGTAGGACCCCAAAAGTTATTTCATTAGGAGACATTTTCAATTTGTTGTTAATGGTGTGGTTGTATACGATCGTGGCCAGTTGAATTAGTTCCAGTTCCGATTTTTCTGGCTGTGATAGTTTTATAGTTCTCATTATTTCAAGCAATGAAGAACTAGCTCTATTTAAAATTCCTAAGGAGTTTGAATTGTATGGAGTCGTTTCATGTTTTTCTATTTGTAAATATTTGATTAGGCCTTTGAATAATAAGTTTTCATATTCTCTACCGTTATCTGTCGTAATGGTTTGCGGTTTAGGAAAAGTTACGGTATAATCCATAAGTGTTTTAGTAGCATTAATTTGGTTGTTCGAATCAAAGGTCCTTAAGAATAAGCGTTTCGAAAAGGTATCGACTATTAGGTAAATGTATTTATTTCCCAGGTGTAGAGTGTCCATCATAATTTCTTGGAAAGGTTTTTCAGGAGTGGGAGTTATTTTAAATTTAGGCTTTGATGGGTGTCGATCATATTTTGCTTGGGCGCATACGTCACACTTATTTATCCATTCACGGACATGTTTGCTAAAATTAGGCCAATAATACTTTTTTCTTATAAGATTATACGTTTCATCAAAACCTCTATGGTATGCCTTTCCAATGTGATAATTAGAAATTAGTTCGACTTGAGCATCCTTGTCATGAACATCTAAGACCATTTTATAATACCGTTTGACACGATTAGTATAAAATACTTCTCTTATTAGGGAGCTAAATTTATTAAAAATATCATCATACAAATCGGTTTCAATCTCTTTTCCCGAGCAATATATTCCATAAGTAGTATCCGGTTGAATAATGCTAAGCAGTTCAGACTTTAATTCCTCAATGGTTTCCAATCCATGAAAGTAGATAACATGTCTTTCCCTTCCCGGAAATGGCATTTCAGTTTTATTTTTATCAACTCCTTTGGTGAATACAATTTGATGTTTTTCAAAGTTTACGGGCTTCTCTTTGTCTTCAATTACCATTACTCTATTATCGGAAGAATGTGCAGAATGGTCTGTCTCTAAATCACTGGACACGCTGTCTTCAATTGTCAATAATTCCCTTTCCTCAAGCGGGTATCTAGATAAATGGTCTGCTACCTTGTTGGCCCTGCCCTCGATGTGTTTAATTTCGAAATCAAAATCTTCAAGCATTAGTTTCCATCGTATTAGCCTAGCATTTTGTGATTTACATGTTTTCATGTATTCTAATGGCTTATGGTCCGTATAAATGAAAAATTTCCTTCCATAAAGGTATGGCTTAAAATGATTACAAGCCCAAATGATTGCAAGACATTCCTTTTCAGTTGTGGAGTAATTTTGTTCAGCCTTGTTTAAGACACGGGATGCAAAACAAACAGGCAATTCCTTGCCCTCTTTCTTTTGAGCTAATACTGCACCAATCGCGTAGTTCGAAGCGTCTGTGGTTAGGAAAAAATCCTCTTCGAAATTAGGTAATTGTAATATGGGACTACTGCAAACTAATAATTTAAGTTCTTCAAATGACTCTTTGTAGAATTCGGGGTTTATAGCTACATCTTTTCTTAACGCTTTGGTCATGGGAGCTGCTATCTTAGCATAATTAGGTATCATCTTACGGTAAAATCCTGTGAGGCCTAAAAAACTTTTTATTTCTTTTTCATTACGTGGTAGTTTCGACTCCATAATAACTTTAATTTTGGCTGGATTAGGTTGAACACCTCTTTCTGATATAATGTGACCAAGAAATAACAGTTCGCGTTTGCAAAATTCAGTCTTGTCTAACTGGATTTTCAGATTATGTCTATCTAATTTTTGTAGAACAGTCTCTAGGTGTTTTAAGTGTTCTTCCATATTTTCTGAAAAAATGATTATATCGTCCATATAGACTAAAGTATTAGGGACATCCGAAAATATTATATTCATTGCTCTTTGGAAAGTTGCAGGCGCGTTACATAAACCAAACGGCATCCTCAGAAATTCAAAATGCCCTTGATCCGTTGAAAATGCAGTTTTCTTAATTGAATCTCTTTCTACTTTGATTTGGTGGAAGCCGGAGCAGAGGTCTATGGCTGTAAAAATTGACGACTTTCCCAATTTTCCTAATAAATCTTCGATATTAGGCAAAGGGTATCTATCTGGTATGGTCTGTTGATTTAATTTTCGGTAATCGATAACCATGCGGATTTTCTTTTGTCCAGAAGCATCCGTTTTTTTCGGGACTACCCAAACTGGTGAGTTGTAGGGTGAGTTGCTCGGTTGGATAATTTTGTTTTCTAACAATGTAGTGATTTCTTCCTTGATACTTTCTCTAAAATGATGTGGATATCTGTAGTTTTTAGAATAAATCGGGTCATCAGTTTTGGTTTTTATTTTATGTTCTAATAAATCCGTCGCAGATAATTTATCATCTCCTGTTCTAAATATTGTAGGATACTTCCTAAGAATACCAATTAACGCAGCTTTGTCTTTGGGACTTATATGGTCAGCGCGTATTAAAGTTGGAATCTCACTCATAATGTCTATTGTTTTTGGAATAGTTATTTCAACTTCTTCCCCCAACAATTCTTGGTAGTTTAATTCACAAATCTGATCCTGTTCACTAATAATGGACAATTCCTTCTCATATATTCCTTCAGGGATTTCAATTTTTTCATTTTTTAAGTTAATAAAATATATACCATTTCGCGGGATGGATATTCTATTTAACCCAGATTTTAATTCAACATATTTTATATTGGGATCTTCCTGAATATTGAATTTGATTTCATTATACTTGGTTTTCATAATATTGTTTTTGAAATCAATATTAGCTTCCATATCGATCATTAACTTGTTTCCCAGAAGAATATCATAGTTTGGGCTGAATTTATATACATAAAATTTAATTAAACGTGGATATTTCAAAAAGTGATTACGACAAGATGTATAAATAACTTCGGTTCCTTTTTTTTCACCTGTAGCAGTTTTAATTATGAAATTTTCTTTTTTTCGATAGATGCCAATAGGAATGATATCAGGATTAATATAATTGTGTTTAGAGCCGGTGTCAATGAGCCATTTTCTATTAGAACCGTCTTTAATATAAGGGAGTTGATTTAAGTTATTTGTTTGTAGCTCAATTACGTTTGGTTTTCTGGGTTTTCGGTTTCCTCTAAAAAATGAGATGTCATTTCTTCAATCCTTTTTTCCAATTCTTTTAATCTCGATTCTAAGGGGTTTTCGTCTGGAGTTGTCTCATATTCTATTTGATACATCGATTGTCGGTTTTCTTGTTTAGTAGGTCGAGTGGGGAAAGCTTTTCTAGCGGAGCCCTCGTAATGACTTTGTTGAGATTTAAAATTGCCTTGGCGGTAATCATACCGTTTTTGATTATTTTTCTGATTCTTCGGGTACCAATATTTTGTATCTGAGTAACTCCCTTGTCGCTCTCTATTTTGGGGACCGAATGATTCGTTTTGCTGATTAGGGCGGTAATTATTACTGCTTTTGTATTGCCTAGGCTCAAGTCTATCATTATAAAATTCCCTTTTATGGTAATTGTTACGTTCTGGTTGTAAGCCTCTGCTAAGGTCTGTACAATCGGATGGCTGATGATCGAATAGGAAGTGACTTTCTTGATGCATAAGGTCTAATAAGTCATCTAGATCTTTCAATTTGTCTGCTTTAGTCAATAAATATGTTCTTACATTTAGAGGCAAGTTCATTAAAAAAAGGTGTTTAATTTGTTTATCTAAAAGGATTATAGAGTTATCAAGGTCGGGGGTTCTATCGATTTTGTATCTACAAATTATTGAGGTCCTCTCCTTATTAAGTCGCTTCAAGAAGTCAATGGGGTGCTCATCCGGGCCTATTTTATAGTTAAGTAAATTTACAATTAATTGTTCAATCGGCCTAGAATCTTTGAATTTTCTTATTAAAAACCCTAATAAACCTTCTACTGTACTGGATTCGTTATCATTATTTAATAGTTCTCTAACGTCTGGCGTGAGGCGAGATAAGACATGGTTAAGTAGTCTACGCTCATTAATAATTTTGAAGGAGTTATTTTCGGCACAAAAAATGTCTTTAACAAATCTAACGGTTTTTACAAAATCTAATAAATTGTGAGATTTCCCATCAAAGATAGGTATGTGATCATAGTCTGGAGTTTCTATTTTTAATGATGCCATATTTGAGATTTTAAGTTGGGAAAATTGAATATTTATATTATCTAATGATGGATCTAACATAAAAGAAATAAAATAAAATATAGTAAATCTTAAAAATATTTTAAAGCTCACTGATCTGTTGGTGTGGTCTATAGTCGTCCGGTGAAAACCTCAGGCGAACTCGGCAGGATCCCTCTTCTTGAATGGGGTTCTTCGCATCGACCAGTTATAGAGAAGAATCTTCAAAGGTTCATGTGCTGACTGCAGAGTTCATCAAATCACTTCTTGATTCGAAACTTGCAGTCCCTACTTCGGGCGCCAGTTAACAAATAACACTTTAATATAAACTTTGTATATTTATTCACTATGGAAACAGAAACAGAAACTTCTTAATGATATAATATATTACACCTTTACAGTAATAACATTTTGACCGGAGTGCCCTGGCCCTAGGATTTGGGGGGTACATATAGGAAGGAATAGAGGAGGGGATGGAGGAAAGGCGGCAGAGATCAAATGGAGGGACATATGGATCACTTAGCACCCATAATGTCAAAGTACTTCCTGAAGGGGCTCAGGTACGAGAAAAGGTGTCCCAAAGACCCTTCGGAGGCAGAAGGCGGCATCCTTTGTAATAGGAGGCAACATAAATATTACTAACAACAATCACAATAACCTCTTCATAATTATAATTACAACTGTAATAGCAATTACAATAGATGAGTAAATCTCATTCCATAACTGTTCGTAGAAAGCACCACATCGTATTCCTCCGAAACATGGTCCTTTCCAACGGACTTAGCAAGAAAACGTTTCTCAATGGAAATCGTTTTTTTAAGTACTTAGGTTACTAGGTTCAACATCCTTTACTCCATTGAGACAAGAAAGCTGAGTCGGTATGGATATGTTATGAAGATGCCGAACGATCGATGGTCGAAAAGAAGCTTCACCATGTACGACATTGGAGGAGGAAGATGGTTGGCAGGAAAAAAAGATGAGTAGAAAAGCCACAGGAGGCTAGGATGAAGATTGGAAAGACAGAGAGAAATGACGAAATTCTTAATAAGACACGATATATTAGCTCATAATAAAGTCATATCATAATCATAAGTTAATGTAAATATATTCAAGCACATATATTTGTAACAATAATATACGTATGTCTAGTGATTTGTTAGTCATTTTTCATAAAGGAATACATAGTTTTTAATGCAGCAATAGTACTGTTGTAAAATGCATATCATTGGCATTTATTCTGAATTAATTGCCGTTGTTTAGTTTTAGTTTATCATTTCCAATAATGAACCTTTGTAATCGACCAAACAAATAAAAACGGGTTTACCTCTCAAGGTACATAGAATCTGAATAACGAATAAAAAAAAAAATCCGTTTGTCCGCCGCCTGTGCCATTTCTCCGAAAGTACTTAACTAATATTCATGAAATTCGCCACAAAAATAGTGGGGCATGCAACGATGATCTTAACACCTAATCGATGATATAAATTGACATTTTTGTTTAAATGGCGGACGATTAGGAGTGATTTAATTGAATAACTCAGTTATTTTGACGATAGAGAAAAGTATGTATAGAGTTTTAGAATCAGTGGAGCACAATAAACAAAAACCAAAAAAATAAATGAAATCTTGTCTCTATACACGCTTGTAACCCCGTTATTTTCAAAGAAGAGAGAAAGAAGTGTATTAGTGTTTTGTAACTTACAAACCTCGAATAATTATAAAAAAGAGAAAAAAGAAATTAAAAAATTGAAATTTCACCCAGAACTCAGTTATTATAAGATAAAAAAAGTTATTAGTCTATTTTAACCAAAAAAAAAAAGAATAATTATAACAAAGAGAGAAATAAATTGATATTTTACACATAAATACGCCCATGACGCAGTTATTTTTTAAGGTAAAAAAAATATATATAGTGAAATTAGAAGGTTGACTGTGTGTATGTATATACGGGAGAAGTTAGTTGAGGGTGCAGTCAAATGAACACACAATTAAGTATAAATTAAGGGCACTATTAAATTAAGTTTATACCTAATTGTGTGTTAATCTGACTGCACCCTCAACAACTAACTTCTACAAAAAAATGTATATAAATATAGTGTTTTAGAAGTACGATAACCAGAAAGAAAGAAAAATTTACTTATATATTCAAGTCACAAATTATGATGGATGTAATTCCACCAAAGCTTAGTTATTACTGAAGATTAAGAAAAATCGTAATGATCAACTATATATACAGTTATAACCTAATATAGTTTATTATATTTAGAAATAATAAACCATTGTGTCATAATTTGCAGCGTTTTTTTCGTAATTATGCTCATTAGTAATTGTTTCAGCATTCCATAATTTTGTTATGTTCCATTCAATGGCAATAGATGAGGGCAAGTCTTTTGTAAAGTTAACGAAGGATCAACAGGTACCTGTGAAACATTTGCATCGAACTTCTGAGGGAGAGGTAATATTTTAAAATCCTAGCCACGTGCGGCCCTTTCATCATCGCTCTTCCTCGTGCCTCACCTGTACTAATTGTCCATTTACACTAACACATATTCCCGCTTTAAAAAAAAAAAAAAAATCTATAACCAATGTGCTTCATCATATTACTAAGAATGATTTTTAAAAAAACATTAAATGACGCTAATGATACGAACTTAATTTTATAATGAAAAACAACCTTTTGAGCGTCCATTATATATTTATTCATTTTACGTCTCTAAACTAGAAATGCATTCATTGGCATTATGCTATACTTGTTTATACAATTTGTAATTATTTACTTTCACTTACTATATATAGTAAGGTGAAGTATTGCGATCGTGAAAATTTTTTTTTTAGTCCCAAGAAAAGGTCTGTGTGTGTGTGTGTGTGTGTGTGTGGTAACTCCCGGGCGGAAACGGTAAGTCCTATGAAACTGAAATTTCATATTAAAGACAACTATACGCCCGAGACGTGACAAAACTTTTTTCATCAAAATGAGCTTACCAGAAGAGGCACTTTATACCATGCATTTTGCACCTTTTTTCGATTTTCTCGAAAACGGTTCCGACAATTTTGATTAAACTCGCTATATCGATGTAAAATTTAATGGGCTTTAATATCATGTAGGTTTTATTTGGGTAAAAATGGTCTGACAGGGCTTAAATGCCGAAATATATAAATTGAATAAATTCGATACCCAACTAAAGGAGAAAACAGAAAAAATATTTTTTTAATGCAATTTTTCGTTTTTGAACATAAGAGCAGTAATATACATGTATGATATACCGTTGGAAAGCTAAAGATTTTAGAAAAAATATCATCTCATACACAAGCTTTTAGAAGTTAATTGAGAGTGATGAGAAGAAGATAAAACTAATTGATTATTTTAGATAATAATATAATAGATTTTTTAATAAAACCCATGTTTCTATAGAAATTCAATTTGATTAATTCCTTAATAGTTTCACGTATTTTTATCTCTAATTGTATTTGAAAATTCTTTCATTGATTTTAAACATCGAGGTAAGTGAAAGTCGTGTGTTGCCCGCACCAGATTTTTTTTTTTGAAGAAGTTTACAGGTTTTCCAATAATGAATTGTTTGGCTTTCAGATAGCATGTGAGGAATCTGAGAATGTTCTTACTGATTATTTACTCGCTATAAGAAGCATTAGCAAATGTTTGGTTATGATAATCATAAAAGATATGAGGATAAAAGAAACTACTGATAGTTTTCCATTCCTATAGTCATGATTTCATCTCACTCAATTTCGAGTCCCTCCTTTGACTCTGACAATGATGAAAATTATACTATTTATGCAGACATTTTAATCTAATTTTAAAAGTTATTTTTGCACAATTATTTAATTTTAATATAATTGTACTTACATTCTAGCAACTCCAATCGTAATGCACTTGAACAAAATGGAATAAAGAATACTACTTTGAAAAGTTCTAAAGAAAGATTCACAGAAAATTGTGGGTAAAATGAATTCTTTATTTTAATTTCTGCCTATTAATACGTAAAATCACAGATTACCAATTAAGAACTTAGATTTCATACGCCACGTGTCCTAACGACAACTCCTATCTACAACTTACATGAATGACATTAAATCCAAAACATATCTATGAATAGAATAGGAAAGTTTCCACTTCTAGAAGCATTAAGATACTTCGGTAGTTAATTTTTTTTTTCTCTGGCGCGACAGGCCGTGTAGGCCCTTGGCCGCGTGGTATAGACTCCTGGGAGAATATACTCACGTTCCTCGAAGAAATGTTTAGGGTAGGGTCATCACTCCTTACGCCTATTTTTGCGAGTTGCCACCAGCAGGTTGACGAGTCTCAATACAGGGAGGGGCTGTGAGTGAGTCCCCATTTAATTATATTCTTATAAAAGTCCCGCTGGGACTGGGACTCGAACTCACAACTCTGGCGTGGGAGACTAGCGCGCGCTAGCCACTCAGCCACCGGCTCGGTAGTTAATAAATAGGCAATTATTTCGGTATGAATTCTAACTTAATAGAAAAATGAGTTTAGAGTTTCCATAACGACTTCGCCTCTTTGGATACTCTAAAATAGTTAGCATAGTGCATAACATATAAAATGTGCTCTACCATATCATATTTAAATGCGTAATTTATTTTATTTAAACGCTTAATATTTTATTTCAGGTACATATGTAAAGATATAAAACAGAATATAATGTTAGTATTGAAAATATCTATAATTACTTAATTTTAACCTACTGTCAATTTTTTTTTAATAGTTAAATAGCTATTTATTAACTTTTTTTATTTTATAAAAGTTTTTTTGAAAACGACCATGCATAGATCATTTAGTGATAGACTCCATTTGTAAAGGGTTCTTTGCTAAGTCCGAACCCGTATATAATTAAGCCCATATATAATTTTAGAAATTTCCTTATTAGAACCTAAAATATAATGTAAAACGTTATAAATATAATGTTAAACGTTGACAAGCAATAAAAAGTTGAAACTATTTAGCTGTTTCGTTTACGGACCGCCACACGGATTAATTCCTTCCTATAATACTTAACGGTCAACTAATTATATCCACTATACTAAAATATAATGTATTTGTTAAAAGGCCTTAATAAATATTTGTACTGTTTGTAATTTATTAATGTGATAAAGCCAGAATTTCTTATAGGATCGGTAACAATTTATCAAAAAGGAAAACAAAACGGTGGGAGTGAATTTTTTCTTCATCGAATGTCGATTTCGAACATTGGAAATAGATTTTTACAGCAGATAACTACAAAAAGATTGAAAAAGTTTGAAAATGAGCACTTTCTCGAGGTTTTTGAGTTCGCAGAGTAGAATACTCAAGCGTGATATTATTTTAAGTTGGAATGAAACATATGTTTTAAAGTATTTTTAAGTATAACAAAATTTAAAAAAATATATATTTATTTCGAACCCTACTGCCCATAACATCACTCAATTTTACTGTAATACATTGTTAATAGTTTTCTGTAAATTTAGCTATTTGTGGTGGAGGTGAAAGTAAAGACAAGAGCGGAAAAACTAATTTTGTCCCATCTAACATAATGTTTGTTCCAAGCTGAATAATAACAATGTTTTAAGCTCCATATGATTACAATGGTTTGGCAGGTCGGAGTAAAACTTAACTACGTTTTTACGTAATATTTATTGAACAAATAAATTAACAATAAAAAAACGTATTTACAAACACAGAACAGGTTATAACCCCAATTATTCTCATTAACAATTTTAAACTCACGTTTTTTTATGATTAAACCTTTTTCAAGATCGATTATTCCAGCCTCTGTAGATTTGCCTTGCAACGAAGGGAGGGGGGGGACTTTTCTACTACATCGGCATTTGATTTTTTTTACAGAATATGGTTGTGGATAAGGTATTAGGCTACTGCTCTTCGGACATCAGTTTCGAACCACAGCTGAAGCAGAATTATTTTTTCTGTTACTTCAGCTGTGGAGCAACCCTGAGGTATGGATATCCTTCTGGGATACACCCAGCCTCTATAAATTGGGTACCGAAATCGTGGGGAGAGAGGGGGAGAACTGGCGGCTGAGCGTGCTTTAGGGTCATCAAATCATTTCCTTGTACGGCAGTAAAAAATTTTACGAATCTCTATAAGTACTGAACTCTAGATTTTTCATCAGTGGTAGGGTTATAGGTCAAAACTTTCTAAAAGTATTTAAAATAATTCTACATACTCCATTACTACTAAATTCTCTGTTATTTTATCTTGAAGGACTGATTCAAACTTCACTGTTGGAAAAACGTTACTTGTTAGCACAAAATCAATGCTGTATGTGTCCACTTATCAACAGCAACCATACTCACAACAGTTTTCATTCGGTTTTCATCGGTGAAAATCAGGTTGTTTCATAGTATATTGAACTACTGATTTATCCTAAAAGGGTTTCATCGACCTATAGTGCATAGTGCATCCCATATCCATAATTTCAAGTCTCTCTCACAATTAGTGAAATCCTAACTTGTTGCTCTCCAGCTATATGAGCAATTTACCCAATGGCTTTCCACCAACCCAAATGGTACTCAATCAAATTGAAACTGGTGTGATTGGGAATCCGAACTAGATTAAAGCGAAATTCCTTGTTTAAATAAACTTATAATACTGTAATGTTGCTTCTAGCTCCATAATAGAGAATTTCCTTCATGATTGGTGTCGTTTTTATTGCGTGTGAACAATAATATCTAAAATTGGAACAGTTGCTGAGAACAAATACACAAGATGCATTCTCCTCATTGTGCCAACGAAACTTTGAATAAACAATATATGTCCTGGATATATTAATATATTAACAATATACGTTAATATACATACAAAATTCATACTTTAAAATATGGTCTTAAGCGATGGAAAAATGTTTGTAATTGTTTTATAGAGGAAAAATAAAAATTGAAAAAAAAATTATTGGTGCCAGATCTAGGTTTCATAAACGAATTTTCAAATATTGAGTCAAGATGATGGTTCGGATAGTAGTCAAGAATATATCAGATGTCAAAGTTTTGGCCCACATTGCAAGTCTTCTTCACGGATATAAGCTCCATAAGAAAATATGACATAATTAAGGTGAAAATAAATTATTAGGTTCCTTTAATTAAAATGATCCATTTCATTCAACTCATTTTATTTTCTTATTTTTTCTCCCTACGTTTCGGCTCTTTGCCATTCTCAAGGGATCTCTTTATATTCCATTATGCACTCTATATAATATATAAATATATATTTTGTCACAATTTAGTAAAATAAAATTAAAACTATTACAGGCTGACCAGCCCTGTCCTGGTTGTTATTATCTACTGTTATGATAACAACCAGGACAGGGCTGGTCAGCCTGTAATAGTTTTAATTTTATTTTACTAAATTGTGACAAAATATATATTTATATATTATATAGAGTGCATGATGGAATATTAAGAGATCCCTTGAGAATGGCAAAGAGCCGAAACGTAGGGAGAAAAAATAGGAAAATAAAATGAGTTGAATGAAATGGATCATTTTAATTAAAGGAACCTAATAATACAATTATTCATTCAAACTATTCTTAATTGTAATAAAAATTAATGAAAATAAATGTTATTAGAGCGATGAAATGATTTTAAAAGTAACTATAATGTAATGCATGTTTATAGTTAGTGCATCATGAAAAGTTTCCTTCCTTAAATTATTTACAAGAGTTTTAATTTAACTGATTAATTATTTAAACATTTAAGTTATCAATTAAAATAATTACTAAAGTGAAGGCGTTTTTATGACTGTCCATTAATTTTTATTATTTAGTACTATGCATTTAAGATTACTCTGAAATGTTTAGTTTTGCCAACTAGTCGATAGTATTTTCGGAAATTTAATTTCCACGCGACAACATTTTTCTTTTAACAAAGTAGTTTTAAATGCACAGAATTATTTATTTTGTCGAATGTCTCTTCTCTCATGTGCAAAAAGTAGGCAGGACCATATAAGGGAAATTGTTAGTTATTGTAAAGCCGTGGTTTATTGTAATCTGAGTTCATGACACAAGGAGATACACCGTACCTCTCCTAGGGCAAAAGAAGGAAATATTTATCAATATTAGATGTATGACATATATTATTTTGTGTGCTTTTTTTTTAAATAAATGGAGGATGAGAAAAAAATTAATTTTTTTTTTTTTAAGCCTATTAGCTTACAAACATATAAGGCTAACGCATATTGTAATTTAAATTAACTATGTTTGCATTTCTTATTATTTTTCCTTATTTAATTATTTGTCTTATTAATTTTTTTGTTCTTGTTTTTCTTTTTTAGAAGGTTTTCATTGTTTTCCCTTTTGTTCTGTACTTTAGTACACTAATTTAAATCATGATTATTTGTGAAACCTAACTTGCATGTTTTGTACAAATATTTGTTAATCAACATTTCATTTCATGCCTCTACTCGCAAGGGTCATTGGCTGTCCTATCACAGGTCACTTGACTACTGATCTCCGGGTGCTGGATTCGAACATAACTGTGTCTAGATAATTATTTAAACCGATAATACGGAGTCAAGAGATCCACCTGGGAGAAAACTAGCCACTATGAAGTGGATACCCAAAATATTTGGGAAAACCTGGCGGCTGAACATGATCATTTTTACACCATTCCAGCAGTTAGCCTGAAAACAGTACACACAACTACTATGTACCGAAACCGTCTGTGCAGTATTGTTTTTTTCTACGAAATTATTGAAATCAAATAAAAACTAACTTAGAATCCACTTGCACGACATACATTCCTCTTAATTATAAAAGGTTCATCTACTACTACTGACTATTATAAGACCAATCTGACTTTCGGAGTAGAGCTATGGGGCTCTACTAAACCATCTAATTCTTCCCGTATCTAATCCTTACAATCCAAAATCTTTCTTAAAATCCTCAACGCTCCTTACTTATGAATAAACTCATGCATAAATATTACTAAATGTTCCCTATGTTACTCATTTGGCCCAGACCATTAATCCTTTCATGACAAACTCCATTCTCACTCTAACCCATCAGTTTCAATTCCTGAGAATCCTCCGAGGCGTCTAAAAAGGAGATGGCTCCGGGATCTTCTAGTTTAGAATATTTTTAGAGTGTTTCCAATGGGAACCTTCTCTACATTTATATTATGTCATTGAACATCACATTTACTTGATGTATTTTTTTTTTTATTATCAAATTAAAATGTTTAAAAAACCTAAAAATTACTAGATATGTCCATAGATAGATTTAAGTGAAAAGTGTTTAATATAAGAATCATCTTAATTGTTTCCAGGCTTTCCACAATTATGTAAAACGTATTTAAAATATATATTGAAAAATTAATTTTAATCTAAATTTTTTTTTTGTCCAACATTATTATTTTGTATATATATATATATATATATATATATATATATATATATATATATATTTATTTTTATTTTATTTTTTATTCTACAAGAAATAACTGTAGGCTACCGAGACATCGATTTAGTTAAAATAGATCTAAGTATCGAATAGCAAATGCTGCAGTGCAGTGACATAGGATCACCGGTGCTTAGAGTAACGACCTCTGTTATTGGGGTAATTACCGGAAACAGGGAATCGTAGGGGACTGCCCAAAGGGTAATCAATAGTACTCATTGGTGTAGGGGCAGATACATATGTTTATATATCAATCACCAAAAGTAGATAAATGTAAAGGACTGTATACTTTTGATCATAGACCTCTCATTATTGTACATTAGGCTTCTTTTTGTCATATTATTTGTGTTAATTCATTCATAAATTAATATTTCTAACAGGCTACAGGTGTAAGTTGGATAGGAAAACATTGACATTTAATGAATTATGATTAATCCAAATCAATGATACATTATTGATTGGTTTAAACTATTGCTCAGAATACTGTGAAAAATATTGTATTGCTAATAAAATGTATTCTAATTAATTTAGAGTGATTCACATCAATGTTACATTTGCGATTTTTTCAAACTATTTGTCAGAATACTGTAAATATCTTTTGTTCTAAATAAAACATATTCTAAAATTAAAGGTAATATCCGTTAGCTTACTTTAAAAAAAAAAAAAACGTCATGGCGGGCGGAATAGCTAATGGTTTTGAATAACTTAAAAGTAGCTTTGTCAATAAATGCCTTACCTTTTTTAAATTAATGTTAATGAGGAACTAGTAATAGAACAATAGTTTCCGAAACCTAATATTCTAAAAAACAAATAATAAATGGAGTTATGAACTACTATTACTTTCATTCTACTACCCTTCTCACTAATAACTATCACCAGAATCAAAAATATTGTTAAGAAAAGAAACAGCTACTTCGACACGGGGCAAAGTACACAGTACCCGCAACACACATGTCAAGAGAAAGACAACTGGTGTAAGCTAGCTATAAATCTAAAATTACTGTTACAAAATAACAATCCTTTAAAACTCTATCCATAATTAAAAGAGTACACACGAACACAAATACACATACAGTGATCCAACTAATTAATGAAAATTTCGTTGAAATTAATGTTATTTATAATGAAAAGTTAATATTTAAGAATACTTTTGAAAATAACATCTTTATGTCTAAGCGTTAAGCGCAAAGTTTCTCGCGCAATCTTGTGATATAAAATAATTCTAATTTACGTTTGAAGAGCTATCCTTTATATAAATGTGATGAAATATACTATAGCTAAATTTAAAACTTGGATTTCGTATGTGTATTATAACTTTAGTAAAATTCAATATTCAAACTTAAGGCGAATCTAAAAAACACCGATTGACTGACAAATATCCTTTTAAAATAAAATCCTAAGATAAGAAAACGAATCATACTAATAATTCCTTCCTTTTACCGATAATTTTACTTTATTTCTAGTCGCATAGCAAATATAAGTTAAGAGAGATAGACCGCATTTTCCCCAATCATATTATGTTATATCAGCAATCCAAAAAGGTGCGATATTATATGTAAGCTAAAATTATGATGCATTGTTGTATAATGCACGATAATAAATAAGTTATTAAAAAGTTCATAGTGATTACCAACTTCATTCATTGATATAAACTTTTTTACCAGTCGAACATAAGTTATATATAAGTGTAAATAATATATATGCTCCGAGTTACCTAAATGACACATAATGTTCCGATTTAAGTGATCCTTCAACATTCCACCTTATTCTAAATAAACGTTACAAAAGCCACTCGGTAAGGATAGAACTCTATATTTATTGCAATATTGTTTTTAAATATTGGAAAATCGAGATCTATTACCTAATGCTTTGATTTTTTTCGTTTTTATATTTTTCTATATAAGCGATTCCGGAACGATCTTATTCATTTCAAATCATATACTTATAATATATTAATATGCTCAATTATATTCAGATTTCTTTACCTTTGTTTCTGCAAATCTTCAGAAGTGGAGCCATTTTCTTCCTAGAACCTTTCCTCTCTCGTATCTGTTTGATGAGATACTCAACTCCTCCTTTCCAGTAATATATAGAAATATTCTTTCCACCACTCCAGAAATTTTGTCGTTGCATTGGTTATTTCATAATTTCTACATTATACGGTCCAAAATACAAAGATTAGGATGTCTTTGGTATTATCCTGAGATCATACTCTAGAAGAATAAATAAACACTTAATATTTAAACAGTAGGAGTTATCAGTAATTGGTGATAACTTCTTCTAAAAACTGTTAGAGCTACAAGAGTGGGTACCAAACCCTTCGCTACCCCACCAATCGACTTGTGTTCCAGTAAGGGCCAGCGTGTATTTTAATTAAACAAGGCGTGACTCTGCAACTGCCTGACACATGTCATTGCCCCTTCCCGCGCCCGCCAAAACCTTTCCGTTTCATTAAGCGGAAATAGAAGGAGGTCCGGAATCGGGATAACGCATCGTTTGTTAGCCAACCCTTGCCGAATTGATATGCGACCCGGAGGCAATTTAAAGTTGACAAAACTCCTTTTGTTTTGGGCGGAGGGTCGTGCTCTGATAATTTTTACTTCCCCTTATTTTATTTATCTAAAATAAAAAAAGAAAGTTGGGGTGGATCATTACAATCATGGTTGCTGACTACTAGTGTGAAGACTAGGAGGATAGCCATTTGTAAACATGTATTATCGTTTAGAAAATCTTTATCTTTGAACATTTAGGTACTACACATATATTTTAAACTTTAAAGATGCGAAAAATTTCTTTTGTACATTACAGCAATTCCGTTAAGAAAAAATTAATAAGAATCCAATTTCTTTTAAAAAATGAGTGATTATAAAATAAAAGTACTGTTTCATCCAATTATCTGGTCATCGCAGTATCTCAGAAATTACCATACCTATAATGCAGAAATTTTTGATGGAGGTCTTATCGTCTAGATGTACAATAAGGCATGAAAACAGTTTGAGAAGTTAATGATTGACCGATAGCGAAAATATATGCGTTATAGAAACTCTTATCATAAACATATGTACATATATCTAAACAAAGTGAAATATTATCGAGCAAAGCCATGGGATACAATTACTACTTTATAAATACACGTATCTTTATGATCAAAATTTTGTAGATCCCAATATTACATTTTTTCAATAATAAATCCTGCTTAGATAATCTGTTCTATATGAAAAGTTCGATCTTAGAGTAATCGAATAGCGACTTATATGCCATATCATATTTGAAGATTTTAAACGGGCCTTCGACAATGCAAATCATTCACTTTTATGGTACAAACCACGAACTAGCGGGATTCAGTAATAAAACGACTAATATTTAAAAAAATCGTTGTAAAATGATTGTAAGTATGAATGAATGTAGTAAAAATGATTGTAGTAAGAGATAAATAGAAGGTTCATTATCCGATGAAATTTATGTCACTGAAGTTGTCCTATAAGGGCGAAGTTCTTTTGTTTTTTTTAATTCGTGTCACTCTTAGAAATATGAAAAAATAAAGAATTAATAGGAATACAGCTGAATTTAAAAATGAAATATTATTCTCTTACTATGCGGACAATCAAACTATTTACTCTCACTATTGATGCTACCTGAAAACTTCTAAAAATCATTTAGAAGTCAATGTTACGGAAACAATAACTATATATTTCCACAAAGGGAAATTAAAAGATTAGAAAAATTATTTTACGACGTAGAAACAGTTCCTGAAAATGGGTTATACTATGAAGGGTGCAAACATGCTCAAAAAAAGAGCACACTTACTATTGGCTCTGTTTCGAAAATCTTCAGATATTAAAAATTGCAATCTTGGAGCAGTAGAGAGCTCTTAAATAAATCCATCTTAATATAGATAGAATAAGGAAGATATAATATGGCTTTTACCTAAATCAGATTAAAACCAGTTCAATTAAATTAATATGAAAGATTATTTAAGCTAAATTAAATTATCCCTTACTGGCTCATAAGACTATAATTAAACTCGGAACATTCCACTATAAAAATACTAAAACGAATTTTAAACTTGATAAAAAAAATGCTAAAACTACAAAGCTATAGAATAACCAAAACTTTTTTTTATTATCTTCAAAGAAAAACACCTATATCGGCTATATTACTAAAATTTATGAAATGTCTAAATATAATCAATATCATCAAAAAAAAAACTTTTTAAAGCTAAATCCCGACCATTGAAGAATGATACCAACAATATATGAATAATATTTATCTTGAATCTTTACAGTAAAGTACACACAGCTCTTAAACTTCCATTAAAAGTTAATTAAATATTAACATAAATCCCGAGTCAACGTTTCGGGGACCTTCCCCATCTTTAGGACTCACTAAAATACAATAACAAATCATTATTAATATTACAAATACATTTTTTTTGTACTAATTTTTTGTTTGCTGTTCTATTATTTTGCCATTTATGTTTAATAAACCTTTAATGGAAGATAAATAAACCATCTATTTATTTATTATCAATGTGTGTTCTTCCGAATTATTAATTTTACTATTGTATATAAAATATTAAATTTACCCACCAAAATCATATCTACACCATCAACCCAAAGGAAATATGTACAGTATGTATGTAATTCGAAACTATCTGAAACATTATACCACATAATAGCACAATGCCCTAATTATAGCTCGATTGGAAACCACTATATCTCACGCGTAAACGAGCTTACAGAAAATCAATTTCATACAATATTTACTTTAAAAGCAACAATTAAAATGAAAAGCTATAATATCATATTAGTTACTTTCTTAAACTTAGAGCACTTATCATCAATGAATAACCACATTTGTTTATTTAATTTATGTGTTTGTAGTGAGCTATATTTATATTAATGATTCACTGATATTAACTGAATAGAAAGAAAGAAACTGAATAGAAATTCAAATAATTTATTAAATGCATATTATATGCAGTATATTTATGAATATTAAATTGTTGTTAGTTTATTTTATAAAATTGTGTATATACATGGGTAAAATATCAAGTAATTTATTAACTTTAATTATTGATTTAAAATTTAAGTTATTTTTTTTATAAAAAATGTATATTTAACACTATTTATATTCATAATAAATATTATATTTATATTCATAAATAATATTCATAATATTATATCAACTATTATATTTTCTGTTTTTTTAAATCACACCTGTCAATCAATGTTGACAATTGCTAAATTCGAGGGAAACATTCATTGCTTAATTTTTATTAACATAACTTAATGCCTTCTAATGGTAATCGATAATAGTTTAATGTAAAAGCATGCCTACTACTTAGTATAAAATAAATCATTAATCCAATGTTTCATGTTTGAGACAGTTAATTATTGTATTTTATAATGCTTAATCTTTATTAGTCGTCTCTCAGATTTTTGCTCTTTTCAGTAGGAAATCGCTAGAGTTCAGTCTGGAAAACATCACTAGACTTCAAGAAAACCACAGCAGAGAATATTGGAGAACTATCGGTAAGCAATGTTACAATTTACTTTGTACAAGCACGTGAAAAGTGAAAGGAGGGTCACTGATCAGCTGATGCCGCTAGCTCGGCAAGCTCGGACTTGCTTTTCTTTTCCTTATCTTTATTTTATTTTTTCCCTTCTTATTTTTATTTCATTATTTATTTATTATTATTATTTTTTTAATCAATGCGATATTTTCATTTCATGATGTCCCCAAAAGCTACAAGTAAAAGATCTAGATCTGCAGGTTCAAACTCGTCTCCTACAAAACAGAGTGTAATAATAAAAAAATGATTCCACCAGCGACTGCATTAGCTACCTCTTTAGGATCTAAACCACATCATCACAAGGAATTACTGATGAATCGCCGTTTTTTACACCGAACCCATTTCAGATCCTCCAAAATAAAAAGAAACCATGGAATCTTCTCCTATACCCAGGGAACCACAACGTCCACCAATATTGGTTAAAAATATTGAAAAATTGCAACTATTATGTGCGCATTTAAACAAAGTAACCGATCCTAATAATTACTCTTTTATAAGTAGAACCAGTTATACTAAAATATCCCCGACTACCGCCGAAACCTACGGAAAAATAGTAAAATATCTGAGTGAGACCAAATCTGATTTTCATACGTATCAGTTACGACAGGAGAGAGCTTCAAGGGTTGTAATCAGAAACCTACACCCTTCGACACCAGTTACAGCTATCAAAGATGAACTGACGGAGATAGGCTATAAAGTGCGGTAAGTCACCAATGTCCTAAAAGATAAAATTCCACTGTCTCTATTCTTATTGGACTTGGAACCATCAGCAGGAGTTGAAAAAATTTATGACCTTAATAGATTGTCCTACACTAGTGTAAGAGTTAAGAAACCTTACACTAAGAGAGAAATATTTCAGTGCCATAATTGTCAGGCATGTGGTCATACCACGCTGTGTGAAATGCGGTGAACAACATAAGTCAGAAGAATGTACAAGATCAAGATGGGTTTGGTTGATTGGATGAAAATCAGCTTTGGTCTCAGTCAGATATTTTACTATTTTTCTGTAGGTTTCGGCGGTAGTCGGGGATATTTTAGTATAAATGGTTCTGCTTATAAAAGAGTAACTTTTAGGATCGGTTACTTTGTTTAAATGGGCACATAATAGTTGAAATTTTTTAATATATTTAATACTTTGTTAATATGTAAACAACGCTAAAGTGAGGGTTCTGAAGTTTGTCTTTTTTTGCTATTATTGATATCGTACAGGCTCAACAGCTAATCCAAGGACTTTTTACTCCCATTAAGAAATCCTAGAGCCCACTGTCGGGTTTGAACCTGCAACATTGGGCATAGAAATCTTAAATAAAATTTGAGATACTGAAAACCACTAGAGTATTAAATGTTGGGCCTCACTCATAAAAATGTTAATTTCTTATTAATTATGATTAAAACCGTTAACTAATTATAAACTATTAGTCGTAATATCGACTTGACATTGAGTTCGTTGGATGTAACATTATAGTTTTTTGGCGACAGTATTTGTATATTAAAGTCATGAGAATATATATTGTTAGGAGACCAACAATTTATTACTAATAAAAATTTGTTTTTCTTAATAGAAACAATTCTTTATTGAGTAATATTACAATCAGTCCAATTTAGGCCATTTTTAATAGTGATAAAGTACAACATTCATACTACATTCACACGATATATACAAAACAACAAATGTATATAATAATAATACAATATACATATATACAAAACAAAATCAATAAAAATATATACAAAGTCACTCATACCTATGTACAATTCTGAAGCATACAGCACTTGAATGAAGAATCTAGCCAATATACATATAGAACTCCAATATACATGTTACAAGAGGTCTCGAGGCCACTGCCGTTTCGACCTTCTAAGGGGATGGTAAGGATGTGTGGAGCTGGATAAGGATTGAGCTAGGAGATTAGGGCGATGGTTAAGGTTCTGATGGAATTTAGAGAATTTTGATGGTATAAGGTCTAAAATAAATTTAATATTTAGGTCGCGGTGTAAGGTATGGTTGGATACATAATAAGGAGCATTAACTATTGTTCGGAGGACTTTAGATTGGAAGGATTGAATGCGGTTCATGTTACAAAATTTGGCTGTCCCCAACAGTTCAAGTCCGTAAGTCCTGATAGGTTTCAGTACTTTCTTGTATATTAGCAGTTTGTTTTCGATAGATAGTGTAGAATTTCTGTTCAGCAGTCGGTATAATTGGCCAAATCGTCGATTAAGTTCTTGTCGTTTAAGTCTAGTATGCGGGTTCCAAGTTAGTCTTTTGTCCAGAAGGAATCCAAGATACCGGACTGTGTCATGTGAAACTGGAGGGCAGGATTGTCTTCGAAGGGTGAAGGTGACATGTTTGCATTTGGATTGATTGACTTTGATTCTCCAGTTGTTACACCAGTCTTCAATTTGAGAAAGATGAATTTTGGAGGCCTGTGGATGCAATTTCAGGGTCTAAGTGAGAGGATATGATAGCTATGTCATCAGCGTACGTTGCTAGGAAGGTATTAGGGCAAACAGGAATATCAGCTGTGTATATATTGTAGAGGATAGGACCGAGGACGCTGCCTTGAGGAACACCGGATTTGACTGGATAATAATTGGAATATTCTGCACCACAGCGAACTCGGAAGGAGCGGTTTGATAGATAGGATCGGAGGACTAGGTATAAGGATTGGAGTAAATGGTTTTTGTGCTTAAAGAGTAATCCCGGGTGCCACACCCGGTCAAATGCTTGCGTTATGTCCAGAAATGCACCCGAGCAGTACTCCTTGTTCTCTAGGGCAGAGGATATATGGTCAACGACTCGGAGCCTTTGCTGAACAGTTGAATGTTGGGAACGGAATCCAAACTGATAGGAAGGAATAGTGTGTGATTCTAATAAAGGTAATTTTCGTTTGAGGAGGATTTTTCAAATATTTTTGAAAGAATTGGGAGTAGGCTGATAGGTCTATATGATGTTGTAGTGTCCTAACACTACCACCTAAGGTTTACCTGGTTTTAGTAAAAGGATTATAGTGGAATGTTTCCATAAGAGAGGAAAATGGGTAGTGCGTAGGATGAAGTTGTAAATATATGTAAGGAATATAACGGCTTTCGATGGAAGCTGTCTGAGAATCTGAGGAGTGAGGAGATCGTATCTAGGAGATTTAAGGAGTGTAAGTTTTCGGAGAAGATATTTGACCTCAGAGGGATTAACTGCTAGGAGGTTATGAAAGCGGGATTGGAGACTGAAGGAACTCTTCCACTACTGCAGTGCGGTTATAAGTACTGTGAAATATTATAAGTACTCAATTGAACTATAATAAAATTTCTAACTGTATAAAAACAAAATCGTCTTAATCTGACCAGAATTAGCAGAGGAAATAATTCATAAGAATATGTTCAAGCATATTGTAGGATCCCACAAACACATGTTCAATTTTTATTAGTATTTTAAAAGTCTGGTCCGGGCAACACACAACTTTCACTTACCTCCGTTTTTAAAATCGATTAAAGAATTTCCAAATACCGTAAGAGATAAAAATGAGTGGAACCAATGATGAATTAATTAAATGAAATTTCTTTAGAAACATGTGTTTTATTAAAAAAACGATTGTATTATTATCTAAAATAATCGCTTAGTTTTATCGGCTTCATATTACTCTCTATTAACTTTTAAAAAGCTTGTGTATGCGATAATATTTTTTCTAAAATCTTTAGCTTTCCAACGGTATATCATACATGTATATTACTGTTTATGTTCAAAAACAAAAAATTGCACTAAATTTTTTTTTTTTTTTCAGTTTTAGCCTTTAGTTTCACATTCACTCAAGTTGCATATTTACCTGTTTTTCATCAGTGCTAACAAGATAATATAGTTATTTTTATAGAACCAACAAAATTAAAGGTATTTTAGAGGAAGAAAATTTAAAATATCGGCATTGAAGCCCTGTCAGACTATTTTAATCAGAATAAAACCTACATTATATTAAAGCCCATTTAATTTTACATCGACATAGCGAGTTTAATCAAAATCATAAGAACCGTTTTAAAGAAAATCATAAAAAGGTACAATATGCATGGTATAAAGTGGCTCTTCTGGTTAGCCGATTTCGGTGAAAATGTTTTGTAATATCTCGGGCCTATCTTCTTCCAGTGGCGCGACAGGCCGTGTAAGCCCTGGGCCTCGCGGTGTAAACTCCTGCGAGTTTACACTCACGTTTCATGATGGAATTTTTTTAGTGTAGGATCATCACTCCCTACGACTAATTTTGTGAGTGGCCACCCTTTGGCTGACGGGTCTCACATACCCGGGGGAGAGGTTGTGAGTGAATCCACATTTTTTTAAAATCTTTATGAAAGCCCCGCCGGGACTGGGATTCGAACTCAGAACCTGTAGCATGAGAGACTAGCACGCTAGCCACTCAGCCACGGGCTCCCCTTATCTCGGGCCTATAGTTGTCTTAAATATAAAATTTCAGCTTCATGGGTCTTTTCGTTTCCGCCCGGGAGTTACCACACACACACAGACCTTTTTGTGGGACTTGGTTATTCAGGGAATCCTTAAACGTGTATTTCCGTTGAAAACTGGAATTCGAAAATTTTCACGATCGCAATACTTTCCCTTACTCTATATAGTAAGTGAAAGTAAAAATAATTCAAGGTGGCTAAAAAAAATTTTGTTGCAAGAATATATTTAGATTTTTTTTTTTAATTCTAAATAAACCCAGGTTATTCTGGGGAGGGGTTTTAGCCGCGGGGGTTTACAACTAGTTAGTTTATTTTTAAAAAAAAATCATTTATGAGCCTGATGAAAGAAAAGAGTTTTTTACTTTCACTTACTATATATAGTAAGGGGAAGTATTGCGATCGTGAAATTTTAAATAATTTATTTTAGTATAAACGTAAATGAATAGAATGTTTTTAAAATCCACAAAATGTGACCTTATAATCGAGAAAAAAAATCATTAGTCCTAAAAATAAAAAAAAAACAAGAACAAAATGTTACGAATTTGTAGGGTGCAAACGACCACAATTTTAAAAAAACCCATTATACTGGTATGGAAAAAATGAAATATGTTTGAGGTTGGCAATAAAGGAAGGGTCTGATAAAAATTGATGGTTTCATTTAAAAGCTATTAGGAGAGGGTGGGAAAAGGCCTTGGCAGTCGAAAGAAAATGTATATATTAATCTGGAGCTAACGACGCTAGCGAAACCTATCACCTGCATTTATAAACCATTATCCAGAAGGTAATGCCTGCCCAGGATGTATCGCTCTCATTTAACATTTTGGCTTTTTTCAATTTATCCCTTAATCTCTCCATCGAGTCTTTTTCCCGGGCCATCATTCAGCCCTCTGTAGCGGGGACTCAACGCTTTAACCTCTTCGATGTAAAAATCTCCGTGGAAGAACGCCAACTTATTGGATCTCTTGAATTCCGATACATGCCTAACACTTTCTCCCTTCAGTGCCGAAGTACGATAAAATAGAAATATATGATTATAACAAAAATTATGTATGATATTTGGGTCAGTTATTTATATAATATTTATTTTTACTTTCACTTCTCTTCATATGTTATGCTCAATAGCAGAAAGGTACTGTGGTAGAGAATTTTTAGAAGCTGAATTTTAATTGTTTATTATGTTTGAAGAGCTCTTGAATTCTAATAGCCTCATTTCACAAACCTTATATGTATCTGTAAAACTGAAACATATTTCGTGCGCGCAACATACATTTTTTAATTTCTTCTGTTATTGAAATAAAGATTTGTTTATATATTATTTAGGTTTTTAAACCCCTGAGGTCATTTGCACCCTTTCTTACAGTTTCCATTATCAACTATAAAATAATTCAAGTTTTAAAAAAAAATGTTTTAGGGTTTAAGATTTAACTAAACTGAACTAAATAAAACAATTGAACTGTTGCGATAGACGTTTTTTTGAACATTTTATTGATATTTACAACTGTATTAACAAAAAAAATACATCAAGTAAATGTGATAGTTATATAATTCAATGACATAATAGACATGTAGAGAAGGTTTCCATTGGAAGCACTCTAAAAATATTCTAAACTAGAAGATCCCGGAGCCATCTCCTTTTCAGGGGCCTCGGATGATTATCCGGAATTGAAGAGGAAGAAAGGATTGAAACTAGTGGGTTAGAGTAAGAATGGAGTTTGTCATGAAAAGATTGATACCTGATCCGGACCAAATCAGTAACATAGGGAACATTAAGGTCTTTATGTATAAGTTTATTCGTGACAAAGTAAGGAGCGTTGAGAATTTTACGAAGGATTTTGGATTGTAAGGATTGGATGCGGGAAGAATTTGAGGGTTCAGTAGAGCACCAAAGCTCTCCTCCGTAAGTCCAGATTAGTCTTATAATGGTCATGTAGATTAGCCTTTTGTTGTTAAGAGGAAGATTTGACCGTTGGTCTAGTAAGGGTTGAAGTAGCCTAAAACGGCGAGGAAAATTTTATTTAAGATTAGATGAAAGATGAATATCAAATCCTTTCATATTTTAAATTAATTCATGTTATCTCATTGCTAACAAGCTGAAAATTTCATTTGCTTCTAATTAACATCCAATTAATTAAAATTAAAATTATTTTAGAGAAAGAAATTTCGAAAATTTGGTTAAAAAAAAAAAGTCCTTTCGCGCTATTTCAAGCTAAGTATTATTCAGAATAATACCTACCTGAAATTGAAGGCCATGTAGTTTTACATCAACATAACAAGTTAAATAAAAATCGTAAGTTGCAAATAACAGGCTATAGTTGAAATTTCAATTCCGTACGCCTTTCTTTTTCATGATAGACTTACCACACAAACACCATTTTGCGGGACAAAAATCAGATGTCCGAAATCTTAATGCGTGCTATAAAAATGTAATAAAATCATATTAATGATATGTATAAATAATAATAATACTATCATAAATCATGTAGCTGAAAACCACATTCTTGGTCCATAGTAATTTGGAAAATCCCTCTCCCCCTATCCCTGAACCATTTTTTTTTCAGTGTTATTTCAAAGACTGTAATATCCACCCGGATCTATGTACGATACTATTGGGTCGTGTCACATGAAATGTCGGTATTTAAGGCAAAGGATTTTTATTAAAAATACGATATGAAAACAAGATAATTTTATTTGAAGTATTTACCTTCTTTTTATACACATTTTTCCCAACGTGACACCAACCTTTTTATCCACGAACTGAA
Source organism: Piezodorus guildinii (assembly GCA_023052935.1). Taxonomy (NCBI): domain Eukaryota; kingdom Metazoa; phylum Arthropoda; class Insecta; order Hemiptera; family Pentatomidae; genus Piezodorus; species Piezodorus guildinii. Next base: position 132,279,137 of record CM041292.1, on the reverse strand, counting down.
AAATTCTGAGCTTTGAAGTGAAACAAAATCTACTGTTCAATCGACAACAATTTTATTGAGTAAAATTACAAAAAACAAAATCTGAAAACGCACTTTTCACTTGATCATCATTTTCAAAAAGTTTTCCTTTGAGGGAGTTGTCTAAATTCCTGAACAGGTGGTAATCTGTTGGAGACAAGTCAGGAGAATAAGGTGGGTGGGGAACGGTATGTTTTGAAACATAGGGTCTTGCTGCCGCTCAGTGAGATCATGAGGTACCTATTTATCGAGCTTTTTTACTTTCCCAATACACTTTAAATGTCTGGAAACGGTAGATGCACCGGCATTTAGTTGTGCTGAGAGTCCTTTAACTGTTTGGTAGGGGTTTCCTTCTACTGTATGTTTGAGGACATCGTTGTCTATTACGGACGGAGGTCTTCCTAGGGACAAGTTTTCCAAGTCGGTATCCCCACTGAAAACTTAACAAACCAACGGCGAATGGTCCGTTCATTAACACTCCCTTCCCCAAACGGCTTAAAAATATTTCTAGCGGCCCCAGCTGCTGAATGGTCGAGTTTAAACTCTTACAAAAATATCACTCGAAAATCGCGTGTTTCCATGTTTATATTTGGTGGTATATTAAAAAGTGGGTAATTGATTGGGAAGGTAATGTTTATACTACAAAGGTAGAGGATTAGTAATTGTTTACTTTAAATATGTAAACATTCGAAAGAAAACAACAGAGACCTGCAAAATCCTTTATGTATTTTAGAAACTAAAATTAAAAAACGGACATTTCATGTGAAACAACCCAATATATTGTTTCAAATGGTAAGTAAATTTCTAATAATTTCTTTTATATATGTTTATGATGTTAAAAAAAAATGTGAATTCCAACAGATCTCTATTCCACTACTAATATATACATTCATTCTGAATTCAATGCATTCTTAAATTTATTGAAAATGTTTTCTTTCTCTGTGGCAATAATGTCATATACTAATAAAATATTATGCAAATTTATTTTCTTTTTTCACTGTTATGGCATGAATATGAGAACAATAATCATCATCATATATATATATATATATATATATATATATATATATATATATATATATATAACTTAAGTTCAGCCGAGAAAATAATAATAAAAAAAAGGAAATTAGGGAGGAGAAACAACACTTACGCTTGCTAGATAACAACTGATTTATTCTTCATTTTAATCCACTATTTATACTTTTATCATATATTTACAGAAAATAGGATTAGGTCTATATTGATAGTCATCTCATCTTAACTCCCCCCTGCCAGTTTACGAACACTTCTCGTAAACTTTACAAGGGGAAAACATAAAATAACAAGAAAAACTACAAAAATAAAACAAAAGCTTATACTTGACATCACTGTGATCTTACAAACTAGAAACCTGACACATAGCAAACTTACAAACTAAAGAAAATCTAAAACAGAAAACGTAACACACTCGAAAACTGAAAGCAAAGAAAACACTCACTGAAGATCCTGAAAAACAAAAATAAAAGTACTTGCAAGAAACACATACAAAATGCTTCAATCAAAAATCCCAAAAAAACATACGACGTACTCCCCTGGGAGTGGCCAATAGAAACAGAGGATACCTAGGTGCGATCAACTGCCGAAGGGTCTTCCCTCACCGGAAGTTTCAACTGTTCGATATGAACCGTCCGCCTCTTCCGTGGATCCGCTAAACTCTAAAGCGTGACAACATTATGTTCGCGAATAACCACCACCCGAAACGGACCCTCATACCGAGCAATTTCCTTACTTCTATTCGAACCGATCCTCCGATATACAATGGACCCGATGCGAAGATTCTCCATCCGATCCCGAACGCGAAGGTTGTCCTTGGTTACCCGGCGACTTTTCTCCGCCACCAACTTCCCGCGCACCTTCCCCCAAACCTTGACCAGAGCCGCGCGGTTACTCACAAGCACGTCGGATAAAGGCCCCTCCGCCGCTGTGTCCCCGTAATCCCTGCGCCGGTTTCGCAGGCCAAAAAGGATTTCAAACGGCGTAAATCCTGTCGCCGCATGGACAGAGTGGTTGTACGCCGCCACGGCCCGAGGCATTGCGACATGGGGTTCCAATCGTTGATCCACCTGATATACTCGAAGATGGTCTCCGAGAGTACTGTGCAGCCTCTCGATGCCGCCTCGACTCTTGGGGTGCCCCGGGGTATTAATATGCCACGCGACATCTAGTGCCTTCATCGCCTCCCGAACCTGACTGTTGTCGAACTCCCGACCCCCGTCCGAGGATATCCGATCCGGCACTCCATAAAACTGAAACCATTGACGGAGGGCCCCTAAAATGGCTTCTGACGAACGGTCCGGCACGAGAGAAGCCATGGCCACCTTGCTAAAGAGGTCTAACCCCGTCACCCATTTGTAACCCCGCCACGCAAATGTATCTATCTGCAAATCACACAATGGCGCATCAGAGGTGGGCGTAACCTCTTGTAACCCCCGCGGCGGATGGCGGTCATATGTCGTGACCCGACAAACCTCGCAAGCCCCGACAACCTCTGCGATGGTACGCCGCATACCCCACCAAAAGTACCGACGCCGCAATGCCTGCAGTGTCTCGGGTTCTCCCCGATGATTGGTCTTCCCCTGGTGGTAAGCCAGTGTGACCTCTCGCTGCTGTTCCGGGTCCGAGACCGTCTCGACCGACAGCGTACAACGCACGAACGATCGATCAATCCCGATCTGCTCCCGAGTCCAGAGCCGCTTGATTTTCTCCCAAATCGTCGCGTTCTCGACGTACAGGAAGTAAGTCTTTCCCGGCTTAGATGCGTCCTGGAGCGCCCTACAAATTTGGTCATCACGCACGCCAGTGTTCGACCAGATGGTAGTGATGCGAGATTTGCCATACCGCGTATAGTCTAATTTTAAGAGGCCCGACGTCCGAGTCTTCCACACAATCTGTCGCCGCTTGTCGTTAATGATTTCCTCTCGCTCCTCCATGTCCATCATACGCTCATCAGACGGGCTCGCCCGCCCGGCAGATACATCCGCACTGCCAGAATCCGGGGATCCGCGGCCTCCTTCACCCTCGGGCGTCCACTCACGAAGGAACTGGCGAACATCCCCTGACGGCGCGCCCTCCTCTTCCTCGATCGCGTTCACCACCAGCGCCCGCGACAACCAGTCCGCCACGACGTTTTCTCGGCCGGGTTTATACACAACCTCCATGTTGTATTGACTGAGGAACTCCTTCCACCGGGTCACGCGCGCCGAGGATTCTTTAAGGGTACCGACCCATTGCAGGGGCCTATGGTCCGTGTGGACTTTAAACCTGCGCCCAAACACGTAGGGCCGAAAATGTTCAATAGCCCAAACGATCCCCAAGAGTTCCCTCTCCAACGCGCTGTACCTGCTCTCGGCCTCGGTCAGACGCCTACTCGCATATGCTACGGGACGTTCCCCCTCTGGGCCATCCTGGGACAGAACCGCCCCCAGCGCATACTCACTCGCGTCGGTGGTGACAGAAAATGGCCGGGTAAAATCTGGGAATGCCAAGATAGGTTCCTCCTGCAACCGCGCCATGCACTGACGAATGTTCTCCTCCATGGCCGGTGTCACCACGACGGCCTGACCCTTCTTGAGAAGGTTATTGAGTGGAACCAAATATCGCGCCATATCCGGAACGAACCGCCTATAGTAGTTGAGAGTCCCCAGCAACCGACGAACCCCCTTGACATCACGCGGTATCGCCATGTTCCTGATGGCCGCCACCTTCTGCACATCCGGTTTCACACCCTCCCGAGATATGGTGTGTCCTAAAAAATTTATCTCCGTCTGGCCCAACATCGACTTTTCTTCCGAAAGTTTGAGCCCAAATTGCCGAATACGTTCAAAGACGCTGCGGAGATGAGTTATATGATCTTCTTCAGATCTACTGAAGATCAGGAGATCGTCCATGTAGACCTGGCAAACTGCCTCGTCTATCCCCCTAAGAAACTCGTCCATCAGACGCTGAAATGTGATGGGTGCGTTTTTCAAACCGAAGGGCATCCGCGTGAACTCGTAATGCCCGCGCTCGAATGAAAATGCCGTCTTATGTTGGTCCCTAGGGTGCATTTGAATTTGATGGTATCCGGCCTTCAAGTCTAAAGTACTAAACACCTTTGCCCCACTCAGACGGTCCAGAATGTCCTCAAACCGGGGTATGGGATATTTCTCATCGACTGTGTTTTCGTTCAGTTTCCTGAAGTCAACCACAACTCTATATTTCTCCGGCCCCCCGTCGCCCGAGCTCTTTTTCTTGACCGCCCAAAGAGGACTGTTATAAGGGGACGTACTATCGACGATTATGCCCTGTCGTTTGAGCTCATCCAATTCCGCACGTATGTGTCGACGCAGTGCCTGCGGATATCGACGTTCTTTCACGTAGGTCACGCGCTCCTGCTTCAATGGGATTTGATGGGTTGTTTTCCCGGTGACGCCCAATAAACCCCCCTCCTGGAAGAAGATATCTCTATATTCACGGTACAGGGTTTTCCTCCAATCCTCTGCCTGATTTATTGCACCTATTTGGCCTAACCCATCCCTCTGCGCCCTTTTACCCTTGTAGGACTTTCTCCCTATCCTTATGATCCATCGGCCACCCTTATTCCTTATCCTAGTCCCCAATTTCTCCAACAAATCACAGCCAATGATCCCTCCATATTCGCGCGGCATACTCTCCACCACATGAACTACCAATTTCTCCCTCTCTATTCCCCAACAACTGAGCTCGATTTCTATTTCTCCTTCCACCCTACACGGGCCGCCCAGAGTAATGAGTCTACATTGGCAAACCTTCGGTATCCTCTTTTCTTTACATAGGCCCTCAATCATTTTCCCTGACATCACTGTGTGGGAGCTACCTGTGTCCACTAAACACCACGCTCCCCGCGCGACCCTTATTATAGGCAACCTACCGCACAACCCTCTGATATTATTCACCACTGCGCGGTTGCCTCTCTCCCCACACTCACCTCATTCATCATGACGTCTTCTGCTCCCAGCTGCTCCTCGACGCCCTTCGCTCCTCCTCACGCTCCCAGCTGCTCCTCGACGCCCTTCGCTCCTCCTCACGCTCCTTACGTCTTCCTCTCTGCTGTCTCCTGGTTCGCTCCTGTCCTCATCCGTCTCTGATGAGTCCGAAGAATGCGCTGAATCCGATGTGGTTCTGGTATTCCTCCACACCCTTTGAGCATTGACTTCCATGGGCTCTCCTCTGCCCGTGTCTCTGTTCCTACTCATGTACGGACACTGTCGAGCGATGTGTCCCTCTGTTCCGCACTCAAAACATCGAGTACGCGGACACTGAGCTACGAGATGGCCAATCTTTCCGCATCCGTGGCACTTTCGGTCTTCCTTGCGAAAGCTCTTCCTCTCCCTTCCTTGTCTCCTGTCTCTAGGGGTACCTCTCTCTCTCCCGTAAGACTCCGGCATCTTCCTCCTCCAATTTTCTGGCCTATTCCTATGGGGTTCAGTCCTCCTGTAGGGCACCTTTGTCCACTCCATTTCGACTTCCCCGTACTTGGACTCCTCCTCTCTCGCGCTCGCATCCACCATCTCCTGAGCGCATTCGACGAATGTCCTATCCCGGGGGAGGCCTTCTTTCTTTCCCGTCTCTCTGGCCAATTGGACTTTCAAAATAGTCGAGAGAAAGCCCATCCTACCTTCCACCTCTTCTGTGCAGTGCGCTTCTCTCAACTTCTCCGTTATCCGATTATATCGAGCCAGTAATATTCCAGCATACTGACCGCTCGTCTGGTGTGGTCGCTTTGTCTCGCGGAACATCTGGAATATGTCCTCTTCCGGAGCCCACCTGCCTCCTCCAAATGCCTTCTTCAGCCTATCCTTAATCACGACCCACGGCGTGTCCTCATCAGCCTGTATGAGATTTAAAATCTGCCTACGGACTCGGCATACCAGGGCTGCCCGAAGCGATACGGCATCTTGTGAGTCCATCAGCCGTTCCTCTAATTTCGCTTCTATACTAGCCATGATTCTGTCTCCTCCCTTTAGAAAATGGTTAAGATCACCAACCTCGCCGTCGAATCGTTCAAGTTCCGAGATGGCCTTTCTTATGTCTTGCGCTGTTGCCGTCCAAACTTTGACCCACTCCAGCGTGGTTGCGTGGGCTCCTGCCAGTGTTTCCGCCGGTAGAGGGGGCATCTCTGGGGGTACCACCTGCTGTGCCGCCTGAGGTAACACCACGTCTTCTGGTAGTGTGAGAACTGCTGGTCTCAAAAAGCCTTCGGCCATGTTTTCCGAATTTTACAAAACGACGGAGAAAAAAAATAAAATTAAAACAGAGAAACGCCAAAAAGAATTTTAAAAAAAAAAACACTTTTCTTTCAGTACTCAAAATACTGCAAATCAAGTTCCCGGGTTTCGGCACCACTTAAGTTCAGCCGAGAAAATAATAATAAAAAAAAGGAAATTAGGGAGGAGAAACAACACTTACGCTTGCTAGATAACAACTGATTTATTCTTCATTTTAATCCACTATTTATACTTTTATCATATGTTTATATTTACAGAAAATAGGATTAGGTCTATATTGATAGTCATCTCATCTTAACTTATATATATATATATATATATATATATATATATATATATATAATATATATATATATATATATTATTGTTTTGTATAATATACTCAATATCACTAATAATATATATATATATATTTCCTCTTATAAAATATATGACACTATATCCTTCAAGGATTTTTCATAATATAAAGTAGAGATGAGCAATATAGTTTAAAAAAGATGTTTAAAAAAAATAAAAGGCTACAAATTGAAATATAATTCTGGGAAAAACCGGGTTTTATGAAGAGATCCTAAAGTTCTAAAAGATATGAATGGAAAGACTGAAAGGCATCAAAGGCAAAGAAGGAATATCCTTGAGAAGGGTATTATTAACCGATAGGAGAATGTTTCAAAGCTCCGTTCGGAAGACTAGAATTAAACAGAATACAAATCTATTAAGGTCTTTGTTGATAGAGATGTTTTTTTTTTTTTTTTTTGTTACTTTCACTTACCTCCGTTTTTGAAATCGATTAAAGAATTTTCAAATACAGTAAGATATAAAACTGAGTGAAACCATTAAAGAATTAGTTAAATGGAATTTCTATAATAACGTGTGTTTTATTAAAAAATCTGGTGCGGGCAACACACTTACCTCCGTTTTTGAAATCGATTAAAGAATTTTCAAATACAGTAAGATATAAAACTGAGTGAAACCATTAAAGAATTAGTTAAATGGAATTTCTATAAAAACGTGTGTTTTATTAAAAATTCTGGTGCGGGCAACACACTTACTCCGTTTTTGAAATCGATTAAAGAATTTTCAAATAAAGTTAGAGATAAAATACGTGAAACTATTAAAGAATTAATTAAATTGAATTTCTATAGGAACATGTGTTTTATTAAAAAATCTATTATATTAAAAAAAATAAAATAAACTTTATTCACATATTTACATTTTGACAAAATGTTAACAATGATTTTGGATGAGTCATCCTTACAATCAGAAAATATTTTTGTTTTTTTGTGATTATAGTACATTAGCCTAATGGCAAACATATGGTGAAAAATTGAGGTTACTTTGCGATTGTAGGAAAAATTATACAAAAAACCTACGCATAAAAACTACTCTATTATATTATTATCTAAAATAATCAGTTAGTTTTATATTTTTTTCATCACTCTCTATTAACTTCGAAAAACTTGTGTATGGGATAATATTTCTTCTAAAATCTTTAGCTTTCCAACGGTATATCATAAATGTATATCATATTACTGTTCTTATGTTCAAAAACGAAAAATTGCATTAAAAAAATATTTTTTCTGTTTTCTCCTTTAGTTGGGTATCGAATTCATTCAATTTATATATTTACCTGTTTTTCGTCAGTGGTAACAAGATTATATAGTTATTTTTACTAAATCAACCAAATTAAAGGTACTTTACCGAAAGAAAATTTTAAATATCGACATTCAAGCCCATGTCAGACCATTTTAATCAGAATTAAACCTACATTATATTAATGTCCATTAAATTTTACATAGATTTAGCGAGTTTAATCAAAATCGTCGGAACCGTTTTCAAGAAAATCGAAAAAAGGTGCAAAGTGCAAAGTGCCTCTTCTGGTAAGCTTATTTGAGCACAAAAGTTTTGTAACGTCTCGGGCGTATATTTGTCTTAAATATGAAATTTCAGTTTCATAGGACTTACCGTTTCCTTCCGGGAGTTACACACACACACACACACACACACACACACAAGACCTTTTTGCGGGACTCGGTTATTTGGACTTAGGGACCCTAAAACGTGTATTTTCGTTGAAAACTGGAATTCGAAAATTTCAGGATCGCAATACTTTCCCTTACTAATATAGTAAGTGAAAGTAAAAAATCAAGATGTAAATTAAATGATGTAATATTTATTTATTATTATGATACTCTTCAACAATATCATTGGATTCATTCAATAGAGCTAAATATTGCAATGGTAGCAAAGGAGGAAGAATCACTAAGTGGAAGAAAGGATGAGGGTTGGGTAGAGACTCGTGGAACTGTAAGCTTGAAATACACTGAAGTTAAAATAAGCATATTTATTAATATCATAATTCTTATTACTTTTTTTTAACATATTGATATCAGAAAGTATAACCCTCTTTTTAATTTCACTTACCTATACACGAAATATATCGTAAGGGAAAGAATAGCGATCGTGAATATTTTTGAATTCCGGTTTGCAACGGAAAATACAAGTTTTAGGGTCCCTGAAACCAAATAGCCAAGTCCCGAAAAAAAGGTCTGTGTGTATCCATACGTGGTAAGTAAAGCGGAAAAACGTAACGACGTACAAAACTGAAAATTTCACATTAAAAAAAAAACTATACCTCCGAAATGTTACAGTAACATTTTCACTAAAAAGCTTCTGATCAGAAGTTTTATTTTATGCCTGCGTTTTGCACCTTTTTACGATCTTCTCAAAAACGGCTCTAACTCGCTATATCGATGTAAAATTTAATGGGCTTTAATATCATGTAGTGTGATGTATTAATTCTGATTGAAATAGTCTGGCAGGGCTTAAATGACATTATTTAAAATAACGATATGATTCGTCTGATTAAGATTGCTAAAAAATGGGTAAATATATAAGTTGAACGAATTTGATAACCAACTAAAGGATAAAAGAGCAAATATATTTATGAGCGCAAATTAGTGTTTTTGAAAATAAGAACAGTAATATACATGTATAATATACTGTTGGAAAGCTAAAGATTAATCAAAAATATAATAATATATATATATATATATATATATATATATATATATATATATATATATATATATATATATCTGATAAACAAGCTTATAAAAGTTAATAGAGAGCTGTGGAAAACCGATAAGGTAACTGATTGTTTTAGATATTAATATAGTAGTTTTTTTAACTAAACATGTTTCATAGAAATTCAATTTAATTAATTTTTTATTAGTTTCACTCATTTTTATCTCTAACTTTATTTGAAAATTCTTTAATCGATTTTTACAACGGAGGTAAGTGAAAGTCGTGTGTTTCCCACACCATGTTTTTTTAAATATCCTAGGCTTATTGTTTACGTAGTTATTAAGTGCTCCCAAATGTAAAAGGCTTTCAATCTATAATGACTTAATATTACTAAGCTATAAGATTAAGACTGCTTCTTTAAGAATGTTTCTTTGTAATTTATATTCATGAATTATACTTTTATAGGCTCTTCAGTTCAGGAACTTTAAATCAGTCTAAAGTACAAAATTTACCATTTATGTTCATTATGTTTACTTTCAATTACTACATATATAGTAAGGGAATGTATTGCGGTCGTGAAAATATTCGAATTCTAGTTTTCAACGGAAATACGCGTTTTAGGGTCCCCTGAGTCGAAATAACCAAGTCCCAAGAAAAGGTCTGTGTGTGTGTGTCCGTGTTTGGTAACTCCCGGGCGGAAATGAAAAGTCCTATGAAAAAGAAATTTCATATTTAAGACAACTATACGCCCGAGATGTTACAAAGACTGTTTCATCAAAATCGACTTACCAGAAGAGCCACTATTTACCATGGATTTTGGACCTATTTATGATTTTCTCAAAAACGTCCCCTACGATTTTGATTAAACTCGCTATATCGATGTAAAATTTAATGGGCTTTAATATCATGAAGGTTTCATTCTGAATAAAATAGTCTGACAGGGCTTAAATGCCGATATTTCAGTACATTTTCGAAACGGAGTGCCCCAAGATGTGGACAGTAGCTCTAGAAGACCAAGAGAAATATATCAAAATCTGGATAAATTAAAAAACTAAAATAAAAATTTTGATATTGATATTGGTAATGCGGTATTAGTTTAAAATTTTCAACTGGCTTGATGACCAACTCTTGCATCGATAACAGTATAAACGATCAATTAAATGTAAGCTATATCGATTGTAAAATGTAATAGGTTTAATATTATGTAGGTTTCATTCTGATTGAAATACTCTGACCAGGCTTTAATGCCTATATTTTAAATTTCCTTCCTCTAAAGTACCTTTAATTTTGTAGATTCTATAAAAATAACCACATCTTGTTAGCATTGATAAATAACAGCTAAATATGCAAGTTGAGCGAATTTGAAAAGCAACTAAAGAAGAAAACTGGAAAAATATTTTTTTAATGCAATTTTTCGTTTTTGAACATAAGAACAGTAATATACATGTTTGATATACCGTTGGAAAGCTAAATATTTTAGAAAAAAATATTATCGGACACTCAGACTTTTAAAAGTTAATAGAGAGTGATGAAAAGCTAATAAAACTAAGTGATTATTTTAGATAATAATATAATAGATTTTTTAATAAAACACATGTTTCTAAAGAAATTTCATTTAATTAATTCTTTAATAGTTTCACTCATTTTTATCTCTAACAGTATTTGAAAATTGTTTAATCGATTTTAAAAATGGAGGTAAGTGAAAGTCGTGTGTTGCCCGCACCAGATTTTTTTTGTTTATATTAGAAAAATATAGGAATGATTTTTATTAAATTTGATTAAAACTTTATTAATGATGTGTATTGTCATGTCCATATAAAGAAGGTATAGACATAAATTCTTAAAATAAAATAATTCTCTGCAGGAAAAAAGCAACTAGAACACACACCAACTCTATTTTAAACCCAGAGTCGCTGTTGACCACATTTGAAACCTATTCAAATCATTACCATGTTTGTTCACGTCAACGCCAAAGGCCTCGTCTCACCCCCAAGGGATTATAGACCATATGTCTCTTCCGGGAGAAAGTAATAGATTAAGAAAATTCAATTGATTGTTTGTTCAGCAAATATTAGTTGAACCTTCCACCAATCACTGTAACGGTTCACTGCTTATTTACGACAGATGAGTCATATTCTTCGACATCCATGTCAATTTAAATTGTGTCTGCCGTATTACAAGGTAAACAACTATAACACCTAATTAAGCTAACATAACACACTACAAAGGTTCAGCTAATTAACCGACTCTATAGTACAAATAAGCGTCCCAGCAAATGTTTTTCTTTAATTCTAAAATTCTCATAGATGCATGTGGTGTTTTAAAAATGACTAACAGCAAAAGCGTACTATTTGCTTGATCATTAAGCTAATTTTCATTATTTAAATATTTGTCTACTGCACTAATTTTGTCTGATTCCCGTAGAGGCTAAAATAAATTCCATATCTCGAACTAATGTGAGGAAGCTTTTTACGGTCGAGAGCTGAAAATATGAACTCCAAACTAAAACTCCTAAATATAAAGGTGTTTGGCGTAAGCACCTCAAACTTAATGTAAAGATGATAAGGAGTGGACTGTATGAAAATGTAACAAACTAATTAAATGAAGCTGATGAACCTTGATGGAAATAAAAAACAGAATACTGATGAAAAAAAGTTATATTAAGAAAAAAAGTGGCAATACAAAAGGATTTTAGTGGCCAGAAATTGATCTATTGTTTTAGTAGGTTAGTATTCCAGTCAAATATTGAACATTATCTAAAGGCATGCTGAATTAAGTGGCTGAAAGGCGAACTTGAGATGGTGAAGAAGATATGGCGGTCTCTAGTATGAGTTTTGATGAAGCTCCTATTAACTTATCTTCCTCCCATCTTGCCCAGGGGATCTTCTAGGGTTTTTCTACACATTATTTGTACGTCGAAACTAATAGAACACATGAAAAGATGACTCACCCAGCTAGAACCTGCAACACTCAGCTTCTCCCTTCGGCCATTGGGGCGCTCTGCTTCTTCAAGAGGCCACGAGGTGGCGGCACGGTCAACATAAATTTTTCATTTCGGAACCCGAAACATACCGCCCACCTAAACCCTCTCAGGTTGATTTACTTGCATGGCGATGCTGGAAGAAAAGATGTTTTCGGTGATTTATTAAAAAAGTCTTCCTGAAGGTCAAGGTGGAAGCCTGAAAAGTACATAAAGGAATTTGCTCTATTCACAGAGCTTGAAATTAACTTAATAATTAAATCAAATGATGTTAATTATAACCAAATGGTGTGTTACTAGAGAGAATAAAATGAAACTGAATAAAAAAATCAAAATTGGAGAGAAACTATAACAAATGATAAAAGAAACAAGCGTTCTTATTCGCTTTGAAAAAAAGCGAATGAAATAATATTTTTAAACATCACATTTCCACAACAAGGAACATGTTTACTGAAAAATGAAACCAAGCTACCTATGCAAAGAAATTAATACAAAAAATAAAATAAAATAACTATGATTTTTTTACTCCTTTATCTCCTAGAGGATATCAATACTTCATCAATACTTCAATCAATACTTATTCCGATTCACAAAAAAGGACCGAGGACGGATTGTAACAACTATCGTGGGATCTCTCTTCTCCCAGTATGCTATAAAATATTCTCGTCAATACTAACTAGCCGAATCACGGAATACGCTGAGGAAATTATCGAAGACTACCAATGTGGTTTTAGGCGGAATCGCTCGACTATTGATCAAATATTTTCCTTACGTCAAATATTAGAGAAGAAGCTGGAATACAACGGTGTAGTCCATCAACTTTATATAGATTTTAAAAAGGCTTATGATTCCATAGACCGTCAGAAGCTATATAACATCATGATTGAACAGGGGATACCTAAAAAGTTAGTAAACCTAGTAGAGATGTGTTTGTCGGAAACATTTCATAAAGTTAGAATCGGTCATAATTACTCCGAGAGATTTGAGGTGCGATCGGGTTTGAAACAGGGTGACTCCCTTTCACCTGTTTTGTTTAATATAGCCTTAGAGTATATCATAGAAAAGGTGATGTGTACCGAGAAAGGCTTAAATATGGGTGACAAGATTCCGGTTTTGGGGTATGCCGATGATTTGGTACTACTAGGTAAAGACACGGAAACTATACAACTAAATACAAGTGTGTTAATAAAAGCCGGTAAACAAATAGGTCTCGAATTAAATACCGATAAGACGAAATATATGATTAGTTGCAGAAATGGTGGCGATCTTGATGATATTAATATTTCAGGTCATACTTTTGAACACGTAGAGAAATTCAAGTATTTAGGTTCAATGATAACAAGAAAAAATAAAATCCAAGAAGAAATAAAGTCCCGGTTAAAGGTGGGAAATGCGTGTTATTATTCGGTTGCTAAATTGCTTAGCTCGCGGCTTCTGTCTAAAAACTTAAAGGTTAGAATTTATAAAACTATTATTCTTCCAACGGTTCTTTACGGATGCGAAACATGGCCGCTTACTTTGAAGGATGAACAACGGCTTAAGGTTTTCGAGAATAAGGTACTGCGTAAAATATTTGGTCCGAAGAGAGATGAGGCCACTGGGGAGTTTAGAAGGTTGCACAACGCGGAATTGCGGAGTTTGTACTCTGTGAATATAATTGAGTTGATAGCATCGCGGAGACTCAAATGGGCGCGTAAAGTTGTTGGGCTTAGTGAGGAACGGATTCCGAGAAAGTTGGTATTCGCTGAACCGACTGGTAGGCGTCCGAAAGGTAGGCCGAAGCGTCGATGGGAGGATTGCATTAAGGCTGATCTCGGGGGCTTGGGCTTGACCGGTGAACATTGGACGAGTCTGTGCAGGCGAAGTTTGGTGGTATCGGCATCGAACCTTCGGGTTCGGTAAGCCTATTATTATTATTATTATTATTATCTCCTAGAGAACACAATAAAAAGAGTTTCCGCCCACCCTGACGAACTTCAGTCACTCAAGAAAGAGTGACATCTTAACAGTGGAAAAGTACATAAAGGAAATTGCTCTATTCACAGAGCTTGAAATCAACTTAATAATGAAATCAAATTGATGTTAATTATAACTAAATGTTTAGAGAGAACAAAATGAATCTGAATAATAAAAATAAAAATTGAAGAGAAACTGTAACATGTAATGAAAGAAAAATGCGTTTTTATTGGCATTGAAAAAAAGTGAATGAAAAAATCACATTCCCACTACAAGGTACATGTTTACTGAAAAACAAAACAAACTTGCCTCTGCAGCAAAGTAATTAACACAAAAAAATAAAATAAAATAAACATGATTTTTTCACTCCTATATCTCCTAGAGGACAACATAAAAGAATTTTCTTCCGCCCACCCTAAAGAACCCTAGTCGTTTCTGGGCGACACCTTAACACTAGACTAGCAGAAGAGGGCTTTCCGAGTAGAACTCCAGAGTGGTTCAACTTCTTGGAGCTCTGTGAAAGTGCCTGCCATACTCTCTTATTTGTTAATGAGGTCCAGTGTAAACTCTACGAGTTAAACTGTCAGTTCACAACAGGTGTAACGAAGCCTGTATACACGGTAAGTAGTTTCATTCGTTCAAAACAGGTTTGAATTTTCAGAGATTACTCCCCGGGACGTAGCATTTGCACTATTATGATGTGACTGTAGAATTTTATTGTTCACAATAAGGAAACTTTACGATTCAAGCCGAATTAATAAACGTATATGCGGGCAATGTTGTCTGGGTGGATTAGTGGTCTTGCACTATTCCGGTGTGAGTAAAATAGTAGAAGACTCAAAAATCTTCTTCTTATTGCGTTTCTTAGAGAAGCGATTAATGTGAATGTAATAATGGCAGACTGGAAGAGTTTGGTACCTATTTCTGCACGCCAATCAGGATGCAGAGTTCTATCACCAGATCAGTGGTCATTTTAGAGGGAATCTTGAATTTATATCCAAAATTAACCAAAGCTATCTTAAGAATATCTTACAATTTCAGTCCCTCCCGGATGGGTCCGATACTATTGGATCGGTTCTCAATATTTACACTTTTAAAAACTTTCCTTACTGTTATATTACCTACTCTATATCTATATGGAGAAAATATTTCTCCATTGATGTAACCTTCTCAATCTTTAAATTTTTTGTAAGCGATCCAATAATTGATTTTATTTATTTTTTGAAACTTTCCCAATGCTTACAAATCTTTTAACATGTTAAAGGTTTACTTTTTCTGCAAATTTTATAATGTTTGTTTACCTCTGAACCTACTCGGCATCGTAAAGTATCCGTCATGGCGAACCTGCTCAACTTCGTTGTCTATTTGGACAAAGCCCTCTTCAATTGGCTTGTTTTTATAATCTCGTAAATGAATTTTTTGTAGAGGCTGGATGTTTCTATTTCGCGGTCGCAGTTTTGGTGTTTGATTGGGGTATACATATGAAAAATCTTGATCCTTTACAAATTCTCAATAGCTTTGATGAAATAAGTTGAATTTTTGAGAGCCTCGACCTAACAGGTTATAAAAGTGCACTTAATGGCTTACTCATTACTGAATAATTAATATCATTAATTTTGCATAGAGGTATATTTATATTGAAATCGTCATTAAATTACAATAATTTGTGAGGGGGGAAGGAATTATCACAGACTTCGCTTCATCAATTTGCTAATTATCGTTGTCCCGAGAATAAGTAATGGAGTTTTAATACCCTTTGATGATATGGCTACGCCGCTAGGTAAAGATCTCAGCTAATATCCTCAATGTATGAGCAGCCATGGTTGCATTAAACTAATGGAAGTCACCACACATCGGACCAAATGAATATTTATAATTTAAATGTGTGTAGGTCAAAAATATACTTCAAACACGCTTAATTAATAGTCTTACAAATTGAAATGCACACTGAATGAGTGTGCATTTATTATTAAGGATTCTTCTATAAAAATTGTATTTTAATGAGAAATAAGAAAATAAAAGTTGGAAATTCGTCCCATCAACTCAGAAATCATGCAAAGAACTAATATTTTGGATTCATAATGTCTAAGATAAGCACATCATAATTCATTCGAAAGTAAGTAAAAATCATCAAGAATTGCCTACATGGTCTTTTGTCCAACAATATCTTCCAATATTAAAAAGGAAAATTTATTAATTAAAGTAAATGCCTATAAGGCCTATCTTAGAACTTGTTATCAGATAAAATTAGTAAAACAACAAATTCCATTAAAAAGATACAAATAAAGTCTATATATTTGGTATTAGGTGCTATTATGTCCTGCCAATACAAGCGCAGTACGCTATCTGATATCAAACAGTGTTTTGCTGTTATTTATATCTAATGTGGTATGTTTTTAAATACCAGGGATTATTCAATATTAATCCAATATTTTGATTTAACTAATCATGAGTTAACTTAATGATTACGTACGTTTGTCAGACTGGTTCATGTCATTAAAATAAAATTTCATTAATCTGTATGTTGAGAATTATGAATTTCACTATGCTTTGTACTTATTTTATTTCCCATAATAAGTGCTCAGATTAATTATTGTTCATACTTTAACTAATCAAATTATACTGAGTGTTTTATTGTAATCATCAGACAATTGTTATGAAAGTCACTTTCCTTTTCATTTCGCTTTCTAAAACGTAAACGCATAGGGTTAATCACATACGCAATTTGATATTACCGCTTATACTCTTCATTACTTGTTTCTTTCTTCTACTTTTATTTTTTTCGGACCAATTTAACTAATAATAATGTAATCAACTGATAAACCGGTTCTAATGACAGTTTATTCCCACATCGGTATCTACCAACTCATTCCCCACTACCAACTCACCTTTACCCACCTCAGCTTCCTTCTCATTTTTTTCATGAAGCTTCTGAACCTTCTTATAAGTCCATATTACCGTTATTTTTATATCCTTTTCCTCCACTTCGATCACATTTCCACCCACCTGCTTGACCACCTCTACATCCAAATTTGTATCCTTTTCGTGCTTTGACAACATATCCTTATCCAAACATCTTAGATCTACCTCCTCATACCATTCCCCTATTTCCTTCTTTCCCACCATTACTGCCATCTTTACCTTATTTCGCTCTTTTAGCATCATCTTAATCTTCTTTGCCCATTCCTCCATTATCTTCACTTGTTGTTCCACCAACTCCTCCACCTTTTCCTCCTTTTCCACCTCCTCCTCTTCCACCTTCTCCTCCTTTTCCCCCTCCTCCTCTTCCACCTTCTCCTCCTTTTCCACCGCCAGCGGCGCCGTCTTCACCTGCTGTTCCACCACCTCCGCCACCTCCTCCTCCTCTTCCACCTTCTCCTCCTTTTCCACCTCCTTCTCCTCCTTTTCCACCCGCCCCTCCACCACCAGTGGCGCCATCTTCACCTGCTGTTCCACCACCTCCGCCAGCACCTCCTTTTCCACCTTCTCCTCCTTTTCCACCTCCTCCTCTTCCTCCTTCTCCTCCTTTTTCACCCGTCCCTCCACCACCAGCGGCGCCATCTTCACCTGCTGTTCCACCACCTCCGCCAGCACCTCCTTTTCCACCTTCTCCTCCTTTTCCACCTCCTCCTCTTCCTCCTTCTCCTCCTTTTCCACCCGTTCCTCTACCACCTGCAGCGCCGTCTTCACCTGCTGTTCCACCACCTCCACCACCTCCTCCACCTTTTCCACCTTCTCCTCCTTTTCCGCCTGATCTACAACCCCCTCCCCCTTTCCCTTTTTCCTGTCCCCCCATTTCACCTTGATCTGCACTGCCATCTTCACCGTTTGTTTCACTTGATCTTTCTTTACGACAGTAAGCTCTTTCTGCTCCTTTTGCTCCTGGTCTTCCGCATTTGCCAACTCCACCTCGTCCTCCACCGCCTCCTCCACCGCCTCCTCCACCCCCTCCTCCACCACCACCACATCCACCACCACCACCACATCTACCACCACCACATCCACCTCCATCACTTGATTCATCATTTTTCATGTTTCTTTCTATATATTTTCTTGTATCATTAATGACCAATTACGTAGATTTAAGCGTGATACTTAGCTGGGTGTAATTCATAATTCTTTTCCAGCAGCGATTTCTAAAATATTTAAGTTGATAATAGGAGACAATTTCGAGAATATCAAATTACTGTGAATTAAAACAATTGTGAAATTTTAATCTTTTTTTTTTTTTTTTTTGTAACAAATGAATGAATAAACTACATATGTAATTCTAGATCTCTTGAATGTCCATCTTTCTTAGACGTACGAGTATATAGAATACTAAGATCCTAAATTGAATATTATAAATAAGATTATCATTTAATTTTCTCAATTTATTTTACTCCATGAAAAAGATATTTATTATTTTAAACCTAACTCTTTATTAGTATACATAAAATCGGTTTCCTAGTTTGTTTTTCAAACTTTAACATATGACGAGAATATTTTTTTCCTATCGATTATAAAATTCTGTGTATTATTTTTACATATTGATTATTTTTACGGCAGTTGTATAATTCTCCTTGAATCGGGCTGTATAATCATATCACTAAGTAGCTGATGGAAATACAAAATATAAACAATAATCATGAAAGTAAAGTAAAAGAAGTATTTCAGTGATTTTTTTCGTTATATATTCCACTGTCATCAGTCTTTCTTCAGATGGTATTTTACCGTCAATTGAAATTGTCTTTTTTAATATAAAGTTAGTGATTTTAACGTTCATGGTCTCAATAAAATGGCACTATAAATTTAGAAGTAATTTCCTTAAACAGAATAATAAAGGGCAGACACTGCCGCAAAAACAAAAGCATCCACAATCACATCTCCAATTCCTACATTCGCTTTTCTAATTATATCCAATCTCTGGAAATCCTATCAATTCACCAAATTAGTAGTCTTCATATCTGAATTGAATTCTATTATAACTTGCATAATACCTTACCAAACTCGTAAATTGCTTTATCCTACTGTAAGAAATCCCTCAATGACATCTACCGAACCCATCTCCGTTCTTCACCTTTGGTTTTTTAAACAACGAAACTAACAATCTTGAAGGAAGAACAACAAATAGGCATAGCTAAAGTAACAAAAAACTTGTCGGTAAAAAAGGCAACACTCCTTGTTGTGTTCTTGAAAAGAAATTGTAATTACGTACAACTATTTTATTTGATTTTTTACAATCATATGAGCACTCTTGTGTGTTTTGAGAGAGACAAAAAGCCAACAATGCAATCATATTGATTGTATATAATACTCCTGATCAAAACAATTCCAACTGAACACCTTAATGGAATCCCGCACCAATCCCGCTCGCATCACATTCACCATTAACAGTCTACAATTAACTGCAAATCAGAGATGTAACTCAAACCTTACATTTTCTTATAGACATCGTTTTAGCACATGCCCTGCCTTAAATTACAATTTTCAAATCACAAAACAAATCTATCTTCCATTCGTTAGGATACCACTTCCTTGGAGGTTCAGATTCAAATGCAAAATATTAGTAATGGGGAGCCAGAACCACAAATATTTGCGGACGAACAGTGCCCTTTCCACTGCTAAATTCACACTGCAGCGATAATATTGACATCTTCTCTCAAATATTACCGATGCAACAGACTTCAGAGTATCCGTCAGCTTCTAAACTCATCGACTACGCTGTATCCACCTTAACTATCTGGTACTCAAGCAAAACTTCTTCACCTCTCCTTTCATCAAAATACCGCTACAGGCTCGGTTTTAGTACATGTAGAGAAGTATATGCAAGAGCATCATTGACTGGCAAAAACTTGGTACGTGGAAATGGAGGCAGAATTAGCTAAAAAGGGAATCCTAGACTGAAGATAAGGGGTGTGCCACATTCATGGACTGCTGATGATTTGAAAAAGGAATTATAGGATAAATTGTCACCCTATAATCAGTATCCACCCTACTGAACAGAAAATCATACGTCCATCCACTATTTCCAGCAAAATTCAACCAAAGTGCTCGAAGAGGAAGAAGAAGGCCAATGCAAAGAAGACCATAGAAGTACTTCCAGGTCCAGTTTACTAATTAGTTTAGCCTTCTATGACGAGCATTCAACGTGCACCACTTTTTTTAAGTATGTAAATCAGACCTATGCTAAAAATCAATATAAATGTTTCTTCGGAGTGAAATTTGTCGATATCAGGCTTCGTATTTATACGAATACATATAAAAAATTGACAAAAACTTGCTCTTTGACTCTGATGGACTGGACACAGAGTCCTCCTAAGAATTTACTAAATTAGAGGAAGAGGGAGAGTAATGGTGTCTAAGCCGCAAAATAGAGTTGGATTTCCTGTAATTTCCTTATCTTGGTCTAGTGATGACTCAATCGAGATGGCACTGACATAGGTTAGATATAGGCAGCAGTAAAGAGAGTTTAATGAAGGCTACTAATGAGTGGCCAGTTCCGGTGTCGAGTTTCCCTCAAAACCGGAAACAGCTATAGCCACACAGCTCCAAATTGTCACCCATTATTCGGAAATTATTAGACCTCATTTAGCGAGACAAAGGAGTTTTTCATGTCAGGAAATGGCCTGTTCTGATGAGGGATCTACGATTCCAGCAGCCATTGTTATTACTGTAATTTAGTGAATTTCTGTAAATTATGTAAGTAAACAGTCTACAAAGAGTATATCTCATTGCCTAGCCGATCAATGAGTAACGTTATTTTTTATTATGGCGTTTCCAATTTACCTTGATTTTTCGGTGAGAATTTATGTAAATATGTTTCACTGCACCATAGAGATTTTTAGAAAAAAAGGGACTCTGAAACACCTTTATTTTATGTCATCCATGGCAACTAAGCTTTTAAAAATGCTTGCTTCCATGTTGCCGTTTATGAAATATATATTAAAAAATCCGGTGAGGGCAACACACGACTTCCACTTCTGTTAAAATCAATTTAAAAACAATTAATTATAATTCAATTTTTAAAAATATTTTGAGTTGATTTAATACTACTTATATTCATTTTCATAGGAAACATATGATTTAGATTAAATAACAACTATATTAAATTGTTAATCAGTAATAGGATGCGCTCGATGATAACAGTCATACGTTACTTCGTCTCTCAAATTTTTGCTTTTTTCAGCAGGAATTCGCTTGAATTCAGTCTGGAGAACATCACTAGACCTCAGGAATACTACAGCAGTGAATATTGGAGAAATTTCGGTAAGCAAAGTTATAATTTACTTTGTACAATCACGAAAAAGTGAAAGGAGGGTCACTGATCAGCTGATTGCCGCTAGCT
Source organism: Piezodorus guildinii (assembly GCA_023052935.1). NCBI lineage: Eukaryota > Metazoa > Arthropoda > Insecta > Hemiptera > Pentatomidae > Piezodorus > Piezodorus guildinii. The sequence goes on along the minus strand of CM041292.1, from coordinate 132,257,548 downwards.
CGGACGGAATAAATTGTAAAATTGGTAGAAGAACAAGCAAAGGAGCAAAAATAAAATTAGGGCTTCCGACTGAAGGAATAAGTCAGCCTTAAACATACGGCTGAAACTTGCGGACAAATTAGACAGTAACGAACTGCTAAGAGTCATTTAGTTAAACTTTGCGGTCTAAATGCGGAGAGGGTAATGCCTGGGGCTACGGTGCCCTAAAGTAAATGTGTGCCGGGGTTTATTAACGCATAAATAAAGTGGTGCCGAGGTGGGCACATAAACCAGCCAGCTTACAACCCGAGCTCGGATTACACCTTAATACTTGCAAAAACAGATAGACCGCCCGTCAGGAAGCAAAAAATTAAACAAAACCTTTTTAAAAAAACAGGCGGTGCACTGGCTGGCGCTTAAATCCTCGGTAACGACGTTTTTCTTCTTCCTTTTTTTCCATTCCAATGACTAAATGGATAGCCCCTATCCCTTGTTCCGTCCCCTCTGAGTGAGGAACAGGGTTTAAAGGCCCAAGTCGAGAGTGAAATTGGTCAACATAGAGAGTTTTAAGCCATAGTTTTGATGAAGCACATCAAGTTGAGGACTTTAATTAATTGGTGTTAATCAAAAGGTGTCAAGAAATCGCTAGTCCCATTATCGGATATGAATTTTCAAAAACCGAAATGTTCGATAGTAATTATAAATCTACCATTTAAGTTATGAGAGTTTAGTCCAATAAAATCAAAAAGTCCTTCTAAAGCAGTTAATTAATTAAACGTTATATTAAGCTTATTTAGACATAAGCAACGCAAAAAGGTAACTACAATATTTTATAAAGGAAGTCAAAAAAAAAGATTTGGGAAGTCAAAAAAAGTCAAGAAAATAGTACATAAATATTTAAAATACAAAATTTCGACCCACGGTGAGGGTCTTCATCAGTCTTCTCTCCACAAAGTACTGGTTGTTTAATTACGATTTTATTCTAAAGCAGGAGAACAAATATGTTTACAAACGTAAGGTTAATTGATAGAACTGGCATTTCCATCGAAATAAAGCTGTGATAAAAAAGGGACAGGATGTGAAATTCTTAGGGGATTAAATTAAAATCGGAAAATTTTCTGCTGGTCAGCGTCCTTTTGTACGGTTAAGTATTTTTGTCAAAGATGTTCTTTTGGGGGATTTTTCAAAAAAGAAGATGATAAAAAAGACTAAGTTTATTTTGTTGATATCATTTGCCTTGTACCATTTTATGAAGTGGTAAAAAGTGATGTGACCCCTTCGCTGAATAATTTAAAAAACAAAACCTTTTAAACATCAACATGGCCATAAAGCTATTTCTACTGTCATTAATGTTATGTCATTAATATTTAAGAATCAAAGAACGTACTATTTGTTTTGAACATTTTATAACAATGAATAACCTCAATACACATTCTAATAATATTTATTACATATGTTCCAATAATCGATATTATTACATGTGCTTAGAGATATAACAGTCCTCCTCCGCCAATCGGCTCCCTCACATACGAAACCAGTCCGGTGGCCTGCGCTGCCTCTTAGATCTCCTCAATGGTGGGTGCTCATCATTCCATTCTTTATTCCTCGTACGATCCAACGCTGGAGCCTCCGGTGAATTTCCTTCTTCTCGGGTTTGTTTATTCCGTGAAATAGTACCAAAACATCATACAGCTGTCACTTACTCCTCTACTTGAAAGACGTTTTAAACACTTTTAGTTTTCATTTTCATCGCCCGAAGATGCTACCCTCCTCAGTGATATTCAGTTCAGAAATTAATGATGGCCATCTTTGAAGGAACGATTATGAACAATACATCAACTGTAAGATTAAGTTAATTATAAACGTTGGGATTCTCCCTCTTATTTATACAGTGTCCAGCGCATTTTTACCAAGTGTTATTAGTTTGGTTTAGTAGATCCCTCGGCCATCGTGTTTTAAGTCTTCTTTAGGTTTTTATATTTATAAGGTTTCAAATATTCTATTTGATGTTATCTAATGAACTCTCAAGTCCTTAAAAAACGCGATTTAGAAATACGGTCATTTTCTTCATGTACTAATTACGCATTTATTTTCGTTCGAAATCATTCTAAAAAAAAAAATCATTTTATAACTTTAATATGACGTTATTATTATAGTAAAAAAATAATTCTAAATTTTAATGCAAAAAGACCCAAATTAGCTGATTTAATAATATAGTAATGAGAGATTTTCGCGCTTCCTGTAAAATTTCCTAAAATGGATATAGTACCTTTTGGAAATCAACGTCTCATTTGTCGTGAATGTAAGAATTTACTGTTGGGATGATTGTGTCATAGTGTATCGTGTGATTCGAAATATACCAGGGTGCGTGAACATAAAATATATAATTTTTGGTACTTGAACTGAAATATATAATGCTTGGTGCCGTAAAAATTTTGATTGAACAGAAACCCAAAAATCTGCTTCGCATGTCCAAATTGGTCTCAGTAGAATAGTGTATATTAGGCGTTTGTTTCCTAAATTTATTGGCGATGTATAATCCAATAGATGTGAAAGTTGTTCGTAACGTCTTGTTTTTAATTGTCGCTTTATTTTCGTATGTATGTTCCATGTTAGTATTTTATCCAGATATAGTCCGAGGTATCGTACGAAGATTTTTGAAGGTAGTGCTCGATATTCGATTGCAACAAGTCGATATTCACTTTATTAATATAGATTATACATCATCTTAATCTCTGAAGCGAAATAAGTATAATTACTTATGTCAATTGAATGATGTACTCAGATTCACCATTGCTGACATGCTGTTTCATCATAAAATATTGAAAAATATAACGAAATATAGATCAATGGTGGTAATCTTTGACATGAAAACTTTGTATTCCTCTCATATTCCTTAAGTGTCTAGGTGTGTCGACCAATATCCACCTGAAAAGACAATACAAGATGGGAGCATCGCAGAACAGTCCTAGTACAAATAAGTGTTTCTATCTATCCTACAAGGCTGTACATTATTGGCAGAGCGAGGTGGCGATGAATAATTTATGTGCTGTTGACACTTTGTGGAGGGGCTCCTTCTTATCGCTGGTCACGTCCACTGCCTAGAGAAAGATGGTCTAATCAATTCCTGCCAGCGGGGCGTGTTCTTGTTAACCCCAGGCAGATAGGGCTAATCTCCCTGGGTCCAGATTTCCAAGAGATAGGGTCCTTCAGCAGCTGCAGGGTGCACCTGAGAACTTGGCCGATTGTGTCCACTGACGTTTAATTCCGACTCTGTCAAGGGTCTACTCCGATCGTCGTACAAAAGGGAATCGATTACATAAGCCTATCTATTCGATATCGTAGCAACTTGAAACTTGATAAAGGAATGAAAAAATAAACCTTTACTCAGGGATACTACTTCTCTTTGGATGAAAGCTACGTGCAAAACAAAGTCAGGAATAAAACAATTACAAATAAACGTGGAAGATGAACTTATAAATCATAAGCCTTACCATATTTCTATCTTTTTGCACATATCTGTCAAATGTCGGTACTAAACGTTTTTTCGTATGTTATGTACCGAATAATAATATCAGCTGTTATATACGATTGTCCATTCGGTGCCGCCAGGTGGATTACAAAGATAGCAATCACTCTTATAGCCCTTTTTATAGCATAATCTCTATCTTTTTTGTAGATAAGTATTCACCTACATCACATTCTCGCCCAATAGAGACAAGGTTCATAGCTTTACCTTCAACTGACAGTTGTATTTTATTATCGAAGCATTATTGTATTCATACTAGGTTTGTCCTTTTCGTGGATGTAGTAGATATCGCATTAGGGGAGGGTCCCGGGTTTGTTGAATGTATTGGAACCCAAGACGATTGATTGATTGTTGTAGAGGTACAGGATTTTTATAATAATATATATATTTTATTCTCAATGAAGTAAAAAAACATAAAATACTTAGTAATAATACTATGAAATATATAATAAGGGAAAGTATTGCGATTCCAAATTCCAGTTCTCAACAAAAATACACGTTTTAGGGCCAGTTAAGTTACAAAACCCTAAATCCCTGAATCAGGACTTTCCTCCCGATATTGTACAAATATCCCTTCTAGAGATGTAGTTATTCATTCAGATCATTATTATCCATTCATGTAGTAGTTCAGCACTAGCCTAGTTTTCTGTGTATAGTAGTGTAGTCCATGTAACCGTTTTTTGTTACCAAAAAAGGTTTTTTGTAGTTCATCGAGCGGTTAAGTTCTTTATATGTCCCCTGATTCCAAATGACCAAATCCCGCAAAAGGTATGTGTGTGTGGTAAGTCTAGTGCAAAAACTAACAGTCATATGATATGATTATAACTTTATACAAATACGAGGGATAATCCCAACGTTTATAATTAACATAATCTTACAGTTGATGTATTGCTCATAATCGTTCCTCCAAAAATTGGCATCATTAATTTCTGAAGTGAAAATCACAAAGCGGAGGGTAGCACCTTTGGGCGATGGTACACGTGTCCTCAAGTAGGCGCCCTTCATCTTCGGATCGAATAGCCGCGCCTGCCAGATGCTTCCCTTTGTTTTTGGCATAAGCGAAAAAAAAAAATGGTGCTAAGGTAAAAAAAAAAAATCTATGGTGAGCAGCGAGTTAAATTCAGAATAACGGACATTTTAACCAGCTAAAATAACATAAATATTTTTATCCTGAAACAAAATTCGGATTTATACTAGATAACAATCTGGAGAGAAGCTGCAACCGTTTGTAATAAAAAAAAGATGTAAAATGTTATCCCAAATTCGTTCAAGTTGTATATTTACCTGTTTTTATTTTAATGCTAACAAAATGAAATGTTCATTTCTTTTTAAATCTCTCAAAATATAATATTTCAAAAGTAGAAAACTTATAATATTTCAAAACTAGAAAATATCAGCATTTAAGCCCTCTTAGACTTTTTCCATCAGAATGAAACATACATAGTATTAAAGCCCATTAATTTTATACCGACATAGCGAGTTTAATTAAAACCATTAGGGCCAATGCTTTTTGGGTAAATCGTAAAAATATGCCAAATTCATGGTATAAAGTGGCTATCCATCCGCTCATTTGGTTGAAAAAGTTTCCGAAACATCTGTGACATACAAGCTTCTCAAATATGAAATTTCAGTTGTATACAACTTATCGTTCCAGAGCCAGACTTACTACCTACACACACAAACCTTTTTGTGGGGCTTGGTGGTTTGGACACAGATGTCTCTAAAATATGTAATTTCTGAAGAAAACACGAGTTAAAAAGTTTTCTAGACGTAATACTTCCGTTACTATATAGTATATATTTTATAGATAAGTAAGTGAAAGTAATAAACGCTTACTTCTGAATTTGGTCTTCAAAATAGTGTAATTCATAACATTAAAAACATTCAAAATGTTGTGCGAGTGTAACTGCCAATGAAATAATTTTCTCCCAACCCGGGCTCAGTTGATGGCTGTTCCAGGTGGAAACAAGTGTTAATAATATTGGTATAATGCGTTATTTTTTAATTATTTATTGGAATTTACAACTGTACAATAGAATACAACCAGTCAATATGAGTAAAATATAAAAAGGCATTAAACACATGTATAGAAGCTTTCCATTGGAAGCACTCTAAAAATATTCTAAACTAGAAGTTCCCGGAGCTATCTCCTTTTCAGATACCTCGAAGGATCATCGGGAATGGATGAGGAAGAAAGGAATTGAAACAAGTAGATTAGAGTGGGAATGGAGTTTGTCATAAAAGTTATCTATCGGTATCTGGTTCGGACCAAATTAGCAACATATGGAACATTAAGGTCTTTATGGATCAGTTTATTTGTTACAAAGTAAGGAGCATTGCGGATTTTACGAAGTATTTTGTATTGTTGGGATTAGATATGGAAAGAATTTGATGGTTTAAGAGAGCTGCAAAGCTCTGCTCGATTTTAAAAATTAAGCGAATGAATAGGTCTATAAGAATAACTATTATTATTGGATTCTTGAGGTGATTATTTGTAGGTTACATACGACTGAACTATTGATCTATGATGTACGTTTTTTTTCAATTATTAGCACTACTCTATACGGTAATTAACAATATCAGCTTTTATTCTGGTTCCATCCCGCTTGCTAATGAGTATAAGGGTAACCTAACCAAATTTTTAGCAAGGAAGGAGACTAGCTCGAACAAAACTGCAGAAGACATCCTAGTCAAATAAGGATATGACAAAAGAAACAATCAAAGTGTAAGACAGGTAGGTGAGGAACATAACAAGGATGGAGCCGACACGACAAACAACAATGAAGACAAGAAAAAGTAGACAAGGTTGACAATGGAGCCTTCGGTTGAATACAATCCAAGACGGAAAAGTAATTACTGAGCTAGTCCTCCGTTTTAGGGTGGCTCATTGTGGGCTTGAAACAATGTGTCCCCGCGGGTGGTGGAGGGGCACACACACTGCGCCCTATTAGCGCGCGCCCTTTGTGCCCCGATCCGATCCTGTCAGGATAAACTCGTTTCACAGCTCCGATCGCCGCCGGCTGACGTTCTTTTTATATTCCATTCACTCTTCGGATCAAAGAGGCACCGATCTCACTCTGGATAATGGCCGCTCCCATTTAGGCCTACCTCCCTACGTCTTGGTGTCTTTGTTTTGTTAATTCCATTGTCCCATGGCTTTTGCTAAGAATGGCCCTCTCGGGCTTTGCTCGCGTTTTTTAAACAATCACATCCATGAAAAAAAAGAATACAAAATCAATGCGTCCTAAGAAATTATGACGACATAAATAGTCACATTACGGGAAGCTATCAAATGATATAAGTAATACGATTCTGATATCTCGACTCATATGCATATAACAGAATCAAAAGAAAAAAACTCGGTTCACATTCAATGAACTATTTTATATTAACTTTTCGGACAACAAATGGCGACAAAACTCATGCCACCAACTATTTCTCATTTTTTATGTTAGTTACCTGCCTTTATCCACCATTATATTAACTATCTAGCGACTCGCCTAGCTTCACAAGGGTGCAATTTAAATGCGGTGTAATTTATGTTTAAAAAACTGCAGTTCGACCAATTAAGGGTTTATTACTTTGGGATTATGAGTTCATCGTAACGAAAAGTGTACTTAGCAAGAAAATATTATGATTATCATATAACGTCTATTAATTCTTATAATTAATCATCAGCAGAAATTAGAAACATACATTGTTTTAAGATATCAAAAATTGGTTTAGTATTTTTTTGTGTCATGTTTAACGGTTCCTACTTTTTGCGGTTTTTTACAATTTTAAATTTCATAAGAACTTTTTCTTAATACATTTTAATGTATTAGATTTAATTTAATTTCCATGTGAGTCCCATTTAGTTCGCAGTAGAACTAGAAATAATTATTAACAGTACCACTTATTAGCAACATTTCCTTCATTTTAGCAACTTACTTAAGATTTGGTACATAAATTTTGTTTTACAATCTTAACTACTGTATGAAGTATATAACCTGTACGCTCACCATGAATCATCATAACCTCCCTAATCCACAACATTACATTATTCCCGTTTAAAGAAAAGCTAAATTGCAATGGATTTTACTTACAAGCCTTCAGGAAACAAAGGAGTTAGCGAAAACCCAAATCCAGTTATCATATAATATAGAAAGATAATTAGTGTTTATTTTGTTTTTTTACTTTAAATCTATTATATATATATATATATATAATATATATATATATATATATATATATATATATATATATATATATATATATATACTCATGCTGGTAATGCCCACCGACGACTGAAGAGGAGTTAAGTTATCTTCCTTTAATAATTAACGCTCATCGATTGTTTATTATATTATTAACAGGTGTGAATAAAGATTCAAAGTTAAAACTAATTAAAATAAAATAAAAAATCTGGTGCGCGACTTTCATTTAAATACGTTGTTAAATTTAATTAAGATTTTTTACATACACTTAGAGATGAAAAAAAGATCAAATAATTAATTATATAAAGTTTCGATAGTTTTTTATGGGGTCACTTGTGAATATAGTAATGGTAATAGTAGCATAACATCCTTATATGGTCAAGGTCGCGGGTTTAAACCCGACAGATGATTCAAGTATTTTTAAAGCAAATAAAATGGTGATCCCGTTTCTGTGCGATGCCATTACTCATAAAACCAATTTGAACTTATGGCATCGAGTTATGGGGAATCTCAAAAAAGTCAAATATCAAAATTATGCAATCATTTCAATCAAAATTACTTAGGAAAATTTTCAATGCCCTTTTTGATGTATCTAACGAGAAACTACATACTGACCTTGACATTCCATTCGTCATTGCAACGGCCACTAATCGCTAAATTAAATTTAACGACAGACTGCCCTAAATTTAAACCCGCTGACTCAGATGCTATACACTGCCACAAACCCTCATAATCATCCCAGAAGCCAATCGAGGCGCTGGCCAAGAGACCTGCTCTACCTATAGCCATTTCTTTTTACTTTCGCTTACCTATGTATGAAATATCTAGTAAGGGAAAGTATAGCGAACGTGAAAATTTTCGAATTCCAGTTTTCACGAAAATACACGTTTTAGGATCCTTGTTTCCAAATAACCAAGTCCCAAAAAACGTGTGTGGGTGTGTGCTCGTGTTTGTGTGTGTGTGGGGGTAGGAGGGGTGTGGTAAGTCATGAGAGATGTTACAGCAACATTTTTATCATAATCGGCTCACCAGAAGAGCCATTTTATGTCATGCATTTCGCACATTCTTAAGATCTTTTCAATAACGGCTTTAACGATTTTGGTTGAACTCTATATATCGATGTAAAATTTAATGGGCTTTAATATGATGTAGGTTTCATTCTACTTTAAATAGGCTGACAGTGCTTAAATGCTGATGATTTAAATTTGCTTTCTATAAAGTACCTTTAATTTTGTAGATTCTATAAAAATAACCATATCATCTTTTTAGCATTGATAAAATATGAATAATATATAAGTTAAACGAATTCGATATCCAACTAAAGGAGAAAACTTCAAACATATTTTTTTATGAAATTTTTGTGTTTTTGAACAAAACTAGTAGCATAGATGTATAATAAACCGCTGGAAAGCTTAAGATTTTGAAGAAAAATATTATATAATACAAAAAATTGTAAAAGTTAACGGAGAGTGATGAAAAGCCGATAAAACTTATAAATTGTAGAAGATGATAATATAATAGATTATTCAATAAAACACCTGTTTCTTTTGTTTGTTTTTTTATTTATTTAACGTCACTTTATGCTACTATGGCTAATCGGACGATGCTACAGTGGGAGTCCTAAATTTTGCCTATCCAGGTTTTATTAGGATAGGGATCTTTTACGAGTACCTGACATCGCACAGGCTCGGGACCACCTTTTAACGTCCCCTCCGAAGGACGGCGTAACTAAGGATTTTTTACTCCCATTAAAAAATCCTAGGACCACCTGCAGGTTTGAACCCGTGACCTTTAGCATGGGAGGCTGTTACGCTAGCCACCCAGCTACAAGTGATGGTTTCTTTTGAAATCCAATGTAATTAATTCTTTAACATTTTTTTTTTATCTTTAATTGTATTTAAAAATTGTTGAATTGATTTTAACATCGGAGGTCAGTAATTTGTGTTGTGCGCAACAGATTTAAAACAAAATCTATTTCATAGTATTTTCTGTATTCTTATGTATATTTTTTACTACATAAAATATGGATTTGTTAAGAAACAGCTGGTAAATATAACCATATATGGGTACATAATTTTTGTTCATATATATACAGAAGTCATATAATCTATAATATGAAAAGAAATGTCAGCACGAAGAGCTGTAAGGAAGAGATTGAAAATATGCAGAAAGCAATGAACAAATTATTGTTCAATGTATATATTATTACATATATCCAATAAAACTTAGAGGTGGCATTTATTTTTTTAATTTAGTGCATTATATGGTCGTAAAATAGATTTGATTTTACTATATTGTACAACAAACTCACAAAGTTATTAAAAAATTGTTTTCCCAAATAAATTTGAACCTAAAAAATACGTATAGAATAGAAGCAACAAATGTGAATTTTATTATGAGTAATGTATAATGTATGTATCTTTCTTTTTTCTTTCAGTGGCGCGACAGGCCGTGTAGGCCCTGGGTCGCGCGGTGTAAACTCCTCCGAGCTTACACTCACGTTTCATGATGCTATTTTTAGTGTAGGGTCATCACTCCCTACGACTAATTTTGTGAGTGGCCACCCTTTGGCTGACGGGTCTCACATACCCGGGGGAGAGGTTGTGAGTGAATCCCCATTTTTTTCACATCCTTATAAAAGCCCCGCCGGGACTGGGATTCGAACTCAGAACCTGTAGCTTGAGAGACTAGCGCGCTAGCCACTCAGCTACGCGGGCTCTTATAATGTATGTATATTTAATAGATCATTTTTAAAAGTAGATAGACCATTAACTATTTTCATTTTTCATGGAATTTTTTTTTTTTTTTTTTTTTTTATTTTTTTTTATTGAGAAATATTACAATTTGTTGCATAATGAACAGTAGTAATAGAGATGTAGTACACATTCATACAGTATATACAGCCAATAATGATAAAGTCAAATTACATAAAATCGGAAATAAATAAATTCAAATATAAAAAAAAAAAAAACAACAAGAAACAAATCAAAACAACAACCTGTAGTAGAGATAAATGCAAGTTGGGAAATAAATAAAAATCATACAAGCAAACCTAACTATATACAATATATACAATCAGCCAAAGGAACCCTAGACTCGGCTGCTCCCCCCACAAGTGGGGGAAGAAGCGGAATCCAAGAGATCCCAGCGCCTCCCACTCAGCGCTTCACTGGTGTATGCCAGTGGAGGCCGAGCCAGAGCGGAATAGCCACAAACATACAGTACATGAGTGGAGGATCTGACCAGTGTCAGAACTCCAGATAAATGTTTACAAAACGTCGCGGGGCCACTGCCGTTTCAATCTTCGAGGAGGATTGTAGGGATGGGTGAAGCTGGAAAGCGATTGAGCAAGAGGATTAGGATGATGAAGAAGGTTCTGATGGAATTTGGAGAATTTGGATGGTACCAGGTCTAAAATAAATGGAATATTAAGGTCATGGTGTAGGGTACAGTTGGTAACGTAATAAGGAGCATTAACTATTGTTCGGAGGACTTTGGATTGGAAGGATTTGATACGTTTGATGTTAGAATGTTTAGTTGTTCCCCATAGTTCAAGTCCGTAGGTCCATATAGGTTTCAGTACTGTCTTATATATTAGTAATTTGTTGTCAACTGTAAGATGAGATTTTCTGTTTAGTAATTTGTATAACCGGCCGAATCTGCGGTTGAGTTCTATCCTTTTAAGTCTCGTATGTGGGTTCCACGTCAGTCTTTTGTCTAGTAAAAAGCCAAGGTACCGGACTGTGTCTGAGGAAGGAAGCGGTATGGAATTGAATTTAACTGTTGGACAGGATTTACGTCGAAGGGTGAAGGTGACGTGTGTACATTTGCTTTCGTTCACCTTAATTCGCCAAGCATTGCACCAGTCTTCGACAAGGGAAAGGTGCCTTTGGAGATTTAGAGATGCTACTTCAGGATCGGAATTGGATGATAAAATGGCTGTGTCGTCAGCAAATGTTGCCAGAAAGGTATCGGGATCGGTAGGGATATCGGCGGTGTAGAGGATGTAGAGGACGGGTCCTAAGACGCTGCCTTGAGGAACACCGGCCTCAACAATATAATGCTTGGAAAATTCGGAACCACAGCGAACCCGGAAGGAGCGGTTTGATAAATAGGATCGGAGGATTAGGTATAAGGATTGAGGTAAATGGGTTTTGAGCTTAAAGAGCAATCCCGGGTGCCACACCCGGTCAAAAGCTTGAGCTATGTCCAGAAAGGCTCCCGAACAATACTCCTTGCACTCAAGGGCAGAGGAAATGTGATCCACAACTCGGAGTCCTTGCTGAACTGTGGAATGTTGAGAACGAAATCCAAACTGATGCGAAGGAAAATTTTTAAATTTATCTAGGATTCGTTTTAGTAGGAGCTTTTCGAAAATTTTTGAGAGGATCGGAAGTAGGCTAATAGGTCTGTAAGATGACGTGCTGTTGGAAGGTTTGCCTTGTTTCAGGAAAAGGATGATAGTTGAATGTTTCCATAAGAGAGGAAAATAGGTAGTGCGTAGGATACTGTTATAAAGATATGTAAGGAATGTAATGGCTTTCTGTGGAAGTTGTCTTAAGATCTGAGGCGTGAGGAGATCATATCCAGGGGATTTACGGAGAGGAAGCTTTTTAAGAAGATATTTGACCTCAGAGGGATTAACTGCTTTAGGAGGTAAGGAGAGTGGTATTGGCGAAGTAAGGAACTGTTCAACTGTTGAAGTATGGTTTGGATTCAACTCAGGATGAGGAGTGAAAACTTTGGAAAGGTGCTGAGCAAATTCCTGGGCCTTATCCTTGTCAGAAGCAGCCCAGGAACTATCACCGCGCAGGAGAGGATGGGAAATCGTGTGAGTATTCAGGATTCTCTTCGTGACATTCCACAGAGAATTGTCACGAGTCGAGAGAGAGGAGAGGTAGGTATTGTAGGATTGGGAACGAAAGGTCGCCAACTCCCGCTTTAATTTTCTACAATAAAAGTTACAAGAGCGGCGATCTTCTGGGTGGCGGGTGCGTTGCCATAATGTTCTGGCTCGGCGTTTGGTGTTGATGAGGTCCGTCAGGTGTTGTGGTAAATGGCATTTGTAAGGAATAATTTGGGATTGTTTAGGAAAGGAGGCAGTCCAGGCAGCTTGTTGAATCAAGGTTGTAAAGGAATATACGGCATCATCAAGGTCAGAAGGGGTTTTGAGAGTTACTCTGAGGTCGATATCATTGGTGAGGATTTCGCGGAAGAGGTTCCAGTTGATGGGGCCTCTGATGAATGACGGTGGGAAAGGATTCGGAATAGGAGTCATGGATACATTTAGGATTAATGGACTATGATCAGAGGATAGTTCATCAAGGCGAGTTACGGAATAGTTCAGGAAGCCTAATCCGCTGTGGATGAAGAAGTCAAGGATGTCAGGATTACGGTTAGGATCAGTTGGCCAGTAGGTAGGGGAATCGGAAGGTAGGAGATTAAGGCGTCTGGAGTTGAGTGCAGTCTGCAATGTCCGTCCACGAGTATTTGTGGTTCTGCAACCCCATTGTTGGTGCTTCGCGTTTAAGTCTGCACCCAGAATAAAGTGATTCCCCAATGAGTTGAGGAAGGAACCAAATTGGGTAATAGAAATAGAATTTTTAGGAGGGCAGTATGCTGATCCGATGACTAGCGGAAAGGAAAAGGTCTTAATTATAATAGAGGTGGCTTGTAGGAAATCGTGGGCGGGAAGTGGGTGTAAGTGATGGGAGAGGGATCGGTTGACAATGACAGCAGTACCGGCATGGGCTTTGCCGTCTGGATGGTCTGTCCGGTATGTCGTGTATTCAGGTATTTTGAAGTACTGTTTAGTGGTTAGTCTAGTTTCAGTAATGAGTGCAACATCAACTTTTTTGTCTTGCAGTAAGGCTGTAAGTTCGTCAGTGTGAGTTCTAACACCATTCGCATTCCATAGGAGAAAAGATAAGGAGTTAGGTGAGGTCATTTATGGATTTTTTAAGTTAGGAATAAGATCTGATACAAGATTCATGAGGATTGTTATTAGGGGCATGACAAGGGATTTGATTTCGGAAATGAAGGATGTCATCAAACTGGTAAGATCTGTGGCATTCGAAGGAGGGGGAATATGAGAGATTTATTGTGGATGAGGATTTTTAGGACTGATTACGTTTTGAGGAAGAGGTATTTGTGGAATGGATTGAGGATATTGAGGTACATTTTGTAGTTCCGGCAGGGCCTCGGCTTCAGTACATTGGTTCCCACCTCCAAGTAAGTGGGCAAATGATACATTGGCATCGATTAATTTTGAGGGTTCTCTTCTAGTTCTAGCCTGTCTTGTTGTTTCATCCAGTACTTGGGGTTTTTGATACCTGGTCCTTAGTTCCTTATAGATTTGGCATCCTTTGTAGTTGGCCGGGTGGTCCTTGAGGCAATGAGCACATACAGCGGGTGTTGACTTCGTTTTTGTACATTCCACAGACTTGTGCTGTTCACCGCATTTCACGCAGCGTGGTATGTGGTGACAGTAACTTTTGGTATGACCATACGCCTGACAATTGTAACACTGAACAATTTCTCTCTTTGTATAAGGTTTTTCGACTCTTACACTTGTATAATACAATCTTTTTAGATCATAAATTGTTTCTACTCCTGCTAATGGTTCCAAGTCAGCGAAGAATAGAGGCAGTTGAACTCTATCTTTTATGACATTAGTGACTTGTCGCACTTTGTAACCCATCTCCATGAGTTCTTCTTTGATAGCGTCAACTGGTGTTGAAGGGTGTAGATTTCTGATCACAACTCTAAGAGCTCTCTCTTGCCGTAGCTGATAAGTGTGAAAATCCGCTTTAGTTTCAGTTAGGTATTTCACAATTTTTCTATATGCCTCGGCGGTGGTCGGTGATATTTTGGTGTCATTGATTCTACTCATACAGTAGTAGCTGGTGGATTCGGTAATCTTGTTTTATTGCGCACATAACAACTGGAAATTTTTAATATTGTTGACAAATATCGGTGGAGGCCGTGGTTCACTGGGTGTAGGAGCAGATTCCATGTTTTCTTTTTCATTATGTAGGATTTGAAAAGGATTTGGGGTGAAAAACGGAGATTCGTCAGTCATCCCCTGTGACGATGTGCCAGGCTGTGGTTCAGATTCTGTATTAGAATCTGAAGGGGTTGCTTGTTGATTTAATTTTTTATTAGTATCACGGCGGGGTCTTTTTTTTATGGGAGACGTGATTGAACCACTAGATCTAGATCTTTTAGTTGATGCTTTGGAGGACATCACTTGGTGAAAATATCGCATTTCATGTGAATAAGATAATAAGAAAATAACTAGATGTTGGTAATAAAATAATAACTAAAGAAAAGAAAACCAATCCCGGCCTTGCCGAGCTATTGGCAATCAGCTGATGTGAAGAGGTTACCCAGCATTCACTTTACACCGTAAATTGTAACAAAACTTACTGTTGTTTGCTCCAATATTTACTGCTGTTGTTATCCTGAAGTCTGGTGATGTTTTCAAGATTGCACTGAAGAGAATTCAAACTGAAAAAGCATGAAATCCAAGAGCCGATTTGAAAGATGACTGCTATACACATGCGCATGCGCAGAACGATTTCATGAAATTAAAATGTTTTTTTGTGGAAAAGGAGAACTCCGGAAGTAAGAATAACCTACGTGAGGCCACCTCCAAGATCTATCAAGAGCTAAGAAGTCTGAAATAAAAGGGAAGGAAAATAAGGGAGTGAGTGAAGGGCCTATGGCAAGACACAGTGGTTTATAGGCGGCAATAACGAAGGCGTTATAGGAGACAGGAGCGGGGCAGATTCGAAATTACTCCCCAGCCACCGCGGCTAGGGGGTGGGTCTCTTCCCAGCTGAGTGACTCACATGATTCATTCCTTCTTTCAAAACCATGCCCGAACTGTGTACACAAATCAGGCTCACCTCTTTGGGCCACCTGAATAATAGGCTCATTATACGACAACCAGGGCACTCTTCGCTCAAGTGGTTATTTATTTCGGGAGGGTAGCGCTCTCCTTTAGCCAGGGGGAAAAAAAAAAAGGCCTGTTTTGAATTGTAGAGTGCCCCCGGCTTTGTTAAATCCTTCCATTGTCAGTTTGTTAATTCATTTGTCATTTGTCAGTCCTTAGGCTCTGTAGGGTCCAATATGTCAGATTGTGCCGATAAATACCTCTTTATTCATAATAGTAAGGTCCCCTCTTAGGTTAACTGAAAACTATTAGAGGTTTGAAAAGGAAAACCTCTATATTTTAGACTTTTAATTTATCGTAAATCTTTCCCACTGTTCAAAACTCGGTGAGAAATAGGGTATGTGTCGGTGAGGTGAAAGCAAGTCTTGTATGTGTTCACGAAAGCAGCAGGAGAGGGGAAGGTTATTTTTTTAAAAATAAATTCGGATATTGACATAAAATATTACTATTAGAAAAATCCTAAAATATCTTTAAAATTTTTTTTTAAAAGATAAAAACTGAATGATAAAGTTATATCAAAACAAACAAGTGTAATATGCACATCATGAAAAAATGTTTTTTTTTTAGAAATTCGATTTTAAGAAATTAAACATTATTACAACATTATAAAAGGTTAAAAAAAACATGATGAAGTAAAATAGAAAATTCAGTAATTGAATATTTATTATATTTAAAGTATGTGATATTCACTTTCACATACGAATCACGAATTTCACCTCACCTACACATACCCTAATTCTCACCGTGTCGCGCTGCCTATTGTCTAACATATAATTAGTGCAATGCCAAAACATGTATAAATTCTGAGACTTGTAAATTCTTATGAAAATATACATCTTAAAAAAATAAATAAATAGATCAAAAAATCACTACTTTCACTTACCTCCGTTGTTAACATGAATTTAAGAATTTTTAAATACATTTAGATATAAAAAAAAATGTTAAAGAATTAATTAAATTGAATTTCTATAGAAACATATGTTTTATTTAATAATCTATTGTATTTTTTTCTACAACAATCAGTTAGTTTTATCGGCTTTTCATCACTCTCCATTAACCTTTACAATTCCATATATTAGATAATACTTTTTTCTATAATCTTGAGCTATCCCATGGTATATTATGCCGTCTATATTACTACTACTTGTGTTCAATAACACAAATATTGCATAAAAAATATTGTATTTATGCAGTTTTCTCCATTAGTCGGCTATCGAATTAGTTCAACTTATAGATTTATCTGTTTTTCATCAATGATAATGAGATTATATGGATATTTTTTATAGAATCTACAAAATTAAAGGTACATAGAGTAAGGAAATCGAAAATATCGACATTTGGGCGCTGTCACACTATTTCAATCAGAATGAAACCTACATGATATTAAAGCCCATTAAATTTTATATTCATAAATTAAGTTTAATTAAGATAAATCGTAAAAAGTTGCAAAATGTATAGTACAAAGTGGCTCTTCTGGTTAGCTGATTTTGATGAAAAATATTTAGTAACATTTCGGGCGTATAGTTCTCCTAAATATGAAATTTCAGTTTCATAGGACTTTTCGTTTCCGCCCAGGAGTTCCCACAGACAGGCTTTTTTGCGGGACTTCGTCATTTGTACTCAGGGGACCCTAAAACGTGTATTTCCGTTGAAAACTGGAATTCAAGAATTTCACGATCACAATACTTCCCCTTACTATATATTTCATATATAGGTAAGTGAAAGTAATAAAATAGTATTTGGCCTCAAAATTCTAATATTTTAAATTGATATGATTCCATCGATCATGCAACTGTTCCGATATGATGTGTTGCCAGATGTGACTCCATCTTGTTAATTTCCCCCGCCATGGTCAGACGTCCAAGGTGTCAATGGCGATTGATTGATAGCTTGTCCGGGGTTACGTCACTGGTCCACCCTTCGACATCTGACCTATTGTCTTGGTTCCGTTCGGGAGACGAATGAGGATAATCACAGAATTCATACTTCCGTCAGGGGATTAATAACTGGTCGTTAATCATGGTGTGAGATCATCATCGTCTGAGATCAACCCATTCTCCGGAAAATCATGCTTAAAAAATAAACTAGGTCCAGTCTGTAGTCAAATTCACTTAAGGCGCATAACAGCTACTGCCTTTGCATTTTAGGTATTTTGCTAATTTTTTTTTCGTTCTATCATTATTGTATTCAAATTTATCCATTACTTTTACAGGAATAAACATAATTTTTCTTTTATATTTAGCCATCCTTCATCAATGTCATTAAGATGATATGGTCTTTTGGATTGTACAAAAATTAAAGGCAGTTTCACTGTTACTTGTTGTATTTATGTATATACAGTTGTAAAATTCAATAAAATATAAATAAAAAAAAGGTTGTTTAGAGGAAGAAAATTTAAAATATCGGCTTTTAAGCCCTGCCTGACTATTTCAATCAGAATAAAACCTACGTGATATTAAAGCCCATTAAATTGTACATCAATATAGGGAGTTTAATAAAAATCTTGGAAAGTTCATTGTATAAAGTGGCTTCTGGTCAGTTAATTTGACGAAAAAGTTGCTGTAACATCTCGTATAGTTGTCTTAAATATTAAATTTCATTTTCTTACGACTTTTCGTTCATGCGCTAGAGTTACCACACACACGGACTCACGAACACACCTTTTTTCGGGACTTGCTTATTTGGACTCAGGGGACCCTAAAACGTGTATTTCCGTCGAAAACTGGAATTCGAAAATTTTATCGCAATACCTCCCCTTACTATATATTTCATATATAGTTTATTCATCAGTTTCTAATTATGACCAATATTGAAATTCTGTTCGAACACTAATATTCATAGTAATGCATAATTTTGTAGAATAAATCGGTTCAGTGGGCTTAATTTTTAAGTAAAATCAGAAGTAGTGATGGTCTACATGCCAGAGGTTTATTCCTATATTACAACGTTTTTATATCATTTTAAAGGAATTTTGAAGTTGAAGAACATATTTTTCATGAGTCAAGTTTCAAAGTTAATCGTTCCTTGCATTAATGACAGTGGGTAGTGGATCGGGACTGATTTTTTTATTGATTTTTTTCTTATTCTTTACGTCTAGGCCAGAATTTATGAATTCGTTTAATGAGGATAGCTAAAATGGAGTCCATGAAAAGTGGACGATTATAATATTTTCTTTTCGTTAGAGAGTTTAAGAAGTAAAATGATTCCAATATCATCATAGCCTTTTCTTCTTCTGCTGACGTAGAATAAAGATCAGCCTTTCTCAGACAGTTCTCTTTTCCTGCTACAATCCAATTTTCTCTTTCTAAAGCAATCAATTACTACTTTTCCTTAGATATTTCGGGATCATCACTTTACCGTTTATCTTTCACCTTCCCCTTAATTTCATTTCAACCAGACTATTTGTTTTCGTTCTAAGAAAACGAGCAGACCATCTTGGGCCTTCTCTTTTTCGAGACCAAATTCATACTGATCATTTTACCTGAATATATAGTTCATATAACATCATAGAGCAGTAATATTATCATGAAAACTATCAGAGTCATTAAAATGATGTCTATGTACCTAATGAACAGCTTTACCAAGCCGAGAGCGTAATAGCAATTAAAAGATTCAAAAGGAATACATTTACAAAAGCTTCTTTATAGAATAATGATAATAAGTATGGCAGACTGTCTGAGAAATTCGATATGAGACTCAAAAGACTTATAAATTGTTTCATTAGATTCACATGTGGAATCCCCAGGCGCTCCCATGTTTCTATAAGGTATACCGAGGTGTCTGTCTCTTCCGATTTTTCAATACAAAAAAACCTTCTTATATTCTTGATATGCTTACCACTTGTTCTTCTGTCCATTCAGTAAACACTAGATCCCAACCTATAAACTTGTATATACCTTCTCACCGATCTGCTTCCTTCAAAAAATCCTTTATTATTCGTGCTACCCTATTTTGGAATTCCTTGCCTGTATCCATTCGTAAATCCTTATCATTATCCACTTTTAAATACCAACTATTTCTCCATCTCCTAAAGTATCAATCTTCCCAACATATGTAATATTTAAAAGCTATAGATGTTAACTATTCATTGTCACAGAACCTGTCTTTTATTGTTAAACTGAAGTCTTAAACGACCAGACAGTTATTATTTATATTGTACTTTTCTTGTTATTCTTAGGGGACTATTCGTCCCTGAATAAAATTACTTTTCATTTTTTTAATTTCAAGTACAAAAAATGGTTAAAAATCTCGTGTTTATGGATAACAATACAAAGTTCAAAGGTATTGGGAATGTAGTGAATATAATAAAGATATTACAACGTTTTATAAGGACTGTATTCTAATAAGAAGAATTCTAGGAATGAAATAGATATTGAAGGTTGGACGTGTTTGAATAAAGCTAGGAAACCTTCCAGAATTATAGAAAACTTTATTAACATGGGGTATTTAAAAAAAAGAAGAAGATAAATTCGCTATGTTCAGTAGTAAAATAAAATAGTTGTCATCATCAACTCTACAACTTTATTTAAAATCGCACTACGTTTCGGTCAATACATATTTTTCGTTGTATAATGCATCTGCGACATTGGCTATTATGGCGATTATTGGCCACTACAGTAGACCTTAGATTTTTAACGTTAATCTAATATCAGATTGTAATTTTAAAGGATTTTATTATTAACTCTTTGAGTGCACAGGCATACATGCGTCCACCATAAAATTTTGTAATAACCAGTTTGTTTTATTTTTGTTTATTGTTTTGATGAGGAGTACTTGTTTTATATTTTGTTTATTGTTTTTGTAATAGAGCATTAGACACAGGTTTTTTTTTATAATTATATTTACCTAGTCAATTTGTTCACTTTCACAAATAAAATATATTCTATATTTTTTTTTAGTAATTTATGAAAAGTTTTATAATCTAGGAGATTGTTTTAAAGAATTGATGTATTAAAAAATTATAATTGTTTCCTTTCAGACAAAAATTGTTGGTGCCTGAAGATGGCGAATTAGCCGAAATGTGCGATTTCAAATAAAGTGGTGCATTCGTAAGACAGCTTTTTATTTTACCATTGAATTCTGAAATTCATCTCCATAAATCAACAACCAATACTTAAATTAATGAATAAAGTAGTTTCAAACTAAAATAGTTATGTAGTGAAAATTAAAATATTATTAAACATATACTCATAAAATTGTACAATATATGTTGATATATGTTGAGGCTTACTGATGCCCTATAGGCTACGTTTGATGTGCCTATAGGCGTAGTTCTAATTGGCTGCTCGGACAGACTTCTCGCCGCCTTTGAGGCCTCTAGTGGCTAAGTAATTAACCACATGTGTCACAGTATAACGGAGTCTTTATTGACATGGAATAGGGTTTACTAGAGAAAATATTTGAACTCCTGGCTATTTGCACTTAAAATATCGCCACCGTGAATTTCTAACTAAATGTTGTATTTGCACATCATTAGGACTACATTGCCAAATTAGAGCGTGTTTCCGTTTGAATTACGTGAGAGAACTAGTTCTATAAATGCATTGTATACACTGTATTAAAATTATAGTATTCATGCAATAGAGCTTAAAATTAAAAAATGTTTGTAACTTTTTTTGTTTTTATTACATAAACCATCACTCAAAATTATCTTATCCTTATGATTTTAATATTGTCTTAAATCATTATTTTTCCCGTCAATTTCCCTACTTATTTCCGTTACTATTTTATTTTTATTAATCGGAAGTTTACATTTATAACTGTGGTCGAAAAGAGGCTTGTTTTTATTCTTCCAAAAAGTAATTTTATTAAAGTAGAAGTCAGCAATCAACGCTTCGGGATATTTCTCCCATCTTTAAGATCCTGCTATCAGTAAAAAGTTCACTATGTATTAATCCATTTTTATTCAATTTCGTCATTAAATTTAGAGGTCAAGAATGTTTTTTTTGTTTTTGTTTGTCCACACTTGCTTCGCCTTTAAGGGCTATACGGAGGTTTCTCGGGATGGGAGTGGGGACGATGGACAAATGCCTATTAAAAGCCCTCTGGCAACAAGACGCGAATTCGTGATTATTTTTATTCTAAATTGTTGTGCAACGCTCGCCAACCCACCCTGCCACTCCCACCCCCGAACGATAAAATTCTATAAGGAATGAAACTGCTCAAGATCTTTGTCCTCTACATAGCGAACGTTTCCGAAAGCAAGATCTTGAAGATGGCAGAAATACCCCGAAATTGGTTTTCCAATTTAATAAAATTTGTTTTTGAAAAATTAAGAACTAGGCCTAGTCTTTTCTATCTCAGTTATTACTTGTTTTCGTTCATTACGATTAAGCTGATAGTTGTAGATCACTACGTTAAATAAATTAATAATATTTTCTTAATCCGGGAAGACCAATATTATTCAAAATCATTTTACTGAATTTCATTGAATAATGAATCATATTTTGCAACATTAAACAGTTGCAATATTCAACAACAAAAAAAACAGTTCTTATTCCTTTTTTTTTTTATTGAATATTTTCTAAAACATTGAACCGGAAGGTATTTATTCAGGCTGTAAATGTATTGTTTTACGGAAAGAGATTACAACCATACCATCGATTAAAACTCTTTTCACAATGTTTCAGTTTGAGCCTAACTTTTATTTTTACCAATTGAAAAAATTAAGATTATTTAATTTGAAAGCTATTAATAAAAAAAGTTTTACTTTGGAATCGTGTATGATCGGTCGGCTGGAAAAGCCCATCGAAACTTCTCTGATCAACAAAACTTGATACTTTACTAATTTAATTAAGGATATTTCTTCTTCTTTATTTTTTTTATAATATAAAAAAGTGGCTGAGTTTTTTTATTTTTAAGCTCATAAAAAATATATATATTTTTATAATATAAAAAAAAATGATAATACAGCAGTCGACCAGATTATTTTGTCGGTAGAGGTGGCTGAAAAGGCAGGTTTACAGATATACTTAACGTAAACAGAAGGTATGTCAAGCTCCAGTAAATATTCCAAAAAATAGACAAACACTGAGCCTTTTGCACCAAAGATATATATAACAAAAAAAAAAACCTTTAGATAAATGCGAGATTAACATTAGAGCACTGTGGTATGACCAACCACCTTTTAAGACATGGAGACCACGAGTGTACTAGAATGGAGTAGTTTCTCAAGCTAGAGAGAAGAAATTTAAAAAAAAAAATATATATATATATATATGGTAAGAAGAACATTGGAAGGTTATAGATTGATGTCGGTAAAAGAAATCTATTGTAAAATATATGACCAGTTAGAAATTAAAAGTTTGATTTTCTATGAATATATGATCCGAATCAGCTTCAGACTTTATTAACAAATGTTTTGATAAATATAATTAGCGGCTTGGTCTAGTGGATAGAGCACCAGTCTACAGTGAGCCGGGTCCTGGGTTCGAATCCCGACTGTGGCGGAATATTATACGTTTTATTCACTCTGCCACTCCAATCCCCGAAAAACTTCATTTATTTGTATTTATTTTATCTACAAATTTCGTTATTGTTACGTTTATTTAGTTTGGTTTCATTTTATGTAATTTGACTTTTCTTTTGTTTATATTGTAAATATTGTATGAATGGGATCCTTTAGCAATATTATTATTGTCCATCAAGACAAGCTGTAATACATACGAGTAAATTAATATAATAAAAAATCTACATAGGGATCTTTTCCGAAAATCCCTTGGCACCAAGACTTTTTTTTTTTTGCTCCACCCTGTAGTGCCTTTCAACGTAGGGGAGCGTTTAGCCAGGATTGCCAAAGTTCCCTGTTGCATGCAAGATTTCTAGCTTGGCGAATATTTTTATTTCGTTTTTTCGCATAGACTGTCGACGTATTCCAGGTATAACATTCTCTGTGGGCCACGGGGTCTTTTACCATTGGGGATATAGTCTGTGGTTTTCAATGGATCTCTATGTCCCTCCATCTGACGACATGTCCAAAAAGTGACTTTGCTCTCCATTCTACCAGTCATCACCCAGCTTTCTGCATCATATATAGGAGTACGGTGAGGTACACCGTCTTAAATATGTGTAGTTTCACATTTCTGCTCACTTCTCTCTTCCCGATCACTGTATTGCAGATCCGGTAGTTAGTATATAGCTTTGGCCTTGCTTATCCTGTTTACTATCTCTGAATCTACTTTCCCAGATCGACCTATAATAGTGCCAAGGTAGGTGAAATCTGACACCACTTCCATCGCCTCTCCATTGCAGTAAGTATGCCCTGACATCTTTCTGTATCCTTCCAACCTTTTTATTTTAAATATTATGGTTCTTAATTGTTATTATGGTATTTTTTCCAAATTTTTCGAAATATATTTTTTTTTTTTTATCATAGCTTTACATTATTTATTATATCTCTATAATAAGTAACCAGGTTTTTCGTTTCGGTTTTATAGTTGATTGTCTTATTATTTTAATAATGCTTTGAGGATTAATCTATTCTATTATTTTGTGAACTGTAGTATTTCTGCGTCTTCAAAATTATATTATTAATATATATATGACTTTTTCAAGCATTTAATAAATATAGATTCACTCACAACCTCTAATCGGGTATTGAGACCCGTTAACAAGAGGTAATTACTCACAAAAATAGGCGTAGGAAGTGATGACCCTACCCTATAAAATATGAGTATGTCGAGAAACATGAGTGTATTCTCCCAGCAGATACACATACTTAACATTTTACACAAGTTACAGCATAAATATAACTTTGAAGACTCAGAAATACTACAAACGTTTCATATGTTTATTCTTGAAAATAATAAATCAGAAGTGATTTAATTATTTAATTACTGAGGTAATTTTAACGATTATACAAATATTTAAACTTAAGAGCTTATATAAGAACTTATTAATATATATAATGATCTATATAAATATATATAAATATATATATATATATATATATATATATATATATATATGTGCCCTGTGTTAGCCTGAGTGGTGTGCCGGTGCTCAATGAAATTCTTTGTTGCAGTGTTGAAAAGGATCCTATGTGTATTCATGAACGGAGGATCGAAACGTCAAAATAAAGAAAATTAAGGAGTATTAGTTCAATGACCCAAAACCCGAATTATTTAAAACAAAATTATAATATAAAAAAAAGGGTCGATGAATTAATTTCTTGTATATATATATATATATATATAGTTTTTTTTTTTTTTTTTTTTTTTTTTTTTTTTTTTTTTTTTTTTTTTATTCTGAACCCGAAATTTTCATGTGTCATGCTCATGGAATTTTGTAACAACCTAAAAACAAACGAAAAGATGATTTCACACAATAATAACGTTCCAAACTAGCTGTGGAACGAAAACCATTATTTAAGCGTTAAAGTTAAATCAGCTCAGTTATCTCTGGCCGTTGAGATTGAAGCATGGAAATGTGAGATGGAGCTAAGGAGCTTAGGACAGTCTATCACATAGGAAACAATTTATCTGGGCGAGTCAGCGGCTAATTCCACATTATTTATTAGCCTTCACGGGAGTCTTCTTTCCATGGCGCTAATTAAATTGAGCAAACTGAGACATGACCTCATCAGGGGAGCTCTTCATGATTTACTTGTAGAAGATAATGGCATAAAAGCGGCCTCAAACCCCTTACAGAAGGTGTTCTATGACATCAGATAGCAGTGATAACTCACTGTGGCATTGCCGCGTGAAAATATCTATAAAACCAGTAAGAGAGCACATAGTTATTGTTTTAATGGCAGAAACATTATAATTTCACTCACACTCACACAAATATCCCTTGAAGTATATCCGTTATAGTCAAGTGTTTTTTTGTTTGACTTTCTACAATACTTCACAAATCACTGTATTGCTCCTTACAATGTTATTCTATAAAGGTATGAAATTGTAACTGATCAAGAAATATTATAGTTTGTTCCAAAAATGACAAAAATCTAATTAATCGAATCAATAATTATTTATTACTATTACAGCTCAACGGAAAAGTGTTAAGGTTATTATAAAACTTCTATGATAATAGTGAAGTATTCCTACGTTCCTCGCTACTAATTAAGGAGTCAACATGCTTGATTCATGCAGATTTATAGTATTATGAGCAAGATCTGACTTTTTGAAATTGAGTTTATTTTATGAAATGACAATGGTTGACTGTGTGTATATATGAGAGAAGTTGGTTGAGGGTACAGTCAATTTAACACACAATTAAGCGTAAACTTAATTTATTGGTGCCGACGTTTCGGCCTAAATTATAGCTTCTTCTAAATTATAGCTAGGCCTTCTTCAGGGCTATAAAAAAAATAAAAAACAAAGATAACAACCAGCAGTGGAATACAATATATAAAGATGATAAGAAAAATCAAATTGTTAATATTAAAGATTACAAACTAAGTGAAATAATGCACATTTTGTACGTCATAGATTTATAACTCTTTTTCTCTTACCGTTAAATTTATTTTTAAATTTTGTAAACTTAAAAAAAAAAAAAAATTTAACTTTATAATTTCTCGCTATTATAACTATTTCATCACTTTCTTTATTTTTTAACGTCTCACATTAATTAAATAAGTAATTAATTAAAACCGTAAAATATAACACACCTTTTATTAAAATGTCTTCCCCTCCTTTGTTTTTGTTTGTAGGAATTATTACATTTATCAATTGTCATTACTACTATTTCACTTAAAAAAAAAAAAAAATTATCACATTTATCAATTGTCATTACTACTCTTTCACTTAGTTTGTAATCTTTAGTATTAACAATTTGATTTTTCTTATCTTTATATATTGTATTCCACTGCTGGTTGTTATCTATGTTTTTTTTTGTTTTGTTTTTTTTCTTATAGCCCTGAAGAAGGCCTATAATTTAGGCCGATACGTCGGCACCAATAAATTAAGTTTACGCTTAATTGTGTGTTAAATTGACTGCACCCTCAACCAACTTCTCTCATATGAGTTTATTTTACATTTAATTTAGAAGACTCGAGTAAACGAATTTGTTTACTCATGCCAATAAAACTGAATACAATTTATATTAAAAATAAAATTGAATTGAAATATAATATGATATAAATAGTTTATATATATATATATATATATATATATATATATATATATATATATATATATATCAAATAGACAAATTATTATTAAGGAGGAAGGGAAGAACGCGGCGTCTGAAATAATCAGCATCTTTTACGGCATTTTACCTAGATGCATTACAGATTCCAATGTAAATGTCCCCAAATTTTACACAACGCAATTATAGGTATATAGATTTCAGTACCACAAACAAAATACAGCCTATCAAATAAAATCCACTTAATTAATTAGGTACCGCAGACAGTTTTGAATTCCAACCATCCCGAAAACAGTGAAAAGCACTTAAACTCATGCACTAATCGAATTCAATCGGTCTTACCATATAACATAGAATCGGTTCCTATTATCATTGTGGAAGTAATTAGTTGACCGTTGAGAATTACTGGAAGGAATTAGTCCGGGTGGCGGTCATTAAATGAAACAACTAAATAGTTTCAACTTTTTATTGTTTGCCAACGTTTCGACCCCCTTTGTGGGTCATCATCAGGGCTTTTTAGAACTGGAAGTGTGGTGCTGAGAAGAGCGTGAGTCACCTGAAGGTGTAGAAATGATGGCTTGTTGAGATGAGAATGTGTGCTGTTGTTGAGATGTAGATATTATGTCCTGCTTGCGATTTTGTATTCTGGCGCTGCGGCGGAGAGTTGAGGAGGATGTATCTTTTTGTTGTTCCTGTGTTCTTTTAATCATTGTGGATGTAATTAGTTGACCGTTAAGAATTACTGGAAGGAATTAATTCAGGTGACTCACGCTCTTCTCATCACCACACTTCCAGTTCTAAAAAGCCCTGATGATGACCCACAAAGGGGATCGAAACGTTGGCAAACAATAAATAGTTGAAACTATTTAGTTGTTTCATTTAATGACCGCCACCCGGACTAATTCCTTCCAGTAGGTTCCTATTATCATATGCAGTATTTAATTCAGATAACTGATTACATACTTCTCCTCTGAAACATTTGTTGTTATTCAATATTTTTTGTTATTTTAAACGTATTGTTGGAATTGTAATTGAGTCGATTTTTTTTAAATCTACCAGAGGAGAAAGTAAATTCTCAGAACCTAAATGTAAATGTATTCACAGCATTTACCTGACTGATATCATTCATAACAAATCTTAAATAAACAAACAATATAAAACATTTGATATAATGTGTTCGTGAAACCTAAAAATGTTATAGAAAAG
The DNA here is from genome assembly GCA_023052935.1 of Piezodorus guildinii. Taxonomy (NCBI): domain Eukaryota; kingdom Metazoa; phylum Arthropoda; class Insecta; order Hemiptera; family Pentatomidae; genus Piezodorus; species Piezodorus guildinii. Next base: position 132,229,593 of record CM041292.1, on the reverse strand, counting down.
AATATTGACTATGCTGCGCCAAATATTTTTATTGTTTAATAGGCAATGATGCATAACGACATTTGTTCTCTGTTTGATTTGCCGGATATTCTATAATATTGAACTAAAATACATGAAGAGTATTTTTCGCAGTCCATCATGATTTTTACTTCCACTTACCTATATATGAAATAGATATTAAGGGAAAGTATTGCGATCGTGAAAATTTTCACTTATCAACGGAAATACACGTTTTAGGGTCACCTGAGTCCTAATGTGCAAGTCCCGCTAAAAGGTCTGTGTATGTTTCGGTGTAAGGTAACTCCAGCCCTAAACGAAAAATCCTATGAAACTATGAGCCAGAGATGTTACAAAAACATTTTCATCGAAATCTGCTAATCAGAAGAGCCACTTTAAACCATCCTTTTGCACCTTTTTACGATTTTCTCAAAAACGGCTGTGACGATTTTGATTAAACTCGCTATATCGATGTTAAGTTGTTAAATTGAAATTGGGCTTATCATCATGTAGGTTCCATTCTGATTGAAATAGTCTGACAGGGCTTAAATGCCGATATTTTAAATTTTCTTCTTCTAGAGTACCTTTAATTTTGTAGAATCTATAAAAATAACCATATTATCTTGTTCATACTGATAAAAAACAAGTAAATATATAAGTTCAACGAATTCGATATTAAACTAAAAGAGGAATCTGAAAACATATTTTTAAATGAAATTTTTGGTTTTTGAACATAAGAACAGTAATATACTCGTATACATGTATAATATACCGTTGGAAAGCTAATGATTTTAGACAAAAGATATTATCTTATACACAAGCTTTTAAAAGTTAATAAATAAGTATAGAAAGCCGATAAAACTGACTGATTATTTTAGTTAATATTATATATATATATATATATATTTTTTTTATTTTTTTTTTTAAATAAAACACATGTTTCTATCGAAAACCAATTTAATTAATTCTTTAAACTTATTTCATCTCTTATTGTGTATAAAAATTCTTAAATTGATTTTAACAAGCGGGGTTAGTGAAATTCGTGTGTTGCGCGCACCATAGTTTTAATTCACTTTTTCTGTAATCTTTTGTATAATGGTCTTCAATGATGAATTCAGAACACAAAAAGTTTAAAATATTTATTTAAAAACAATATATGTCAAATATTAATTTATTACATGCTATTCCGATGAGGAATAAAAGGACGGACGTCTTTGAATTCTGTTAAAGATCTATTTCTGTGTTATCCCTCACACACGGTAGACCATCAGGAAGATGCATACTAATACGTTATTTACACAAACTGTTTAATTCACACTATAGCGCTCTTGTGGATCTTCATTAAATGATTAACGTCCTATAAGAAAACAAATAAATGCACATTTCACAGCTTACGAAAATTTGTATAGCAGATCTACAATAGGAAATGCTAACAGAAAGTATATGATTTATAGATTTATCAATCAATGTATGGCTTTTGGAATTCAGACCTTTCTGAAAAATAAAGGTTTTACAATGGGTACATAGTTAGCCTTACTGGGGACATATGGTGTTCCGACCCTTAGCTTCACCCTCCTCGCAACATCTTGGAAGTTGGGGACCCTCCTGCCATGTTGGGGATTTTACAAGGGACATAAAGCCGTATTAATGATGGTAATATTTTTCCTCCAGCTCTTAAAACACTGTACCTACAATCTGTAACATCAAGGTGTACAAAATGTTCGAAGTAACAGCTGCTAAACTTTCTTAATCCTGAGTTAAAGTTAAATAAACATTTGTTTATGTTAATGTGTATCTGTTCTTATTATTAATCTACAATATAGTTCCACACAGCATGCATTTCTTACCCTCAATATGCGTGTGCATGCGTTGCTTCCATAATTGAGAAGCTGATTTCCGAAAGCAACTACATCCATTCTATGAAATTTTACAGGAAGCACGAAAATATCTTAATTCAATCCAACTTATTTCATTCTTTTCTCATTAAAATCTAAAATATTTGTTTACTATATTAATAGCACTATTTTAAAGTTGTGGACTTAAATGTTATAGTATGATTTGAAACGAAATTAAATGTGAAATTAGTATCTTTAGAAAATACTTGTATTTCTAAATGGCGTTTTTGGAGGACACGAGTTTTGATTAGATAAAATCAAATAGAAGATTTAGATTAAAATTAATATTCAAACTACAAATATGTCAAAATATCCTTTAGTACCTATTGGAAATCAATAGTTCCTGTGTTCATATTCTTTTCAATCACTTTGGAATGAAATTAGGAGTATATAGAAAAGGTATGTTATGAATACGGAAAGTTTTATGACCCGGAGTTTAAAATTAATAAAACTATATCAATTTATATCTGTCTGCAACAAATAGGATATTAATATCTTTATGAATGGTTCTTCGAAGGATTTTCGATGAAAGGATTTGTTAAGGAAATATTGGATAGTTTAGTCGAGTTTTAAAAACTAAATCCAGTAAGTTGAAATTAATTATTTTTCATTTATTTATTTATTAATATTTACAATTGTATTGGTTAATACATTCAGTTTATTAGCTGTTAAATAAAATAAATGAAAAAGACATGAAGAGAAACTGGCAGCACTCTATTATATAAACTAGAAGGTCTAAGGGGCATCTTCTTTTCAGACGGTAAGGCGAAATAGGCTTAATAAAGGTAATATAAATGAGCTTTGTTTAGCAGAATGTATATTTTCAATACAGAGATGTATACAATCATGGTATGATTGTAAGTATCCGTTACTACTGGCAATATCTAAAATATGAATTATTATGATTTCTCCACTTCATAGTTCCTGCTTAAACGTCTAGTAAGTTCTAATGTAATTCAGAAACCAAGGTGTAATAACGGTTAATGAGGGATATAGGATTACTAGATAGGATACGACGCCTTAATACTGAAGACAGTGGTAATGGAGGTCTAAAAATCTTGAAGATCCTCTTCGGAATCCACTAGGTCAAGATAATTAAGAAGGGAATAATTAAAAGAAGGAAGGGAGGAATGGAGGTGAGGACTGCGGTAGTAGGCACTAGGCATTACTGGCGTCATTAGGCAAGGCCTTAATAGTGAGTTGGGGCTGGCTATTAGTCCTGTAATGCCCTAACAGAAATCCAAACTGCCTCAGTTGATAACTGCATTCCCAACTCCTTTTATTCCCCTAGGGCTCGGTTGTTTTTCACTGGAGAGGGAACGACCGCGGGAGCTGTTTACCTCAGGATAAACAGTCAACTTTATATAGTCCTTTATACTGCGGTACTTTCGAGTACAACAAGAACAGCAGTCAAAGTGGCATAAAGCATTTTTAAAATAAAAAGCAAAGTATTTTTAAGATGACCGTCCAATAAATTGAATTACTAACGGAAAACTTAAAGATAATACCGTATCGAGACACTTTATTCAAGCCCTCGGTTTTTTTATTACTTATATTTTCCTCAACAATGGTATTAAATATTGGATATAGGAATAAAATTAGACTTATGGGTTTTAATTTGTTTGTTTAGTTTTCGATTTATTATGTTCAATAATGAATCATTGTAATCGAAAAAGAAAATTCAGTTGAGGACAAAGTCCTAAGGCATTGCATTACTTAGGTCAATTTTTGAATTAGATCTAAAGAATCCTGAAGTTAATGAGATACCTCGAAAAGTCGGTTATTTGAGGATACTGTAAAATAATAAAGGTATTTTAGAAGAAATATAAGAATATCAGTCCTAATCTTTCTTATTTTCAAAGTTTTAGATTTCATTTTTCAGCATTTGTAAAATCCAAATACCGAATAAAACAATCCACATCCGTCGGTTTTCCTTAACTACTAGGCCGAATTAGATTTTTCCTGCTGTTTTAAACCTAAATTAATTAACATTGTCATCTATATTAAATATCACTTGGGTGTAACATGTAGTTGGTGTAACACCACAGCATGTTTAAATACTCAGGTTTCTGGCCGTATGTAAAAATATCATGAAAAAAAAAGATTTTTTTATTTTTTTTTGGAGTTCATACTAATGTCATTCGTAGAGATCTTCTGAACTATTTTTATTTTTGTTTTAATACGGATGATTATTTATATACTTTTATACAAGCGAATATCTCTGGTTTTGGAATCAGCACAAAAATATATTGAAAGTTAACATAGGTATGGCGATGAATTCGAGGTGATAACTCTACTTTACAGCAATATATATGAAAAAAGTCTAATTGGACAATTATATTGGGTTCTTTCACATGAAATGTCCGTTTTTATAGTTTCTGAAATTCATAAAGGATTTTGCAGGTCTCTGTTGTTTTCTTCCGAATGTTTGCATATTTAAAGTAAACAGTTAATCCTACTAATCCTCTACCTTTGTACTATAAACATTAGCTTCCCAATCAATTACCCACTTTTTAGTATACCTCCAAATATGAACATGGAAACACGCGATTTTCGAGTAATATTTTTGCACGAGTTTAAACTCGGCCATTCAGCAGCTAAGGCCGCTAGACATTTTTTTGGGGTTAGGGAAGGGGGTGTTAATGAACGGACCATTCGCCGTTGGTTTGCTAAGTTTTCAGCTGGGACACCGAATTGGAAAACTTGCCCCGAGGAAGACCTCCGTCCGTAATAGACAACGATGTCCTCAAACATACAGTAGAAGGAAACCCCTACCAAACAGTTAAAGGACTCTCAGCATAACTAAATACAAGTGCATCTACCGTTTCCAGACATTTAAAGTGTATTGGGAAAGTAAGAAAGCTCGATACATGGGTACCTCATGATCTCACTGAGCGGCATGTTTCAAAACATACCGTGCAAGAAAGAACTGGGCTACGAAGTTCTTACGCACCCACCATATCCTCCAGACCTGTCTCAAACAGATTACCACCTGTTCAGGAATTTATACAACTTCGTCAAAAAAAAACTTTTTGAAAATGATGATTAAGTGAAAAGTGCGTTTTCAGATTTTGTTTCACTTCAAAGCTCAGAGTTTTTCAGTTCAGGGATAAAAAAAGTTGGTGTCACGTTGGGAAAAATGTGTAGAAAAAGAAGGCAAATACTTCGAATAAAATTATCTTGCTTTCATATCTTATTTTTAATAAAAATCCTTTACCTTGAAAACGGACATTTCATGTGACACAACCCAATATTTATGGAACAAAAACAGTAAAACCCTGCATAAATGAAGTTGTTGTTTTTTTTTTTTGGAACTAAAAACAATTATAACTCTTCTTCAAAATTTAAATTTTTAAGATACTAGAGTACGTTCCATGATGCTAGAATCAAAATATCAAATAAAAATAAAACCTTCATTCCGCCTATTTACATTTATTAATTATTCAGTTGATTGATATATAATTGAAGAACTTACAATTAATATAAAATTATTGAATATGATAAGTTGACATGGCGCTTTTGACTTCTTAGTATTGTACTTAATTGTCATGACTGTTTGATACTAATAAAACTTGCTTGAAAATTTGTAGTATTTTTCCGTTTATGGACATTATGTGAACCTAATATTTCCATTGTAAATACCTTAGAACTTTAGAACTACGATTTCTATAATAGTTGACTGTTCGTAAAATCATATTAAGCACTAAAATGCCAATGTAATAAGAGCCTAGAGGATATTAAAGAACCGTTTCATTTTTCTAAAAGCCTCCATTAGTTATAATTAGGGAAAAAGGTTTAAAAAGAGGTAGGACTCAAGAGATAAGGTAATTAAATAACGCTAATGGATAAATTACGCTAAATTGTTAGGACTTCAATTACAGCGCATCTTAAATTGTTCTTTGCCATAAAGCAGTTCCTGGATTTCAGATTCTTTGGTACATTAAATAATAATACTCAGAACTATTGGTATACACATACTAAGAAATGTTGTTATATGAGAACCCTTTGAGTTTGCATTATTTAAAATGTCTTTAATTATTTTTTTTTTAACTTTTGTCAAAAGAGAAGAGATTTTTTTCATTCGCTGGAATATTTACCAAAGGAACTGTTCACTTACCAAATTCTCATTATTTCATATATTTATTGTCTGGCTGACGTATTTATATTTTCTCTGAAATAACAAGTTAAGGCTTATTCATGGGTGTTTAGGCGAGCATGATGGGCGGGGAGTGTGTGTCATATGCGTTTAGATCTAGTTTAAACTAGAAGCGATTTATTCGGTGGGTAGAATAGGAGGCACATAGAAGGTAGAATAGAATAGAAAAAGAATAACATTTATCTACTATTGAAATATATCATATGTCCAGCCAAAAGACAAAAGAAACATAATTAATTATTATTTACAATGGTGAAATAACGAAACATATTCTTCTTAAAAAAAAAAAAAAAAATCCTATGTTCAACAAATGAAAAATAAATATCTTGAAAACAAAATTAAAAATTGGGCAATACACATTTCTTTTCATTCATTCGATGTTAGATATATGGCATTGAAATAACAAAATTGCTGATCTTATGTTTGGGATAATATAAGGTATTGGAAAAGTTGGAATTTAAATGAGGATAGAGAGGCAGCATGGCGGATACGGGTTAGTAGAGTTTCCAGAGGGTATAAGAGTGGATAATAAAGGAATGATCAAAAGTTTTAGTTCTGTGAGTAGGGATATGAAGGTCAGAATGGCGCGATCTGGTTTCAAGTGAAGGTATAGGTTAAATTTTCTTGAACTGAAAAAGTTTTTTTACTATTCAGATTTATTTTTTAAATATTGTGTTTAGCAAATAATAAATGGAAATTATTATTGACTGAAAAATCATGAATTCTTTAAGATGCTAACTAATTTAAAATGATTCTCGATGTGTATAACAGCATAACCTATACCTGCCAAGTGACTTCTACTCCCTAGCCTCCTTATACTAATCGCTTCTACTATAAACAAGGCCTTAAAAAACAGTCAGCGTTCTCAAGAGGCCTCATGCAACTTATTTCCTTGCTACATTTTAGCATGCCTAGAAGTCCCCATTGGATCTAGCGGGAGATATTTCGACCTTTTTCCAGGCCAAACAATGTTATTATTGAAGTAAAAAAAAAAAAGGTTGAAGTAAACTTCACTAGTCCGGCTAGCAGGAGTGATTTTTTTATCCATTTCAAATCCCACGTTAATTCAAAAAAAATATTATGAGTGCTTCCGTGAGGTTCACTCACAGATTTTATACTTAACTAGCGACATACCCTTGCTTCGCACGGGTGCAATGCAAATGTGGTTTGATTTATGCTTAAAAAACTTTAGTTTGACCAATTAAAGGTTTATTACTATGACTTTTATTACTAGGATAATGAGTTCGTCGTCACGAAAGGTGCACTTAGCAAAGAAAATATTATGTGTATTAATTCTTATATTTAATCAGCGGCAGAAATTAGAAACGCAAATTGGCCAAAAAATCAAAAATTGGTTCCTATTTTATTCGGTTTATCCTAATTTTAAATTTCATAAGATTTTTTTCTAAATACATTTTGATGTATTGAATTTAATTTAGTTTCCATGTGTGTCCCATTTACTTTACAGTGGAACTACTATTTTTTGTGAAATGATCTTAAATAAGAAATAATTATTATCAGTACTAGTTTAAAAACTTTTCCTTTATTTAAGCAATTTACTTATGATTTGGTACATAATATTTTTTTCTAAAATTTGATACTGTATGAAGTATATGACCTGTACAATCACCATGAATCACCATAATCTCTCTATCCACAAATAATCCACAACATTACAAATAACATTTGTGAATAAGTTTATGCACTTATACCATCTTTCTATTTAGTTGTAAGACTTGTTGTATTTCATATTAACTTTTCTAAAAGCTTTCTCTTCCCAACGGTACATTATAAGTCTATATTACTATATACATTCCAGTACTCACTAAATACAGAACCTGCCCTTCAAAATATTTTATTTTGCGACTTTAATATATATATGATTTTTTTTTTTTTTACAGTTATTTAGGGCAGTGGTTTCCAATTAGTCCCATTGATTTTAAAAACTTAGTTACAATTCGATATTTAATATTGCTTCTAAAATCTTGGATACTGATTAGAAGATCATCTAAGGTAAAGATCTCTTTACCGATAAAATATGTTCATAAGTTTATGGGCTTATAACTTATTTACATTAACGTGTACTATTTATTTGATTGCATATTAGCTTTGCTAAAATCTTGCGTATTACTATGCATATTTCAGGAATAATTTTTTGATGACTTGGTTACAGAAAATTTATTTTTCCCGTTTAAAGAAAAATTAAATTGCAATGGATTTTTCTTATAAACCTTCAGAAAACAATGACCTAAATTAAGGCGAAAACCGTATCAAAATCCGTCGTGTGGCTTAGAAGGAGCTAGCGGAAACAAAACCCCGCTATCATTTTATACATAGAGAGATATTCTATAGAAAATGAGATCTTAGTAAAAAAGTTTTTTTCAATTACTTTTACGCGATTTTTAAGCAAAATAATCGTTACTTTGTCTAAATCTTAATTATCTTATTGTTGTAAAGATCGTAAGGATAGTCGTTTGATTACGTCTGTTTTTATTGTGTTAATAGTATTGAATTGATAGCATCTAAGTAAATTTTTCATGGTTAAAATCATATTGCAACTGTCCTCATAGTCACCCACGTCAGTCATTGTAAAACAGTTAGGAGTCATGTAATGCGCTTATTTACAATATGCATTTTTAGTAGTGAACTAAGCTTATGTTGTTTCAAATACTTGTTACAGTGACAGTGAAAAACAACTGTAGGCAAACTGTTTGGTACGATTGAAAAAAATAAGTCGCGTTCAGTCTATGTTTATCCTTTTCCCTCCAGACAGGAAGGAAACTAGAAATAGGTTGAGGGTAGGTGCCCCTCGGGTACAGTACCCCTAAGCGTAATGTTCCTCAGGTTCACCGAGCTCCGGGTTTTAACAGTCTCATGCATAATGCAGCCAGCCCTAGGGAGCAGCTATGTGTTATGAAATCTGAGACCAAATCTATTTCTGTCAGCTATATACACAGCTTTGTTTAGGCAATAACTTTTATTTTAAAATAGTAAGTTTTATCAACTACTCTAGGGACTCAACCACCCTATCTCAACAGTTTTCGGTATTTTAACTTTCAGCTTAGATCAGAATATCTCAAATACAAAAGCATTTAGATGTCTGGAACTTTAAACACAATTTAAATACTAAGTACACAATTTAAAATGTGATTGGTTTAGAGAACAATATAATTCAAATTGTATAGCAAAAGTTATAATAGAAAAATGGTGCGCGCAACACACGACTTTCACCTACCTCTGTTATCAATTTAAGAATTTTTAAACAAATTCAGAAACGGAAATTTTTTTTAAAGAATTATTTACAACTGACTTTTATAGAAATATGTTATAATATTATCTAGGAAATTCAGTAAGTTTTTTCGTATTTTTATCACTAGAACTACTTGGAGTGTCCGGCGATGACAGCGCCACCCAGTGGCCAAGCGGTGAAACAATTCCATTTAAAAAAAATATTTTTTCAGTTTCCTCCTTTAGTTGGATATCGAATTCGTTCAACTTATATATTTACCTGTATTTTATCAATTGTAATAAGATGGTATGGTTATTTTTATAGAATATACTAAAATAAAGATATTTTAGTGGAAGAAAATTTAAAATATCGGCATTTAAGCCCCATCAGACTATTTCAATCAGAACGAAACCTACATGATATTAAATTCCAATTAATATTACATCGATATATCGAGTTTTAACAAAATCGTTTGAGCCGTTTTTGAGAAAATCGGGAAAAGGTGTTAAATGCATCGGATAAAGTAGGACTTCCGGTCAGCCGATTTTATTAAAACAGTTGTTGTAACATCTCGAGCGTATAGTAGTCTTAAATTTGAAATTTCAGTTCCATACGACGTTTCGTTTTTGCGCTAGAGTTACCACACACACACGGACACACAGACACACACACCTTTTCGCGACACTTGGTGATTTGGACTCAGAGGACCCTAAAACGTGTATTTCCGTTGAAAACTGGAATTCAAAAATTTTCACAATCGCAATACTTTCCCTTACTATCTATTTTATATATAGGTAAGCTAATGTAATGACATATATCATGGTAAATGCAATAAATGAAAATAGGTAACCAGCTGCAAATATAAATTAATAAAGAAGCCATTAAAATAATGAATCCGGGCTACTTCAATTATAAAATAGAAATGATATCCGCGGCCAGTAATAGGCAATTTTAAATGTTTTATGCAAAACTTGATCCTGAAAAAGTAATTTCTTACATCCACCACAACAAACTTAAGCTCTACAGCAAATCGTTGGTATTTAAAGCAAGAGGAAAACTGATTATCAGCCACGGAGGTGGGATAGGGTACCTACTTGTGCCATGTACAACCTTAATGTGCCAGGGAATACCTACTTCTTTTTGGCAATATGCCCTGTCTTAAAGGAGTTCAGGATTAAATATTTAGGGAAAGATAAGCTAACTTCAGATGAAGTAATAGATAGATAGATTAAGTGGTAAGTAATAGATAGATTAAATGGTAAGTAATAGATAGATTAAATGGGCTAGATTGGGGAACCTTGCAACATACTTTTTTTTTTTTTTTTTTTTTTTTTTTTTTTTTTTTTTTTTTTTTTTTTTTTTTTTTTTTTTTTTTTGAAATTTACAACTGTATTTTGTAATACAACAAGTAAATATGTTAATAATGATAAAATACATGAAAAAAACGCGAAGAGAAAACGCCCATTGGCATCACTCCACTAAGTAACTAAACTAGAAGGTCTCGAGGCCATCTTCTTTTCAGGCGCCTCGTAGGATTGTCAGGAATTGAAGAGGAAGCAAGAATTGAAACTAGAGGATTAGAGTGGGAGTGGAGTTTGTCATGGAAGGATTGATACTTGGTTCGGGCCAAATCAGCAACATATGGGATGTTAAGGTCTTTATGGATGAGTTTATTTGTGACAAAGTAAGGAGCATTGAGGATTTTTCGAAGGATTTTGGATTGTAAGGATTGAATACGGGAAGAATTTGATGGTTTCGTAGAGCCCCAAAGCTCAACTCCGTAAGTCCAGATAGGCCTTATGATGGTAATATAGATGAGCCTTTTGTAGATAAGTGGAAGGTTGGAGCGTCTGTCCAGTAAGTGTTGTAGTAAGCGAAAGCGACGGGCAGTTTCTTGTCGTTTCAGTCGTGTATGGGGATTCCATGTTAGACGTTTGTCAAGTAGTAGTCCTAGGTAGCGGATCTGTTCAACTGGAACAAGCGGAATATTATTAAAGGAAACTGTAGGGCAGGATGTCATAGGTTTACGACGAAGGGTAAAGGTAATTTGGTGGGATTTGTTGGCATTGATTTTGATTCTCCAATTCTGACACCATATCTCAAGCTCTCTGATATGGGATTGAAGAGTTTGAGAGGCAATAGTAGGATCGTTATTGACTGATAACACACAAGTGTCATCAGCATAGGTAGAAAGGAAAGTGTTGGGATGGGTTGGGATATTAGCTGTATAGACTGTGTAGAGGATGGGTCCAAGGATACTACCTTGAGGGACACCAGCAGACTGAGTAAAAAGGGATGAATAGGAACTATTGTGGTTTATTTTGAAGGATCTTTCAGAGAGGTAAGACTGGATGATGAGGTAGTATGTAGGTGGAAGGAATTTTCGGAGCTTGTAAAGCAGTCCCGGGTGCCAAACTCGGTCAAAGGCCTGTTCTACGTCGAGGAAGGCTCCCGTGCAGTACAATCCACGCTCCAATGCTGAAGAGACAACATCCACCACACGATGACATTGTTGGATGGTGGAGTGGGATGAGCGAAATCCAAACTGGTGATCCGGGATTATCTGAAACGTCTCTAGGATAGGATAGAGTCGTTTAAGGATTAGTCTTTCCAGGATTTTACCCATAATGGGTAAAAGAGATATAGGACGGTAAGAGGAAGGGAGTTCCAGCGGCTTTTTAGGTTTAGGGATCATTTTAACAATGGCTAACTTCCAGGATTTAGGAAAATATGTGGTTCGGAGAACGGCATTGTAAATATAGGTAAGGAATAGAATGGATTTTCTGGGAAGTTGTTTTAGAATATTGGGAGTGATTAGATCGTGTCCAGGAGCTTTGCGGGAAGGTAATCTGTGGATTATGTTTGAGATTTCTGAAGGATGAAATGCTTTGGGAGGGAGGGCCAATTGGAGTGGAATATCCAGCTCTGCTTCAACGCACTCAAGGTGATGGTGATTAAATATATTAGGATGCGGATTGTAGGTTTCAAAGAGGTGCTGAGCGAATGTTTGGGATTTTTCTTCATCGGATCTGGTCCAGGATTGAGATTCATTGAGGAGAGGATGATTAAAATCTTTGAACTGAAGTAATTTCTTAGTGGTAGTCCAAAGTGATTTATCAGTCGTAGTGAGATTTTCTGTCGTATTCAGTATGTTTTGAATTTTGAATTTCCTGATTTCTGCTTTAAATTTGTTAGTCAGAGTGGTATAAATAGTTTTGTCAGCTGGGTATCTAGTCCTATGCCACTTCGATCTAGCTCTTCGTTTTTCCCTTAATAAGATTCGAATGTGCTGTGGCAGGTTAGTCTGTTGAGTGTTATTGTTGTAGGTGTTTGTAGTGTTATCACGTATGCTGCTACCTATTGAGTCAGTAAGTTGTTCTACGGCTCTGTCAATATCTAGTTTAGTCTTTAGTGAGATTCTTAAGTCCAGTTTTGTCTCCAAGTCTGTCCGAAATCCGTCCCAGTCCACTCGTCCAAGGATCAATTTAGGAGGGGTTGGCCTAGGAACAAAGCCCGAATGCAAAGAAAGCAGAACTGGACTGTGGTCGGATGAGAGGTCATTCAAGGATTTAACAGATGTATGTTAGGAGGAAAGCTGGGAGGTGACGAATATATCTAGGATATCAGGATGTTTTTTTCGGGATGTAGGCCAGTAAGTGGGATTCATGGGCGAGAGGATGGAATAGCTATTTGAAGATGAAACACGGGAGAGGATATTTCCACGGGTATTTGATGTTCGACAACCCCATCGTTGGTGTTTAGCATTATAGTCTCCTCCAGCAATAAAGCGCGGTCCGAGGGAAAGGAATAAGGAGTTGAGGCAGTTAAATGAAACGGCATTACCTGGAGGACAGTATACAGCTGCGAAAGTTACATGAGAAGGATGATTTGAAATGGATACAGAGGTCGATTGTATAGCATCAGTTGGAGTAGAAGGGACATAGGAATGTGAAATGGATTTATGAATAAGGATGCAAGAACCCGCATGGGCAGTGTTGTCTGGGTGGTCAGTTCTGTAAGTAATATAGTCTCGTATGTAAAAACGTGATCGTTGAGTGAAACGTGTTTCAGTCAGTAGTGCTATATCAATATGGTTGTCATGGAGGAATATGTCGAGTTCGTCACGGTGTTGAAGTAGGCCGTTAGCGTTCCACAAGAGGACAGCTAGGGGCTTTACACTCATCGTTGGAAATTAAATGGGATTTCAGAAAGGATTCGCGTGAGAAGGGTGATAAGAGGTTTGATAGTTTCTTGAAGGTCCAAGAGGAAGGAATTCAAGATGGAAAAAATGTCAGGAGGATTTGAATTAGGAGAGGGATGAGTATGAGATGTTGGAGGAGGATTGTTGTTTGTGGGTTGTACCCGTCGAGGGGTACGAGGAAGTTCGTTCTGGGATGATAGAGGAGGCGGATTTGGTTTTGTGTGGACAATAGGACGGGGTGGAACTTGGTTTGGTTTTTCTGTTGGTAATTTGGCCTGTAAGGGCAGATGATGGGAGGGAATCGGTTGGAGCGGAACTTCAGGCTGAGGTTGGGAGTTTTGAGATCTGGGTTGGGGTTTTGGAGGCGCCTGTCGTCGAGGCTGTTGATTTTGCGAGGTGATTGTAGAGAGAGGTGTTGTGGCTTTTACCATGTTGGTTGAGGTAGTCGTCTGGTGAGTGATGTTACCTTGGCGTTGATTGAGGTCTGGGAAGTTCAAAGAGTCAGCGACAGGAGCCTGCGTATAATTCTTCTGTTCAGTGATTTTTAACTGCAGGCTATGAAATTTTTGTTTGTATAGATTTTTATAAATCGCACATCCTTTGTAGCTGGCAGGGTGTGCTTCGCCACAGAGAGCACATTTTGCCGGCTCATTTCTTGATTTCGGGCAGTTTTCAGATGTGTGCGGGCCGGCACATTTAACGCACCGGGCCTGATGGTGACAATAGGACTTGGTGTGTCCTAAATTTTGACAGTTTGTGCACTGGACTATTATTGATTTTTGTCTGGGCTGTTCAAATCGGATGACTGAGTATAAGAGCCTCGTCACCTGAAATATATCCGGGTTGTTTTGTGCTGGCTCCAAATCCACGAAAAATAGTGGAAGGGGGTATTTTTCAGAGGGGTGTAAGACGCAAGTAACGTGTCTAGCGGTATGGCCTATCTCTTCCAGGGCTCTTTTAATTGCGTCAGTGGGGGTCGTTGAGTGGAGTCCCCTTAAAACCACTCGGTATGATTTTTCCTGCCTTAGCTGGTAGCAGTGGAAGTCGTAGTTCTTGGTAGATAAATAGGTTACGAGCTTTTTGTAATTTTCTTTTGAGTTAGTATTTATCTTGATATCGCTCAGTCTGGAAAAACATCTAAAGTTTGGCTGTCCGATCAAGTTGGCGATTTCTTGACCAAACGTAATGAAATTTGATATATTATTAACGAATATGGGTGGTGGCTCCGGATCAGAAAACCCCTGGGGCCCCGGGATGACGTGTGAGTTGTTCGCTGCAACAGTATTGTTGCCGGTTGAGGTCGATGGTGCTGCCGCTGAAGACGGTGTGGTGGTAGATGTAGACGGCGCCGTATGCTCATTTTTGATGGCTGCAGTGGTACTGCGTGTTTTTGGTGGGGAATTTATTTGGTTAGAAACCTGTTTGGTTTTGGCCGCTTTATTTTTTTTCTTATTCGGAGAGTCTCCAGGTCCAGGATTTAAAGCTCTTTGCCGTTTCTGACGCGGCTTCAAATATTGAGAATCTGACTCGCTAATTTCCGAGAAGGGCGTTTCCTCTGCCGAGTCGTCACAGGAAGTATTCATGTCGAGATATATGAATAAAATTAGAAGAATTAAGAGAAAAAAAATAAACTTTTAATATTAATTTACCTAAATAAAGAAGAAAAATCTAGCTACTATATCTATTTACAAAAATATATACATATCAATTGAAACATATTGAATAATTAAACTAAATAAATTAAACATATTGAAAAAAAAGTCTTATGGTAGAATAAAAAATGTCTTTAGAAAAATAAATAAAAAGTCTTGAGTAAAAAAAAAAAAAAGTTAAACTTAAATATATACACAAAATGTTTATATTATTAGTCGTAGATGACAGGAGACTCGAACTAGACCTTGTAAACATGAAAAGGATTAGGACTTATCTTCTAGGAGCCTCGCTCCCCCCACTTCAGGCTGCCACCAGTCTATAATTTGCTTTAGTGAAATAAGTGCACTCACCTCAGTATTAACGATTGTTAAGTGTTCAGTGGGTTAACAATTCACCATTCACAAAGTTTGAAGGCTGAAGATTCAGTGACTTCGAGCTAATAAGGTAAAATCATGGAGCGATACGTAAGTTGAACATCAGTAGCGGCCATGACAGGTATAACTTGCAACATACTTAAATAAATCTTTTTAATACAGAAATTTGTTGGTACAGCATTTTAATTCCTAAACTTTTACAATCAATATCAATAGGTCATAATGTTACTACAAATCAAAATTATCATCATCAAAACTGTAAAAAAAGGTCAACCCGACCGACGGCTTTTCGCAATTGTCTTGTGAGCCTTGATTTCAAAAACGAAATGTCTATATACGTTATTACTACTTTGTATATTATGTAAATAAAGCATTTATTAATTCATAATTCAACTTTTTTATTTTAATAAAATTAAAGTTAAGCATAAAATGAAGCATCCAGGAAAAGGGCCTATGAAAGTAAGAGCCCTTTTTCCTTGGGACGTTTCATACTTGACTCTTCATATTTTAAAAAAGAACTCATCAAAGTACCCAATTTTATATATTTTTTTTTTTGGTGACCACACCTGAAGCAATGATCAGAACCTATATTAATAAAAGAATAAGTCAGTTTCCACTTGCTTCTCTTGTCATCGCTGTATCTCAAAAATGCCCATTCAAATGGAGGTTCTCACTCCAATAAGGCTGGGCTTGGGAAAATTCGACCTCTAAGTAGCTTTTTTTTCGTAATCTTTTAAAAAATTTGTTTTTAAAATAACTCAAAAATGACACATCTACTGTTACTTTTATATTATAAGTACCCATTTGAAAGATAAACAAATTTCTAACTACACGAAGTCAAGTATCATCTTAATCTTACCATCCTTACCAAATATATAACAAAAATATATAATCATAGTAGACTTCGTATCCATGTTTTGCGTAGAGGTAATCTTGGTCTGATTTTTATTGGTTTATTTAAAAAAATATTTTAAGAGCATAAAAAATGTTTGGTTTTTAGAACATGATAGAACCTATTTCTTTAACTTTTGCAAATTTTGCCCACAAACGAGATATATTCCCGTATATATTATATAGGAAGCGAGTTATGACGAACTACAACGATTATGTTTACCTAAATACTAAAATGTATTGAGTAATTATGTGGATGTATACTTCCACTGATATACCTTTTGTAAGTTAGACAGAATAATATTAGTAGTGTATTGCTATGTAAATAATAACAGTTAATTCGATGTACATAAAAATAGGAGAAAGGGTAACTGCTTGGTTAATAACGAAATCATATTTATTATAGAAAAGAACTAGTCCGGATGGCGGTCAGTAAATGAACCAACTAGTTCTAGTTTCCATTCGCTCACGATTCGCTCTGATGACCCACAATAGGGGTCGAAACGTTGGCAAACAATAAATAGTTGAAACTATTTAGTTATTTCATTTACTTACCGCCACCCATACTAATATATAACCAATATAAACGGTCAACTAATTATATCCATATCTATCATAGTTACTCTTACCATAAACGTATAAAAATTAACACGAAATAAAACATTAGTAAGCGAATTCGTGGATTACAGCAAGTAATAATATGGATTAAGAAAACTTGAAGTTAATGTTTGTTTTTTTGTTTCCATTAAATTAATTTTGTATTTTTGTTTTGTTATTTATCTCGTTTGATAATATACATTAAGTTACGTGATTGAATTTATAGAGATTAATACAAAAATATTACAAGAGAGCGCTAAATTAAAAAAACGCTGCAAATTATTACATAATGATTTATTATTTCCAAAAAACTATATTAGGATATAACTGTTTATAAAGCTCAAGACAGGCAATAAATTAATATGAAAAGAAAAAAAATAATTCAAAGGAAAATAGCATATCACCATTGATAATTTCCAAAAGATATCTCTGCTAGTTCTTAACCAATTTCAATGATTCTTTATTCAATTATAAAAATTTAATTCTCTATAAAATAGCACTAAAATAAAAAAAATATGGTGTGGACAACACACGACCTTCACTTACATCCGTTTTTTTAATCGATTAATGCATTTTGAAATACAGTTAGAGATAAAAATGAATGAAACCATTAAAGAATTAATTAAATGGAATTTCTATAGAAACATGTGTTTTATTTAAAAAAAATATTATATTATTATCTAAAATAATAATTTTTATCGGCTTTTCATCACTCTTTATAAACTTTTACAACCTTGCGTATAAGATAATATTTTTTCTAAAATCGTTGGCTATCCCACGGTATATAAAACATGCATATGACTCTTGTTATGTTCAAAAACAAAAAAATGCATTAAAAAATATTTTTTCAGTTTTCTCCTTTAGTTGTTTATCAAATTTGCTCAACGTGCATATTTAGCTGTTAATTACCAATGCTAACAAGATAATATAGTTATTTTTATAGTATCCAAAGAATTAAAGGTATTTCAGAGGAAGAAAATATCGGCATTTAAGGCCTGGCACACTATTGCAATCAGAATGAAACCTTTATGATACTAAAGCCCATTAAATTCTACATCGTTATAAGGAGTTTAATCAAAATCGTTAGAGCCGTTTTTGAGAAAATCGAAAAAATGTGCAAAATGCATGGTATATAAAGTACATCTTCCGGTCAGCTGATTTTGATGAAAGAGATTTTGTAACATCTCGGGCGTATAGTTGTATTAAATATGAAATTTCAGTTTCATAGCACTTTTCGTTTCCTCCCGAGAGATACCACACACACACACACACACACACACACACACACACACACACACACACACACACACACACACACATACACACACACACACACACACAAAACACCACATACACACAAACACACACACAGACCTTTTTGCGGGACTTGGTCATCAGATTCAGGGGACCCGAAAACGTTGAAAACGTTTGAAACGATTTGAAGTGAAAGTAAAATTATTGTTTAATTATTTATTATTTAGAAGAAACGGATTTTTTTTTATTCGTTGATCGGGCTCTACGCATCTTGAAACGTAAGCCCCCAAATTTTGAAGAGGATAATTTATTTTTATCTTTTTGGTCGATTACAAAGGTTCATTATTGAAAATAATAAACCAAAACGAAAACATTTCTCTTACTCCGGCTTTAAGGCATTTGATATGGGAGATATGAATTTTTGCCGACACTATAAATTTAGCTTCTACCACCGAGATCAAGGCCAGGATCTTAACTACTCATCGTAAATCTAAAGTAAAAAAAATATATACGCCTTCCACAGTAAATCCGTCTTTTATTTAACTCGATCATCCGTAATCAGATAAGTAAGCCCCGGCTTAAACGACGGCATTAATCAACCGCATCTTGTAATTTCCCCAGGATGCAGAGCAGATTGATGGTGCCCTTGTAAAAAAAAGAGCGTTCACAATTGGACTGCAACTGCTCACTTATCGGTTTCTTTCCGGAGCGGCAGCGGCGTGACCTGGAGCCTATTAAGGGTGAAAAAATCAGCCGCGGGAACTGTTAACGATCGCGGGCCTACTAATTTTTTAATCACAGACCCCGATGGTCCCTAAATCAGAGGCTGATTGCGCGCTGTCCTCAGCGGCAGTTAGATCCATCATCTCCTCTCCTCACGGCTACTGTTATTTACCAATGCTATTGATGTTCTGGCCTTCACTCGTAGATCTTAATCGCCAAATAATTGTAGCTACATAACGTCTTCCTTTTCCTGATTTTATTAAAAGAGCGAGGCAACATAACTTGTAAACTTTTTAAAAATAATATATTTATTGATATTTACCTTTACCCTTTGTCGTAAACCTATGACATCCTGACGTACTGTCTTCTTCAATAACACTCCTCTTGGCCTAGTTGAACAGATCCGATATCCAGGATTGCACCTTGACAAACGTCTTTTTTTTCCGGCTTATCCAATGCACTGCAGCCAATTGTTAAGCTTATGGTGCGCCGTCCAATCTACTGTTAGTACAGGGCTAGTGCCTAGGTGAATCTGACTAAACTGTGGGGGTTCACCCAACTTGGGATCTGTGATACGGTCGCCGCCAAAGTGGTGAAACCGTATCCTGGCTATCTCTGGACAACTGCATATCATTTGAAATGCAGTTTCATCTTCCTTCATGCAGAACCTGCAAGTCGGTGAGGCCACAAAACCTATATTATGGAGATGCTTGTTAAGTTGACAGTGTCCTGTGTACAGTCCTTTTACTCTCCTTAGAGTTGTCCTGTCCATTAAGAGTAGTGGTAACTTCTCTAATAAGTAACTTCTCTCTTGCAGGGTCCTTTCAAAAACATCTTAGAGTGATGCTACTTACCAATATCCCTCCAGTATTGCCTGGATCTATTGCCAGCTGCCGCCTTGATCAAACCTTTTGCCTTGCTGAGGCTAATAACATAAAAGGCTGAACATACACAGGTTCAGTTGTGGGGGGTAACTGAGCAGAACCCCTCCTTACGAGGCTATCAGCTCTCTCAGAAAGACAACGTCTTACTTGTAACCCTCATACAAGAATGAAACTGCACGACGTTTTCGATTACTTCAACACTTACTAGATAAATGTTCCATAATCTTCCACTTAACTACAAAAGATTCAGACTTACGGAGAACGGCTTTGGGGCTCTGCTAAACCATCGAATTCTTCCCGTATCTAATCCCTACAATCCAAAATCCTTCGTAAAATCCTCTATGCTCCTTACTTTGTCATGAATAACCTCATCCATAAAGACAGACCTTAATGTTCCGTATATTGCTGATCCATATATCATTCCTTTCATGACAAACACCATTCCACTCTAATCCTCTAGTTTCAATCCTTTCTTTCTCTTCAATTCCTGATAATCTTCCGAGACTTCTGAAAAGGAGATGACCCAGAGACCTTCTAGTTTAGAATAAATTAGAAAATTGGTTTAAAAAAATCAAAAATTGGTTTAGTTTATTTGTTTTTATTTTTAACGCTTCCTATTTGATGCCGTTAATTGCAATTTTAAATTTCATAAGAACTTGTCCTGAATACATTTTAATGCATAATAAAGTTAATTTAGTTTCCATGGGAGTCCCATTTAGTTTACGATGGAACTTCTATTTTTGTGAAATGATCTAAAAGTATAAATAATTATTAATAGTAATAGCTTATAAAAACTATCTCTTTATCTTAGCAACATTTTTTTTTTTTTGTTTTTTTTTTGTTCACCCCTACCTCGCCTTTGAAGGCTATACGGGGGTTTCTCGGACCAGGGGGTGAGAGCGGGGTCTAAATGCCGAGATAAAAGTCCCCCCGGTACCGAGGCTCGAACTCGTAATGTTGTGGTTTCCAATTTTTTGTTCTCTGTGGTTGCAAGGCGTCAAAGCAACGCGCGCAAACCCACTCGGCTACCCCGCCCCTTTTTTCTCTTTTTATCTTAGCAACTTAGTTACGATTTGGTATATAATATTTTTTTTTTAAATCATGACTATTCTTTGGAAGTATATAACCTGTACGCTCACCATAACCTCCCTAATCCACAACATTACAATAACATTTCTTCATATGTTTATGCTCTTATAACATCTTTCTATGAACTTGTCCGACTTATTTTATTGTATATTAACTTTTCTAAAATATTGCGCTCTCCAACGGTATATTATAAGTCTATATTACTATTTATATGTCAGGAATAATGATGACTTGGTTAAATAAAAGCATAATTGCAATGTATTGTACTTATAAACCTTCAAGAAAGAATTCTCCAAGTGATGGTAAAACCCGTATCAAAAACCGTCTTGTTGTAGAAGGAGTTAGCGGAAACCAAAATCGCGTTATCATTTTATATATAAAGATTAATTCAAACGATATTTATTAAAATTTTGTTTTTGAAACCCAAAACATTCCAATGTAGGGTAGAACATGCAAATTACTTATACTCGTTGCATTAGAATAATACAAGGGGAAAGGAGATTGTGATCTTTTACTTTCCCTATGCATTTAAAGCTTCTTCTTGCCTCTTCTGCATTATTACTGATTCTAATGAATTAATTTGGCAACTTTAGTAATCAAGTATGAAAATTACGTCATTTGTAAAAAGATCTCTAGCTTGAGTTAGAACTGCAACATTAAATTGTAAATAAATTTAGAACCATAGCTCCCTTGTACACGAGTATAAACAAGAAAAGAGCGCCAAATTCGAAACATTAATACTAGAAAAACTTTGACAATAAAACTTAGATGTAATTCTTTTTACTTTGATAGATCACTATATACGCAATGTGTAGGATCGTTATATTCTTCTAATCAGTAGGCAAGATTTTAGAAGCAATATCACATACCGAATTGTAACTAAGTTTTAAAAATAAATGGGAGTAATCAAGAACCACAGGGATAACTGTAAAAAAAAAAAAAATATATTGGAATCGTAAAATACAATATTTTGAAGGACAGGTTCTGTATGTAGTGATTATTGCATTTTTATATATATATATATATATATATATATATATATATATATATATTTCTACAACTGTATGTACAGTAAACACAACAAGTGAAAAGGCTAAAATTGCAAATATAGGCTTGAAATAGTCTTGTGAAGAATCTACCCAGCGGTGGCACTTCAATCATTCTTTTATTTGAAGCATTTCAATGTTTATTTTATTATTAGGTCTCGAGGTCACGGTCTTTTCAGGCGCTTTGGAGGATTATCAGGAAGAGATGGAGACGAGAGTTTACGGACAACCGGGTTTGTGTGGGCTAGTAGTTTGCAATTAAAGGAGGTGTATGGATTTTGGGCTAAGACTGTAACTATTGGGATATTGAGGTCTCCATGGATGATTTTATTAGTAACAAAATAAGGAGCAATTAGGATTTTGATTTAGTAGAGCCCCATAGCTCAATACCATATGTCGAAGTAGAATGGTATATAAATCAGTTTTCTGTAGTAAATAGGTAGTTTTGATCGTTTGTCAAGTAACTGTTGTATTAAACGGTATGGCAGTTTCTTGTCGTTTAAGTCTTGTCTGAGGCTTCCAAGTAAGACATTTGTCAAGATGGAGTCCTAGGTATCGCATTTGTTCTGCAGAGATGAGTAGGGTATTACCGAAGAAATAAAATTTAAAATACACTTATAATTCTGCAAATGTCGACGTAGTCGCCGAGGAAGGAGTTCTGACGTCTGTACTCTTTAAGCCTCAATAATCCAGCAAAATGTTTCCGTCGCGTTATATATTTATGTTAATATAGGTTAAGAATCCCAAAATTGTATATTGCACACAGCCTCAAAATACCTCAGGGTCATAGGACATTTATTGCTTACATATTCCTATGTATTTGTATTTTGTATAGTAAATTTGGAGGATTAAAAAGAAAAATTCGTGAATGTTGAAAGTTCAACTTCATAAACTTATTGGAATTGATTTATTTGCAAACTGCTATACGTCACTTAAACAAACTCCTGTAGATTATTTGTAGTACATCAGAGCTTAGAATTTATGCTCAGTAGAGATTTAAAAGTTGAGACTTGGTGTTTAACGAGGGAATTATATATTTACACCGAAATTGCAGCTACTGCATTACCTTATATCATTACTTGATTGATTATTTATGTTCGTAAGTAGTCTTATAAGTATAGTATAAATTCTGATGTATGAATATATATACTTGTTATTATTTCTAGTTCCATTGCATTGCTATTATCTATGCTAATTTATAGTTTCATTACGATGCGTATTAACAATACATATAAAAAACATTAATGGATTGTCTAATTTTTTTTTTAAGATATTGATATTTTTTTTTTTTTGTTTTGCTCTGATAATAATTTATTTAATTAACAACTACCATCTGGCAACTTTGAAAAAATACATTAGATTGCATGCTCCTATCCATAACTTCTCAGACAACATATGGAGGCCAATTCATTTTTGAAGTTAAAAAAATGATACCTGAAAAAAGGTTAGTTAATGAATTCGACTATCGATTGGACCAGAAAATATCTTCACGATCAAGTCCACAAACCTAAAGTTTTTAATAATTTAACGATAATAATAAATAACAGACAAATAACTGATAATAACAAATAAAACACGAATATAATAAAAATAATCAATAATACAAAAAAAAAATATATATATACATATATATAAAGTAAAATAAAATAAATAATAATAATAATTTAAGTATTAATAAATAAAATTGAATTTTAGTTTAAACTGAATGATGAAGAAGAAAAAATAAATAAATAAAATTATATATATAATACAAAAAGAATAAGAAAATTTATGTTATATTTGCTGAAACAGACGAATATTCTTTATAAACTTGATTGCACTGCTGATAATAGCTTCATTATCGCTCAAAGCCTCAGAGACCCCACATTTTTCAATTTCTCTCCTTTACCGTAGACAGTCCTCAAAAATATGAATCACCGTGAGAGTCACTTTACAGTAATTACATTGAGGCAGATTTTTCCTTGTAATAAGATACTCATGTGTGAGGCGGCAGTGCCCTATCCTCAGGCGGGTGATAACTACGTCCTCCCGCCGGCATGTTCTGGAAATGTAGCCCAGTTGACATAGCAAGTTGACAAAGCAGCAGCAGAGACTCATTCGTTAGAAGAAATAACGCCTTCCTATGTCCCACCATCAGAGTTATTTAAACCATTAAAAGCAAAAATATTATATGAATGGCAGCAGACCTGGGATATATTAGCAAATAACAAACTTGAAGAAATTAAACCCACTGTCAGCTCCTGGGCTACATCTTCCAAACACTAGTTCATGTGAACTTACTTTTTGACTCAACTCACATCGCACTTTTATTTTATTTTAAAAAATAATGCTGATTTACATAAAGTTTATATATATATATATATATATATATATATATATATATATATATATATATATATATGAAAAAAATCACGCAAATAATTATAAAAATAAGAATATAATATAATACAAAAAACTTAAATTGCATACACAAATACGCCCATAACTCTGTTATTTTTGAAGATATAGAAAAGTATGTATAGAAGACTTTTAGAATCAGTAAAGCGTAATAAACAAACAAAACAAAAAAAAAGGAAACAATTGAAAACTTGTCTACTATATATACGCTTGTAACTCCGTTGTAGATAGATAGATAGAGAGAAAAATTATTAATGTTTTTAACCAAAAAAGTGCGAATAATTGCAGAAAAGAGAAAAAAGGAAAATAAAGTTGAAATTTTACCAATAAATACGCCCTAAACTCAGTTATTTTTTAACAGAGAGAAAAATATGTAAAGAGTTTTAGATATAGTAAAGCGCGATGGACGGAGGAAAAAAAACAAATAAACTTGATCTATATATTCAGGTCACTAATTAATATATATGTAATTCCATTAAAATTCATTTAAAATAGAGAAAAAATAAATAAAAAAGAAAATATAAGCAGCTATATAAATAGATATGCCGGAATATAGTTTTTTGGAAATAATAAATCAGTGTGTAATAATTTGCACGAGTTTTTCGGGGTATTTCGCTGAAAAATACGGTTTCTGTTTATTCAAAGCATATTCATTGACTTCTCCATCAGATATTCATTTATATTGGATCCTTCTTCCTAACGACATAACTAGACACAAATTGAGCGGCGCTTCTTTGAGCCCAGCTGAGGATTCCGGTGGGGATTGATGCTGGTAACAAGACTGTAATCGCTTAGGGAGGAGTCAGGCTTGGAATAAAAAGTGAAGCATAGACTAGATGGTGATAGGATAACGAGGGCCAGGTGGGAGCCACCACCTGCCGCCATCCACCATCCACCTCCTTCGGCCAGGGTCTCCTCCAAACAGATTTCCTTCGCTACGGAATTAGCCTAATGGAGAGCATTCGTCTTGATTAAGTCAGCCGAGGGGGGCGTTTAAAGAAAATTAGCCAAGATTCATAGATATAGTAAGTACATCATTGTAGATTTGTCCTTAGATAAAAATGAAATTCTAAAAATCTTATTCTTAATTTACATTCTGCAATTCAAAATAAGATTCTTTAAAATATTACAAAAATACGAATATAGTTAATGAACCCTGATGCTAATTTCGTCAAAATATAGATTCGTAACTGAATCAAAGGAATCCCTTCAAAAAAAAAATTGATCAATAAAAAAGCCACAATTCTGGACAAAAGGTGCATATTGTATTCGAGAGGGGAATAAATAAGCATAAAAAAAAAAAAAAAAACCTGTACCACTACAACTCATGAAGGGTCTTGGGTTCAGTACATATAGAGATTCGTACTGTTTCTAGGCCAACGGCAGTGCAATGAGGTGATAAGGCCTTAATCACGCTCAGCCGCCAGGTTTTTACCCAATTATTTTGGGTACCCACTTTATAGAGGCTGGGTCTGCCCCAGGAGGGTCTCCATACTCTAGGGTCGCTCCCCGACTGAATTAACAGAATAAATAATATTCAGCCACAGCCGGGATTCGAACCCAGGACCCGGAGCATAGCAGACTAGCGCTCTATCCACTAGACCACGCCGCTCCCTAAATAAGCATAAAGAAATAAGAAAAATAAATAATCACATTAAAAAAAAAAACCTGGTGCGGGCGACACACCACTTTCACTTACCTCGACTGTTGAAATCACCTATATAATAATAAATATACTTTTATTTAAAAAATATTTTAAGTTGATTTTAATAAAACGTGTATTCATTTTCAGCTGAAACATATAATTTAGATTAAATAATATAGCTATAATATTGTTAAAATATAATATTGTAATAAATATTTAATATTGTATTAAATATGATATTGTCAATCAGTAAATAAGTTTATTTCCTATTCGTCATTTTATATAACCTTTTACAACTTTATGCATCAGATATTGTTTTTTTCTAAAATCTTTCTCTTTCCAACGATATATTAAATGTCTATATTACTTTTGTTATTATCAGAAAAACGAAAATCACATAAAAAAATAAAATGATTTTGCTCTTTTATGCTTTAGTTTATCATCAAATTCGTCCCACTTGTATATTTAGCCGTCCTTCATCAATGTCATTAAGGTTATATGGTTAATCTTTTGAAATGAACAAAATTAAAGGTAGTTTAGTCTAAATGAAATATATGTAATAAATTAAAATTAAATTATAGTGCAGTTATACAAAAACCTACATACGAAATGGAAGAAAATAATTAAAAATATAAAATTTGTAAATGAAAAAAACTAAATTAACAACACATGAGATAGGAATCACAGTAATGTAGCCGTCGTAATGAACAACGTATGCCTTGACATCCTCCAAAAAAAAAAAAATAAATAATACTTCAAAAACTAATCAACAAAAACAAAAATATTAAGGTACAAAAAATTATCTCCGTTTTCCAAGACTTCGTTCGAGTTTTCTTCTATTATTATGCATTATCAATGCATCAAATTTTACCAAACTACCTAGGTACGACATTACATCACTAAACTTATCAGAATATTTCATAAACACACATTATAAACAATAATTCTTATAAAAAATTTTCATTATAATGTTTTTCAATTTGCATGCACACTACGTATCAATGCAAACATTGATTTTCTTTGGCCATGCTACTGTACTATTCTCCAAATATCATATGATTTCTGTGTGTTTATAAAATGGAAACGAATATATAAATTTGCGGAGGTCAGTGATAAAATTATGTCACTCGTTTTATCTACAGAAAAAAACAACAACAAAAAACGCATTGTATAATATTTATTTTAATTTTAAGCAAAAATTAATTTGTCTTGATGTGTCTTCAATAAAATTACAACATTAGTACGAAATCTGAATCAAGTCATTATAGCACTAATATCGCAAGTCATGATTACGACCACCATAATACGAAACATAGATTATAATGTAGACCATCTCGTATTTCAATAGAAAAAAAAAACTTGTAATCTAGTCTAATCTGCTTTAGCTATGCTAGAACAAGGAACTAGATAATAATGCAATTGTATTGGGAGGTAAAACTTAGCAAATATTCATAAACTAACGAGATTTTGATACCCCTAACGTCATCCTTTAAATTTAAAAATACCTGTAAATTCCTAATATTTAAGACTTTCCATGTTTCGAAGACTCCCCAACACCTCTTCAGCTAAATCCACTTAAACATCCCTCGAATGTTTCCCCCTCTAAAGTTGTGGATATTACCACTAATTCCAACCCCTGTAAACAAAATACAGAAACCGTAATACGTCCAGATACAAATATGTATTTAATGAAAAATCTACGAAAATAATATTTATATTTATTAAGAACTCCCGTTACAGAAAATTTAATTAAAAGTTACATGTAAAATCCGTTGTTTCCTCTTACTGCCTTGTTCATTTTCTTGTCAAAGGGTCGCCTATTCCTTGCTAAATGTTGACGCTCGGAATTTTCATTCTTCTAAACAAATTACATTCCTTGACATCAAGAGAAACTTTGGATTTGTTGAATGAAATTGTAAATAAAAAGGTACTTCAGGTGGCTAAACTAAACGCATTATAATGTTTATTACATTGATTTATTTTAGGTAATTAACTAATTGAAGATATCTTCAAGGTTACATCTTATATGGATATTATTATATATGAATATTATATACTGAAGTAGTTAGTAATTCAATTTTTTTTATTTCTCTCTTTATGATAAGATTATGATTGAGTATTATTAATTAATTACATTAAAGATTAATATTTGTTGTGCTTATGTTTCGGATGATAAAAGGTTTTGGAAAATTCATATAACGGTTGAGAAAATGGATTGGAATGACGATTGAAAAGAAGCGTGGCGAATATGGGTGCGTAGGGTATTCCAGAGGATGGTAAAGCGGACAATCAAAAGTTTTAATTCTACACATTTTAATGTAAAGATAATTAATATATGGGTCGATCCATTTAAAATCGTCCAGTTTTTATTAATTTTGCATTTTCGATGTTCGTGATTTTTGGAGTCATTCTCTATTCTTTCGTAAATATAAAACCATAAATAAATAAAAAATCTGGCCAGTACTTTTAGTGTTAAGCCGTTTTAAGTTAGCTCACTGTTGGAAAAATCTTTCTAATTCTTGTATTTCTCTAGATATCATATCAAAACAAAACTAACAATAAGATAAGGATATGCTTTGTATTTTTTGTTCCCACAGTTCATTACCTAAATAGTAAACGAAATCGTTTAAAAAATCCTCGATAATAAATAATAAACGTGACTTTTAACGAGATAAAAGTATATAAAAGAAAACAGACTCACCCTTCATTATTGTTTTCTATATAGCTTATTCATAGTCCTACTTGCTGTAAAAATTTCGATCTTGAGAACATAGTCTTTTTTTGTACATAAATTTTCGAAATTGTTAGAACTACCATTGGAACCGTAAATTAAGTTTTATAACAATCCTAGTAGATGACATATTTATATCTGAAGTTTGTCACCCTTTTATTTAGGAATCGCACTCAACCAAATCAACCTCTGCTCCAGGAATACAACTTTTAAGATACAGCGAGGAAGATATCTAAATGTTTAAATGTGAGACAAAACAAGATTATTTTTTTATTGTATAAATAAACTTTTCATGAATCATAATTTTCAATCCTTTATTTATTTATTTATTCAGCTTCCTCTGTCTCGAGGAGTTCCCCAAGGATCATACCTCTCTCCAATCTTATTTTCAATCTTCACAAATGACCTACCTTAACCTATCCAACACGCCCAGTATCATCTGTCACAGATGACTCACAAATTACATGTCGTTCCACCCTTCTGGTATACTCGAGGCTTCGCGTAAAATCCAAGAAGATATTAATAACATTAACCGCTGGGCTGATAAATAAGCTGAGCCTGAACCCTGTTCACTTCCATCCTATCCATTTCTTTCCAAATCTGTGAGCTATCTTTGACCAAAATTTAACGTGGAATAACCATATTTCCCAAATTACCAGAAAATCTTTATCTCCATCCTCAAACAGCTCCTACGTTTCCATGACTCTTTTCCTAGAAGTACACGCCATCTCTTCGTGTCCTCTCTCATACTGCATATACTAGATGCCTAGTATATAGAGGACTCTGTGGGGAAAGTAAGATTAGGCTGAAGAGATCAATGACTAGATTTATAAGATTTCTTTACGGCCTCCACAGACAATCACATATTTCTTACTGGTATTGTGGTCAAATGTGGCTTAATCATGATTTCCGAAAAAAAATACCTACTTGGTATCTTCTTATTCCAATCCTTGCAAGCCAGAAAAACTTAACATATATATTTGACCTCTTCATCCCTCACTCTTCTGTACATAGCCTAAATACAAGATCTCAACCTTGCGATTTATATATAGGTACTCTCTCACAGAACGCATCCTTTGAAAAGTTTCATCATCCGTGCTACCATACTTCGGGACACCCCCTTTCCCTTCGTTAAGTATCATCCGTTACCACATTTAAGCACCAGTTATTTTCCTCCTCCAAAATGATCAAACTTCTTCACACATGTAAACTGTCTCGTCTTAATTATATGTTACTAAATTCATAAATTTTTCAACTGTTTTATTTATATGTTTTACCTATTTTAATTTTATATATCTCTTAGTTTCTATATATGTAATTATCACTAAATAATGCCCATGTATGTAACTATCACTAAATAATGCCAGACAAACCAGACCTTTTATGTTCATTGTTCTTTATTCTTAGGGGACGAAACTATTAAAAATTATTTTCATTTTCTTTCTAATTCATTCTATTTTATTTCATCCTTGTGATGTTTTACTTAATTATCAAGTCCTTGGAATAAAATTTTCAAATATTTTATGTTCTTAAAGTTCTATCGTAAGATGAATGTCTGTTTGTTTTGTTTTTTACCCCCAAAATAACACCTTTTCATTTGTGGCTAGTGTTCTACAAAAGAAAATACGTGTGCCATAAATACTCTGTTAGAATTTTAGCAGCATCAGAGGGTTTCCGGCATTCTTAATATTAGTTCGAATTGAAAAACATCATTTACCTGTATTCGTTTATTAATATATTTGGGC
Source organism: Piezodorus guildinii (assembly GCA_023052935.1). Taxonomy (NCBI): domain Eukaryota; kingdom Metazoa; phylum Arthropoda; class Insecta; order Hemiptera; family Pentatomidae; genus Piezodorus; species Piezodorus guildinii. Next base: position 132,199,086 of record CM041292.1, on the reverse strand, counting down.
TCAGGGCTTTCAAACATTGATTGTTGGTCTCTCACTCCTACAATCGCTCTGAAAATGACCTAAAATTTAGCCCGAAAATCGGCAATATTGAATTAAGTTTCTAATTAATTGTGTTAATTTGACTGCACCCTCAAATAACTTCTACTTTATACAACTATTATTCTTCCGACGGTTCTTTACGAATGTGTAACGTGGTCGCTTACTTTTAAGGATGAACAAGGTATTAAGGAAAAAAACTAGATATCAGAAATAAATTTACCCCTACGGGTTCAATATTCATTAATAAATCAAAACAAAACCCACAGAATAAACATGTAACAATCACTGAACAAGACAAATATAATCGATAACACATAAAACCAATGTTTTGTAACCTCCCTTATTTTTAAACAAACTTTAATTAAAATATCAGATGGTTTAGTCAGAGCTAGGGTTTGTTCCAACCCTAGTTTTTGTCAGCTGTGATACCGCATACAATTTCGGGTACGGTAGGCCTACTATTAGTATTATAACATGTTTCAACCATTGGTATTCTGTCAACTACTCGTTCCTCAACTCCACATCCAGCCGATGCCTCATTAATTCGGTGAACTTCATCGCAGTCTACAGTCTATCGCCTTCCTGTTTAGAACCACTGAATTATAAAAATCTACCTATAATAACCAACTGTATCTATGCTAGGGATAAGGACTTACATTTGTGGAGTTAAAGTGCGAAGTCACCATTTGGCGCAGAACCAGACAAAAAGAACCCTGAAGCGACGTGGATACTAATCGCTGTTTTGAGTTGTTAGATCCAGTCGTCGAAGGTGGATAGTATCCTGCCTAACTGCCCGATTATCTTCGGGCCATCCTCCGACCTAATGCTTCTCTTTCGGCTTGTTAAGCCTTTGTAAGGATCTTTTATTTTGGGAGGAACGGAACTAATCAATTTTCCATTTCTTACAAATTCACGGAAACATTTCTACTGATCCTGTCTTCAAAGTTTTTACTTTCTGTCAGGAAACGCGATCTGAACGTGAAAATTTTGTATGTGTGAGTATACGATGTTTAGTACACATTTCAAATATTAATAACGTAATACTAATATTAATAACGTTAAACTTGGGGATTAATTATTGGCCAGCATGTAAAACGAAAAATATAGTTAGCCATAATTACATAGAATCTTGTCGGTGTATTCATTATGCTTTAGAAATTTAATTAGTGAAATAAGACGGAATAAGAAAGAAAAGAAAATAACAAATGAAAAATGAAACAAAAGAAAAAGTTTGGGGAAAGTAAAAGAAAAAAACTCCCTTCCTCTTATGTTCTTATTGTCACAAGAAATATTATTGAAGTATTGATTGAAGCAAAATTTAATGTTTTAAAATCGTGATGCTTATTAAAACAACCTGATTAATATTTAGATTATATTAGTACGATTACATATAGTAGTGTAAATAACAGGGATGCTCACAACCTCTGTTACATCATGTTATCTGTTTTATTTTATTAGATTATTACAAGATTATTACACAAACCTGATTTTGTGTTACTGCATGCAGTGCTATAGACCGTTCTTTCATATTTGAGGCTTTGTTTGGTAGATTATGAGGTATTTGAAACCTTATTATTAGAATATAACTCTATCCTATAATAGCTATTGATAAACAAAATAGGTTTCATGAATAAATAATAATAATAATAATAATAGGCTTAGCGAACCCGAAGGTTCGATGCCGATACCATCAAATTCTGCCTACACAGATTTGTCCAATGTTCACCAATCAAGCCCAAATTTTCATCTTGCGCCATGATTCCCCTGAAGCAGTCCCCACCCGGAGACCCGACCGGGGGCTAGTTTACCTCCTGATAATGAGCGTTTTACCTCAGAGGAATCCATGACTTTTGGTGGTATTTTGTGAACTAAAATATGTGAGTAGGGCGTTCGAACCTACGTCACACCCTCCAGCAAGCCTGGAGGGCCGCTCTCATTGTTGGTCAGCGAGTCCATCGGACTTAGCCGGGAGGAGCTTCCGAGGAAATTCCACCGACCATCCCCACATCCGCCACCCGTGGGACGCTCCCCATACGCGGTAATGAGATCCGCGCGAGGTTCATGAATAAAAAATTACTAAAATATAACCATTTACTTTTATGCCACTTAACCTATTTGGGTATTTACTTGCACTGGGCCGCTCACGATTAGTTAGTATTTTTATCATTTAACAGGTAAAATAACATTGTGAATACTTCTAAAATGAACTTTGTTATATTGTTAAACTTTTTCAACATAATTACATGTAAAATAATAAATGAATGGATTCATCCTCCTTTTAGTAAACAACCTGTTCCACAATATTTCTTTTGGGGAAACAAAAAAATTACCAATTGACAGGACAAGAATAAAAAAATCATTAGTCTAACTATATTGAAAATAGAGATTGTGATAGTAAATTTAATTATTAAAGTTTTCGACGTTAATGTCAATTATTTTTTAACAAATCATTACAATAGAATATGACGAGTTTATCATTATTTTTTATTGAAATTTACTATTTTATTATAATAATGCAAGTAAATGTTTAGAAATAAGATTATGAGGCATACAAAAAGTCTTATGAAGGGACTACCCATCGCTAGCACTTCAATCGAGAATTTAAAAGAGAATAAAGAGAAAATTACTGTCGTCAATCAGCCAAATGAGTGGTATTCAAGTAAATATTTTCCTGTCGAAATTTCATGGAGTGTTTATTTGCTTTTGAGATTGTATTTATTTGTTCATTTTAATTTAATTTAAAGATATCGATGTTTGTTAAAAAAAAAAAATTTGGTAACGTCACAAAATGAATTAAAGTATTATCTTTAGATATATTCATTTCTGAAATTTTATACATGAGGGTCTGGCATATTTTTAATTAAACTCTAACTTGTATATATCAGCAGTGGGGGAGTTAATGCACTGTCAGGAGTTTCTGGAAACAATTATGACGGATTAATTCTCACTTCATGAGCCACTATACCAACTTAAACAAGAGCAATTATTTAAATAAAGTTAATTTTTTTTTATTGGTAATAAGAAATAATTAAATTTAAAAATTACACGGTACAAATATTTAAAAGAAAAAATATTTATAAAATTTCGTGCGCGGTAAACACGACTTTAAACTTACATAACTTCTTGAAATCATAGTTTAAGTAATGTTAGAGTTGAAACAGAATTAATTATTATTGATATGTTTTATATTTAGATTAAACATTATAACAATAGAAATTATTATCTACAACAAACACTTATGTTTTTGAGATTTTCGTCACTCCCCATTGCCATCTAAAAAGGTTTATGTTATATAACAGTTTCTTCTAACGGTATATTACGTATGTTATGTTACTATTCTTATATTATAAAAAAAAAAAAAAAAAAATAACCCAAACTATTTTTCTTTTCAGTTGGTTATCAAATTCATTCATCTTGTATATTTTCTTTCTTTTTTCAATACTAAAAATATGAAATGTTTCTACTTTTTTTTTTTTTTTTTTTTTTTTTATTGAGATATATTACACTTTGTTTCTAAATGAACATTAGTTATAGTGATATGAGAGCACATTCACACAATATGTACAGAAAATAATTATAAAGTCAAATTACATAAAATATAATATATATATATATATATATATATATATATATATATATATATATATATATATATATATATAAGAATAAAACAAAAACCCTAAAATTAAAGGTACTTTAGAAGATTATTCAAAATATCGACATTTAAGCCCTTTCAGACTATTTCAATCAGAACGAATCCCCTATGACATTAAAGCCTATTAAATTTTACATTGATATACCGAGTTAAATCAAAAAATCAAGTTTTGAGTAAACCGGCTTGAACGTTTTGGAGAAAATAGTGAAAAAGGTGCAAAATATATGGTATTGAGTGGCCCTTCTGGTTTGCAGATTTTATTGGAAAAGTACCTGTAAGATCTCAGGCATATATACACGCTTCAGAAATATGAATTTTCATTTTTCTTCAACCGTTTTCGAGCTAGACTTACAACGAACGGACACAAACACAAACAATGGCCTTTTTGCGAGACTTGATCATTTGGATTCAGGGAACCCTAAACGTGTATTTCCGATGAAAACTCGAATTCGAACATTTTCACAATCGCGAAACTTTCACTTGCTGTAGTTAGGTAAGTGAAAGAAAAATATTAAGCAATAGAGATATAGAGGCGGAAGTCTTATTAAGTAGATTAAAAGATCTCACATAAAAAAATATAAGAAGTTTAAATGATTAAATAGGTTAAGAATATATACAAATAAATTGAAGTTACAAAACTAAGACAAGAATACAAAAGTCACTTTATATTATATTTTACAACTTTTTGTATCAAATAATATTTTTTATAAAATCTTAAGCTTTCCAACGGTTTATTATACGTCTATATTACTGTTCTTAATATTAAAAACAAAACAAAAAACATATAAAAAATAGTTTTTCTCTTTTATCCTTTAGTTGGTCATCATATTCTTGTATAATTCTTAACTTGTATATTTAGTCGTTATTTATCAATGTCATAAAGATGATATAGTTAGTCTTTTGGAATGTACAAAATTAAAAGAAGAAAATTTAAAATATTGGCATTGAAGCCCTGTCAGGCTATTTCAATCAGAATAAAACCTTCATAATATTAAAGCCCATTGATTTCACATCATCATAAGGAGTTTAATCAAAATCGTTTGAGCCGTTTTTGAGCAAAATCGTAAAATGTGCCAAATGCATGGTATAAAATGGCTCTTCTGGTTAGCCGATTTTTATGACAATGTTGCTGTCACATCTCGGGGGTAAAGTTTTCTTAAATATGAAATTTAATTTTCCTTCGACTTTTGTATAGGTAAGTAAAAGTAATATGTTTATGATTTGTAAGACTTAAAATATATTGAAAGGCTAAAAACTACATACACTAGTTTAAAATGCATATGCTCGTTACATATAGGTGTCCACCGAACCTACCTTGTTACCTCCTTTTGAAGAAAAGTTAGACCAGGTAATATCTTGACAGGTATTAAAATGTTATTAACTTCCTTGGAATACTCCTAATTACTCCTTTTCGTAGGACCCCACATTTTTCCTAACCCTTCTACTTAATTTCACAAAAATAATAAAATACATAGCAATATGTAAATAATGTCCTATTGCCCGAAGGTATTTTAAATTTATGTACAACAAAGCGCTGTATGCACATTTCCAATTTTGGGCTTCTCGGTCTATATTAACACAAAATATATTAGGAGGAACTACTATGCTAGATTATTGAGGAGTAATGAGTTCACACTTCAGAAAATTAATTTTTTTATTCGGAATGTGAAGCGAAATAGTTTAAAGTCCTTGCCAACTCCAACTAAAGCAAAAAGGAATAATTATCCTACAGTTTACCAGTTCTAGATAAATTATTACACTAACTCCCGAGTATTGAAACTAGTAGTTTTTTATTAAAATATAATAGAAAGTAATTTTTATTCTGGGACTAGGTCCCTTAAAAATAACAGTTTTGTTCAGTCTGACCAACAGACAAAATGAACATAATTAACTGATATTTACATATATACGTATATATGTATATACATGTATACATATACGGTATATTATACATGTATATTACTGTTCTTATATTCAGAAACAAAAGATTGCATTGAAAAAATATTTTTTCAGTTTTCTCCTTTAGTTGGATATCGAATTCGTTCAAGTTATATATTTACCTGTTTTCTATCAATGGTGACAAGATGATATGGCTATTTTTATAGAAGGTACAAAATAAAAGGTACTTAAGAAGAAAAAAATTTAAAATATCGGCATTTAAGCCCTTTCAAACTATTTCAATCAGAATGAAACCTACATGATATTAAAGCCCATTAGAAGAAGAAGATTTATTTATTTACATAATATTTACAATGTACACTCAATACAAACATGAAAAGCCCATTAAATTTTACATCGGTATAGCGAGATTAATCAAAATTGTTTTCGCCGTTTTTTTTTTACAAAATCGTAAATACGGTGCGAAATGCATGGTATAAAGTGGCTCTTCTGGTTAGCTGATTTGATGGAAACAATTTTGTAACATCTCGGGCGTATATTTGTCTTAATAATGAAATTTCAGTTTCATAGGATTATTCGTTTACGCGCGGCAGTTACCACACACACACACCTTCTTGCGGGTCTTGGTCATTTAATTTAATTTTATTTGGACTCAGGAGACCCTAAAACGTGTATTTCCGTTGAAAACCGGAATTCGAAAATTTTCACGACCGCAATACTTTCCCTTACTATATATTTCATTCATAGGTAAGTGAAAGTAATAATAATAAGAAAAATAAGTAAAAAAATATTATTATTCTGGTACTTAGTCTTCTATAATAACATAAGCTTTAAAATAATAAAGAATCTATATCTGGCCAAGAATTAACGAAAAATAAAACAATTAAACCTAAATAAAAATAATATACTACAATAATTAGGAATTAATTCTACTAGTGACAATATAATTTTTTTTTTTAAATAATGTAACGATTGAACCAAAAGAAGTTTCTCAGTCATGCAATTAGCTAACTGCTACTCACAAAAATAGGCGTAGGGAGTGATGACTCTACCCTATAAAATATCATCGAAAATCGACGTGTGGAATCATAGGAAACCATACCAGCGCCGATGGTCTCCAAGACCTGTCGCGCCAGCAGAAAGAAAACAAACAAAAAAAATGTAAGAATGTTAAATTATAATTTTTTTTTTTAAATATTTATTTGTATTGAAATTCATAACTGTATAATAGAATACATCCAGTAAACGTGAAAAAATTAAATTTCAATAGGAGAGGAGAGTGCTTTTCTCCATTTCTCCTTATCCCGTGGATCCACCATTGGATGCCAATCCTTAACACAAAGACTCAAATGTCACTATCCCGTTTCCAAGGACCCAACACAACTTTATCCACTTAGTAAAGTTTCCTATACTCGTCAAAATTCAAGTCTCGCAAAGCGACATTACGTAGTCTGTCCCATACACCGTCTCTTTTTCCTATGGTTAACCGAATATTATATCTTGTATTATATTTTCCAATTGTGGAAACGTTTCCAACTTCTCTCCTTTCAGAATCACCTATCTCTCATCTTCAAGGCGCAAGATAAAAGCTGAAATCTAATTTATTTTTGTAGATGGTTAATGTATATTTGTAATCCTGTTTAATTATATTACATTATTTGTCAATCATAAATAAACAGGGTTTAAAAAGTTAAAACCAGCAAACTTGATAACAAAATCTATTTTGAGTCAGTCTGAATCTCCTATTTTACCCTAAAAAAAATAAACCAACCAAATAAGTTAATATTCCAGTTAACAGGGTCAAATAATTGTTACACAAGGATCAATAAATGAATTTTTCTTTTCATTATTCTTTTAAAAAAATAATATTTATCTCTATTTTTTTTTACCATGTTAGTGACTATTTTTTACACCCAGAGTTTTTTGCGGGACTTGATAATTTGGACCCGAAGACCCTAAAATGCGTATTTCCAGTGACAACTGGTATTCGATAATTTTCACGATCGCTGTATTTTCACTTACTATATAGTTAAAGGTACAGGCTAGTGCAATGTCAGCACTGAGTCATTTCCCGTCTCAGTTCTTATAAATACGACTCCGCCTGGTGTGAGAATAATTCATTGATCCATTCATTCTAGGAGTAAGATAGTATGTAATTAGATTAGTTATTATTTTAGCTGTCTTTTGTCAATAAAGTCCTTTTTAAAAAGTGATTTAGTGTTGGAGATTATTTAATTATATATTTCATACATAGATAAGTAAAAGTAAAAATTGATACATATAATCTACGAAAGAATCGGGTAATGAAATTTAGGCGAAATTCAGTGGTACATTATTTTCGGAAACCAGAGTATGTAGTATATACATGTTAATATAGATCTTTATATTATAGGGGGGAAATGGTGATAAAATAGGGTATTAGTAAACACATTTACTTAAATAAAATAAAATGTTCAATAAAATCTCAAGGTAAACTTTTTAAATTTATTTCAAGTAAGATGGTTAGTAAACGTTTTGTGAGCTCGATGATTTTTTTTTTTTTTTACGATTCAACTTTATGGGTTAGGAGACCCTAAAAGTGCTTACCCAGTCTCTAGAAAGTGGGCACCCCAAGAGTGAGATGTCGGCCAAAACTATTAGTAGTGTACTATTGCCACAGATAGAGCATGTACTGACCTCATATTCAGTCTCATGCTTTCATAGGTTTTTGTGGTACATCTTTTTTTTTTTTAAACTATTGTAGATTCCCAGCAGATTTTGTATCAATATCATCTAGCTCCCTCGCCAGTAAACGAAAACTGAACACTTGAAAATATGTTTCGAGCACCTCTACCGCAGTGTCTTCCCTCTAAAACACTGCCAAGAAAGATGATAGTACTATTGCCTTGAACACTGACATTCCCTGAGGTAATCGAAGGGCCATCCTCTGGGCAGGTACACGAGCGCCGGATGTGAAAGTTTGAAGAAACGATGACGGCCGTCCTTACACGAACGGATCTCAACAGGATCCTTTCACACTTAAACTTTCCTCATCAATCAATTTCAGCCAGGAACGATGAAATCGGTTTCTCGTAAATCATTTCTTAACTTTGCCAGGCATTGCTACTTAGTTTCTCAGCCCTTCAACAGAATAATAGGAATACTTGTTTCGTAAATCCAAAAAATGTACTCGAATAATTTACAATTATTTCTTTATAATAAATATGTAATAATTAATACTTCATTAGATGTTACGTCTTGATTTATTTCTATTATTTTTTTTTTCATTTCTATTATTTGTTTTTTTTCTAAGACACCAAATTTCTTCTTTACATATTTTTTAAAATTATTCTAAAGGGACTTGTCCCAGGATTAATAAAGAATTAGTTATTATTATTATTATTATTTGAATTTCACACTTTGAGTATACCTAGACTCAAGAGTTATATCCAGATTATGTTTATTTATTAATAATTAATTTCTAATTGTTGCTGCCGTACCCAGAACAACTTCTTGACGATTCCCCTCTCCCCCCCCCTAGAATCTTTATAGGTAGCTCAAGTTGTTAGATGGATTCTAGCGTACTCTCTGGAATCAGCGATTCACATAATAATATCATTGTATAAATTTCACAGTTCTCCAATGCATAGAGTTGCTTCAGCTCTTCCGCCAGCTCCAAGTATTTTTTTTTCAGCAACTGTTTTCTGATAAATATCATCCGATTTCCGATGGGACACTTATCTCCATAATCTGTGCCGATGTTCTATTTTTATCAATGACTAAGATGTCTAGTCGGTTATTTAAAACTGAGTATATATATATATATATATATATATATATATATATATATATATATATATATATATATATATAATAGGGTATATACATTATATATATATATATATATATATATATATATATATATATATATATATATATATAATAAATATAGGCATATATATATAATCCAGGGTGATCCATTTATTTTTACTTTCACTTACTATATATAGTAAGGGGAAGTATTGCGATCGTGAAAATTTTCGAATTCCAGTTTTCAACGGAAATACACGTTTTAGAGTCCCCTGAGTCCAAATAACCAAGTCCCGCAAAAAGGTCTGTGTGTGTGTGTGTGGTAACTCCCGGGCGGAAACGGTAAGTCCTAGGAAACTGAAATTTCATATTTAAGACAACTATACGCCCGAGACGTGACAAAACTTTTTTCATCAAAATGAGCTTACCAGAAGAGGCACTTTATACTATGCATTTTGCACCTTTTTTCGATTTCCTCGAAAACGGTTCCGACGATTTTGATTAAACTCGCTATATCGATGTAAAATTTAATGGGCTTTAATATCATGTAGGTTTTATTTGGATAAAAATGGTTTGACAGGGCTTAAATGCCGATATTTTAAATTTTCTTCCCTAAAGTACCTTTAATTTTGTAGATTCAATAATAATAACTAGATTATCTTGTTAACGCTGATGAAAAAACTGGTAAATATATAAATTGAATAAATTCGATACCCAACTAAAAGAGAAAACAGAAAAAATATTTTTTTTAAGCAATTTTCGTTTTTGAAGATAAGAGCAGTAATATACATGTATGATATACCGTTGGAAAGCTAAAGATTTTAGAAAAAATATCATCTCATACACAAGCTTTTAAAAGTTAATGGAGAGTGATGAAAAGAAGATAAAACTTACTGATTATATAAGATAATAATATAATAGATTTTTTAATAAAACACATGTTTCTATATAAATTCAATTTGATTAATTCCTTAATAATTTCACGTATTTTTATCTCTAACTGTATTTGAAAATTCTTTCATTGATTTTAAAAATGGAGGTAAGTGAAAGTCGTGTGTTGCCCGCACCATATTTTTTTATTTTTTTTTTTTTTTGTGACCGGTAGAAATTGCTAATGGACGATAGCTGTTTTAGGGGGAATTGGTGCTTAAGAGATCCTTTGATGGGATGTTCTGATGAATAATTTACGCTGCATTTTTATGTCTTGGCAAATACTCCTCGTTATTATTATTATTGATCAACATATTGTTCTCATAGATCGATAGACTATACAACTTGATAAATTTACCAACTAAAATATATTAAGTTAATATAACGTTTTAGAAACTTGTAACGAGATTTAATGAATTTTATTCGTTGCATCGAGACCTTATGAGTTTATAGAGAAATATAGATATTTAAAAAAAAAAAACAAAAATTTGCGATTAACTTTTATCACTTAAGATAAGAATAAATATCAGCAGGGTAGAGATGGCCAATAAAATTATTAAAAATAAAAGAGTAATGATATATTGATTTTTTAAAAGAAAAGAAAAATTCATTTATGTATTCTTATGTAATCCCTTAAAACGTGTAATCCCATTGAAATATGTAATTCGATACTTTTCCTTACTACATATATATTTCATATATAGGTAAGTGAAAGTAAAAACAGTAATATAGATGTATAATGTACCGTTGGAAAGCCAAAGATTTTAGAAAAATATTATGCTATTCACAAAATTGTACAACAAACGTTATATAGTTAGTAGTTGCAATTTATGTATAGAATAAATGACTAGCTGATAGAAACCTTATAATAGACTATTGTTTATTATAATTTTTGCCTCTTGAACAATTCCAAATATGATGTTAATTTTTTTTTAAACTTTAATTAACGAAAATAACGTTAAAAAAGTATAAAAAAAAGAAATCCTACCATGAACTCTGTGTACTCTGAATATTTCCCGAAAATAATTAAAGCCAAATTAGTGGGAAGCACTTTAGTTAGCAGTCAAATCCATTGGCGCTTTACAACCTTATCGAGTATTGACGAAACCGTACGAAAGTAAATATACAAAAATATTTTAACTAGCTCAAGTATTTTAATATATGAATTATTGTCTTATGCATCTTGTTTTTTCAGCTTTCATCTATTAATAAATAATTAATAGATAATACTTAAATAGTTGAGTGGATGATCATTACATTAAGTCGATGCGTTTAAATGATGTTTATAACAAAATAATAATAATAATAATAATAGGCTTACCGAACCCGAAGGTTCGATGCCGATACCACCAAACTTCGCCTGCATAGACTCGTCCAATGTTCACCGGTCAAGCCCAAGCCCCCGAGATCAGCCTTAATGCAATCCTCCCATCGACGCTTCGGCCTACCTTTCGGACGCCTACCAGTCGGTTCAGCGAATACCAACTTTCTCGGAATCCGTTCCTCACTAAGCCCAACAACTTTACGCGCCCATTTGAGTCTCCGCGATGCTATCAACTCAATTATATTCACAGGGTACAAACTCCGCAATTCCGCGTTATGCAACCTTCTAAACTCCCCAGTGGCCTCATCTCTCTTTGGACCAAATATTTTACGCAATACCTTATTTTCGAAAACCTTAAGCCGCTGTTCATCCTTTAAAGTAAGCGGCCACGTTTCACATCCGTAAAGAACCGTTGGAAGAATAATAGTTTTATAAATTCTAATCTTTAAGTTTTTAGATAGAAGCCGCGAACTAAGTAACTTAGCAACTGAATAATAACACGCATTTCCCACCTTTAACCGGGACTTTATTTCTTCCTGGATTTCATTTTTTCTAGTTATAATTGAACCTAAATACTTGAATTTCTCTACGTGTTCCAAAGTATGACCTGATACATCAATATCACCAAGATCGACACCGTTTCTGCTACTGATCATATACTTCGTCTTATCGGTATTTAATTCGAGTCCTATTTCTTTACCAGTTTTTATTAACACACTTGTATTTAGTTGTATGGTTTCCGTGTCTTCACCTAGCAGTACCAGATCATCGGCATATCCCAAAACCGGAATCTTGTCACCCATATTTAAGCCTTTCTCGGTACACATCACCTTTTCTATGACATATTCTAAAGCTATATTAAATAACACAGGTGAAAGGGAGTCACCCTGTTTCAAACCCGATCGCACCTCAAATCTCTCGGAGTAATTATGACCGATTCTAACTTTATGGAATGTTTCCGACAAACACATCTCTACTAGGTTTACTAACTTTCTAGGTATTCCCTGTTCAATCATGATGTTATATAGCTTCTGACGGTCTATTGAATCATAAGCCTTTTTAAAATCGATATAAAGTTGATGGACTACACCGTTGTATTCCAATTTTTTCTCTAATATTTGACGTAAGGAAAATATTTGGTCAATAGTCGAGCGATTCCGCCTAAAACCACATTGGTAATCTCCGATAATTTCCTCAGCGTATTCCGTTATTCGACTAGTTAGAATTGACGAGAATATTTTATAGCATACTGGGAGAAGAGAGATCCCACGATAGTTGTTACAATCCGACCTCGGTCCTTTTTTGTGAATCGGAATAAGTATTGATTCTTTCCATTCTTCGGGCATTTTTTCAGTTTCCCAGATCTTTTTAACTAAAAAATGTATTTTGGAAACGCCCGCTTCTCCACACGCCTTGATTAATTCACTCGTGATATTATCATTTCCTGCGGCCTTATAACGTTTTAATTTTCCTATCGCCATTTCGACTTCCTCTTTACTCGGTGCGTCTATCCATGGTTCAGCGCTCTGATATTCAGAGAGAGGAGATTGATTATTATTTTCCGTATTTAAGATGCCGTCAAAGTGTTGTTTAAATTTATTTAATATCTCAGAAGGATCCGCAATTATATTGTTATTTGCATCTTTAACCGCATTCAATAGAGGTTCAAATCTTTTACGCGATTTGATTATACCTTTGTACATCTCTCTTACGTTATTTTCGTTTCTGTGTTTTTCTATTTCTATTATTTTGCCTTTAAGATACTCTCTTTTCTTATTTTTTAAGAGTTTTGAAGTTTCGTTTTTTACTAACCGAAAGTAAGCCACATTATTATCGCTTGGATTATTTAAGGAATTCAGTTTAGCGGTTTTTCTTTTTTCGCACATATTTTGACAATCCCTGTCGAACCAAGGTTTGTTCTTTTTATTTTCGATTTTTCCAAGACATAAATTACCGACCTCTTTAATATTATCCCTGATCCCTTCCCATAGTTTGTTTACATCTTTGTGTTCCTCGTCTAAAGATTCCAAAGCTTCGAACCGATTTTTTACTTCTATCGCGAATTGTTTTCTAATTTCGAGGTTGTTCAATTTAACTAAATCAAAATTCTCGGGACGAATATAGTTCGGTGTTCTCTTTTTTGTATTTAGTTTTTGTCGAAGTTTCGCGATTACTAATTCATGATCAGAACCGCATTCTGCACCTCGATACGATCTCACGTTAATTATGCTACTTTGCCATCTGTTTTGTATTAAAACATGATCGATTTGATTCCGTGTTTGTCCATCCGGTGATGTCCACGTATACTTATGAATATCCTTACGTTTAAATGTAGTGCTTTTGATTACTAGGTTTTTCGAAATGGCAAAGTTTATTAGTCGGGTCCCATTATCATTACTATATTCGTGCAAACTTTCTTTACCGATTGTAGGACGATATACTTCTTCCCTTCCAACCTTTGCGTTCGCGTCGCCTAGTATTATCTTAATGTAATTTCGCGGTAACTTATCGTAAACCGACTCTAGTTTATCATAAAATTCGCATTTTACTTCATCATCACTGTCTTCGGTGGGAGAATGAATGTTTTATAAACGCGATTTTAAACCAACGCCCTTGAAATATAGCAACCGATATTCTTTCACTAAAGAACTGTACGTCCCGTAATGCGGAAAGAAATCTATTCCTAATCAGAAACCCGGTACCTAGACAATAATTAACGCTCCCCCCATACCAAATAGTATACTTTCCTTCTGTTAACGAACCCTCCCCTGGCCAGCGAATCTCTTGTAATGCAACGATATCTAAATGGTACCCCTTAACTTCATTCGCGACCGACTTTAACCCACCTGCCGTATTTAAACTTCTAACGTTCCACGTCCCTATTGTTAGATCTCTAATTTTCATCTTGCGCCATGATTCCCCTGAAGCAGTCCCCACCCGGAGACCCGAACGGGGGACTAGTTTACCTCCGGATAATGAGCGTTTTACCTCAGAGGAATCCATGACTTTTGGTGATATTTTGTGAACTAAAATATGTGAGTAGGGCGTTCGAACCTACGTCACACCCTCCAGCAAGCCTGGGGGGCCGCTCTCATTGTTGGTCAGCGAGTCCATCGGACTTAGCCGGGAGGAGCTTCCGAGGAAATTCCACCGACCATTCCCACATCCGCCACCCGTGGGACGCTCCCCATACGCGGTAATGAGATCCGCGCGAGGGTTTATAACAAAAAATATTCATAAATTAAACAATATAAGATACCTGCATGCATATACAGATCAGGCATTTCCTACAATGTGCAAATGTTGAATGTTTAAAATGTACATTCATGAGACTAATGAATAAATTAATTAAAATAAAAAAATATTAGCAATTCTAAAGAAACAAGTAAATAATGAGAGTGAAAATGACATTGATCGATGCCTTTCTGAAAACCGTTTATCAATTCTAATTAAAGTCCATTCGTCCATAAGTGATTCCCTTTTGAATTTCAATTCACAAAACATATCTCAGTTCAAAACCAGGATCATATGCAGTATTGTTTTATGTTTATGAATTCTTGAAAGAATGGCATGTTTAAATGATTGTATATAATTATGAATGTCACGTGGTTCATATAGATTTTTTATTTTATGTATTTTTTGTTAAACCCTAAATTTCTGCTTGTAGGTGGAATAAATATTATACTGTTTATTTTTATTTTTTGTATATTTTATAATTTTTTTTCGATATTGAGATATATTACGATTTGTTTCTAAATGAGTATTAGTAATAGTGATATGAGACCATTTATTAATGGTCTAGATAAATTGTTAATGTAAATTCATTTATACATAATCAATATTTTACAATGATACACATCTTCTTCTTATTTTGTTTTGTTAATAACATTACACTCTGTCTCAATAATGGTTATACTGATTTAAGGGATAAATATATATATTGATAAATATATCAAAAAATACATTGACAATTTCTCGACCACTTCACCAAAAAAAAAAAAAATTAATGAAATTTAAAATACACCAATATACCTAGACATCACTTCTAAATGAACACCCAAGAGGGAGACCCAGAATTCAATGGAAAGACTACATCTCTACAGTGGGAAAGAGAAGAGGAAGAAACTGGAATACCATGAGGGTGCTGGCTGGGGATCGAGAAGCATGGTTTGTATGGACAGAGGCACCTTCACGCTGAAAGGAATTAAGGAGGAAGAGAACGAAGAAGATGTCGAATGAATTGTGGTAGGGTATTTTAATTTGTATTAATTCAGAGTACGATGTTTGCTTCAGTTACGGTATATCGTTTTTAAATTTTTTTTGTCGAGGTTAGTTATTACTGTAGAGACAAGTCTTCAGAAGTCCTCGACAATATATATTCTAATTAGGAGAGAGAATGTAGGAGGTCTCTACTCACCGAGGAAGAAGCTCGGTCTCAACCCCAGGATCAAGGTTACTCTTCCAGGTAAAGTGTGAGCCCGTGCCTATCACTTAGCAGAGGCGACTGGCGTTGGGAAGGAATGCCCCGAGAGGTAGAAACTTAAAATAGTGGATAGGGCACCTCATAGGTGGGCAAGGGTTAAGACAGGAATATTGGGTAAACAATGATAATCGGAGATATCCAGAAAGTAATCAAGAAACATGGAATCCTGAATAATATATATAAGCAGGTGATAATATGGTAAAGCTAGGTGTGAAGTATGTCTTCGACCTGCCGGATGTACGAGTATATAGACTTATGGCAAATCTCAACATCGAGCGGTAACCACCTATTTAACTATTATGGCCTAAGATGTTTTCTTTAATAAACTTTCTTGTACTTTATTTATAAAAATATGTTTACAGTGAATAAATGGTTATGTTTATCAACAAAACATAATCATAATCAATAAATGAACAAATGAAAAATGACAAATATATGGGTGGAGCTGCCTGGTTCGTACCCGCTCAACTACTGGCGGGCAGTCCGTTCGTTACAGTTTTAAATAAATTTACATTTAGTTCGTTCGACAAATATCAGTGAACAGAGCTTGAGATTCTTTAAAATAAAATAAAACAGAATATAAAAAAAAAAAAAAAAATGGGTCACAAAGTCACAAGACCTTCTCAAAGTTCTCGTAGCGCACAAAACCAAAAGACTAATAAAAATTATCTTAGTAGATTCATTCAATATGAATATATTCTATATAAAAAAAGAACTACCTTAAACTTTCATAAAGAAAGAAATTGGAAAATATATTCTTGGGCGAAGACAGAAGGGGACCGTGGAATCTTTAAACATTGTTGAGACAAATAAAAATAAAAGATTTAAAAGTAAAATAAAGTATTAGAATAAAAAGTGTGGTGATAGGATGTTTTCACTTCCAAGCTCGAGCTTAATTTAAAATGGTGTTTTATATATCGGTTGGGAATTTTGAATTAAAAGTGGTAAAACTAGTTCGACCGTGTAAAAAATCGGTAGCATGGTTGAGAAGAAGTTTTGCGGAATCCAAGAATCAAAACATCTTTATATATATATATATATATATATATATATATATATATATATATATATATAGAGAGAGAGAGAGAGAGGAGAGAGAGAGAGAGAGAGAGAGAGATTAGATTAGATTAGATTTTTTATTATCTTAGAGAGAGAGAGAGAGAAACATAAATTAATTTAAAAATCTGATCTAGTAAACTTTTGTTTATGGTTACAAATTCCATCTCTAGATTGAACAAAGGAACACTTTCCTGAAGCAAGTTACGAGAGCCTGCTTTATTTTCCGAGATGTGCCTCACACACCCATAATTCAAGGAGTATATGAACCGGAAGAACCTTGGCATATATTTTACCCATCTTTGTTGGAGGTAGGAGAAGACCAATACCAGACGAGACCGCAGCGTGGCAGGTCCTAATACAGCAGATGATAGCCCTAAGATATAATGGCGTTCTGACCCTCCTCTCCCTGCCCTGTCATTAAACTCACATTACTCACACCCTTGTTAGCCCAGCCACCTGGAGCAGTTCTTTGTAATTTCTTTCCGAGAGAGTATACTTTGCTTGGGTAGGATCGCTCCAAATGGCGGTAATCTTACCGCCCGGAGAATATTTTCTGTATAATCCAAGCGGTAATATTCACGGCTTACAGTGAGATAATATATAATCGATGAGTTTGTGTGTGTTATTGAAAAAGACCCATCACTGTGATCAACAAGGGACTGTTAAGATTTTTATGCATTAACTGCGTGGCCACACTGGAGAAGAATAAGATGGTAAAAGGATAAAATATCTCCATGTGGCTAAAAAATAAAAACGTGTAGCAATTTAATATTCCTGGATAACAGTACATCCTACATCGTATTTTTAGATGAATTTTGCCGAAAATAACTCCTTATTGTACTGTTATGAAAGTCAGCAAGAAGGTGCGGTTATGCACTTTCTAGTATATCAATTTCATATCACATAAACCATGATCAGGGGAATTTCTCATGTGTCTAATGTGTGTTTTTGTGTATATTTCTCACTATTTTAAGAAATGTCCAGCTGTACTTTTCAATCGATTGGGCAGAACTTCGAGTATAAATATGAGTCCTAATTTGCTTTTCAGGGATCTCAAGTTATAAAGCTTCCTATCACCCTTGATTTTTAGGCTACCTTTTGGTTTAGTGGACCTCTTACTTCCCTCCTTTTATTTACTTATCTCTTTCCCTTCCAAAACTAAGGAAGTAATTTCGCATTATGAGGTATTACATTCTAAAGATCGATTACTAATGGAAAGGTACTTCACTATCTGGTTCATTGCAACACTGTTTTAGTTTTAGAATGTTATTTTGCAACTTTAAAAATTAATAGTGCCATTTTACTTTCCCTTACCCCTATACAAGGAATATATAGTAAAGGAATGTGAATTTGAAAATTGATGTATTCATGTTTTCAGCAGAAATACACGCTTTAGGGTCTCCTGAGTCCAAATGACCAAGTCTCACAAAAAGGTCAGTTTAGCTCAAAAACGGTATGTTGTATAAAACTGAAATTTTATATTTTTGGGGTGTATATGCCTTAGATGTTAAAGCGATCTTTTCAGAAAAAAAACTAACAAACCACAAGAGTCACATAAAACACTTTGCCATTTTACATCTTTTTTTTCTATTTTTCTAAAAAGGCTCAAACCATTTTGATTAGCCACTTTACATCAGTGTAATGTTTAATGTGCTTTAATATAATGTAGATTTCATTCTGATTGAAATAGTCCGACAGGGTGTTAACTGCTGATATTTTAAATTTTCTGTTTCCAGAGTACCTTTAATTTGGTAGATTCAGAAAAATTAACCATATCATCTTGTTAGCTATGATAATAAAAAGGTAAATATACTAGTTGAACGAATTCTTTATCCAACTAAAAGAGGAAGCAGCAAAAATATTTTGTTAAGTAATTTTTGATCATAAGAACAGTATTATACGTATAGTATACCGTTGGGAAACAAAGATTTTATAAATTAATATAGATTGTTGAAAAAATGTTATATACAAAGTTGTAAAAGGTAGTGAAGAGTGGAAGAAAAGCGGTTAAAAATAACATATTGTTGCAGTTAAAATATCACAGACTACAGAACTGGTTTTGTTTTAGTGTAATGTTATTAAATTTAATTTTTTTTCCAATAACGACGAAAATGGGCGATAAATAATATATTATATATATTTGTTGGATAACAAATTCCTTCAACCAGTATATTTACCTTTTTATTATCAAAGCTAACAAGATGATATGGTTAATTTTTCTGAATCTACCAAATTAAAGGTACTTTGGAAACAGAAAATTTAAAATATCA
The DNA here is from genome assembly GCA_023052935.1 of Piezodorus guildinii. Taxonomy (NCBI): domain Eukaryota; kingdom Metazoa; phylum Arthropoda; class Insecta; order Hemiptera; family Pentatomidae; genus Piezodorus; species Piezodorus guildinii. The sequence continues at coordinate 132,179,638 of CM041292.1, read as the reverse complement.
GCAGTTAACACCCTGTCGGATTATTTCAATCAGAATGAAATCTACATTATATTAAAGCACATTAAACATTACACTGATGTAAAGTAGTTAATCAAAATGGTTTGAGCCTTTTTAGAAAAATAGAAAAAAAAGGTGTAAAATGGCAAAGTGTTTTAAGTGACTCTTGTGGTTTGTTAGTTTTTTTTCTGAAAAGATCGCTTTAACATCTAAGGCATATACATCCCAAAAATATAAAATTTCAGTTTTATACAACATACCGTTTTTAAGCTAAACTGACCTTTTTGTGAGACTTGGTCATTTGGACTCAGGAGACCCTAAAGCGTGTATTTCTGCTGAAAACATGAATCCATCAATTTTCAAATTCACATTCCTTTACTATATATTCCTTGTATAGGTAAGGGAAAGTAAAATGGCACTATTAATTTTTTAAGTTGCAAAATAACATTCTAAAACTAAAACAGTGTTGCAATGAACCAGATAGTGAAGTACCTTGTCCATTAGTAATCGATCTTTAGAATGTAATATCTCATAATGCAAAATTACTTCCTTAGTTTTAGAAGGGAAGAGATAAGTAAATAAGAGGAGGGAAGTAAGAGGTCCACTAAACCAAAGGTATCCTAAAAATCAAGGGTGATAGGAAGCTTTATAACTTGAGATCCCTGAAAAGCAAATTAGGACTCATAATTTATACTCGAAGTGTACCGAAGTTCTGCCCAATCGATTGATAAGTACAGCTGGACATTTCTTAAAATAGTGAGAAATATACACAAAAACACACATTAGACACATGAGAAATTCCCCTGATCATGGTTTATGGGATATGAAATTGATATACTAGGAAGTGCATAACCGCACTTTCTTGCTGACTTTCATAATAGTACAATATATATAATTAATATATATATATATATATATATATATATATATATATATATATATATATATAAATTAGTGAAACAATTTCCTTTTCAATTAACCTTATTGTTGATTATAACTTCTTAAAAATTTTGTTAGTATATTCTGTAATAAATATATATATATATATATATATATATATATATATATATATATAATTCACTAATTTAAAAGACAACAGTTACTCATATCTAAATCACCAAATACTTCTCTTTAAAGCTTCACAAATTTCCAGTCCAGTCCAGGAAATGCTATATTTGGACACATCTCATAAGGAATTGATTGGAGAGGGTGGCTTGTGTAGGTGTGGAGATGATGGAAGGGGTGGATATCTGTTTGAGGTCTCCAACATATTGGATATTAAGATCTTATAGGATAATCATATAGGTGATATTATAAGCAGCTTCCAGGCTTCTAAACATTTTTTTTTTTCATCTTTATAAGATGACAATTTCGGATATTTGTTTCGAACAACATAACATTGGATACAGTTTGCAGTCAAAGATAAATCAGAAGTACAAAAAATCTTCATTCCATAATATATGACTAATTATAACGTCATCCTTATAAAATGGGATGGGAGTTATTTGTTCCTTTTAGTTAGATTTCTGATCCGATTCTAGCAAAACAAAAAAAATCTTTGCTCATTTTTTAGTCATTATAATATTGGATACCAACTCTAAATGTTTAACTTTAACGTACTGTTATGTATTGGAGATACTGAGATGAGTTAATTCATTGTTGGATTATTTTAATAATAATCAAATAAATATTAATAATCATTTGTCGCCAAAAGTTCAATGGGCGTTTAGCTACTCCTCTTGGATTCCCCAATGGGACCGCCGACTTCAGGCACTTCCCACATCATTCACGCCTCCCTTTGTCTATGTCCACCGATATGAGGTCGGCAATTTCCAAGGAGTAATATTTGAAAATAAGAAGGGATAGGTTGAGAAAGAGAAGAGCTCACTCGTGTTCTATCCACAAGAAGAGTCAGTCGTATTCCAGAGATAGAAGAGAGGAAGACCTACCACGGAGGTCGTTAGAGATCCGAGAGAAGTCCGTTGAGGGACAGAGAAATGCTGGGGACAAGAATGGATGCCTGAGACAAATTCCATCTTCGCTATCCGACTAAAGTGTCCGAAAGTAACTTTTTGTAATATTTTATGGCAAACCTAGGAGTCCCTCAGTCTTCTCATTCATAGTAATAGACATTATATGAATAGAGTTCTGTTGAGACATTTGTCTTTAAAAGCCTAGTTAATTAGTCATTGGAACGAAATGACTAAAATCCCCAATTACTAACAAAAGTGTGAGTAATTGGGTAAAGGCATGTTTTCGGGTACCCGAATCCTAACGCCACAAAAGTGGTTGTTTTATAGTAATTTACACAGAAATCGTCTATTTTTATTGCCAACATCAATATTGGATTGATATAAAATAATTCGAATATAGATACCAAGAAAAAATATTTGAAATAGACGAAATTGAGACTCATCTCCTTAGCGAAAACCTTAACGATCCGACAGCAGAAGAGTGACTGATTATAAAACTTCATGCCTGCTCACCTTATCTTCAATAGTGACTTGATCATGACAGGAATCTGTCGGAAATTACTGTGGCTTTGATTTGGCGCTAATTTCGAATTACTACAATAGTTGACCTAAAACGCTTATTACTTTCACTTACTATATATAGTATGGGGAAGTATTGCGATCGTGAAAATTTTCAAATTTCCAGTTTATTCAACGGAAATACACGTTTTAGGGTCCCCTGAGTCCAAATAACCAAGTCCCGCAAAAAGGTCTGTGCGTGTGTGTGTGTGTGTGTGTGTTGTGTTAGTAACTCCCGGGCGGAAACGGTAAGTTCTATAAAACTGAAATTTCATATTTAAGACAACTATACGCTCAAGACGTGACAAAACTTTTTTCATCAAAATAAGCTTACCAGAAGAGGCACTTTGCACTATGCATTTTGCACCTTTTTTCGATTTTCTCAAAAACGGTTCCGACAATTTTAAATTAAACTCGCTATATCGATGTAAAATTTAATGGGCTTTAATATCATGTAGGTTTTATTCTGATTAAAATGGTCTGACAGGGCTTAAATGCCGATAATTTTTCTTCCCCCAAAGTACCTTTAATTTTGTAGATTCAATAAAAATAACTAAATTATCTTGTTAACTCTGATGAAAAACTGGTAAATATATAAATTGAATAAATTCGATACCCAACTAAAGGAGAAAACAGAAAAAATATTTTTTTAATGCAATTTTTTGTTTTTGAACATAAGAGCAGTAATATACATGTATGATATACCGTTGGAAAGCTAAGATTTTAGAAAAAATATTATCTCATACACAAGCTTTTAAAAGTTAATAGAGAGTGATGAAATGAACATAAAACTAACTGATTATTTTAGATAATAATATAATAGATTTTTTAATAAAACACATGTTTCTATGGAAATTCAATTTAATTAATTCCTTAATAGTTTCATGCATTTTTATCTCTAACTGTTTTTGAAAATTCTTATATTGATTTTAATAATGGAGGTAAGTGAAAGTCGTGTGTTGCCCGCACCAGATTTTTTTTTAAGGTAGAATGAGCATGTGTCAGTAATTGGAGTAGTGTCAGCAATTGAGACGTTGATTTCCAAAAGGTACTATATCCATTCTAGGAAATTTTACAGGAAGTGCGAAAATCTCTCATTATTATATTATTAAATCAGCTAATTTGGGTCTTTTTGCCTTAAAATTTAGAATTATTTTTTTACTGTAATAATAACATCATATTAAAGTTATGAAATGTTTTTTTTTAGAATGATTTGGAAGGAAAATAAATGCGTAATTAGTACTTTTAGAAAATGACCGCATTTCTAAATCGCATTTTTTAAGGACTTGAGAATTCATTAGATAACATCAAATAGAATATTTAGATAAAACTAACTGATGGGAATACAAATATGTAAAAAAATCAATTTCGTAAAAAATGTCCTTTAGTACCTTTTGGAAATCAACGTCTCAATTGTTGCCTTTACCCTATTTAAATACTTGAAAGGAGTGCTGGCAATGGGTAGTTTCTCTAAAAGTGTATCATATCATTACTTAATGTTTTCCTCAAATTTACTTGATGTATTCTATAATATAGTTTTAAATTTAAATAAATATAATGAAAAATAAATAATTTAAAAACCCCACTGGATAATGTGAAGAGAAGAACCGTTCTGTTACTACCATACCAATTTATTTTTGTATATGAATACAAACATATAGATATGAATATAAAAAAGTTTATAATCAGCAGAAATAATCCGGAGTCAGCCTAAAATATTGTAATTATATAATATTTAAACATGCCATCATCAGTGGTTTTGGCAAACATCAGAACAAACAATTTTTGTTGTTCTGATGTTCGCAGCCCTGGTGATGGCTCACAAGTTTAAACCGAAACGTCGGCAAAATTAAGATATTTTTAGACTTTCTCCCGATTATTTCTGCCTGTGAAAATTTAAACAGTAGTCTAAACATCCTCAATATAAATAAATTTATGTTTCATATTTTATATTAACTTAATGCGTAATATGAAAATGCATTCAGTGAAGTAGACTAGGGAGAAAAGAATACAATGTAATAATATTATTGGTATTTTTGTTTCTAGAATTATTAATTATAAAGTCATAAGTATATTCTTAGTTTAAAACTTATATTATTATTGTATATTAGCGAATTTTTACAAATATAAACTTTCTTTTTCCCATTTTTCTTTCGGTTTTTATTTAATGAAATGTTCCCATACGAAAAAAAAACTGTAATAAGCAATATCTGTATTTTTTTTTAAATTAGTCATGAGCGTCGGGTGAAAGCCATCCATTTGTGGGAGCTTTAAAATTTCAATTGTACTTCCATTAGAAAGAAGTGAGAGAGGGGGGAAAGGAAAAGGAGACAGGGGAGTGTTTGCCCCGGGCTGTGGGGCCTAAAAACTGAGCAGCTGCTTGCCGGCCCCGGGCAAATGAAAAATACCACCCTTTCTTCAGAGAATCTCCTCAAAGAAACAACTCCCTAATGTTTACTCCTGCCCACTCCGAAATTATCAAACCGGCGAGATACAGAAGTAAACACAGATAATGAAACGCGTTTTGTTACGTAACCATTACGTTGGAGGCAGCGTAGTTCGTACTCTCCAACCACCCAAATTAAAAATATATATTATATTCTTGATTTAAAAACTCTGCAAATTATTGTACAATGGTTTATTGTTTCCAAATAATTATATTGCGGTATAACAATATATATATAGTCAACAAGATTATATGTATTAGCAATAAATTGATCAGAGAGCTTAAGAAAGACGAACCAGTAATACTATCAATTCATATTCAAAGAAAATGGCCAACCCTTTTTCTTCTTCTCTTCCAGTGGCGCGACAGACCGTGTAGGCCCTGGGCTTCTCGGTGTATTCTGAGAGATTACACTCACGTTTCTCGATGCATTTGTAGTGTTCAAGATCTTAAAATGTGTAACTTTATTTATTTATTTTTTGAAAAATGTGCACCTTCAACTTCTCATATGTGTATATTACATGTTGTAATTATTTGAAATGACATACTTCTAACACATTAGTCTAATCCAATTCAATTACATTTACCTTTTATTTATACTTCATGTTTAACATAATTTTTTTTTCCAGTGGCGCGACAGGCCGTGTAGGCGCTGGCCTCGCGCTCTAATCTTCTGGGAGATTACACTCACGTTACGTGATGCATTTTCTAGTGTGGGTCACCACTTTCTACGCCTAATTTTGTGAGTGGCCACCATTTGGCTGGCGGGTCCCACATACCCGGAGGAGAGGATGTGAGTGAATCCCATTTAATTACATCTTTATAAGAGTCCCGCCGGGACTTAGATTCGAACTCACAACCTTTAGCATAAGTCGCGCTAGTCACTCAGCCACGGGCTCCCTTATATGGCCAATGACCACAACTATGTTTAAAACGCTAAATCTCCGCTTTTCTAAGCTGATTTTTTTTTTTTAAATTTAATTTAAAGAAACGTCAGCAAAATTAAAATATTTAAAAAAAGACTGACTCCTCATTATTCCACCTATAATAGTATCTAGAGTGACTATACATCCTCAACATAAATCTTTTACAATTTAAGCACTCAACTACAGATCCTATACATTGAATCCTTCTTTATTATTCATGGGAATACTAGCTGTAATGAATCCGTTATTAAAGTCTTAAGGAAGTAAAGAATTAATTTCGAAATTAACAGACGTTGGTTTCCAGAAATAACTCGAAAATTAGGTGAAGATCATCAAAATTGAGGAAGAAAATATTATTCTGATCGGTTATGAATTTTTTATCATTTAAATCTAAGAATTGGTTTGCAGCATAATCCTTAACTGCTAAGTGTTGTAGGATGCAATCGAATTTTATTATCTCACTATTTTTTATTTGCACGAACGTCGCATAACCTTTTCACAATCATAAAATTCTGGTGCGCACAACACACGACTTTCACTTACCTCCGTTGTTAAAATCAATTTAATAATTTTTAAATACATTTAAAGATACAAATAAATTTTAAAGAATTAATTATTTTGAATTTCAATAGAAACATGTGTTTTAATAAATAATCTATTATATTTTTATCTACAATAATAAGTTAGTTTTATCGGCTTTTCATCATTCTACATTAACCTTTAAAATTTTCGTGTATTAGATAATATTTTTTCTATAATCTGTAGCTATCCAACGGTATATTGTACTTCTATATTACTATTCTTGTCTTCGAAAACACAAAAATTGCATTAAAAAATATCTTTACACTTTTCTCCTTTAGTTGTTTATCGAATTCGCTCAACTTGCATATTTACCCATTATTTATCAATGCTAGTAGGATGATGTTCCATTTTTTTTAAATCTACAAAATTAAAGGTACTTTAGAGGAAGGAAATTAAAAATATCGGCATTTAAGCCTGTCAGACTATATTTAATCAGAATGAAACTGACATCATATTAAAGCGCCATAAAATTTTACTTCGATATATAGAGTATAATCAAAGCTGTTGGAGCCTTTTTTGAGGAAATCAAAAAAGGTACAAAATGCATGTATAAAGTAGATCTTTCGGTCAGCTGATTTTGACGAAAAACTTTTTGTAACATCCATGGCTTATAGTTGTATTAAATATGAAATTTCAGTTTCATAGGAGTTTTCGTTTTTGCCGGGAGTTACTACATACCGACACACACACACAGACCTTTTTGGGGACTTGTTATTTGGACTTAGGGGACCCTAAACGTGTATTTCCGTTCAAAACTGGAATTCGAAAATTTTCACGATCGCAATACTTTCCCTTATTATATTTTTCATATATTGGTAAGTGAAAGTAAAAAGTTACGTTGATTCATGAAATTATTTTATGAACTCCATATTCATATTTTTATTGAATGAAAAAAACATCCATTTATTTAGATACGAGCGGATATCGCACGGGTGCAATTCTAATTAGTGTCATTTATATCTAAAAAATCTCTATCTGACCGATTTGGAATTTTAGTTTATCGTACCGAAAACTGAAATAAGCAAGAAATATGTATATTTTATAACTTTATTTTATGAAAAACATAATTCAAAATTATTTAAGTTTATTTATTTTATTTTTATTTTTTAATGGAAAGCACAAATAACTAAACATTTAATTTTTCCATATAAAGAAAACATTATTGCTATGTATGTATTCAAAAACTACAGAAATATCCAACGGTTTCTATTTTGTTTGGTTTATTACTCTTTTATATTTTGAATAAAATATTTAAATTACATTTTAAAAGTTAAATTAAGTTTCCATTTAAGAATCCGATCTAAATTACAGTGAAACATTCGTTTTCATGAAATAGTATTTTATTTGAAATCATAATTAACAATGTTAGTTTATAAAACTTACCATTTATGTTAACAACTGAGTTACAATTCGGTATGTAATATTCTTTCTAAAATCTTGTATATTAAATGGAAGGAAATATACAACTTGCACGATCCTGTACATTTAACTATATAACCTCTCTATTTACCAATAATACATGTTCATAAGTTTACGGGCTTACAACAACTTTATATTAACTCCTACAATTTCTGTTATTTTCAATTAACTGTCTTTAATTCTTGCGCTTTCCAACGGTATATTATACACTTATTTTTCCGTTTAAAGAAAAACTAAATTGCAATTTATCTTACTTATAAACCTTCCGGAAAGAATGCCCTTGATAATGGTGGAAACTGTATCAAAATCTGTCTTGTGGTTTAGAAGGAGTTAGCAGAAACCAAAATCCAGTTATCATTTTACATATTTTAGAGATAATGTATCGTTTTATGATAGTACAGACTTATCATTTTATTGCATAACTCATGCGTATTTTCAATTGTTTTGTGATTAATTTTATTTTTTTTATTTTAGTATTTGATTGGTTATTCGGCATCTGTAGAAAAATGAAGAACATTTGTTTTTCAAATTATTTAAGGGTAAAATACATACTAAAAAAAAACCCTGATAATACACGACTTTCCCTTACCCACCTTGTAAAAATCGATTTTAGGACTTTTGAGTTAAAAAATAATCACATTTTTTTTCCGATGAAAGTAATTATTATGGATTATATGATATTACAATAGGAATTATTATCTATTACAATCACTTATGCTTATGTTTGGTCAACCTTCGTCATTTAGGCTCCGTTTTATTACGAAAAATATATATTAATTGGCTTAGCCATATATTTCTTAGCTAAAGCGAAAAATTCCACTAGCCTCGGTTCACCTTGATCTACTCATATCTTTTCTATGAGAATATGTGTTTGTCTTAAATAGAAATCGCATTTGTAATTCATATTTTGTGTATATATCATTGATAAAGCATACATAATTCCATTGGGGATTTGGAATGTCTGTCTTCCATTATGATTAATTCATTCTCTGTTGATTAATGATTCCATATGATATAAATGATTAGGAAAATTTAATTCATATTTTACATATATCAATGTTCAGATTCCCTTGTAAATCCTAACAACTACAATTTGAAACGACTCCTACTAATTTGATGTCTTGTTTATTCATATTGACAATGTATTTGCTCAGTAGTTTTCAATCTCGTCTTAAAATACATACAATATGATCCTAAGGAAATAGGGATACATAATAATACAACCATAAAAGTTGATATTAAATATAATTATTATAATTTTTAAGGACCCTTAAATCCAAAAAGAGGTATTTTAAGAAAGCTATCACAAGTTTAATGCTATCAGTGTAGTTTTCTCTTGTTTTTAAGGACCTCTCAATAGAGTTGAAAAGAGGCTTATGTCTTATTTGTTTTAGAGACAAATCATGATTCATGATTCAAACACGTGGCTATTGCGCCTAATTTGTATAATTTGTTTTTTTTTTATTAGATCACTACCAATGAATAGGCAAATACATAAAATACAATGAAAGTAGGGGAGTAGTTCACTCAAATTATCAGCCCAAATTATTAGACCGTTGTGAATTTCGGAGTGAGCATAGGTCTGTATTTCAGCTGCTGATTGTGAAGTATGAAGTACTCTGCTTTCTTCCTGAGTACATTATATTTTCTCCATTAACTCAGCATTATTACCTTTTGAATATTTTAATTTATAAGGCTGCTATGCCGAAGTTCATTACCCACTTATTAAATATTTCTGATTCCGTAAATTTTGAGGCTAATCATAACATACGATTTTTATGCCATAATAACTTCAAATTATCTATTTTAATATCAATTATTGTTTAATTATTTAGATATATTGAATATTTAGGTCTATTTTTATGTTGTTCTTTTAGTCTGGAAATTGTATGGTACTCTCAAATGTTCGATCGCGCAGTCGCTTTTCGATTGTTTGAATATCTTATCAATTTCAAAACATTTTTATAAATTATGTATATATTTATTTTAGAAAATAATATAATAGAAAATAATTTTATTCTGGGACTTGGTCCCTTAAGAATTACAGATATGTACACTGAAATATAAAATAATATAATATGTCTGGCCAACAGACAAAATTATTTAATATTTAAGGAATAATAAGAAATATAATACAATAAAAATTATCTTCTAGAGACAATAGTGTTGAACGAAATGAAAAAAAAATTAATTGATAAACAATATTTATATTTAGGCAGTAGATAATTTATTATTCTTTCAAAATTTAATGCCTAGAATTTAAATATCATAATTGTTGAGCGTCAGTTTGGGATAACAGAAGCTGTTGGAAAAGTTGCGATTTGCATGAGGATAGAGAAGCAGTATGGCGTATATGGGTAGGTAGAGAATTCCAGAGAGCAGTAGAGCGGATAATAAAGAATCGATCAGAAGATTCAGTTTCTTGGTTACGCAACATTAAGGTCAGAATGGCGCGATCAGGAGAGTCGACTGAGGATTTAAATTTTTTTTTTTTTTTTTAACATCATTTATTGAAATTTACAACTGTACTTCAAGGTACAACAAGTAAATGTGACACATGTTAAATGGCGTGATACAAACTTGGATTTAAATTAAATTAAAGATATAGGGAGGATGCTGAGAGTCAATGGTTTGGTGAAGGTATGATCCCAGGAAATATTTTCTGCGAGTGGAGGAAAGGAGCCACTTTATCTCGCTGTATAAGTGGAGTAACATGAGACCTTTCAGAAGTACTGAAGCCAAATGTTATAAAGATGTTCATGATTCATTTCGATGTATTCTCAAGCATAGTCAAAAGGTCATCATATACGACACAACCATAGTCAAAGTGGTGGATCATAAGTGAGGAAGTTTTAATATTTTTATATATTATATATTATATTTTAATAATAGAACCCGATACCGAATAAGCAAACGTATTTTTGAAGCAATCCGTAATATGAGGAAAAATATTAGCACATATATTCTCCTCAAATTATCAGTTACCACAGATTAATGACCTCAGAATGGAAGAAATCTGAAATATATAATAAAGTAGATAATGAATGAACTTGAAGTCTTATAAAATAAATTCGTTAAAATGTAACAGTTCTGAGTAAATGGAGAAAATACCCAGAAGGAAAGCTGAGGCTGATCGTACTTCATAGTCACCTTCCTAAGTATAGCCCACACTGCCTCTGTACTTCGACGGTATGAGTATTTAGGTGAAGCAATCCAAACTTTTATTTTTATTATTTGCCCATCTCTACAGTTGACTTCTCTAAAAGCCTGTTCCATGTTATTTTATTGTGGTGAATATTTAGCTTATTGAGTTGTAATTTTCAATAAGTAAATAAAATTGACTAAATTTTGTCCGACTTGAAAATTTTAATGTATAATAATTAATCAATAGAGCTATCCCTCCGTTTTTTTTTCAGCTATTCCTAGGTTTCAAGGCTATTCCTCATCTTCAGGTCCACCATTCCTTGAAACACTATTAATATTATATGTCATATTCATCACATGACTCTTAAGAATATAATATCCCGTTTATCCAACCTTTATATTCCTTCCAACAGAACAAAAAATACGAATGCTCCTTTCTGGCCCGTTCTACTAGTTTCTAGAATTCCCTCCCATCAAACATCCGTCATGCTCCCTCTCCACATTCAAATTCCTTCTTTTTCAGCACCTTCTACCATCCCAAAAAGACAATCAAACAATTTTAGTTTGATTGTATTCAAATATATATATATATATATATATATATATATATATATATATATATATATATTATTTTCCTTTGGTTCAAGCGTTACATTATTTTTTTATATTATTATTTTGTCACTAGAAGATTTCATTTCTTACAATTGTATTTATTACTTTTATTTATGTTTTAATTGTTTTATCTTTCATTAATTCTTGGCTAGATACAGATCCTTTATTATTTCTGAGCAAATGTTATTCTTGAATACTAAGTACCAAATAATGTTACTAATTATTTTTATTTATTTATCTTTTTCTTTCTTTTATATTTCAATTTTGTTATCAATTCATTTATTTATCGTTTTGTTCCAAATAATTAGCTTCTGAAGATTGTTTTTATTTTATTTATTTTGAGTTGTATACAAATTCATCGATTATTGTAAATAGTAGTTAATTATGTTCATCTTGTATGTTGGCCAGACATATTCTATATTTGAACTGTCCAAACCTGTTGTTCTAATGGGACCTAGTCCGTAATAAATATAGTAAGATTATTTTCAATTTATCTATCTAATATGTGATATGATATGATAAATGATGTGTGGTGTATGTAATAAGGAAACAAAAAATTATGAATATAGATATAATTTTAATAGTGTTTCAAAGAGGTGGCCCTGAAGATGAGACATGGCCTTAAACGTAGGAAGAAGGGTTTGTAATAATTATTATTAATTAATAATTTGATAACGAAAATGAAAAGATAGTTTTATTTAATTACAATAAAATTTAATTTAAATCATCCGTCAAAAGTTTAAAAATAAAATCAAATTGATCACAAATTATTTACGCTTCGAAAAATAATACGAGAGAAATAAAAATAGGCCATGGACTTGGGTTGGCCATTAGGTCTACTGCCAGCGAAATATGAAAGGGACGCCCTAATTGGAGGTAGGTATAGAGCCTTTCCTCTTCCTTAAAAATATCCACACCTACTATTTTCCTCCTTTGAAAATATTTTATTAATTAAATATGTTTGGTTTTAGTTAAAGATGGAACACTTATCGCTTTCTGGATCGACCAATTACATAAAAAGTACATGTAATGAGCAAATCTATGGAACTAAACATCCCTAAAAATAAAAGTATTGCGAACAAGGGGATATCTAAATCCCGCGTTTTCGACGACAATGCAAAAATCGCAGGCCTTAATACTGGTGCCTTAATAAAGAAAAAAAAATTAATTACTTATTTAAAAAGATTTATATCTTTCTTTTTCTTCCATTTTCGCCGGCCATCGCGATCAGCGTCCTCATAAACTCTAATGGTCAGACAGAGATTTTTGAAACATAAAAGACACTTCATTCAAATAGCACTAGTGCGAAGCAGGGGCGGGTCCGCTAGTATACCATAAATACGCACTGTCATACCCGTACAACTTTTTGGTTTTCAATTAGACCAACCACTGAAATAAGCATTCAGGCTATTTTTGCGATAATTGGTTATTCGCCCTCAGCACACCTTCAAACAAGAATTTCTTATTGTTTATTACTTCTAGATTCTTATTACAAAATGGTCTAATAGTGTCCAAAATTTAATGGGTAGACGAAATTAAGTACTCCCATTGTAGCATCTTCCGATTAGCCAGACTTAGCATAAAAGTAACGTTAAATGTATAAACATAAATAAAAATAACAGAATATTTATGCATTTGAATATTTTATTCTGTTATGTAATTTTTCTTCTTTGCTTTGCAGGAAAAGTTAAACAAAAAATAAATGCCTTGAAAAAAATAATTGCATTAAAAAAATATTTTTGCAGTTATCTCCTTTAGTTGGTTATCGAATTCAATCAACTTATATATTTACCTTTTTTTTTTAGATTTAATAATCAAATGATATGGCGAATTTCATAAAAACTACTAAATGAAAGGTATTTTAGAGGAAGAAAATTTGAAATACCGCCATTTAAGCCCTATCACACTATTTAAATTAGAATGAAACCACTGGAGCGTCGGGCGATGACAGCGCCATTCAGCGGCCGAGCAGTGAAACAATTGCATTAAAAATATTTTTTCAGTTTTCTCCTTTAGTTGGATACCGAATTCGTTCAACTTGTATATTTACCTGGGTTTTTTTTAATTTACTTGTTCAATTCAATGGTAATAAGATGATATGGTTATTTTTATAGAATATACAAAATTAAAGGTACTTTGGAGGAAGAAAATTTAAAATATCTGCATTTAAGCTCCATCAGACTATTTAAATTAGAATGAAACCTACATGATATTAAAGCCCTTTAAATTTTACATCGATATAGCGAGTTTAATCAATATCGTTAGAGCCGTTTTTGAGAAAATCGTAAAAAGGTGCCAAATGCATGAGATAAAGTAGGACTTTCGGTCAGCTGATTTTAGTGAAAAAATTTCTGTAACATCTCGGGCGTATAGTAAATATGAAATTTCAGTTGTTTACGACTTTTCGTTTTTGCGCTAGAGTTACCACACACGCGGACACACAGACCTTTTCGCGCGACTTGGTTATTTGGACTCAGGGGACCCTAAAACGTGTATTTCCGTTGAAAAATGGAACTCAAAAATTTTCACGATCGCAAAATTAAATGAAGGAAAACAAATAGCTGAAGAGATGAAATAAAATACAAATTAAGATTATCTTAAATTAAATTAACAAAGTGTCAAGGTTTTTCATGGGTGTAGCGTATATGATAAGACTTACTGTGGTCACTAATTTCTTTTACTACGGTATTTTCAGAGGTTGTTTTGTATAAGATAGTATGGGTTAGAAAGAAGTAAAGCTGGCCATTAATATAGGTTGCCAGAACACCAATCGCTTAATCTATACCCAAGGTACCGGGTTCAAAACAGGCCCTTGATTTTTTAATGGAATTAATAATGCTGTCCTTCGGAGGGGACGTAAAAAGGTGGTCCCGAGCAGGGTTTCAAATACTCGTAGAAGATCCCTTTCCTAACCAAACGTGGATAGGCAAAATTTAGGGCTACCACTGTGGCGTCGTCCGATTTTCCACAGTAGCATAAAGTGACGTTAAATGAACAAACCAATAGTTAAATAATATGACCTCAGTTTCTGTAATATAATTGTTTGACTTAATTGAAGGGTTGAAGTACCTTAAACCCTTCTCCCTTCTACCTCCATAAATCAAAATTGTTTATGATCCTCCTCTAATTTATCAACATTTTGATTATTCATATGATAAATACTGCTGCGAACTCCATTTTCTTTGAATATGGAAGTGATATTTATGGCAAGTAGTAGAGTGTCTATTTGGACTGTCCGTTGGGAAACAACTTCAAATAAGCGATAGTTATCAAGTAGCCTTTGATGTGGAGCCGCATCGGTAGTCGATGTTAATTAATAATTTACTTTGAGCCGACCCTTAATAAATGATGCATCCCGGCTAAGTGTCCACAACTCTAAAGGGCGAAAAAAGAAGAGTTTTTTTGCAGTTTCTCCTTTCTCATGGAACTTGGAGGGACTCCTCAATCATCTTTAATAATTGATTACTTTTCCGTGTGAGAGACTCCTTTTTGGGAAGTGAAATTCTCTTTAACCCTTTCAAATTAACTTGGCCTGCATAAACGTAACAAACACGCCTTATGTAATTTATATAATTTTATACTTATTATACTACATACCAAGTAAACACTCATTTGTGTTTCTCTCCCTCCCCCACCCCTTTGAATTTCATCCCAAATAATTTAATTTACGTAAGGAGAAACTAACTACTGATAGGTTCTGTTAACAAAAATAAGACATAATATAAGTTAGACTCCTAATAAAAATGTTTCTAATAAAAAGCAAGTTTTTTGGTAACATACTTATCGAAATTTACAATTTTATTTCGATTACAACAAAAGCAGTCGTAATAGGATCCTCCTGAAAACTGTTCCACATATCCCAACCCTGTTCCTAAATAGTAATCCTATAAAGTTCCACCCGACTGTCAGGAGACTAGGAGTAACCTTCGACCAAACTCTATCCTTCAAAAATCATATTTCCCATGATCTCAATCTCTCGTCGTACCTTTTCAACCTTAAAGCGACTTTATTCCCTCCGTCACCTATTCCCGCATGAAACACGGAAACTCCTCGTTACCTCTTAATATATCCCCACTTCGACTATTTCTGTACGGTATGCGGTGGTGTGTCTGGGGATCTCGAGGTAAAAATAAAAGGCTTTATTAATTGCTTTGTTCATTTTATCTTCGGGGTCCCTAGGTACACCTCCGTATCCCAATTTTATGGCGAGTTGAAGTGGCTATAGCCTTCCATTCGTCGCAAGTATTTTTTCGCGTCATTCCTTTATCAAGTTACCCAATCCCGCAATCCATAATACATTTTTGACCATCTACAATTCAAATGCTCTACCCATCCTCGTTGTACACGCTCCAGGCATTCAGATCCATACAGTATGGCCCACCGTACTGCACATTTCGACAGATCCTTTCTCATTCTATTCTCAATCCTATGGAATTCTATCCCTCCTTTCATCCGCCACTCTAACTCTCTTTCTACCTTCAAATCACACATATTTAATCACATAATGAATATCCAGGCTCAATAGAATTGTAAATAAGCTTCTTTTTTTTTTTCTCATTTAAATACTTCTATTTTATATCAGTAATTGTTAACTAGTTTATATGTATTTAATTTACTCTAAAACTCCAAATCACATTTTGTACATTCTGTATATTTGATTCTAAAGGGACACGTTCCAGGATAATAAAGAATTTATTTATTTATTATTTACATCCATATATCTAGTAAATGTGATTAAAATATAAAACAAAGACATGATACATGTAGAGAAACAACCCATTGGTAATACTCCATAAAATGTTCCATACCAGAAGGGTTTCGCTACCTTCTTCTTTTCAGACTCTGTGAATTATCAGGTATTGAGAGGACGCAAGGATAGAAACTAATGGGTTAGAATTGGAATAGTTTTTCATGAAAGGAATGGTACCTGGTTCGGGCAAAATCGGGAACATAAGTAACATTGCGGTCATTATGGATGAGTTTATTCATCACAAAGTAGGAAGCGTTGAGGATTTTACGAAGGGTTTTGGATTTTAAGGATTGGATACGGGAAGAATTCGATGGTTTAGTAGAGCCTCAAAGTTTAAATCCGCGAGTCCAGATTGGTCTTATGATAGTCATATAGAGAAGCCTTTTGTTGTTGAGAGGAAGGTTTGTCCGTTTGTCTAGTAAGTTTTGAAGTAGCCGAAACCTTCGAGTATTTTCTTGTCGTTTTAGTCTTTTATGAGGATTCAATTTTAGAGATATTTCAAGATGGAGTCCAATGTTTCGGATCTGTTCAAAAGAGACTAGTGGAATACTTAAAGGATACTACAGGACCGAAAAGCAAGGTTTAGAACCGATAATCATAATTTATTAATTACTCTTACTTTCTATCGCTAAGTTGTTAATTAATTATGTCCATAAATCATAAAGTAATTTATTTATATAATAAAGTATTTACAATAATGTTATCTCTTTCTATTCTTTTATACTTTAAGGAAAAAACCAACCCAAGACCACGGAAAATATCCCCTGAAGGAAGATGTACATCTTCGGGATAGCATGAAGCATTCAAATTAATCTAAGAAATGAATGCTCATAAATCAAAATTACATAGTTAATTGTATGGATTTTTAAAAAGAGAAATATGTTATAATATGAATCCAGATAAAATATATAGACATAGCTATTGAGAATGGCTAAGAGATTTGTTCACCTTTGATAGGTTCATAATATATAAAATAAAGAGGAATTTAATTCCAGAGGGCCATTGTCTCCCTGCCTCTGGTCGGAATTAATTTCGAAGCTTCTTTAAAGCCCTTATCCCAATATCCCCTTTAATATAATATCCTGTCGATAGGTTTAGCTCGAGGAAATGAAATTTACAAAACGCCATATTGAGGCAGGGATAGGGTGAAGAAACTATCTCATCGCCTTCAACCCCTCATAATACACAATTACTAATTCTGTCCAGTCCAGTGCTTTTGATATCTAAAATAAAAAGAGAATGAACAAGTAACGGGGTTTTAATATGTTTTCTTTCAATGAAATCATTTTCTGAACTATCGGGTGTCCATATCGAGATAATTGTTCAGACTGAGACATCGGGTTAAAGCGAATAATAATAAAGGATTTCCTCTTGCTACAGTTACAAAACCATTTGAGTACATAAAATATCTTGTAAAGAAAGAAAGTAAATTTTATTCTGGGACCTTCAGTCCCCTAAGAATAACAGAAAAGTTCAAAATTGTGACTTGTTTCTGGTACAGAAACAAAACTATAAAAGAAATACAAACTTAAGATATACTTATATTATTCAAAACAAAATAAAAAGTTAAATAAATACGATTACTTAGTATACATGTTTATAATTATATAATCATATATGTGTATGTGAAGATGTATTATAATTGCGCTTCTTATGGTATAAGATCATCGACAAAAAACAGTAGAAAGAGAAGGAAAAATGAATATATATCTAAAAAATTGTTTGCATAATTGTAGTGGTCCTCATTTTAAAATGTAATATGACCACTATTCTAATGTTTTGTTTACAATCAATCGGAAGATGAATGGTTGAGAAGATGAAGGAATAGTTTGCTTTTAAATGAGGTTAAAGAGGTAGGTATGGAATTCCAGAACGATGTGGCACGCAAACTAAATTTACTTTCTTTACCTATACTATAATATACCATTTTATCGCGTCCTTTATCCGAAATTCTAAGAAGGAAATCATTTTATTGAGTCTAGGTCTGGAGAGTGAGGAGTTGAAGGAAGAAATCATAGGAGAAAATCACCCATCCCAAAATGATCACCGAGAAAAAAAATCAAGAACAGATAAGCATTAATTTAAAACTCAACATATGTTAAATACCTTAATTACCAATAGGCCCAATGGAGATAAAGATGTATCTTTAACCTCCCTCTCTAAACCTTCTAAACATAAGTTTAACGTAAAAAAAAAAAGTCTCCCCTCAACAAAATAAAATAAGTCACTATTTCCTCCAAAAATAACTGCATTTGGATCCAAAAATAAAATGTCAAAGAGCGATTTTCGTTTAATTTACTTTTACAGATTAACACCACGGCATCGGGCTCCTTTTATTGTACAATCAACGGGGGGCATGCATTTCAGATATTCGTAATAAACATTTCTTTCCTATTGGAACCAAAGGATAGTAGTGGCTACTATTCTGTAGTTGACAACGACCAACTCACTTGGCGTGGGGTCATCTGTTGTGAAGTGGCTAGCATAACAGCCTTTCATGTTCAAAATCGCGGATTCAAACCCGGAAGATGGCCCTAGGATTATTTAAACGGAGTAAAAAATCCTTGGTCATAAGGGAATGTAAAATAGTCGTCCCGAGCCTACGCTGTTTCGGGTACTCCTTAAAGATCTCTGTCCTAATTAAATCTGGATAGGCAAAATTTACGGACTTCCGCTGTAGAATCGACCGATTACCCACAGTAGCATAAAGATTATAAATGATATAAACAAGCTCGAGTCAATAGAAGACCAAACCAGAATGGCTGAAGAACTCAACATTAACCAAAAATCCTATTTACATACCACCCACAAGTTTGCACAACCAAATCTGCAAAGACTGCATAAGTTGAGCAAGAAAATCCTGCTAACTACGCCCTATTCCCTGAACTCTCACCTACTAACTTCTCCTTTTCAAGCACCTGGACAACTTTTCACATCAGAAAAACTTTCAACAGTAGAGGGTAGTTGTAAATACTTTTCGTTATTACACTTTTTCCTAGAATCCTAATTTCTTTTCTATTTGAAAATACTTGTTTCTGGTTAGAAATAATTATATATTCTGAATTTTTGTTTCCATTTCCAAATGCTATATTAATTTCATTTTAAACTAATACATACCTATTATGATAAAGCTTCTTAATACTTTAACACACAAGGTATAAGCTGCAGAAGTTGTTCTAGGTCATTTTTGACCTATTAAGCATTGTCAGGATAAAAAACTATATAGACTCTTTTGCTAGTGATTTGAAAAACAAAGGTTCCCAGTAATCGTAAAACAAAATTATTTTCAGTGATGCATAAGCTAAATCTATGTAAGTACACTCAGTCACTATTGTTTTCAAAACATTAAATATTTACATGGATACTACAGAAGACCTAAAGACAATTTTTTTTTCAGGATGAGTGGGACTGGAGTGCTGCCAATTGTTAGTTTCTCCACAAGTTTGATCCATGTATTTTGTTTATTACCGTATTTACTGATTGAATTTGGTAATAAAGTTGTAAATCTCATAATAAAAAAAAATAGATGAGTTGGAACTTATGTTTTAAATGGAGAGTGAGAAATTTTTTAATGAATTACTGAAACTCACAAATATTAGTAATAGTAGAAATATAATAAATGTTGCAGTATTTTAATATTAGCCCTAATGCTTTGCCAACAGACATTTTGGAGAGAGGAATGGTTTCAGCACATTCCCTACGCATGGATCCACCACTGCATGAGTATCCTGTACAAATGTAGTAAATCTCTTAGTATACTCGAATAACTGCTTCAGAGGGATTCTTCTCTCATCTAGAGATATATGAGACTTTGAGTTCCAAAAGATACAATATCCATTCTAGGAAAATGTACAGGAAGGTCAAAATTATCTCATTACTACATTATTAAACCAACTTATTTGATTCTTCTCGGATTAGAATCTAGATTTGTTTTTTTTTTTTACTATATTAATAACACCATATTAAAAAATTAAATTAAATTTTTGTTATGCTTTGGAACGAAACTGAATGTTTTATTAGTCTCTTTAGAAACTAATGGCATTTTTCATTCACATTTTTAAAGTACCTGAGCATTCATTAGATAAAATTAAATATAAGATTTTGATAAAACTAATTGATGAGAATACAAATATGTCATAATAACCATTTCATAAAAAAATATCCTTTAGTACCTTTTGGAAATTAAAGCCTCATATACAGATATATACTTATGTTTTAAGATTTTTTTTTTTTTTTTTAAATACGAATAAAAACATAAATATTTGATACAATTTATTTTATCCTTTATAATGGCAGTGAGTATGCATTTAAATTTAATTGCGATCTGTCCTACTTGTTTAATTTAATCATTAAATTAAATCTCCTGGATTCTAATTATGATTCCTACTAATTATTAAAACTCATAAAGATATAAAAAATAACACACACAATCATGATTTTATAGATATGTATCTTTAATTTAATCACTTGAAATTGTTAGAAAAAAATTTAATGACAATACAAATCTTTTAATCAATGCATCTCTCAATGAAGTGTTAGTCATTAAACAATGATAAAAATAGGAAACAGATTGATGTGCCAGTCACTATCAGTAGCAGTATAATTTTGAGGAGGCAGGATGAGAACAATATCTCTAACCTGGATTCTGCTGACAGTGAGTTCTGCATTTGCTTCTGATTATATTCAATGCAGAGATGAAAACAACAACCCTGTTGATTGGTAAACTAGGTTTTGTTATTTGTTCATTTAATTATTATAATTGCATTTCAATATTTTAAATATTTTAGCTGGTATAATTTCAGCTCAAACTCATGTATCTACTAAGAAATATATCCATATTTTATTCAGATGTCTTTCTTTAATTTTTGCTATGATTATTAAAAAAGTTAATTGCATATTAGATTGATTATATACCATCACTATGTTTACATTACTGTTGCTTTAAATAAAATTCCACAAAATAGATAAATAAATTAGCAGAAAAGAATAAATACAATTTGAATAAACTTACTATTTTAATAAGATTATTCCATCCTTGTACTAAGTATTTTACTACAAATGTAATCTTAAAAAAATATGATCCAATATAGTTTAAGAATCATATTTAGTTGACAATTATTTCTATATATGATAATGAAACAATCCTAATTTATCTTTTAGTTATACATTGTGAGTCAGTACAATTTATAGACATCCATACCTTTGCTCATCCATAGCATAGTTAGTTATCCTTACCTTTTACAATTAATGGAGGAAGTTCAGAAATCCGTTATGATAATTTCTTTCCTATTGAAACTGTAATAGTGGCTACCATTCTGTAGATAAAAAAAGACCAACTCACCTGGTTTGAGGTCACCTGTGGTGTAAAGGATAGCATAACAGCTTTCTATGACCAAAATCACAAGTTTAAACCCTTGGATTTTTTTAATGGTAGTAAAAACTCCTTGGTTATGCAGTCCTTCAGAAGGGATTTAAAAGGGTGGTCCCAAGCCTGTGCAATGTCAAGTACTCCTTAAAGATCCATATCCTTCTTAATATTAGGATTCAAAATTTAGGACTCCCACCGTAGCATCATCCAATTAGCTTTTTAACTTTTTCTAATTTCCTTTTACCTTCAGGCATTAAAATGAAATAAAGCCAATACATATAATGTTTACCATAACTATAGACGCTATAATTGCATCTATTTAATTAAAAATTAATTCTTTGTAAATTGTGACAAAGTGTTATTATTACATATAAACTTTAACACTTAATCCTGTTCTTTATTATTTTTTTTAAAGTGATATTTGGGATGTTTGACAAAAATATTTAAAAATAAAAATATAAATCCTTCAAAAGATTTACATAAAACTTTAAAACTTTGGAAAAAACATGAAACCATAACCTTTTGGATAGTTCTAATCATTATAACAACTCCTCTAAGATATTTTGGCTCTTGATTGAAGGTTCATCGATAAGAATTGGGGAGAATTTTATATTTTGTGTCTCATATGGATTATCACTCTCTTCTCTGCTATGTTAAATTAGCCAAAATTTAGTATTTATGGTTACTATCGTATTATGGCATAAATATAGGTACCACAAAAGCAGGAGTTAATTTTGGTTCACATGTATAATACATCCAAATTGAGCTAGATATTTTAAAATCTGTATCCGAATTGGGTTGATGTTAGAAAATTCCTTCTTACCATAGCCTACCATAGACTAGAACAGTTTTTTATTTTTATTATTATATCTCTTCTGATTTTCTGACAATATGGCTTTGATAGAAGTCCAGTTACAACAAAATTATATGAAACACTGAATAACAGTGGCTGAAAAACTAATTAAAATGAAAGTCAGTCTTAAGCCATCTTTGTATTTAATTTTGAATGAGTGTAGCTATTGTATTTTAAGGGACATCTTTTCCTTTTTTCATGAATAGCCATAAGAAACATAATGATATTCAATTTATTGGGACTTTTAGAGAGGTGCACTGTAAATGGATCTGGTCCAGATGCTAAACCTACTTCTATGAATTTCATTTTATTTTAACCAGTTCATATGACTAAGATCAAGCATTGCTATGAGCCTGCATTCCCCAGTGACCAGTTGACAAGAAACTAAGAATAAAATAATTTCGAGTTTGCATTCATGGCCGGGGGAACTTTTATCTGGCGTTATTCCTCTACTCTCTCCCTCTGGCATGAGATATCCCGGTACAGCCAACAAAGGTGAGCTATGTGGGATGGACAAAAAAAAAATAAAACTAAGATCAAGATGAATATATATACTCGTATATATACTAGTCTGCAGTCACTTTAATATGCTTCAATTTATAAAAAAGAAAATAGGGATCTTTATGCAACCTCATGCAGTTAGCCAGTTTTCTCTCTATGACATTTGTCAAGGTCCTTGTTTCACAGCCATACTTTGATCTAGATCTACTTAGAATATTGGAAACCAAACCTGGATTGGCACTGTTTATTCTTTGGCCATCTCACTCAGATGGTCATTGATAGAACTTGATGTAGATCCGATCAAGATATTTGGAAATACTAATTTGGGATTTAATCTATATTATTTTAATTGAATTAATTATTAATGCATCATCATTCTTCCTCAGTATTCTCAATAAATCACAATGCACAGTTTAATATCAGTATCTTTTTAATTCCAGGTTTGTTGTATATAAATTTCCTCTAATTAAATATTCAAAGCAATCATTAATAAAAAATGGAAAAGGTTATATGTACATTACCGACACTCAGTTAGATGATGGATGGCAAATTTCTGAAAAGAGCATAGATGCTGAGAACTCAATTATTGCTAATACACTATCATTTTTTAATGAAGAGAAGAAGGATGATGTAAGATTACTTTAAGATCTATACATATATATCTATAATTTTAATTGTGTTTATATATATCCAACATGTTAAGCATATGAATATAAGTCAAGTATTATTTTACCTTTTTTCTTTTCTTTTTTTTTGTTTGCTTTCTGACAGGTCTTTATAAAATAGATGCAAATTTAATCTTTCAAAAACAGTTAAAAGCAAATGATTTATATCTTTCAAAAGGGTCTCCTGAAAAGTAGCCACTTTTTACTTATCATCTTAAGATCTAACACCGACACACACACTAAATATATATAGATTATAACATTAATTAAATTTTATAATAATTCTAATTATCCTAAAATTTTCAAAGAAGAGTGCATTAGTTATCATTATTTTCTCTATATTGTTTCTTAATGTCTTGATTGAGCATTCTGTGAGATAAGTTATTAAGAAAAATGTAAAAGGAGAAGGTGAAAATTCAAGAATTGTTCGCACATTGGAAAATTGGAAAATTCTACACAAGAATTTATTTAAAACCTCACGCAATTAAATAAATGTTATTTTGGACTTCTGAAGCATTTTAAGAGCAGGACCATTTCTCTAAACACAAAGGTGCAACTCTACAAGACGCTCGTAAGACCTGTTCTCAATTATGCCTCTGAATGCTGGATATTACCGAGTTCGCAGGAAGCCCTACTACTCTGAGGTTTGAGAGGAAAATGTTTAGGAAAATTTATGGTTCAGTACACACACCGATGGAGTCTGGAAGAAAAGGACTAATGCTGAATTAACAAGGCTATACAACAACTCAGGCGTCGAAAGGTACATCAAAGTAGCCCGGCTTCATTGGGCAGGGCATTTAACTAGAATGGCCCAAGACCACATTCCTAGGATGGTCCTATATAAAAATATTTATAGTAAAAGGAGAGAGGGATGGCCTCGGCTCCGATGGATTGATGGTGTGGCAGTGGATGCCAGGTTCATCTTGAATATCTGCAATTGGAGAGCGGTGGCAATGAACAGAGAACACTGACGGGCCAAGGTGCAGGAGGCCCTGACTCTTCAAGAGTTGTAGCGCCATGGGTGATGATGATGAAAGAGAAGAAGCCTAGCAAATATGAGTGGGGAATTCCAGAACCTGTAAAGCAGATAAAAAAAGAAATATCAAAAATTTCAGTACTGTGGGTTAAAATATAAAGGTCATAATGGCGTGATCTGGTTTCAAATGAGTGGACTAAGGATTTAAATTGTAGGAGAACATGGATGTATGAAGGGTGCTGGTACTTAAACATATAGACATGAGGCTTCTAGTTGTAAGCACCACCACACTAGATAAATTTGTTCCTTTGCACCCAATGATGGCATTTTAGCCGTAACGTCGTATATTGATTTTTAATAAAAGAGTGGTGAAGTATAAATCAGCCTCCAATTTTATTCATAAAATTTGACCTTCACCTTAAAGAATGTACACCTTATTCAACTATAAAATATTTTAAGAAGATATTTAACAATAAAGTTAAATTTAAATAATAAAACCACTTCATATTATTGATTTAATTTCTATAATGTCCTCAAAAAAAACAAAAAAACTTTTTTCTCAAAAAAGTTTTCCGATCAGTAGTCAGTTTGTCACCCCCAATTGATTAAACTCACTTATCTCTTTTCTTACATTAATTTAATATACATATTTCATTTTCCTAGACTTAAAGCAAACAGAATCATTATTATTATTATTATCAAAGAAAACATGAATTGACCAAAGGATAAAGTGTTAAAATAAAGAGACTGTATCACAGTTCCAGTAGCAATAATTACTAGTTACATACTTTACAATTTAAACTCGCTTACTTGAACACCTACAAAAATTTTCTGATTACCCAAATATCAAGAACATTGTGATCATTCTTTCTGTGTCAAAGGTATGCCTCCTGTTTGACTCAACCATTAATTTCTTCTTCTTTCATTACATAAAAAATTAATTATTATGAAATTCTTGTGCACAAAAATTTCTCATTGGCTGTTATGTTTGTATATAAATGTATTTTAATTTATAAATATTGATACCTGCAGATGCTTTGGCTGGTGTACAATGATGAAGGTGATGTGGAATGTACCAGCTGTGGACATACCAAAGGTTTTGTTGCCGGTGAAACATCTAGTGGTTTTTGGTTGATTCATAGTGTGCCAAAGTATTTGCAAGATGAATATCCAAAAACAGGGCTTAGATATGGACAAAGTGCTTTATGCATATCCATGAATCAAACAGATTTAGACTCCATAGGTCTGTATAAGTTTTAAATTTAAAATCTCTTACTTAATAGTTTCACAACAAATTAAATTAGAATTTATCTACATCCCATTGAAATTATCAAAATCTATATTATTCATCAATAGTTCATTATCACTTTAATAATAGGCATAGAAAACCCCTAGGTTTGATGCCGATACCACCAAATTTTGCCTACATAGATTCATCCAATGATGATTGTTCAAGCCCAAGTCCTCGAGATCAGACTTAACACAATCATCCTTTGGCATATCTCTTGGATGCTTACCAGTCGGTTCAGTGCATACCAATATTTTCGGAATTCGTTCTTCATTAAGCCCAGCAACTTTGCACGGCCATTTGAGTCGCCACAATGCTGTTAACTCAATTGTGCTGACAGGATACAAAATTCACAATTCTGCATTGTGTAACCTTCTGAAATCATCGGGGATCCTCATCTTTCTTTGGTCCAAATATTTTATATAGAACCTTATTCTATTATATTAGACAACCTTAAGGCGATGAACATCCTTTAAAGTAAGTGAGCTCTCCTTTAGAGTAAGTGAGCTCTCGATCGATTGGTTGAGGATGGGTCAACTGTTTGGCGAGACAGAGGGTTTTGTTCTTGCTATACAGGACCAAGTTGTTGCAACGAGAGCATACAGGAGGCATATAATGAAGGAAAATATGATAACAGATAAATGTCGCCTTTGCTCCAAGACCCACGAGTCTATTCAGCATGTAACAAATGGTTGTGAAACTTTGGCAGGGACGGACTATTTAATGAGGCATAATAACGTTGCTAAAATTTACCACCAAGGCCTGTGTAGAGCTCTGGGATTGTTGGGGGGTGAAGAGATACCCTATTATCGGTATACCCCTGAAAAACTTATGGAAAATAAAGACGTAAAAGTTTACTGGGATGAACAGATTATCACCGACCACAGAGTGCTGCATAATCGTCCAGATATTTTGGTATTAAATAAAACCAACAAAATGGCCAGAATTGTCGATATTGCTGTCCCATGTGACTCCAATCTGTTAAGCACTAGAGCTGAAAAAATTAGAAAATATCAAGAGCTCTCTTTAGAACTGAAATCGCTCTACCGCCTGGAAAAAGTTGCAACAACTCCAATAGTTCTCTCTTCAAATGGTCTAATACTAAAAAGCACGAAGGAGGGCACAGAAGAGCTTGGCCTAGACCACAAGCATCTAAAACTAGCACAGAAAGCAGTTCTGCTGGATACCTGCAGAATTGTCAGAAAATTTTTAAATAAGTAAAACCTTCTACTTCCCTTTGACTTTTATCCGGGAAGTTGATGAAGCTCCAGTTACCTGAGAGAAATAAAACATTTATAATAATAATAATAATTCTAACCATTAGTGACGCTAGCCTAGAAATTAAGATGAGCCCCCTGGAAAGAAGCATAGTATAGTTTTATTCCAGGAAATATTTGTGGATTTCTTGAATAAATTTCTAATACATTATAGTGTTAAATTGTAATACAATTGAAAAAAAGTTATTAATCCTTATGAAACAACATGTTTTCATTCTTTTCACCTTCAAGGATGGAAATGGATGTTAGAAAAGAGAAGAACAAAGGAAACAAGACATGTAGCATTGCACAAGAATGAGTAACTGAGCAAGCAAAGGGAACCACCTTCCACATCTTAAGGAAATGAGAGCTATCGCATATATTCACATTCAGAAGAAGAAGCTCTTAAACCTGAGTATATCAAAAGGGGAATCTCAAGGAAAGAATCAACCAGGTTATCTGCAAATAGACTAAATAATACTAATGTATTTTGGTACAGCCAATAATAAGGCCTCAGTAGACCTTCTCATGCATTAATGGAGTTTATTAAAATCATAAACTTAGGAAACTACCTTATAATATAACAAATATTTGTGATTTTCTTTCAAAATGTAGATGGAAAGAATAATTAAAATATGATAGTAACAATGTTAAACAACGAGTGGTAACGAAATCTCCAAAGAAAAATATTTTTGGATGCAGAAATGTGGGAAGACCTCATCTGCGGTGGTGGGTGGATTGTGTGACTGCAGATGCGCAGAATACTTTGAATAAGAAATTATAGAGTAGACTTTAAACTAAACAGGGAAGACTGACGTCTCAGACTAAAGGAGGCCTTGATTCTTAATGAGTTGTAGTGCCATAGAAGAAGAAGAATGATGTTAAAGAAATGTTATAGAAAAGTTTTTGTTTTCAATACGTATTATAATATACTTATTTTTAAAAAATTATTCTTTTAAGAAAAAAATTAATTATCATAAATATTTACTTAATTAAAACTCATTTTACTCTCAGGGTATGGTATGGGTTCTTGACAATCAGACACAAATGTATTATACAACTTTTTAATTATAATAATAACTTACAAACATAATACAAACAATATGCAGGCCAACCAAGATTCCTCTTCAAATTCAGCAGCAGCTCCTCCTCTCTCGGGTCCCACTCAAAACTGAAAACTTGACCTTTACCTGGTAGCTACCTTTTTTACCCAATCCTACCTGTCAGGAACCTTTTTTCTTAGCATCCAAAATGGATGCTATGTTTGTAAACAAACAACCAAATAGGAGCTGTTTTTTTAAATTTAAACTTTACCTTTATCCTATAGTTAGCCTACCTAAAACAATTATCAAATAATAAGTAAATAAATACTAAAATTATAAAAGATGGGTATATTACAGTATAGATCATAATTTAATAGTTAATATCTTTATGTTATGTACATAAATATGATTTATCTTCATCATATATTAATAATTATTACTTTAGGGGATTTCCTCAAATATAATCAACCGAACTTTCAACAATGGCACCTCAGCGATACATTAAAGAAACTTTACCCAAAACTAACATCAGCTGTTCATAATTCGGCAGTCAAAGCTCCTTTTAATTTAAAAAATCCAATTTACAGTAGGAAAGGAGTAGAATTTCAAGGTTTTGCAAAGTCACGTGATTTTCATACAGGTAATAGATATTCATTTTATTTTTAAATACGGCACTATAACAAAAATCATTGAAATAATTTCTATCTTTGTTTCTTTTAAGATCTCTATGAATGGGTTGCCAAAAGTCTTGGTGAGGACTTATACACAGAAACATGGATAAATGAAAGAGGAGTTCTTCCTTCAAGCTGTGATATTGACTATAGGTATTTTACATTTATATTTCTTTCTTTAGAAAGAAGTTCGTCAATTTTTTTTAATGGAATGTAATATTTAATTGTATCTGACCATTACAAAAATGATATTTACAAATACTATTGTTTTTTTTAATTTTTATAATTACAGAGTTATTAACATACTGTCGATGACTCATCCAAAACTTAATCTTATTTACTCAACTCATAAAGATCATTCAAAAGTTGCCATTGCCGCTTCTAAAGCTAAACCTTGGGTTTGTATTGGAGACATCAATAGAGCAGTAAGTAGATGTATACATATCACTCTCTTTTGGTTTATTATTTCCTATAAAGAATCTTTGCTATTGACCAAGATCAAAAAAAAAGCTTAACTACAGTTAAAAAAAGTTTCAAGTTTCTAGTAATGTAGAATTTTTTTTTCCAACAGGCCATGTAGGCCCTTGGCTGAGAGATTATGAGACCGTTATCTGCTGAGAGATTACACACGCGTTATTCGACAAAATTTTTGTAGGGTAGGGTCATCAATCCCAACGCCTATTTTTGTGAGTGGCCACCATTTGGCTGATGGGTTTCACATACCCAGGGAAGAGGCTGTGAGTGAACTCCCTTAAATTAAATTCTTGAAAAGTCCCTTCGGGACTGGAATTCAAACTCACAATCTTTGGCATGAAAGACAAGTGTCCGAGCCTCTCAGCCATGGGCTCCTCTATGTAGAATTCTTGAATAACAACAATTTTTCTGTATGCCGATTGCATCTGGCCTATGCTGAACATGATATGCTGTGAACAGTTTTTCTCTACTAATATAGGGCTAATTTTTTTTTAGATTTCTCATCAATGTCTCAGGTCACTCTACTACAATCCTTAGAATTTTGAAGAAGCTTAATTTTATATAAATAAAATAAAAAGCTATTTTCACACTTTTGCTTGTCATAGTGTTTTAAGCTTTAACTCAGTATTCTAACCACATTAAATGAGCCATATACATATTGTTTATTTATACAAATTAAGTCAAATGCCTTAATTAGTCAATATTTTTAATGAAATCAGCTAGTTAAAATCTGATAATTATTTTAATAATGTCTCCCTGCATGCCTCTAGGTATTATAGTTAGTTTGTAACATGATACCTATGTAAAAAAATAGCAGGGATTCTGTCATTTCTTGTATATTCAGCTGAACACAAGAGCATAACAATGAAAAATAGATTTTATATATTGGTTCCCTTTAGGCTTAATATTTAGGCTGATAAATACACATATTATTAGACAATAAAGTAGAAATGCATTTAATATACATGTTTCTGGAATCCTCCACTCCCTCAGGAAACCACAAGAGCCAAAAAATAGCAAAATAATTAAGAAAAAGCTACATTAAAGTATAAAGGTGTGTGAATGCTTCCTAGTGTGAAAAATAAAGAAATTGCACTCTCATCCCAATTTTATGATAATAATTATATCAAGAGAAACTATTAAAAAGAGTCACTATTGATAAATCAAGGAAACACAGACCCAATCATGGTATAAACTGCTACACTGATGGCTCACTAATGGACAGTGGCTCAGGTGCGGGGGTCTGGAGGAAAGACAAACCGAACTCTGGAGCTATCATTCCACTAGGCAAACATACAACGGTTTTCCAAGCTGAAATTCTTGCTATTCTCCATTGTGCAACTGACTTATGTGTCGAGAACACTAGTGGTAAAAAGATAAGTATTTATACTGATATTCAGGCGGCACTTGGCGCCTTGAACAATCACACAACAACCTCAAAAGCCGTCAAGGCATGTAATCTGACCCTAAACAATCTTGCTAGGAACAATAGCGTTAGCATTGAATGGGTACCTGGACACACTGGTTTTAGTTGGAATGAGAGAGCTGATGAACAAACTAGCTAGGAAGGGCTCAGCAACAATTCCCATCACACCAGAACCCAAATGTGGAATCAGTTTAAGTTCTGCCTTTAGGATTATTAAACAATCTTATTTAATCAAATTTAAACAACTCTGGTTAAATAAGGGACTTAAACACTCACTTAAATTTTTAGACGGTCCTAGTATTAGTAGAAGGAAATGCCTACTTAGTATGAGTAGGCCATGCTTAAAAACTATTACTGCTATTTACACAGGACACGGAAAACTCAACTACCACATGTTCAAACTTGGTATCTCTAATACCCCTTATGTAGACTATATAGTCAGGAAGATGAAACATCTTTCCACATAATCTGCTTCTGTGACAGGCTTTCAAAGTTAAGTTTCACTCTATTTCGTGAAGTCCGCTTAGAACACCCTGTGAACAACAAACTAGTCAATCCAAATAGCCTTCTGAAGTTTGCTATTGCAACAAAATTCATGTTTTAAAATCACCATTTCTGACTCTATGGCGCACAATAGACCCATTTTGTCGCGGTGCAATCCCTATGCCAGCTCAAAAATTAAAAAAATAAACTATTAAAAACATTTGTTGCTTTTTTTTTTATTAACATATTTTTTCTGTTTAAATAATTAATGAAATATAATTTAATTTAAATGTTTGTTTTCAGAAATCACAAGAGCGTAGGGGAGGAGGAACTGTCTGTTTAAAAAATAATAAATTGTGGAATTCATATTATAATTTGATCAATTCAACTGAAAAATGCCAGTCATATCTGATTCAAAACTTCAAATACAAATTACCTGATGACAACTTTCAAGTAAACATTTTATAACTGTGTTGAAATAAAATGTTGATTATTATTGTTATACATATTGAATTATTATTTTTGCAATATTCAGTAATGTATAAAACTCTGTAACAAGAAGAGCACACGAGAAACATACAGAATCTTCTACTGTAACTATATTCTGGCATTATAAATCATATTTTCCCCAAATACCTTGGATTGTCCTTCATCACGAAAAAATTAATTATATGAAGAAATGGAATCATGAATAGCAACATGAAATTGTTACTACTTAGTAGTGCTCAAGCTATAAGATTATAAAGACCTCCCATAAAGCAACTAGGTTATAATTTATTTTGTAACTAATTAATTTTGTTCGCCAATATGCTTTTTTATTTTTATGATTTTTCACTAATGTCGTCGGTCCTAAGATGTTGTCGGTTCTAAGATGTTGTCGGTTCTAAACTATAGGTAAAACATGCTTTAGCCCCATACTTTTTTATAGACTAAAAAAAAGAGAATAAGAAGAGCCAGACTCACACAAGGCAACAACATGTGATGTATTTTAACTCTAAAACCAGTTGAGCCTCAGTCACTAAACTTGAGATATAATATGTTACTATCATGGAGAGGTAGGAATTGTAATAGTTCCATAATTTTTCATTTGGTTCCTTTTGTTTTTTGTTCCTTTCACTAACTTTTCTTTATTTATTTTTTTGTGAATGCTTGAGAATTAAAAAAATATTATAAAACCAAAAATGTGGAGCAACACAATGATATCAAATAGATTATCTTTAGTATCGAACTTAAAAATGAAATATAGACTTATATATAAAATAAAAGTTAAAAATAAACATTAAAAAAATGGAGTTTATTGCCTTTAGGAATTGATAATTTCATAAACGAAATTATAAAAAAGGACATAGGGTGCTTTTTAATTCAGTTTTTGAAGAATATAAAATGAAACAGATGAAAAAAACAAAAAAAAAAAACTGAAAACTATAAATTTTCTTATTAACTTTATTGTTTTATCATTTTAGTACATTTCTTACAAAAATTAAAATCAACCTCTCAATATATTTCTTTCATATCTTATAAAGATAGATAGTATTTTTTTTCTTTTAAGAAAAATACCTGAATATAATGCGATAAAAATTAAGATATGAAAAGTTCTCTCTGAAAAGAAACACTGTAACAGTTCACCATAATGAGTCATGACACAAAACTGTATATTTTTATATAAATAATAATGGAATAAGAGTAGTTTATTTAATTTATTGAGGAAAAAATTATTAACATATGAATTAAATATGTTAAAAAAGTAAATTATTCAGTGCAGCATAGCAATGATAGTACCAATGTAACAATGAAATTATCTTAGATTTTTTGCAATTCACTCTCAGTTGGAATTGAAATAGTTGAAAAATTCTGTCATTGCCTGAAGAAGCCTTTGTTTGTAATGCTCATTTTCCTGCATCGCAAGGAGAATACATTCAGTCCTATCTTCTTCCATGTAATATTTAAATTTGGCATCATCCTTTAAAATACCTTTCACTATATCCTGGGGCATTAAAACAAAATGTAAAAATAATGGTGATAAAGTAATTATTATTGGAAGAGTTTCTTTGAGCATATTTTCAAAATCATTCCATGTCATAATATCATTTATACTGATGTCCGAGAGTGACAGCTGCACCCCCAAAGAATGAAAATAATGTCTTAATAGGTGGTTATAGTGTCTGTCTCTGAGTTCTCTATCTGTACACGTGTGAAGAAACAGCTGAATGTCAAAAGAAGGTGCTTTATAAGTTGCTATTTGAAAATCAATAATGCATGTTTTTGTCAATTTACCATTGTCATCATATTTAAACATGATATTATTCAACCAAAGATCAGAATGTGATAGAACATTTGGGTACAGTTCAGAACTTTTCATTTTATCACCTACATTTTCCATATATTGAAATGCTTTTTTTATTAGATCTATTGGATAATGAGCTAGGTATATTTCTGTTACTTTCTTTAATGCCCTTGTCCCTGTTTTAAATGCTCTTTTATAACTTTTGTTATCTTTAGACATCACAACTTCACTTTTTATTACAGGTACTAATTCAACTATCTTGCATGCTGCATTTTTTTCAGCAATAAATGAAGCAGCATGAAATTTTGCTATAGTTTCTAGGGTTTTTTTTGCAATGCAAAAGATCTAAAGGTTCGAATACATTTTTGTTTTTAAACCCTCTGAAAGTAAGGTCTTCCAGGGCAACAATATCATCTGATCTTGCTAAATAGCATTTAGGAATGGCATTATCTTCAATTAGTTCATGAAAATTGTTTAAAAGTTTGTTATAAAGTTCTACTTCTCTATGGAACCCACCACTAAAAATGATCTTCTGCCGATGATAAAGAGATAGTGGTAATTTCTTTAC
The DNA here is from genome assembly GCA_023052935.1 of Piezodorus guildinii. NCBI lineage: Eukaryota > Metazoa > Arthropoda > Insecta > Hemiptera > Pentatomidae > Piezodorus > Piezodorus guildinii. The sequence goes on along the minus strand of CM041292.1, from coordinate 132,145,375 downwards.
AAAAATATGAAGCTCCTCGATTTTTCCTTTAAACTTGTATTTAATACACATCTTTTTTGGGTCACTAAGAAAGCCAATCGATACATCTTCAGTACTTAAGCATTCACAAGAAATAAATTCGAAATTATTTGATTTCAAATGACTATTAAGAATATGATTTATGTCTTCTCTTGGTAAACACATTACACAACTGGTATGATGGTATTTTCTATGAAGACTAGCACTATGTTTGCTTCATCCAGAATTTACACTACTTTTATCTTTTTATCAATTCGAGAAAATGATAAGAAACATAAAATTACCTGCTTTCCTGAGATATATTGTACTGTATCATACAATAAACATATTCTTAAATCAGTTTGTCCACATCTAACACAGTTGAAACATTAGTTATCTAAATCTAGTCACATGAATCATAAATTACTTCCAAAGCTTCATAAGACTCTGCTCTAGAAACAATTAAAATCCAATACCTTTTATATTCAACATCACTTTTTTCCAATACATTGAGAGAATACTATAAAATAAAATACTCATTTTTTTTAACATATTAATACAGAAGTTCACCTAGATGTATACTTCATCTATGAGGAGTGACTTTAAAATATAATTCATAAGAAAATAAAAATAAATATTAATTAAAAGAACTATAAGTAATATAAAATAGAACTTCAAGGGGCAACAAAAGAATATGATGATGGAGTTGAGTGATGAGAAAAAATATATAAACTGGAAAAAAAAAAAAAATTATTTTCTAAATATATGAGTAAATGACAGAAAATTTGTTATTAAGAATTTAACTATTATCAGCTGAAACTATAATTATATAAAATGAATTACTAAATGAAAATATTTCCTGCAAAAATAAAAAGACAAGTGAAACTGACCAATAATAACAAGAAGAAATAAATATTATTTATTTGATCTTTAGGAAATTAAATTAAATTATTAATAGCCCTTATTTAAAAATACTATTGATTATTTTAAGCTATATATATATATATATATATATATATATATATATATATAATTATTATTATTATATATATATATATAAATCAGTCTTTCACCCCAGAGTTGAGAGCTGTCAGCATCTTTTGTGAACTACTGGGCTAATCTCTTAAGATATAGAACAAAAAAAAACAAGGCATCTGAGATGATAATAACACCTCAAGTTGACATCAGCTATTAGTTGTAAAATGGTGGCGGAATAAAAATGTTTTAATTCAATAACAATATTACTTGAAGATAGAAAAAGATTGTAGTTTTTTTTAATCAGGAACGTGACTAATTATAACAAGAAAAAAAAATTGATGAAAGTATTAGAAAATTTCTTCCAAATTATATGGAATGAGAAAAAGATGCCAAAGGAGTGGGAATTCAACATCATTATCCCAATTAATAAAATAGGAAGTCAGAGTGAGTGTTCAAACTATAGACCCACTTGCCTCTCTCTGATATTGTAAAAGATCCATACCAATATACTATAAAGAGAATAACATTAAGACACATAGAAGAACCATAACTGCATGAGCAGGGAATTGTGTTTAGGCCAGTAACACAACACAGGACACATTCACTCTCGGAACATAATAGAAAAGGCTTGGAACATGACAGGAGCATATATCTAGCTTTTCTGAACCTCAAGGCAGCCTTCGATTCGGTCCCCAGAGAGTAAACCTGGAAAGCCCTGAGAGCAAAAAGTGCCCCTTCTAGACTAATAAAGGCAGTTAAATCAACGTATAAGGAACCAAAGGGGATAGTCTGTCTGAATGGTCAGGAATCCAAGATGAAATGGAAGTCAAGCAGGGAGACATACTTAGCCCTCAACTCTTTGTCATCTATAAGGATGAAAAACCCATTTGGGTCAATGGAATTTATAACCGGTTGTTGTCCAGTTCCTCCTCTTTGCAGATGATATAGTTCTTATCCCAGATACTCTGGAGAACTTCAACAACCAGTTACTGATTGATACGAGAAGCTGAAAAGGAAGGGAATGATAATAAACTAGCAAGACTAAGACCTTAGTTGGAAGAACCAAGAAAATTTCAGGATTCTGTAACACGAGATTATTGAGGTAGTGTCAGATTTCACTTATCTGGGTACCGTGATCAACAGATCTAAGAAAGTGGACCTCAGAAATTATTAACAGGATCTCAAAGCCTACTCAATTTAAAACCAGATCTGTAATTCAATCATCAGAAACAGAGAGCAACAGCTCAGGCGAAAAGAGCATTAGCCCTCATCAGATTGCGAGCATTAAGAATGCCATAAAGAACGTTTGGCATGTTTAAAATATATATTGAAGAAACTAAATAATTTTTAATTTAAAATTTTCCAGAAGCTTTAGTTAAAATTCTACATTTCATTGAAGCCTCGACCACATTCAGCAGTAGGGCCAATTATAATAATGATTTAATGTAATTAATCACATAAATTACTTTTCAATTTATTGCAGTTTAATAATAATAATCAATATTAAAACAAACTAATCTTATAGCAAACATTTTAAAAAAGAATCGTAATATTTATTGCAGCAAGATAAAATCTAAAGAGGCAAGTTTTCCATAATGTTTTGCACATTTCATGATAAAATAGCAAATCTCTCCAATATCATATCTTCTGTCATCAAGGAGTAAGGTTTAGATTATTACATAAATATTGTGTAGTTAATTTTCAGGACAACAATTTAATTCCATAATGTACATGTTGCACATCAGTATTTATAATTTTATTTAGAGGATGATCATTAAACCAAATAAAGAAATTATTAAAAAATAAATTTAAATGCAGATAGATAGGGGAATCTGTATATTTCATAAATACATAAATAAAATTAGTAAAAGTACATAAAATAAAATAATTCATGGCAAGTATGATGTGATGATAACCACATCTGTTGGTTTACATAAATCCAAACAAAACTGTGCCCATTAAGTAGATGTAACTTAATAATAAATAGCCTACAGCAAACAATGATAAACTACATTTAAATTTTAATTTGAAGTCTACTTTTCTACCAACCAAACAATTAAAATATACATACAAATATATATAACCTGTGCATTTACATGCAAATTATGCATTTCATTATAATTGAATACTTATTAATGATTAATTTAAGAACCATCATGGCATTCTACACGCTAACAATGATTGCATGTTCAAGGTCTAATTTTTCAAATTTTAATATACATAATGATTTGAAACATTACTTTTCAATTAAAGTAAAACATCAGTCTACAAACAAAAACAAGCAAATTAAAAAAAAAAAAGTATCGATGCCTTAACCACCATCTTTAGATATATCCGTGAGTCAAAGGCATGTACAATGATGATGCTCAGAATAATATAGAAAAACAATTTGAAAATGTTATGTTTACAGATCAGCATTACGATTTATAAACATAATATATAAATAAATTAATGTAAGATGATTTGGTACACATTTGGTTTTGTACTAACGAGACTTAAGTAGTATTTAACTAGCAATAACTCACCCTCATAAAAACTAGTAACTTATAATTAAAACTTATTCCAACACGACATATAATATGTTCAATGGAAAATTAACAATTGTTCAAAGCGTAAAATGTTACAACTATCACACAGTGATGATGGTACAGAACCGTAAAATAACTAAGCTGCCAGCAATGACTTGCAAAGCATTATGTTTTATACAAAATTTTAACAAATCCCCCGTAATTTAGGCCTGGTTTCTTTATAAATGCTGGCCACATCCATTTTCACTTACTAAATTTAACTACTTTCTTCAATCTAAACAAGGGAAAAATAGTAAACAAATTATTTTTAAGGCACTGATCAGGTCTCACAGATTTGTCAATTTTTACAAACAAAAAGGAAAGGCATGAATCTGGCAACCCTCCCTCCTTTTCTTACCAAACAAGATCTCAAAGTGAATGTACAATTCATTTCTTTCTGGCCATAGATTCTACCAATTTTAAAGTAGGGACAATGTCTTCACTGTCTTGAATGAAGCCTTTCAATCTAGAACAAAATTAGAACTAATAAGAAACTGAATAATAATTTATTTCCAATCTGGAAATAATATTAATGCTGCAAAAAAAAAAAAAAAAAAAAAAAAAAATTATTTCAAGTTGTAATCCAATGATTAATTATAGCTGAATCAACTAACATTTGCTAACTCTGAAAAAAAAATAAAAAAAATAAATAGTCAAAGATATTATGGAGTTTTCTGAAACTAAACATTTGTAGTGTAACATACTAGCAAGAATTCTGTTAATTTATTTTCTTTACCTGTTCACAGCGCTATTCATTCAAAATTGATAACATTTTTGTAATAATAAATGAAATTTGTAAGACCATGAAAATATGACACAGCCTCTATATATACTTCTAAATCATATAGAATGATCTAATATAAGAGGTAAAGTATGTTAAAAAACATATACTCTTAATATACTGATCCAGAAAATAAAAATAAAGTCAACAATATTTATAGATAGCTATAGGAGAGTAGTTCCGTGGCAAGAGTTGTTGCTGAGTTCTCTGTTCATGTTCACTGTTGTTTGTTTTGTTACTCTGAGTGTCATGTTCAGAACTACAGTTTGTTTGTTGTAACAATTGTTGAATTAATCACTTAACATACATTGAATTCAATTCAATGTATAATTTTGTCCCTATCAAACTAGTTTGGCAACAGTATATAACTTCTACACTTTTAAGGATAATAAGCATTTTATCTAAGATATAGTACTTTTATCCTTAGAAGCAAGGCCTCCAAAACAAGTTTTAAATACAATTTATCGATTTCTGCCATTCTAAAACATACTTAGGACATTTAGATGGAAAATTGTGAATCCTTAAGATTCAAAGTACTTTATCATCAAATTTGAATACCAACAACTTTTCTTTAGAACTGATACTTTTTTTCACAAGAAGTAGTAATTTAATATATTTCCAAAAAGTATTAAATCATACAAACAAGCTACATTTCCCTTGAATAGTAAAAAATCAACCAATGATGAGATACACATGAACTAAATATATAATAAAAGTAAAAAAAAAAAAAAAAAAATTAGGAAATTAACATTAGCAAGTTTAACAAATAAACAGTTACGCATCACTGTATAAGATAGTGATAGCAAAACAACATTAATAATGTACTAACTTTTCTTGAAGAGTATCTAGCTGTTCTTGGGTCCAATGAGATGATGATTTCAGCGCAGCAGAAATCTGTGATGCAAGAAACTTAAAACAATGACGACGAGGAGCATTATGTGGAGGATTATCCCAAATAGGAGTTGCAGCAACAATCTCCCAGGCTATTGTAGCATATTCTATCACATATTCCCATTGCTGGCTGCTAACAAGAACTCTTCCTTCTTCTAACAGTACTTTCTAAAAAACAAAACAAAAATAAATGCATGTGATAAAATGCAATTAATATTTGTCTTTTAAAACCTCATCCCAGTTCGCATAAATTAAGATAATTTGTTTGAAAATTAGGTTCAGAATCAATATGGTTGTAATATGCCTTTTATTAAAATTGTCAATGAAAAATTCTTATAACCTGTAATCCTTAAAATAGCATTGATTCTACTATTTTCACACAAAGTATTTGAAGGTTTTAACCTAGTCAAAGTAACTTTTATAAAAAATAATAAATAAAAAAATTAACTTTTTGTTTCTAGGAAGATTTATGTAACATTAATTAAATTTTTTTTTATACAATTTAAATTAAATTTGTATATATAAGATAAAATAAAAAGATAAACACAAACGATAGTTTTTACTCCTTTAGTGTGGTAACAGATACCTAATTTGTGTCAATTTAATAGGTAGGCTTAATTTGACTCCTAGTTTCAATTATGTGCTAAATCAAAACCAAATAGATTATGTAAACTATTTAACTAAAGGCATATAGTGGCAGTAGAAAAACAAAAAAAAATTTTAGAAATAATAGTACAAAATTATTTGTTACTTAGTTCAAATTACCTAGCCACTTCAACCTCTATGCCCTAGCATTACTAGGGATTACTCAGAATATATATTGAAATTTAAATGACAGAAAAAATTAAGGTCTACCTTAAAAGCCATAACGTGAGTAGATGCTCTGGAGTATGCCGGTGAATCTGTTTTTGATGTTAGTCTTGATGTAGGAAGGGATTTAAATATATTTTTCTTCAAATCATGAAGTTTGTCCATCACGAGTCTCATATCAGGTGCAGGCAGATTATGTCTCACATCCTAAAAACATTATATATATTATATATATATATATATATATACATACATACATAAACTAAAATAGATTTTCTTTAAAACTGATCTTGGTTTATATTTAAATATCATAAAACCAAGAAAAATTAATATAAAAAAAGTAAGGCAAACATATTTTGTTAAGAATATACCAGATCAGTTTTTCTTTTTTCTTGTTACTATATTAATAATAAAAATGTATTTATTTATTCTGGGACAAGCACCTTTAGAATAATACAAAGGGAAGTGACTTAAGCTTTGGTGCCTTAGACTACTAATAAAAAAATACAATGATAAATTATATTATATATTATATAATATGGAGAAAACTTTAATTTAAAATTTTTCACAATAGCAATACTTTTCCTTACTATGTATTTCATATATAGGTAAGTGAAATTAATAAGGAATAAGTACTAAAAACACAATCAAAATAAAAAATGTTGAGCTACTAAATGTATTGTGTCAATTACATAAACACAATTTCACGAGTAATTAAATACTATTAAACAGACCTTTTAAAGCCTATTTATAAGTTACAGCATAAAACCTACCTCTTCAATGTTGGAGTGTCTGCTAACAATTCCCTGTATTATTTCTATAAGTTGCTCTTTTGGGAAAGCCCTCAGAGCAATATTAAGTGGCCCACAAAATGGAACAATGGGGCGATCAGATCTCAGTCTTTTGCTGCCTGGCGAGCTTTTTACGCTAGGAGAAATATTCTGAAATAATAAGTATTTACTATAAAAACCTAATTATAAAGTAAAATGACTAAAAATTTTCATAATAATTTAAAAATTCAACTATCAAGAAATTGTTATGTAATAAGCAATTATACCCTTTTCTTCTCTGGAGATGGCGTATCTAAAGAATCGTTGAGAAGTAGTCTTTTACGAGGAGTACTCCTTAATACAATTGTGCTAGGATATTTAACAGGAGTTCTTTCTTTGTTAGGACTCATTAAAGGGATTCTTGCATCCATATCTGGACTCCAAGTGACAGGAAGTCTTCGTCTGCCACGCTGTGCTATCACCAATTCATCAGGAGACGGAGCCGGTGATACAAATGATGAAGGAATGTTAGGGGAACTCACATCAACTAACAAATTAGTCATTGCAGTTCCGTTCATTCTCACTGTAATATAAATAATTTTGGGATTAAAATAAACATAAAACAATACTTTAAACAGCTCTAATTTCAATACCTCTGAAAATAAAAGGAAAATATTAATAAGTCAAATAAAAGTATAAAAAGGGTAAGTGTAAAACTGCTTTAACATGTTGAATAGGGCAAATCATGTCCTATTTCAGTTTCTCTGGCTATTTTTTATTTTATTTTTGTTAGCATATTTATTTATTTTTAATAAACTTGTCTTCAGATCAAAGTTGAATGATTTTTATGATTGTTGTGAACTAGTGAACCCACTTTTGCTTTGCACGAGTGTAATTTGAATGAGGTGTCATTAAGTTTAAAAAATCTCTGTCTGACAGATGTAGAGTTTAGTGCTTTGGGAGCTATAATTTATCGTAACGAAAAGTGCAACTAGAAAGAAAATAAGTTTATTTTATGATGACCATTCATTATTATACTTCATCATCGGCAGAAATGAGAAATATAAGTTGGTCAACTATTTAAATTACATTCAAACATCTGTTTTCATGAAAAATAAATAAAATTTGAAATAGTTTATAGCAATGTTAGTTTATAGATTTATAACAACTTAATTACAATTAGCTTACAACAATTTTCTATTTACTTGTACGATTACTTTTATTGTATATTAACTTTTCTAAAACCTTGCGCTTTCCAACGGTATATTATACATTTATGTTATTACTTATATGTGAGGAATAATTTATTTATGACTTGTTTAAGGAAAAGCTACAATTAGAATGTATTTTACTTATAAACCTTCAGGAAACAATCCCCTAAATGATGTTGAAAACCTTATCAAAATCTATCGAGCCATTTAGAAGGAGTTAGTGGAAACCAAAATAGCGTTATCATTTTAAATATAGATGGATACTACAATTAACACAGAAAGTTATATATTCTACAGATTGAATCTTATTCCATCACAGAAAAGTTATAAGCTTATTTCAATCATTGTTATATTATAAACTTAACAATGTGCAAGATTTATGTAAACTTACTATGCACAGGAGTGCCAACCTACCAGGTTCATTATAAATCAGGAATGATTTATTATTTATATTCGGGGTATACGAAAACCAGCATCCAAAGTTATAATATACATGTATTAATAATATTTCTTATTTTATATTCTGTAATTTAAATATCAGAAATTCCATCAGTAAACTTTTTGCATTTATTTATATGTAATAAGAATGTTTGGGGAACTTTCAAGTTTGATTAATCTATTTTATTTTTTATCCTAAATTGATTGTAATTTTTTATTATCTTGAAATTGTTTTTCCTTCTTATATATATAAAGTGTTATTCTTATATAACCAACCACAATTGAGACACCTAAACACAAAATATTGATAAATAAAATTTTAAATTGTCAATAAGTTAATGTTATTAGCTACCCTACCTTGGTGTATTAATTATGAATAGTAAAGAAATAAATGTTTTTTCAGATATATATTGATTGGACAAGTAAATGTCATATCTGGCTGCAGTGAGAGACAATAGGGTTTAATTTCTAGCAGCAATGCTAATTAAATCCAAATATTGTAAAATTTCAAGTGTTATAAAGTTTGATAGCAATAAATTTCTGCAAGAGAAGTTTTTTCATTAATAATATGCAAAGTGAACATAATAAAAGACTTTCATCACTCTGGTACAGAATGTTTCAAACAATTTTTTTTTTTTTAATATAATAAAATAACCTTTAAGATTTGAAAATTCAATATTTAAATTTTGTGTCAGATAACTTGTATACCAGCATAAATCAACAAGAAAAAAAAATAGAAAGAAAATGGAGAGGAGAGGAGAGAGGGGGAGGGAGGAGAAGGAGGGTAAGTTTAACTATATTCTTATGACTTCAGTTTGTTCTACTCAAAATCCTGTAAGGCTATATTTTATTTTTAACTACATTATATACAATGTTTTGAATTCATCCCAGAATGCACAATTCTAAATTGAGCATTATCAAAAAATCATGGTTGATAGTTCATTAGATAAGGAGCTTGAGAGATAATATAGATAAATTACTCTGATGCATAAATAATAACCTCAAGTTTATCATGGGGTCCAGGAGGGTGATGGAATTTCTTAAGAGACCAGGAGAGATACACATGGATAAGTTCCCTGCAGCACTTTTACCTAACTTAAAACCAGATAAAGTCTTAATAATACCAATCTGGTTACTTACCATTATTACGGTTATCAGAAACTGACAAAGCTCCCATTCTGGCAGGAATTTCTACTAATGCACTTCGTGTTGTCCTTCTGACTGGCAATTCTGGGGGTGGAGTTTCCATGTTTTCCCTTGACCTAACAAAAAATCATAAAAAAAAAAAAAAAAAAAAAACATGTAAATAATGACCAATTTTTTTTATTTTAAGCTGAACATAGTAATTATCAAGCTCTTCTGTTTCATAATGAATCTTTCTGCAGAGTAATCTTTACTCTATGAAGCAGCCATTTATTGTTTATACCCAAAATGTTGTTCATACTAAACATTTCTATCAGAAATGGAGAGAAAACAAACATCAGCAAAGGAAAAACTAAATTTCTAAGGCAGTGAATTTCAAAATTAGTACGTAATTTTGCTTATGTCATCTATTTAAGTCCTGTAATCAACTATTCCTCAAAACAAACAGAATACTTCTTTAACTTCAAATAAATATCCCTTATAGATTGGTTAAGTATTTTTTCACCCAAACTGAAACAATACACTAATAAAATAGAAATGACTGTACAAAATAGGTGCTTCACCAGTTAAGTACTGTAATCAGCTTTCAAATAGGGATAAATACAATACAGCAATATCAATACAATACACGATCATTTGAAAATGAATGCATTGAAAAAAATAATAATAAAACAACACTAAGACATGGAGCTAAAATGTTCAACCTAAGCATAAAAGAAATATTATATACCAACAATTAACAAATTTGAGAATTCACTAATTCACGTGCATTATATTAAGATGAAACACCATATACATTAATGAGCAAATTTTAAAAATAAAAGTGCAAAAGAATAATTTTCAATCCACACATTTAAACCACCATCCACCACTAAACACAAAATAAAATTCTTCAGAAAATTAAAATCTTAATTGCATTATGTGATAAGTTCTAAGAATTCACATAGTTTAAATACTGATTAAGTATTTATAAAGCATAATAAACTACTAAAATAGTAAACAGTGTGTCCCAATAAACTTGATAAATTATAAATAAAATGTTAGGAGCTGCTTCTGGTATTCCTGAACAAATACATGTAAAAGCTAGAACCAGGATTAAATATTGCGAAAGAAATTAGGATTACCCTAAATGCATAAAAAAAAGGATTTAAAAATTAGAGTAAAACTAAATAATAATTAAATGAACCATGCATAAACCTACATAGCTTCAGCCATTAAAGATGCCAAGGGTTTTTTTTTTTCAATTCTTAACAGGTACCTAATAAACCTTTAGCATCACTTTAAATGCATATCTAGCATAGCTTGAAGGAGTACATCCTATTCATGCACCTAAGAAAGCAAGCTGCTTATAATGAGAAAATGAATGCTATAAATCCACGTATGTATTCCCGTTCTGGCGGGTAAGAACATTCCCGCGTTAATAGCATTACCTAGGTATTAAGCTTTAACAAAATACTTTAATTCCCAAAAATACTTCAAATTATACAATATAAATAAAAGCGAATTACCTCCTGAGTCGTTTATGAAGTTATGATGAAATGAATTTTGCTTATCAACAAAATTCCTCAAAACATAAACTCAAAGAACCCTTCAGAGCCAACGGGGGTGGTATTCCAATTCTAGGAGCCTTTTGAAGCCAGCTGTTGATGTCTGTAAACGGTGTTTTCGCGGGATAATGAGATCGAGGATTTTGATTGGTTGTTTCAGGCGGGGTTGTTACTGCCGTCATGATTTCTTCAGACAGCTGATGTGTACTTTAGTGAAGCCACTGTCCTAATTAACAATAGTTTATTTTACTTAATATGTTCGGCTGACTGATGTTTACGTAGATGTTAATGTTGCTATTTCTGTTTTTTAGCCGAAATCAAATGTAGGAATTGTAAATAGTGTTGTTTTTAAAAATATATATTCGCGTAAGTTCTTTTTAGTATGACTTTTCGCTTTTTGGAATTTATAGATGTTTGTTTTGTATTATTGAGTATTAATCTCTGTTTGGTTAATTTATCAAAATGTGTTATTTATGTGATATTGAGTTAATTTTTTAGAGTTCGCGTCTATTTTAAGATGTAGTTCAGGAACTGTTCTGGATATAAGAATATGGATTTTTCAATTTGATCTCTCCAGTTTCTTGTAATCCTTTAATTGCTGATATGAATGTTTTAACATTATTTATCTTATTCTATTCAACCCAATTTTTGGTCTTATACTTTATTTCTATTAATATGTCATAACATGATTGTTAGATATTTTGAAGGTGAACTTATATAATGATGAATTTATATTTTGATTTTAATGATTGTAATTGGTTTAGAGGGATGAATCTTAAGTAAAACTTCAGTATGTGATGGAGAGAGTGCTGAAGCCATTTCCCTGTGGAAATGTGTGTCTGAGTATGGAACCTGATTCTTGTGAAGGGGAGTCAAACAAAATTCCAATAGGTGGAAGAAGAAGGACCAGATCAACAGGAAGCTTGCGTATGTAGTTTTGGTGCCATGTAGTCTTAGTGATTAGCTTTTAGCTGTCTGACTAAAATAGGTATCAGGCGAGAACTCTGTTTGACATTTTGAAAAGGAAAAAGTGTTTTTTTTCTTCACTCTTTAATTAAACTGTTAAAACTACAAATAAATATGGCGCATGAGAGGCTAGGCTGAAAGCTTTTGAATTCTTATACAAAGATAAAGTAAAACAGACTGCTCATTATATTGAACCTAAATTGAAGTATTGGTAGCACAGCCTACTTCCTGCATAATTTTGTTTAATTTAAATATTAAAAAAATAGGAATTCCTTAGAAATGTGTCCTTTAGAAGTTATTAATAAAGAACAGCAAAAGTTCAGAAATTTTGTGATTTCTGGAATGTACCTATACATCCCAAATATAACTATGTTTATATATATATATATATATATATATATATATATATATATATATATATAACATATTTACATTTACATATATTATATATCTACACGTGATTTATTAAGTATATCTGGAAGTAGATTTTTATTAAGCAATCATTAAATGTAATAATCAATGTACAAACAATATTTTTTTTTAAGAAGAAATAAGTATTACTTTAGTCTACAGTTAGGTTAATTTAAAAAAATTGACCAACTGAATGAATTTACAATATTCTTATACCTCATCAATTTTATATTACATTATATTTTAATGACTAAACTGCTAAATTAGTTTAACATTCATTAATAATAGTTGGGATTATTTCTGGCTGTTTAAAAAAATTGAAGGTTCTGTAGTAGTGTATTAAATATGTTTTACCTCATTCGCACATGAAATTTTATTTAAAAATTGAAATTAAAAAGATTCTGTTGATTGTGTAATTAGACTTGATGCTTCTCATGTTTCCACATATCCTTAACAGAATTATTATCTGGTGGTAGAGCGGTAGTTATCATATGTTTCAAAACATCATGCAGAATCCATGCCTTAGTACTCTACTCTGTATTTTATATTTTCTCAAACTTTTCTAGATAGACTATCCTTTAGGTTACCAACCTATTTTAACCTTAGTCTGAAGGTCATCTGATACATTCTCTGCGATCCATACAAAATAACTTTACTATAATTTCTGAAGAAAATTCCCCTGTGATGTTTTGTCTTCCTAATTTAATACTTGAAGAATAAAACCTCCATATCATTTTAATCTTCTCACCTTGGTTTCTTACACTCTTAAATTCAAAATGTCAATTGACCAATTCATGTGCCTTGTTTGAAAAATCCTCTATCATCTGTGCTACCTCGTAATGAAATTTTCGTCCATCTTCTTCTGTTAGGTTTCCTTTCTAACCTCATTTAAACACCATTCATTTCTCCACTTTTTAAGTGATAAATCTTCCTCCCACATGCTAAAAATAAACTTCTATGAAAGTATGTAATTTTTAAATGTTTTAAAATTTTAATTCATTTGTATAATCATTGTTTATTTAGAACTGTGTTGCTTGTTTTTGTTTATGTAATTTGAAATAATTACTCACTGATTGACTGATTGGAGCTTTTTAATAAACACAACAAAAAGTACATGGTTGGTAACACCATACCTCTACAACCCATGAAGGGTCTTGGGCCCAGTACATATAGCGATTACATGGTTGGTAACATTAAAGTAAATTAACGTTAATACACAGAGATGTTATGCAAGGTTACGTAGTTTAAACATCAGCAATAATCGATTTTACGAATAAATGATGTTTATACAACAGTTTTTACGATCCATTTAATGTTACCGCTTTTGTAAGCATTGAATTGATTAATTATAATGTATGCACCTTCCCATTTGACCAAAAAATATGAGCACTCCTTGTTTAGCCTGGGTCCACTGTCTTCTAGAATACTCTTCCAACAAAATTCTTGCTCTTTCTTCCCTATTCTCATTCAAATCCTGCCTCTTTTGATACCTTCTTCCTTCCCAAACCAATGTTAAATAATTTGAGTGTGACAATAAAGTGAAGTGAATAGTATTTATACTTCTCAACATCGATTGTGGTGAAGTTTATTTTTTTTTTCATTGCTATTTTATTTTATGTTTTCTGTAATATTGTGTGACCATAAAGCTGTAATTTTACATTTCCTTATCTATTTTGTTTTTTTAAACATAATTATATCATTTATTAATATTTTAATTTTTTATTAGTGTCTTTGGGCTAGTTACAACATTATTATTGAATAAATGTGATATTCTTAGGAGACCTTTTTCCAGAATAAATTTCCTTTTTTATTCTTTAATACTAAACTTTCATTTTAAAAAATACAGAATATCTTACTGTCCATTAAGTGTTTTGGATCTGATTTTCTTTTAATATGGTTATAAACAGATTATCAGATGTTATTTTATTGTTTACTGTATTGTATTTTTTAGTTAACTTTTTAATTATGTATATTAACTTAAATTTTATTTTTAGCAGCTTATAATTGGAATAAGCATAGTGGTGAATCCAGCAGTAGTGTTGGAGAGTGGGAATTATCTAGAGAAATCGGGATGTCTAGTCTTCATCAGGTTAGTTAAAATATAATCTTCTTTAATAACTTCTCTTTTACTATTATATTATAGTTTTTCTGTAACCTTCATATTCCTTTTAATTATAGAGTGATAGTGATGACATTAGTGGAATTCAAGGAAAGGGGAGTTTCTTTCATCTACATTCCAGGCCTAAGCTTTGTCTGTTTCCGAGTATAGAGTCTGACTCAGTTAATGAAAACTTTTCACCCGTTCGACCTACCACACGCAGGTGAACATTTAAATGTGTTAACTAGAGACTTCTTTCAGTATTCATCCCTGTCCAACAGTGATTAGTGGTATTTATATCCTGTATTGTGAGTAATTTTAATATATCACCAAAAGGATAAGGTTAGTACATATATATATTTAATGAACTGGCTGATTCAGCTTTTGGATTAATAAAGCAGGTGATACATATGGGTTGTTAATTGTTTTTCCTACCGAGACTTCCATTGAAGTGCTAGTTAGTTTGGGTTTTATTTTATTTAGAGCTCTTTATATTCTGTAATGTCTTTAAGTATTTATATTATTATTTTCAATAATAAACCTTTGTAATTGACCAAAAAAAAAAAAAAAATTTGTGCTTTATCAAGGTTTTCAAAATAATAAATTTTGTAGTGCTTGACAAAAGTGGTACCATAAAACATTAGACCATAAACAAAATTCTAAAACATACATATCATCTATAAACCTTTTTCTCACAATCTATAAACAACTGCCTAGACACTAAAAGTGAGTTTTATAATTGCCAATGATTCTCTACTAAGAAAAGAACGTATAGAGGCTTCTTTTAGACTGATGTACTAAAATGACTTGATTGTTTAAAGAGATGCAATCTTTAACCATTATGAATATCTTGATATGATTTAATATGGTTGATTTAAAATATTGAATAAACCATCAAGTAAATATAGCTTAAATGATTTTTATTCCATTTTTTTTTTTAAGTACAAATGTTTTTAGGATCATTTCAAGATTGATGTGTAAGTATAAGGTATACATTTAATACTATGATGATCTTTTTAAAGAATACCTGGTAATGAGTTTGATAACAATGCATCAGTGAGTTGAATATAAATATTTTGTTGAATTATTTTGAATGACTGGATAATTGTTTTGTTCGATTTTGGAAATGGTTAAAATGTGGAGATTTTTTTTTTTTTTTTTTTTTTTTTTTTTTTTTTTTTTTTTTTGCCATTTCAGTTTAATGCTTTACTAAGTTGTTGATGGTCGTTTAACACATAATTTATGTTGTATTAACCAGCACCTCTTCAATGTTACGAATGAATGTTTCATTTTTCACTCAATGTAGCATGAGATTGTTTGAACACAGGCTTCATATATGTGCTCATTTTCTTTTGGGGTTGCTTTACCCTTATATTTCAAATTCATTTCCTTTTGTAAACATCATCAATTAATTTTTCTAGAGCTGCGATGCATTTACTTGTGTCAGGCTGTATAAATTGCTCTTTAATTCAAGTTAGCTTCCATATCAGTATCTCAGGAAATACAAGGTCTTGTGGCTTGAAATTTTATAGAGGCATACATTATAGGTGAAGAGAGAGTGTTAAAATAGTTGTTCTGTCATATTCTTTTTCAAATATGACAGAACTACAGCCTAAATCAAATGACTTTACTTGTATATTTTAAAGTTTCCCAATGTTTGTTCATTATTTTTATGAATTAGAAGTTTTTTTTTAAATAATAAAGATATTTATTTTTATTAACATGCCTCTTATTATACAGTGAAATAAGGTAAAAAAAAAAAAAAAGCTAAACCCGAAAATTGAAAAACAAAATCTGAAACCTGAAAGAAATTATTTGGTACCCTTCCCATATTAAGCAGTAAATATTCCGCAATTGGGTTGTGTAGGAGGGAGGGGGAGAATCAGAAAAAAATTTAATTTATCCAGTTTTTTTTTGTAAATATCTCTAAAAGTTTTGTTTGTTTGTTTGGGCTTTAAGGCGTAAAACTTTAAGGTCATCAACGCCTGTATCTCTAAAAGTATTATCTTTATTAATAACATTATTCTATACAAAATTAAAGTACTTTAAAAATGATCAAATAAATGTTTTAGCTAAAATGAATGGTTGTGGAGATAATGAATTGGTAATATACAGGGGTTTTCCTCATGTAGTAAAAATTCCTATAAACTCCATGACATATGAGTGTTCAAGGGCAACTGCAGACTTAATTTCATTGTTTAACATTTTTTATCGTAGATATGATCAATCACAATTAATATACAGTTAAATTCTCATTCAGTTATGACTAAAAACATAATTAACCATTGTGGTAAGCTTGAAAATTAAAAAATAATAAATCCCAATACAATAGATGAATTTTATTTTTTATGTTTTTAATTATATAAGTTATACCAAGAAGTACAAAATCCACCCATTATAAGATGTTTATTTATTTTTTTTTTTTTGCTTCACTGAGGTGTAAATATACATTTTTTTCCCATTTTCATAAAATGATTCAATTTTTATTCACACTTTACAGCTTACACTATCAGCGTCCTAGAAACGTAAATATAGAACCATTTAGGGATAAGACCCCTGGGAGTTCACATTACTCCAAAATGGACCTAAAATTTTTGTATTTTTTCTATTCAACGCTCAATATCTAAATACATACCAACTACGGAAAAACAAAGTAAATTTCTTTTAAAAGTACATTAAAATTTCTATTGGTGGAACCTGATCAATTTTCTTTATGTTTTGTAGTTTTCCAAGATAATGCTTTTCAAAGTACTCTTTTTTTTTTTTTTTTTTGCTAAATTGTTGTATCACCATTTCTCATTTTTTTCATAATATTCATAAAAATTGTTCATCTCTACGAAGATTATGAAGATAAATCGAATTATGACTGATCTTCGTAACTTCAATTGTAGTTATAATAGGAATCCTTAAGTTTAATAACTATCGTATCTCGTAGTTTAATTATAAACTTTTTTCTTTCTAAAAATCGAAAAACAACATTTTGCTGCTTTAATGTGTCAAATTTCATTGAAATCCTACAAAAATTATGAAGATAAAATAAATTATGGCATATTTAATTAGCTTCAATTTGAGTGGTAATAGAGATTTTTGCGTCATCTAGTTTCTGAGATTAAGTTTTACCAGTAAAAACTTATATTTTTCAAAAAACGACATTATGTTATTTCATTGTGTAAAATATGAAAACTGTACTAAGGCTATTATAAAGTAAGGTACATCATAGCCCGATTAATTATCTTTGATTTGAGTGGCAATTGACATTTATAAGTTTAATATTTTTCGAGATAAAGGTCATTAAGTAAAAACTTTTTTCCCTGCTAAAAATCAGAAATCAATATTTTATTGCTTCATTTTGCCAATTTATGCAGCATATATTGCCCCTTTAATATCTCAACAACTATTCATTTTAGCGAAAACATTTATATAATAATTTTTTAAGTTATTTTAGTGTACTTTAATTTTGTACAGTATGAAAATACTACTTTTTGAGATATTCACAAAAAATTTAAATGTTTTCTGATTCTCCCCTTTCCCTCCATAAAACCCGATATGGAAACATTTGGACTTTTTACCAGTTAATGAGGAAAGAGATTTCTGACAGGTTTCAGATTTTTTTTTTTTTTCAATGTCGGGTTAAAACCTAATTTTACTTAACTATTAGAATCAAGATATAATTATTCCTGGACGTTTTGGAAATTCTATGTCCTCCTCTTCGGCCCTTTAGCCCTTACATTTATTGGCAAGTTCAATTTACATATTTATTGTTGAGTTTGGCCAATGTCTACCATGAAATTTACTATGGTGTTTATTTTGGATCCATCTGTGACTGTGTTGCTAGTGTGCTAGTCTCCAAAACCAAACATTCTGAGCTCGAATTCTCCCTTTCCATCCAGGACTTTTTCTAGCATACAATTAAAGGAGGATTCATTCACAACCTTCCCTGGGGATATGAGACTTGTCAGCCAACTGATGGCCACTCAAGAAAGTAGGTGTAGGGAGTGAAGACCCTAATCTATAAAATGCACCATGAATCGCGATGTAGTCTCCGAGGAGGCTACATCGCATGGCCAAGAACCTACATGGTCTATTGTGCCTACAGAAAAAAAGTAATTTTTTTGTTTACTGGCAAGTTATTTTTATGAGACAATATATAAATTTGAATTACAACAAAAAGCTTTTTTTTCTATACCTTTAAGAATGTATGTAATTGTTGTTTTGACACTTGTGAAACCAAATTTAAACCATTTTAACACAAGTGGAATTTTCGTGTAGTAGCATTATTAATAAAGTACGAGTTTGAGGAAAGAATAAAATCTAAAAATGTTAGAACTGTGAATTTATCTTGCTGTACTGTAAGCAAGTTTTTTTTTTTTACTTCCATTTACTATTTTACTGTAAATATATTTGACAAAATTAGTTTGTAATTTACAAATTTTATTTTATACATAGAATAGAAAAGAAACTTTATTCTGGGACATTGTCCCTTAAGAATAACAATTATGAACAAAATAATAAATTATAATTGGCCAAAAACAATACTTAGGTAATTAATTAGTAGCCGCTATATTTGTATTATTGAGGGTGTGATCTGCATAACTCCTTGCTTACATTTCGCGAGAATCTCAGAACTGAAAAACTATTTATCACCATTAAAAAAATTAGAAGTAAAGTATTTTGCAATTTACAGCTTCAATTATTTTCAAATTTAACAAATCTGAGATCAAATTGCCATTCCATTATTTCTTCATCATCAATTTCGCATCTGTACATAAATTTAACAGGTTAGGTTATGAGTATAATTTAAAATACATTATTTAAATTTATTTTTTATATAATCTTCAAATTTCTTCTGTAATTGTTTGGGTTTCGATAGAGTGTATTTCTTAAAGATATTTCAGTGCAATTATTACAAATGCAAGCCATAAATAAACATGTCAAAAGCTATTGATTTTTAATATTAAAAAAATAAAAAATTTACTGCTGTGGTTAAAGGAATTGGTGTCATTTTTACAAAACTTTTTCGAGTTGTTGCTGTATTAAATTGGCTAAATTCGATAGTTTAGTGTAATGGGAGATCAATATTATTTTGTATGATTTATAAATTTAGCTTGAATTGACTAAAAGAGGTTGTTACATTTCTCCATTATATTTATCTTCCTGCTCCTTGTATGCTCTCTTGCTGAAATGCTGAGTTTAAGTGACATGCTACTCCTGGTGACTCCTTGTTTTTTTAAATTAAATTTTATCTAAATCAGACCTGACCAATTGAGACGTTGATTTCCAAAAGGTACTATATCCATTCTAGGAAATTTTACAGGAAGCGCGAAAATCTCTCATTACTATATTATTAAACTAGCTAATTTGGGTCTTTTTGCCTTAAAATTTAGAATTATTTTTTTACAATAATAATAACATCATATTAAAGTTATGAAATGATTTTTTTTAGAATGATTTGGAACGAAAATAAATGCGTAATTAGTACTTTTAAAAAATGACAGCATTTCTAAATCGTGTTTTTTAAGGACTTGAGAATTAATTAGATAACATCAAATAGTATATTTAGATAGAACTAAATGATGAGAATACAAATATGTAAAAAAATCAATTTCGTAAAAAATGTCCTTTAGTACCTTTTGGAAATCAACGCCTCAATTCATGACTCACCATTTTGCTACCAGAGGGCAATGTATGATTCAATTGACATTTTTTTCTCTTTGTTGGTATACAACAAGTTTTTAAAGCATGTTTATGTAAAGCATGCTACTTATGTAAAGATTTGTGGAAGTTAAATTGATTGATTTAAAAGTTAATACTATTGTCCTATTACATGATCTAAACTCTCTAGTTTGGGAAATTAAATGGAATTGGTTTATCAAAATAACTGATTTCAGTTCTTTTACCTCTGATATTCCAACAAGTTTTTATTATTAGTATCAAACCTCTACTTGTATGTGGTTTAACCCAAACACAACCTCAAAAAAAAAAAAAAAAAAAAAAAAAAAAAAAGCCTATTTATAAATATTGTTCAAGAAACAGTACTTCTTTGTCAAGCCCTGAAACCTAAAACGTAATTGGGTCATAGTTATTTTATTCTTGTTTAATTTATTTTTTTGAAAAACTTATAATTATGTTTGCGCTAGATTACTGTTCTGTGGGTCCTGGGTTCAAACAGGCTATGACAGAATATTATTTATTCTGATAATTCAGCCAGGGGGCGACCCTAGGGTATGGAGACCCTCCTAGGGCAGACCCAGCCTCCTTATAGTGTGTACTTGATTGGGGAAAGCCTGGCGGCAGAGCGTGATCTAGGCCTAATCACCTCATTACACGTTGTTGGCCTAGAAACAGTAATGTATATGTACTAAACCCAAGACCCTTCTTGGGTTGTAGAGGCACAGTTTTTTTATTTTTTTTTTATGTCACACATGGGTTTTATTTAAATTAATTTTATACTGACCACAAACCAGTCAATTTTTTTAAGTCCTTTCCTGTCTCTACAAAATACTATAGGGTGTTTATGAATTAACTAAATCATATGGGGTCACCTGTAGCATAGTGGCTAGCATAACATCCTTCCATACCAAAGGTCATGGGTTCAAATTCGCAGTTGGTCCAAGAATTTTTTAATGGGAGTAAAAAATCTTTTGTTATGCCGTCCTTCAGTGGGGACGTAAATAGGAGATCCCGAGCATGTTCAATTTCAGGTATTCGTTTAAGATCCCTATCCTTATTAAACCTGAATCGGCAAAATTTAGGACTTTGTAGCATCTTCGATTAGCCACAGTAGCATAAAGTGAAGTTAAATAATTAAACTAACAAAAATACTATGACTTCCTAAACAATATATATATATCTTTGGTTCATGTCTAAATAAATTGATATGGAATGTTCATAACCAGTATTTCAGCTTAAAATGCAATTATGTTATATTTAGGCTTTAGAATATTTTAGATCTGACTTT
The DNA here is from genome assembly GCA_023052935.1 of Piezodorus guildinii. Lineage (NCBI taxonomy): Eukaryota > Metazoa > Arthropoda > Insecta > Hemiptera > Pentatomidae > Piezodorus > Piezodorus guildinii. Next base: position 132,123,809 of record CM041292.1, on the reverse strand, counting down.
AAGTCTGGAAAGTTTTATGTTTTGGGGTAAATCCAACCCCTGCTATTTGTTGCATCCTTATTAACCTTAATGTATTAATAACAAAGATAATCAAGGAAGGCTTTGAAAATACTGCAGTGTTTTTTTTAAATTTTATTTGCCTATTTTATTTTTTATGCTTAATTTTTCCTATCTATACAGTAACTAATCAATTTTTTATTTTATTAATTTTAAATGAGCCAATTCTGGTCGTTTTGTTCTAAAGCTTTTTCAATTCTGATATAACACAGCTTTCCTTCAATGTCTTTTTTTTCTTTTTTCTTTTTCTTTACTGTTTGTTTTAATACATCCACAATTCCATTTAGTTCGCTTGCTTTTTAACTATTATGCATTTGAAAGGCCAGAGGTTTGATGACTGTGTGTTGTGTTGCATTGCCTGAAGGTCGAGGGGCTTATTCAAAGTGTTGCGCAGGAAGAGGAAGCTCAAGAGGATGGCCCTGGAGATGTCTGCTTCAACTTCGTCAAGGGGACCTGGCTATACTTCTGGGAAGAGAAAAGGATTATCAGGCATGCTCCTAATTGTGAAAATAGGTATTTTAATTTTTGTATTTTCAATTTCTAAAAAATATGGTCTATGTCTATGTATCGTGGAGTTAAAAAAAAATATTACAATCAAAATATAAAATTGCTAATTAAATGAATAATGCTTAAATATTCAAAGAATATCTTTTCTATACTCTTACATTGATAATTAAATGAATTAATAAACACAGTAAATCTTATGATTTTAATAACAGATAAGGTCAAATTTGGATTTGGAAGTATAACACCAGTAAACTCTTGATGATTGTAATAGAGCGAGATATTGGGTCAGAGGTGGTAATTGTTTCTCTGAATTTTGGTTTGTTTGCACTTCTTAATTCCAGAGCACCCGATTCTTATAATATGGTTTATTTGAATTTACTCTGAGTATGATTCTGAGAAAGTTTATAATCCATAAAGAAACAATAATTAATATTAAAATTGAATATTCAATAGTTGACTGTGATAAGAATATGAAGGACGAGATGGTTCATCTGGCAGTCAAAAAAATATAAGAAAATAATGATAAAAACTACTTGAAACCCACCCTTTCAACTCACGTTGCAGGTCTTCATCAGGGCTAAAAAAACAAGGTACAGCGTAGGTATTTTATGATAGCAGAAAAGAGATAAAACATAATTAAAAGTTGAGTAAATTGATAACTTAAGAACAGAAAAAAAAGCAATCAAGACTAAAAAAAAAAAATATATTTAATATATCAACATTAGAAATTAGAAAAATAAAAGATAAATATAATTTAAAAAAGTATGCAAGGTAACATGAAGTGAAGTGAAATAAATGAGCTTTGGCATCTGGCTTTTACCTCACTTCATGTTACCTTACATACTTTTAACTAAATTTATCTTTCATTTCTCTATTTACTTATGTAGACATCTTAACTATTTATTTTTTAGTCTTTATTACTATAATTTTCTGTTCTCAAGTTATCAATTTTACTCAACTTTTAATAATTTTGTATGCTCTTTTCTGTTATCAAGCACCTACACTGTATTTTTAGCCCTGATGACCCACATTGCGGGTCTAAACGTTGGTTATGAAATAGTTTCTCACTATTTTCTTATATTTTTTTTTTACTTAACCCGAACCATCTCTTCATTAATTTTATTTTTCAAAATAAACATAATTATTTAAGTATGTTTCCCTTAAGTAAGATTATAAAGACAATTATAGTCTTAAAATTTACATATTACTATGTATCAACCGCGTCTTTTCTAAGGCAGGGATGACTCCGAAACTGGATTAAATTAATATATAAATTTTTGGTTCTTATTATATAGAACTATTGAATTTTGTTTACTAAGGTATCATATTTATCAATTCATTATTGGGATCAGGTGGCATCAAAGGGAATAAAGTAATTAACTTATAACATACATATATTTATAAAATAATACATATTATTACACATAAAAACACATAGTAAGGCATTGTTCATTATCGAGAATACTGAGGGTTGTTCAGATTTACCACATAGTATTACATGAAAAAGGCACCTTTGGACATAACTGCAAAATTCTTACCTGGCTTGACCCCCGACTTCCTTCATCTTTGGCTGGACTTCCAATTCTTTTCCTGTCCGGGCTAAGACTCCCCAGGTAGAGGGCTATCCCAGCTCTAGGGATGGAGGGATGTATTTTTTCCATAGCCCTTCTAAGAAACATTCCTGTTTGTAGCCCAGAAACTGTTCTATTTTAAATGATTCAAAATTATTTCTTTTCCTCCCAGTATTCTCGATACATAGCATTTATCGAGGATTAATTGCAGACGATTATGAAGCGTTTAGGGTACTTTGTAACTTGACACAAACAACAGTTAGGCGTGCGAAATCCATTCATGAAGCCCTGTCCTCTTCCCCTGATTCCAAAACCAAATGGCAACTCCTTCGTAAACTTTCCCTCTGTAAATGCTTTACCTCATCAAGTTTCTCAATATCATCTGACGAGCTAAACTCATACTTTTCATCTGATTCCTCCAATATTACCCCCGCCTCCTCTACCAACTTTTCTCTCACACCATCATTTAATTGTGATCATTTTTATTTCTCAAATATTTCTCCCACAGACCTTATTTCTTCCTTAATGAAATCCTATACCACTTCCATCGATTCTGATGGAATACCCGTCAAACTGTTAAAATTATGCCTACCTGAAATCCTACCATTTTTTCTTTTCATTTACAATTTCTCCCTCCAGAACTCTGTATTCCCTATTTCATGGAAAAAAGCCTTAGTCCATCCTATCAACAAAATCCCTAACCCGATATCACCTAAAGTTTATCGCCCTATCTCTATCCTGTCTAATCTCTCCAAACCTCTAGAACGAATTGTACAAACCCAAGCAATCACCCCTTACCAAAATCACAAGTGATATCCACACCCCAATGGATGAAAGAAAATTAACTGTCCTAATGCTCCTAGACTTCTCCAAGGCCTTTGACTCCCTGAACCACTCGATCCTTTTTTCCAAATTAAAATGTTTATCCTTTTCTAATAGTTCTATTCAATGGTTCCAATCTTTTCTTTCCGAACGTTCTCAAGCAGTTACTGTTCCTAATGAACCCTTATCTTCCTTCCTAACTCTATCCTCTATCCTCCTTGCTTAAGGTTCGAGTATTTCCCCCTTCTGTTCAATAGCTATATCAATGACCTCCCTAATTCAATTTATCACTGTTCCTACCACCTTTACGCTGATTACCTCCAAATATATCTACCCTTCCTTCCTTCCGAATTATCATTAGCTTTTGCAAATAGTCAGGCAGACCTAGATAGGATCAGTGCCTGGGCAAACCTGAATAGTCTTAAGCTTAATCCTATGAAAACCCAGGCCATTTTAATTGGTTCCAATTTCCTCCTCATTTCTATCATCACACTTCCTTCTCTTTTGCTTGATCATCACTCTATCACCTTCACCTCCTCCGTCAAAAATCTTGGTGTAATCATTGACCAAAACTTATCCTGGAAACCCCATATTGCCCAAATTTTCAAAAGATCGATCAGCACACTAAAACTATTTCAGCGGTCCCGTCACCTTCTCCCACAATCCTCCCAGAAGCTCCTTGTATCCTCTCTTATTTTCCACCATTTTGACTATAGCTGTGCGGTATATGGTGGCCTCTCGAGGTTGCTTGAGGGCAGATTGAAACGAGTCATGAACTGTTTCTTAAGATTTGTCTTCGGTACCTCTAGACAGTCACATGTGTCCCACCTCTATGATGAGTCAAATTGGCTATTTCCCTCGATTCAAAGAGAATATTTCCTTAGTTCCTTTCGATATCAAGTCATCCGCTCCCACCGCCCCTCTTACGTTTATAGTCTCCTGCAATTTAAATCCACAATCCATACTTAGGAAACCAGATCCCGTCTTTCCGACCTCTATACGCCTTCCCATAGAACCAAAAAATATGAATTTTCCTTCTTAGCCCGGTCCACTTTCTTCTGGAATACTCTCCCATCACACATCTGTCATGCTCCTTCCCAATCTTCTTTCAAATCTCTCCTTTTTAAACACCTTCTTGCTTCCCAATCAGATGCCAACTAATTTCAGTACAGCGATTAAAGTGATGTGAGAAATGTCTACTCTTCATAACATAAATGATAGTCAAGTTTATTTTCATTTCTATTTTTAATTATTCTAATGTTTTTTTTTGTTTGTTAGTTCTATATTACATTTAGATATTACTGTATTTTTTTAATTTATATTTTATATGTGTTTTTTGGCCAGTTGTAGTCATTATTTTTTTTGTACATGTGTATTATTCTCAAGGGACTTAGTCCCAGAATAAAGTTATTTTTTCATTCATTCATTCATATATACCATTGTATTTTTATTTAGGTACTGCAGTGGTGGATTCAACAGCGGAAAAAGAAAGCGGAGTTCAAGGAGTATTACCGACCCTCCAAGAACTGTTCTAGCACTCCACCGACTTAGCTTAAGGGATGATTCCACTCATCCTCACAGCAGTTCTTCTCTCTCTAGTTCTGAAAGTGACACTGGGATATATACCAATGATGAAGGCCGTGAAGGTTTGTTTGTTATTTTGTATAATTTTTATTTTTGAAAGGGAGGGGTGTGGTCAAGTGGATAGTGCATTGATCTATTGTTCTCCAGATCCCAGGTTCAAATCCCGGCTGTGGCAGAATATTATTCTGTAATTTCAATTAGAGTTTCTCAAGAAGTCTTGAGAAACTCTCACAGAGTCAGCCCTGATAAAGGCCCACAATATAAGTTTTGTCTTATCGGTGTGTTTTCTTGGTGACCGCAACCCCAACCGTCTTCTCCTTCATAAAAATATTTTAATGCATGGAATATATAGTCTTATTTTTAGATTGTATTTATTTAATTATCTGTCTCTGTTACATCTATAATGTCAGTTTCACAATAACATTAAATTTATAATATAACATTTTACATATATGTCTTCTATTTTTATTATATAATAACATACTTCAGTATTTTTCGTTGAAGAAAAAACTCGACAAAAACATTACGGTTTAAAATTTTGTTCTTTCTTTTACAAAAACAAACAAATAAATTCTATATGTCATGTGAATATACAGTGTTTCAATTTAAAATAGTTTGATAGATAGAACAAAACAAATAAGATTATAACAAAAAAGAGTACTGTCAGCTACTGGTATCTATAACAGCTAACCTGTATTTCACCAGTTCAAGCTTCTTTGGGGCATATGATTATATTGTTTATGTACAGAATAAAGATTTAAAGTCACATTTGATTCAGAGAAGTATAGGACAAATAGAGATGTACATCACTCCAAGAGAATACTTGGAGTTTATATTTCCATGTGTTTCAATTACCAAGATAGCTTTGTTTTAATAAGATAATAAATGGGCCATACTTAAAGTAAGGAAATAAGTATGATTTCATTTTATTTGGTTTTTTTCACATTCAAAATTAAAGGTGCTAAAAAAATACATCCATTAATCTTAAGTTCAATGAATTACTATAATATTTCTAATTAATAAAATATGTTGTGATAAATGAATCAATATATTATAGGTGACGATGAACAGAGTGATTGGGTTGGGGATGGTGCTTCTGGTGGTCGAGGAGTATGGGAAGATTCTGATCGTGGGGAACCAATGGAAGATGATCTTCCTCAGGGTTATCGTCTTCTAGCTGAAAATCTTGTAATTATTTTTTCAGTTTTATGACTTGGGTTACATAGATTTATCAAATATAAATTGGTATAATTAATTGTAGCTACGTACCACATTAATAATTATTTTGGACTAATTAGATTGGTAGAAGTCATGGACGAGAAATTAGAGGGGGAAGAAGAAGGGTTCGTAGGACAGAGCCAGTTTTAGTGTTTTGACTTCAGCGAATGAGAAACTTTCAAGGTTTCTTCAAGATCCTGAAAAATCACAGTTAAGGTTAGCTTTCTTATTGTTATGCTTGCTTCTTTACTCATTATTATTTATTTTGATTTTTCCAGAATGATGACTACTATTTATGAGATGAAATGAGATCTACATCCAATAAGATCGTCATTGATAAAATTTTAAAATTTAAGATTCGGAAGGAGGGAGAATTCAAATTAGTAATTATTTAATTTGGAAAATTAAATACATTTTTAATCTCCAAAAGTGTTTTATTGGTGTCTAATAAACAAAGCATTAATATAAAGGTTTAAGTTTTAGTTTATTTTTATTCCTTTTAATTTAATAATTCAATGAAATTTAACAGTTACTAAATAAAATGCCCACATCCATTATTCGCTGGAGGAATTAATTGTTTTACTCCTTCTAACTAAGGATTACTTGTTAATAAACTATGGACAATAAATAATCCATTGTGTAGTAATTTGCAGCTTTTTTGATTTGTTGGTTTAATACGTTCTAAGAATTATTATGAATGGATTTTTCACGTAGATCCTTTTATAATTTTTACATTAATTTCTATCACCTTATTAATAAAGTCTAATAAATATCGTTTATATACTATTTCTGAAAATAAGAGTAATTTATATATATAGTATTATAATATAAAATACTTCAGTTATATTTCAAGTTTTAGAAAAATGATTATTTTACATATAAAATCACAAAAGTTTTTTTGTTTATTTATTTAACGCCACTTTATGCTACTATGGCTAATCGGACGATGCTACAGTGGGAGTCCTAAATTTTGCCTATCCAGGTTTTATTAGGATAGGGATCTTTAACGAGTACCTGAAGCACAGGCTCGGGACCACCTTTTAACATCCCCTCCGAAGGACAACATAACTAAGGATTTTTTACTCCCATTAGAAAATCCTAGGACCACCTGGGGATTGAACCCGTGACCTTTGGCATAGGAGGCTGTTATGCTAGCCACCGAGCTACAAGTGATCCCTAAAATCACAAAAGTTATTGTAGTATGGAAAACAATCCCTTAAATTAATAAAGTCATTGTTGTAATTCGTAATTTCTACTTCAAGATCATTTCATTGGAACAGATGTTTGTTCAGAAATTAAAGGGAATTTAAAAGAAAACTAAATTTAAACTTTAGTGTCAAAATGTAGGGGTCACCTGTAGCATAGTGACTAGCATAACAGCTTTCTGTGCCAAAGGTCACAGGTTCAAATCTGCAGGTGGCCCTAGGATTTTTTAATGGGATTAAAAAATCCTTAGTTATCCCATCCTTTGGAAGAAAGCGTAAAAAGGTGATCCAGATCCTATGCGATGTCAGGTACTCGTTAAAGATCTCTATGCTAATAAAACCTGGATAGGTAAAATTTAGGACACCTGCTTCAGCATTGTCCGATTAGCCATAGTAGTATAAAGTGAGATTAAATGAATGAACGAATTTTTAAGATTGATTTGAAATATATTTATATGAACATTAATTAGTAATGAAGAGTCTAATATTTAGTGAATGTCGTGTGATGAGTGCTTCAGATTTTTAATTTATAACATTAGTTAATCTCCTGTTGCTAGCAGGTATTTTGTAGTTCCTGTTATCCTAGTAAAGATCTTAAGTGGAATAAGATACTGTAAACTTTACATCCTTTATGTATTTGATAACTGTGCCCTTAAGAACTTTCTTTATTAGTAATATTGAAAAACTATATTATGATTTTAAACTTGGTTATCAGAACAAAACTAAACTGGATAATAAGAAACTTAGGGTGATCACTTTTGCTCATCTGAAAAAAAAATTCCTTATTATTATAATTATTCATTATTAATAATTTATTTGTAACAGCAGAAAGCTGAGTAACCTAAAATATGGGTGGTTTAGGGATCATTTTTTCAAAATGCTAGTGTCTTTATAGATTAAATGAAAAAAAATTTAAGCTGTGCTTTTTAATAAGAATTGCTTTATTTAGACACAGTAAAGAGTTCTTGTTTGTTTATTTATTTAATGCCCTTTACGCTAATGTGGCTTATTAGACGATGCTACATTGGGAGTCCTAAATTTTGCGTATCTAGGTTTAATTAGGATAGGGATCTTTAACGAGTACTTGACATTGCACAGGCTCGGGACCACCTTTTTACGTGCCCTCTGAAGGGCAGCATAACTAAGGATTTTTTACTCCCATTAAAAAATCCTAGAACCATCTGCAGATTTGAACCTATGTCCTTTGGCATAGAAGGCTGTTGTGCTAGCCATCATGCTACAGGTGATCCCATAAAGAGTTCTATTTGACATATACTAAAAAAAAAAACCCACAACTCACATCCACTACACAACTGCAGCTGATTCGACTGCCAACCATTCCTCACATGCCAGAGAATAATATCAATGAACTTTTTGAAGAAGTGATTTGATTGATGATTTTTTTCCTAGATTTTTATTCCAATTTGTATAGTACTAAATCTAGCAATGTTTTCGATAGTTCATTTTAGTATTGTTGGTTTTTTTATATTTTTCACTTATTGAATGTTGAAATAGGTGTGCCATGTCTGGTAGCTGGTAGTAATAAGTGGTAATTTCTATTGCATATTTCATTTTTACCCGTAAAAATGTTACATTTTCGAAACATTTATGTACAATAACCCAGGATTGAAAAAAGTAAAAAAAAAATAAAAGCTGAAACTTGGTACAAATTATTCATTATTTTTTATGTAATCAATTAATGCATTGGTTTTGTAAAGAAAGAGAGGAGAAGTTGAGAAAACTGAATTTTTGTTTAGGTTTTCTGTGAAAATCTCAAACCTTATTATGTTTATTGCAAATTATTACTGACTACTGATACTGATTTTATACACTTTTTTCCTCAGATAAATGACTTTAGAGATAATGAAATTTATGGATTTTCAATTTTCTGCTTTCAATAAAAATTCTCTTAAGCTCATGAATTGCGGTGCCCACTATCAACCTTAAGATTAAGTTAATTTATTAATGAAATATTAAGCGATTAATTCAAACTAAGTATTTATCTTTAGCACCACAATGTTAAAAACATTTTTATTGAAAGAGGAGAACCCATTAATTTTATCCTAAAATCTATTTGGGCGGAAGAATTTAAAAAATCAGTTTTCCCAATTTCTCGTGCTGGAGCATTGTAATAAGAAGTGTTATAAACAGTCATATTTGAAAGTCACTACTGTTTACACTAAAATAAGTGTTGTCAACTGCTGTCCTTTACCATAAAAAAATGAAATTGCAGCCTGCAGCAAATGTTTTAAATTAATCACTGGTGTCTTTGAGTTCTCACTGAAATAGTTTAAATACTTGTGGAATTATGGCATCTTCAATTAAATAAACATTTTCTTTTTAAACTTATAAGAACACAGTTTCTAAACTCTGCTAAGATAATTATATTTAAAAGTGTTGATCAGCTCATAGGTTGTGGCTTACATTTAGATCATTTTTTATAAAAAATAAGTGTGAAAAAATATTGATATAAGTAATTTATATTTTATTTATTGCTTTCGTATTTTAACTGTCTATGAAATAGTAAAAGCAAAGTAATCTAAAAAGACAGTTTAATTGAAAATATTGCACTGTTCTATAAATATATCATATTTAAGTTTTATAAACATGTTTTGCAGGTCATTTTATGTAGAATATATGATTTAAAAAGTTCCAATTTAATTAAAATGTAGTTTGAACTTAAAAATGCTATCCTTGAATATTTATCTTGAATAATTGTTTATTGTACAGATTACATCCTATGCGTGAGCAAGAAAGGCACCAGCTTGGTCATCTTGCAGATCTATATTCTCTCGATATGCAACTCTCTGAACATAATAAAGGTCTCACTTGTCCTATTTTGACCAAAACCAGGTATTTCTTTGTTGGACCTCTATAAATTTTTATTTTATTATTTTGCTCCACCAATTATTTCAGTATTATTTTGTTGTTATATATCTAACTAGCTGTTGCCCGTGACTTCGTCTGCGTCAATTTCTGTTATTATGATCTCGATTAAGAAGTTTTTAAAAGAATATATTTTAAAGTATTTCTACGTAAATGTTATTTTTAGTTTTATTTTCTTGTGGCAGAAGAACATACTGCTTTTCTCTTTGCTTTGCTCTGATCTTGACGATGAGACATATAGTTGGCAATGTGAAAAGCAGTCTTGACGCAAATCGATTCCTACGTGTTTAAATATTTTCCCCTGTGATTTAATAATTGTTACAGCAAAAGATAAATTACGAGAAATTGAATCATTTTAAAATTAAAAGGTAAATCATTGGAATTATTGGGATGTGAGGTTAATTTCTCCAGTATTTTCCACTGATTCTTCACTCCTATTGGTGGAAGTTCATTGGATGTTTATAATAGCCTCCATATTTTCCACTGATTCTTCACTCCTGGTTCACATGGTGTTATATAGCCTATAGCCTTCCTCATAAATGGACTGTCAAACACCAAAAGAATTTTTATAATAGAACCAGTAGTTCCTGAGATTAGCGCGTTCAATCAAACAAACAAACTCTTCAACTTTATAATATTAGTATAGATTGATGTGTATATTTTGGTTCACATTATGTTATGTTGCTTAAAAAAATATTGCTAATCTTCATTCCTCTTCTATATTTTGATCTTGTCAATATCCTACATATAGTATTAGTGTGTTGCTTGAAGAGGAGCCAGAAGTTGTGTGTTTATATGTTTCATCAATAGCTCCATGGAGATATTCAATTAAGCCTTTACTCACTCATGTTTACATTTTTTACTTTTAGCTTTGTAGAGGTTTTTCTAAGGGGAAATCGGGCTGAGTGGCTAGCGCGCTAGTCTCTCATGCTAAAGGTTGTGAGTTCGAATCCCATTCCCAGAGAGACTTTTTCAAGCATTAATTAAATGGGGATTCACTCACAGCCTCTCCCCCGGGTACGTGAGACCTGACATATAATGGTGGCCACTCATAAAATGAGGTGTAGGGAGTGATGACCCTACCCTATGAAATACTTCAAGAAACGTGAGTGTAATCTCTCAGGAGATTACACCGCGAGGCCAAGGGCCTACATGGCCTGTCGTGCCACTGGAAGAGCTTTTTCAAAAAAAAAAAAATTATATCGACTGTAAGATGCAGAACAAGCAAGAACAAAAAATTTTTGGACAAAAGTTACGTAATAATAATCTAGGAATGGTAAAGCCCATTGCTGTGCGATCTAGTGGAAACACTAATAAAATGAAAGTTAATCATAGAGGGGCCAAAATTATCCTTTTTTTTTATTATTTATTTATTGACAGTTACAACTGTATTGGTTAATACATCAAGTAAATGAGCTATGAGATAAAATACATGAAGGAAAACTGCCCATTGGCAGCACTCTAGTTGGTTATCTAAACTAGAAGGTCTCGGGCCATCTTTTTTTTCAGATGCCTATGAGGATTGCAGGAATGGAAGAGGAAGCAAGGATTGAAATTAGTGGAAGTAGGGTTTGTCATGAAAGATTGATACCTGGTTTGGGCCAATTCAGCAACATATGGAACATTAAGGTCTTTATGGATGAGTTTATTCGTGACAAAATAAGGAGTGTTGAGAATTTTGGATTGTAAGGATTGAAGACAGAAAGAATTTGATGGTTTAGTAGAGCCCCAAAGCTCAACTCTGCAAGTCCAGTAGGCCTTATAATGGTCTTGTAGATGAACCTTTTGTAGTTAAGTGAAAGGTTAAAGCATCTGTTTAGTAATTGTTGAAGTAACCGAGAGCAGTGAGCAGTTTCTAGTCGTTTCAGTCTAGTGTGCTGGTTTATCCTATTTAAAATAATAACATAGGATACATGTTAAAGAAGCAACATCTTTGGATTTTAATGAAAATAAACAATTCTTAAAAAACAAAAATGTAAAACTCTTTTAATTGCTTCATCAAACTCAAATATTTCACACTCTGGCTCAACTACCTTCTTTCCAGGTTTACGATCATCCACAACTGTCCTCTTAGATGGGCTTCATAAAAGCACCTTTCAGTCCCCTTATCACTGCTTGATTGTCTGCATACAATGCTGTATTTTAAGCAACTTCATTTTTTTTATAATGTGCTTTACAATCATCCCATGAAATTTTAATCTGTCCAGCCCTGATGCAAATGTATTCATTTACCTTCCTGTCCCTCTGCTAGACCGTCTCTCTTTTATCTTTTTATGACACTCTGAAATGCTTGTGTTTCCCTGTATGCCCAACCACAGCAATATTCCTATTGCTACACCAAAGTTTCTCATAAAAACCAAATACTTTCTCTTACTGTATATTTCATACATAGGTAAGTGAAAGTAATAATTCAAACATTAAAATTTGTAAATATTATCTTGAAATCAAGCACAAACATATTTTATAACTATTATACTTTCTTGTCATTTGGGTAGAGTATTAGACTACTAGTCTATTCTCGCAACCTTTACTAAACTTAGTAATGAATGAATCATAATAATTATAGTAATACTGTCCGAGGGCTTCCTGTGGCTATGACCAGATTCAGCTGTTTAGGCGAAATCAAAAGAAGGAGAAGGACTCCACCCAGTATCAATCCTCTATCAACAGGTAAAGTGAAGCTTTAAAATTCATTTGTATAAGTATTACATGCTATTCAATAATTTTAAATTATAAGTTTTGTCAATTATTGATATTCTGTATTAGATGTGGAAATGGGTGATACAGCAGATACAACAGACGGAGTTAGAGCTTTAAGTAGCCAGGATTCGAGTCTTGCCGAACCTCAAGGTCATAAGTCTAGTTAAAATGGATTAAATGACCAAATATAGTTGCAATAATAAAATAGATTCATCGATCATTGGCACTATATAAATGTAAGTGTAGGAAACTTATTTGATTTGATTTTTTTAAATACTTGATGAAATATGGTCTAAAATATAATATTTGTTATGATCTCATTTTAATTCTGGAGAGTTATATTATCTACTAAGGGTTGTGAAGAATTAATATTTTTAAAATGTTTTATATATGCTTTCTGGATATTGATTTTAAAAAGGCTTATGATTCCATAGACCATCAGAAGCTATATAACATCATGATTGAACAGGGAATACCTAGAAAGTTAGTAACCCTAGCAGAGATGTGTTTGTCGGAAACATTTCATAAAGTTAAAATCGGTCACAATTACTCCGAGAGATTTGAGGTGCGATCGGGTTTGAAACAGGGTGACTCCCTTTCACCTGTTTTGTTTAATATAGCTTTAGAATATGTCATAGAAAATGTGATGTGTACCGAGAAAGGGTTAAATATGGGTGACAAGATTCCGGTTTTGGGGTCTGCCGATGATTTGGTACTGCTAGGTGAAGACACGGAAACCATACAACTAAATACAAATGTGTTAATAAAGACCGGTAAACAAATAGGTCTCGAATTAAATACCGATAAGACGAAATATATGATTAGTAGCAGAAATGGTGGCGATCTTGATGAAATTAATATTTCAGGGCATACTTTTGAACACGTAGAGAAATTCAAATATTTAGGTTCAATGATAACAAGAAAAAATGAAATCCAGGAAGAAATAAAGTCCTGGTTAAAGGTGGGAAATGCGTGTTATTATTCAGTTGCTAAATTACTTAGCTCGCGGCTTCTGTCTAAAAACTTAAAGGTTAGAATTTATAAAACTATTATTCTTCCGACGGTTCTTTACGGATGTGAAACGTGGCCACTTACTTTGAAGGATGAACAACGGCTTAAGGTTTTCGAAAATAAAGTACTGCGTAAAATATTTGGTCCGAAGAGAGATGAGGCCACTGGGGAGTTTAGAAGGTTGCACAACGTCGAGTTTGTACCCTGTGAATATAATTGAGTTGATAGCATCGCGGAGACTCAAATGGGCGCGTAAAGTTGGGCTTGGTGAGGAACGGATTCCGAGAAAGTTGGTATTCGCTGAACCGACTGGCAGGCGTCCAAAAGGTAGGCCGAAGCGTCGATGGGAGGATTGCATTAAGGCTGATCTCGGGGGCTTGGGCTTGACCGGTGAACATTGGACGAGTATGTGCAGGCGAAGTTTGGTGGTATCGGCATCGAACCCTCGGGTTCGGTAAGCCTATTATTATTATTTATATATGCTTTATATTATCAATCATTCTGCACTTTGGGGTTCCTTTTTAGTTTCTGGTAAAGAAATGTGTCACAATTCTAGCAAAATAGAAAACTTGTGAATTCCAGTTTTATCTACATTTCAAAATGCATGCAGAATTATATTTTACTCAAGTTGTCATAAAATGTATTCTGATTTCTTGAAACTTTATATATCAATCACAACTCTATACCTTTGAAATCATTACTAAAAAGAACTATAAGATTTTAAATTTTGTTATGTTGCCTAATGGTTTGTTTAATTCAAATAACTGTTGAAATTTATTATATATGAGATAGTCAAGCTTATAATTAACATGGATTGAGGGTTTTTATCATATATAATTCTAATTAAAAAAATATGTATTTATTTTTTACTGTTTTTCTGAAAATTGTTGATTTGTATTTCTTCATGGCCATTTTAAAAATTTTTTTAATATGAATAACATGGAAAATAACATCAAGTTTGTTATAACTTCTAACTGGTAGACATCAAATGGATGAACTTGACCATCAAATGGGAAACTGTAAACTAATGTTCTTATTTTCTAAGTGTATTAATTTAATCTCAGAACAGCATAAAGATTGGTTTTTGATGTATCCTAATATAGACAAAGTACAAAAATTGATCATTTTTTTAAATACATTTTTCTTACTAAATGCCTAAACAGTTTAATAAAGGCTATTATTTTATTTCCATACTACTAACCTCAAACTGTGTCTTATTCCTTTCTTGTTCTTCTGAGTTCTGTAATTGTTTTCCAGCTAATAATTTGCGTATAAATGTGGTTAAACTTATGAAACTAATTTTTTTTCTGTGAGTACTTAATAGGTAATATTTTTCTCCAGGTATTGGTAAAATTGTTTTAGAAAACTTATCTATCTATAACTGTGAGTTAAAGGTTAAATGTAAATAACTTCATAACATAATAGTAAATAAGGTTTTGTTCTAAAAATTGTTTTCATTATATACCTTTTTAATTATATTTTCCAGGAAGCGAAATATACATTGAAGTCGGCTGAATTCAATGCAGGTTGTGATTTAGTTTTGTATAAATCTGTACGATGTATCTTATCTGTAATTGTTGCCTATTAGTATTTTGTACCTATATTTTTTTTAATTTTTTCCATTATTGTATTTATTTACAAAGAAAAAGACTTTTTAATTGTATGTGTAACCAGTATCCCATGAAGTGCTTTCATTATTAGTACCTATTTAGCAAGCTAATTTTTAAAATGTACATATAAATTTTGAATTCCATAATTTATAAAATACTGCTATTTATCTTTTTCACATTCCAGTGAATATTGGTGTTATAGCCTCCTTCTGTATTTAAAAAAAAAAAAAGTTTCTAAATTTATGTATTATAAATTTTTTTCCATTTATTTTGTTAAAAGATGCTCTGATTTAATTTTCTGAAATATAGCTTGTTTCTCATTCATTGTTCAATTTAATCGAAAATTGTAACTCATTGAACAATGTTTTTAGATTTAATTAGAATATGCAATTTATAAAAAAAAATAATCTTGTTTCCCTGAAATATATTTAAATTTAATTGCCTTAAAAATACAATGTGATACTATGAAAGAATTTATTGTTTACAATTCTTCTTTTCTGTTATCTCATCGGTCTGAAAGATAATTGCTGATATTTTTATTAGTAGGCATAATCGATAAGAGATCCTTATCATGTATGTATAACATAACATAACATGTAGAAGTTATTGGCTCATCGATAATAAATATGTTGTATGAAAATTTCAGTTTACATAAATATATTGTAGTAAGTCAATGATGTAAGTGCATAATAATCAGTTATAGTTTTCAGGATTGAAAACATTTGTCAAGGCTAAAAGTGGTTCAATTGAATAATCAGAGACATTTTTTTAAAATTGTGTATGCTATAGTAGAATTTATTTGTTATAAATACAAAATGTGTATATACATTCTTAATTAAATATGTACAATATTAAACTATACTTAACTAGGAAAAATTATTTATTTTTCGTTTGTTTTAGTTAAAATTAAATTTATCATTGTATTGATAAAAAAATGTGAAGAAGAAAAGTTTTTTTTGTGTGTTATTCAATAATCTTTGATGATATGAATTCGAGTCTGATTATATTTTTTATAAGAATTAAGGTCATTGTTTTTAAAAGTGTTATTTGTTTGTTTTTTTCTTTAAAATGAAATTATTTTTTTGAAATTGGATATTAACTCATTTATTATGACAGTTGTATTCTTAATGGATTTTCAAATTATGCATATTAATTATAATTTATTTTTTGGGTAGCGCAACAGGCAGAGTAGACTTTGTCTGTGCGATGTAGTATTCCTTCTATACCACTATTCCTCACATTTTAATTGCAATTTTCGTTATTTTTTAAGTTTTTAGTTATGAACCTTTGCTATAAAAAAATGATCTAATCTCGAAATTGAAGATTCTTTTAAATTCAAAATAAAATAATAAGTCAATATATTGAATCTGAAAATCTATTAATTAAATAAAAATAACTGTCCCCAGCTTTTCTCTTTTTGTTTGAGAATATTACAATGCCACATAAAAGTAATGTGGATGAACAAACCAGATTATGTTTTATACATAAATATTTAGAAATAGGAAAACATTGCACAATAATTTGCTAACTTTCATTGTCTAGAATCATTCACAAAGGATATAACTGACATTAAACTAGAATACATATTCATATAAGGTTTCTAACTGTGAGTAATAGACAGTTTTTGATTCTCCAACAAATATTCAGCTAAATGCATGCATTCTTTGGAGAGTTCAAATACATGTAGATATGAATTATGAGTATGCTAGTTTTATAACTTAGGTATTTGAACTCTACAAAGGTTTGTACATGAATCAAAAACTGTCTTTACAGTTAATTTTATTTAGATGATGAAATAACAGCTTTTAAATATTTCCTTACCTTCTTAGACTGAATGTCCAAGACTGATCCCTGATCTGTCAGAATGTATTAAAAGCTTATGATTAAATTCTGATTTATATCACATTTCTCTATTTTCAATTAGAAATTCATGACACCTAAAAAAAAAGTTCTGAACTCATATGTTAAAGATGCTACATTAAACAGTAACGAAAGAAGAGAAGAGAGAGACTTTTGAAAATCAGGAATCTATCTTACATTAATTAATGATCATCATAAAATACTTATTTCTGTTAAATTATGTAAGCTCTAAAACACAGATACACATTTGTTTTTATAAAAACTTCTTTTCTCCATCATTTGAATTGTATTGTATATTAAAAGTTTACTGCCACTTATAGTTTTAAATAATTTATTTATGATATTTTATAGGCAAACAGGTGATTTATTTACTGTTAAATATGTTGCATTATTTATCTTATGGTGTTAACCATTCTTTTGCTCATAGGAAGAAAAACATGCTAAGTCTCAATAAATTGTACAAATTAAGTTAAGATTTTAGATTTTAACAAAAAAAATCAATTTAATGCTTTTTGTGAATACACTATTTACAGAAAATTTTCTTTATGAGTAATCTATGAACATATATTTGTATACATCCTATTAAATCGACTAAAAAAATTTTATCTGTGTTTACTTGCACATGGTATTCTCTCCAGTTGTTTGAAACAGGTCACTGTAAAGTTGAAAACCTTAAAATCATAGTCTATTTCTTTCTTATAATTATAGTATTTGTACATAATTAAAAACATCACTCTCATGATTAAGTACTGAAAGTACTGTTGTAAAACCCACCCAAGGAACCTCTATGACCAAGAGCTAAATAAATCACAATTGACCAGCTATCTTTACAATTATTGTATTAAATATGAATGAACCAGATTTATAGATATTGTAATGTTCCAGCTGAGGAAACAGTTCCATTTTTGATAATTGGACATATCGTTGCCAAACAGTTTGTGTCCTCTAGTGCTTTTTCTGAGATTCAGGAAACAATGCTTCACCATCTTCTCAGTTCAATATGCTGGACAGCACACACATTGATGCTGATGAAAATTATTATATTGCTTGGAAAACTCATGGTTAAGTGTAGGTTATATTGGGTTGATGCAAAATTAATGCAGGTTTCCTCTATTGCAATATCTTAATTCCAATTGTGTAAACAAAGCTAATCCTAACATTGATCATTATTATACCAAAACAAACCTTATCTAATACCCTCTCTTTCACCATGAATTTGTTTAGTAAAATCGTTTTGTTCAGTGTGTTCAAAGGTCTTGAATCGAAAATGTCAAAGTGCGATTTTCGTCAAATTTATTTTTACGAATTGAAATTAGGGCGCAGCGCTGCGCAAACGGCTCATAATATTAATGAAGTGTGGGGTCAGGGGGCTATTAATGAGTGCACGGTGCAGCGTTGGTTCCAGAAGTTTCGCAGAGGAGATTTCGACCTCGAAGACAAGGAAGGTCGGGGCCGTCATCTTGCTCTGGACAACGACTAGCTTAGGTCAAAAGTGGAAGAAGACCCAACCAAAACCACACGAGAAATGGCGGCGGAACTCGGAACTCAAAAATTGCAACGTCTTTGCCCAGCATTGATGAATCGGAAGGGGCCGATCCTGCTCCACGATAACGCCAGACCACACGTTGCACAACCAACGCTTCGACGACTGCACGAGTTGGGCTACGAAGTTCTCCAACATCCGCCTTATTCACCTGACCTCTCTCCTACAGACTTCCACTTTTTCAGGCATCTGGACAACTTTTTGAGGGAGAAAAATTTTCAAAACCAGGACGACATTGAAAATTCTTTTCGTGATTTCATTGAGTCCAGGGATTCGGATTTTTTTTCTGGTGGAATAAGAAAGCTTGTTGAACGTTGGCAAAAGTGCATTGATTCAGATGGAAATTATTTTGATTAAATATATATGGTTAAAGTAAAGATATGGAGTATTTACAATACCTACTAAAAACCTGCATTAATTTTGCATCAACCCAATATAAAAATCCTGGTGTATGCAACACATGACTTTCACTTACTTCCGTTGTTAAAATCAATTTTAGAAGTTTTAAATACTTTTAGTGATTAAAATAAATTGTTAAAGAAATAATTAAATTGAGTTTGAATAGAAACATGTGTTTTCTTAAATTATCAATTATATTATTATCTATGACAATCAGTTTGTTTTATCGGGTTTTCATCACCCTCTTTTAACTTTTAGAATTTTGTGTATATAATAGTATTTTTTCTAAAATCTTTAGCTTTCCAACGGTATATTATACATCTATATTTCTGTTCTAATGTTCAAAAAAATAAAAATCACATAAAAAAATATTTTTGCACTTTTCTACTTAAGTTGTTTATCAAATTCGCTCAACTTGCATATTTAACCGTTATTTATCAATCCTAATAAGATAATGTGGCTGATTATTTTAAATCTACAAAATTAAAGATACTTTAGAGGTAGAAAATTTAAAATATCGGCATTTAAGCCCTGTCAGACTATTTCAATCTGAAAGAAATCTACATAATATTAAAGCTCATCAAATTTTACATCGATATAGCGAGTTTAATCAACATTGTTTAAGCCGTTTTTGAAAAAATTGTAACAAGGTGCAAAGTGCGTGGTATAAAATGGCTCTTCTAGACAGCTAATTTTCATAAAAAAGTTGCTGTAACATCTGGGGCATATAGTCATCTTAAATATGTTGTTTCAGTTTTATAACACTTCTTATTTTCGTGCTAGACTTACCACGGACACACAGACCTTTTTGTGGGGCTTGGTCATTTGGACTCTGGGGACCCTAAAACGTGTATTTCCGTTGAAAACTGGAATTTGAAAATTTTCATGATAGCAATACTTTCCCTTACTATATGTTTCATTTATAGGTAAGCGAAAGCAAAAACAGGGGGTTAAAATATAATTTCCTCTTATAGAAATCAGAGATCCCCTTATTCTGGCAAAGGACTGAACTACTAACAAGATGATGGTACTTTTTGAAGGAAATTTTTGTTTTGTGTAAGCGAGTTATGTACTCCAAAACTTAATAGATACAATTATTATTAAATTAATTACAAACAGAGATCTTGGTCTGTTTTTTTTACAAATAATATCAAGAAAACAATGTAAACATACAATCTACCATTTCAAATTAACATTTTGGAGTGATTATTGATATGAAAGATGAAGTAATAACATTGAATAGATGTAAATAACAATCTAATATTAATCAAATGTTTTATTTTGTGTGTATTTTAATCGGAGGAAAAGTTTATAGTCATTAATTTATGGTGATTCTACATATTGCATTTAGAAGTTTTTCAAAAGACATAGATAGATTAGAATTAATGATCCAAAACAACATTTTATTCAGGATAATTATACAGACTTTTTGTTCATTATTTATGACTGTAAAGTCTATTTATACAATCTGAAATTGAGTTTTGCTCTTAATCTCTTAACTTATAGAT
The DNA here is from genome assembly GCA_023052935.1 of Piezodorus guildinii. NCBI lineage: Eukaryota > Metazoa > Arthropoda > Insecta > Hemiptera > Pentatomidae > Piezodorus > Piezodorus guildinii. Next base: position 132,103,328 of record CM041292.1, on the reverse strand, counting down.
TTAAAAATTAATAGTTTAAAAACTGAAATAATGTATTAAATTTGATTGTGCAAAAACAAAAGTTAATAAAAATAATTTATTCCATCCTGAAGACTAATTGATTATAATTTCAAACAACTTTATGGTTCGTGCGCAATTTCTTTAGTTTCTATAGATCACACCTTACTATAGTATGCTGAACTAATAACTTTTTACATATTCAAAAAATAAAATTTAAACAACTCAGTACACATCAAACTAATAAAACAAACAAAAAGAATAATGCAACTAAACCCTTTAAAGTTAATAAGTATATCCCAGATTGGTTTCGATATTTTTATGTCATCACACTATAGGAAAGTTGTAGGGCCTACTGACTTAAAGCATATACATATTACAATTTTTTCTTCCATGAATCATAACAGGTACATATTATTGACACCATTCTTTTAAAAATATATTCCTTACTAATATAAATAACTTATGTTTGTTTTTTCTGATGACAATTACATAGTTACATCGATCAAGGATACAAGAGTCAGAAATGAGATTCTCCCGAAAGATTGAGGGAAATACAAGAAGAGAAAGACTACACAACAGTTAAGCCAGCCAACGATGTAATGAAGGAGAATGGACTAAAATGGTTTGGACATCTGCAAATGGGAGGGAATAGGATAGCCAGAAAAGCCTATCGAGTCAAAGGAGGTGGCTAGAGAGGAAGGAGACGGCCTAGAACGAAATGGGAAGAAGATGTGGGGGCAGGATGGTTGAGTGGGTTAGCGTGTTGCTTTGAACGAGCATTGCCTAACAACCACAGATGACCAAAACTTGTGACCAAATAATTACGAATTCGCGTCTCGGTGCTGAAAGGGAGGCCTTTAATCTAGGCATTTATCTCCCACCCTCACCCCCTAGCCCAAGAAACCCCTGAATAACCTTCAAAGGCGATGTAAGGGTGAGCAAAAAAAAATAATAAGACGCCTTGTGGGAAGACCGGCATAGGTTCTACATACTTCCTCTTCACACTGCATAAGGTGATTCAAGAGAATGGAGTATGATTCTGATTGCAGAACAGCAAACCAGGCGCTTCAATTGTAGTATCATCAATGAATCTTTTTTAAATAAAATACTTCTACAGATAACGCAGGGGCTAACTGAAGTGCACAGCTAGTGGGGCCTAACGTTAGACACCTGATAGCTGACTTTAAACCGGTGAACTCCCGGCAATGCGTTATCAGAGATCGAGGGAAATTCTTTAATTACTCTGTTTTCTATTGCCATGCTCCCACTGAAACTTCAGAAGAGCAGGACAAGGAGGATTTTTATGATCTGTTGGACAAAATAGTTAAAGCATCCCCTCGATATGACATTAAAATAATCGCAGGCGATTTCAACACTAAGGTTGGTAGAGAAACATTTTACGTACCTACCATCGGAAGGCATAGTCTCCATGAAACCTGTAACGAAAATGGCCAAAGATTAGTAAATTTCTCATCGTAGAATCTCGTTATAGGCAACAGTCTTTTCCCTCATAAAAGGATCCATCTAGGTACTTGGCGATCTCCGACGAGAATACGGTGTACCAGATCGGTCATTTTCTGATCAGCAGAAGACAAATCCTACCTTATGGATGTTCGAGCATATCGAGGGGCTCACATGGACACAGATCATTATCTAATCATAGCACGAGTGAGAGCCAGGATCTCGAATGTTAAGAAAATATGAGGACAAAGAATCAAGAAGTTTAACATATCGAAACTTTAAGATCCGCGAAAAAGTGTGCAATTTTTGCAACAAATTAATGAAAATCTGGCGAATAGAGCATATGCAATAGACACCAATGTTGACGAGATGTGGTCCGCAATTAAAACAATAGTATATGAAGCAGCCGAAAAAACAATAGGTTTCAGACAGTCTGAGAGAAGATCTCTGGTTTGATGAAAAGTGTAGAGAGGCCACTGATCAAAAAAATGGAGCATAGAAAAGTATGATTCAAAAGAGATATATGCGTACCTCGGTAGATGAATACAGACGAAAAAGGAGGGAAGAAAAGAGATTACACGGGTTTATGGCCCAAAAAGGAAAATATAACATGGAGAAGGCGAACAAACTTATTTTAATTTTGTAGGGTGTAATGCTATAGAAAATAAAGTAACCTAACCTTAAATCTAGTTTATCTACTTAAAGATAAATTATATTGGCTTGTAAATTCTTCATGTTTAAAATAGAAAAATCTCATCTTCAAAATTAAACCATAGCAAAATCGAAAAAAACAGATAAGGGTAAACAATTTCTGCTGTTTAAAAAAGCTAAGCGAAGATGGGTCAAGTTTAAGATTTGCTGATCAGTAATATCAATCTTGAAAACTTTTGTTTACCTAACTTTCTCAATCAATCACAGTCAAAACCTTAACTTCTGTAAACAGACCTAATACTAATTCCCAATAATATGTCAATCAACCACTAAGTTAATATCCATTTCAGGTAGCATAATCAGCATCGTGAAACCATCTACAGTCTGAAGTTGCTCACCAATTAGGTATAATATTCTACAGAATAAATTGTTTTCAAATATCTCAATTACCATGAAGATTTTTTTGTCACTGTTTTGCCAAAAGATGAGGGGGTTATACAAAATAAGACACAATCTAAACATGAACAAGAATGACTTTCTTTTTATTTTAAAATATTACACAAACATTAATTTAAATGAGTTTTTTTTTTTTTTTTAACTGAAAGAATATATCTATTTACAAATAACAATTAAAGCTACATTCATTACACAAAACGAGGTGCAATGGCTAGAATCTTCGTGTAATCAACACCTTTGGCAAATGATTTTTCTTTGAGTATTGTCCTAAGCATTACAGGTATTGGGACATGTATTCGATTCCCTAAAGGAGTACCTGTGTCATCGATCAACACAATATTATTGGTATCAAACTTGGGTATTCGTGGAGGTTGATGCTTTTTAACACCAACAAGGATGCCTTTCTTCTTTTCTCCGAGTATTGCAACTAATACTTTATCACCTGTTAACATTAAAACAGCAACTAATTATAATAAAAACAAACTAAACTAATAATACATACATTCTCAAATTCTCTGTCCAAATGTATATTATTTAATGTTTTCACCAAAATTACCTACCAGTTATGACCAATCATTAACAACTCAAAAAAAAAAAAAAAAAAAAAAAAAAAAAAACGAATACATACACAAAGCGTAAATATGAAATATCAATTTAATAACTATAAAAGGATGTATGGTCACAAAAAACAAATTACAAAGGCTGGTCCCTTACCCCTACAAAGCCCATTATGATTCTGGCAAGAGAAAATGTTATATAAGCAGTCAATAATCAGGGTACTTTGGCATCTGCTTCTCTTTTTTAAAAATAATAAATCGATCAATTGGCAACACAAATAAAATGTAGACAATATTCCAATTTCGAAAACTTAATATTACAAATCCACAGATGGTTAGACACATACATATCCATACACATTTTTTTCACTCATCTCCTCTATAATGTATTTTTCAAGTTACGAGAAAAACAAAATGATTGTATATAAAAAAATATTTAATTTTGCTTATTCATATAATGTCATTTTATGCAACTGATCAGACAATGATAGTGGAAGTCCTAAATTTTGTCAATCCATGTTTAATTAAGAAAGAGATCTTTAAAGAGTATCTGACACCGTACAAGTTCAGGGTCATGATTTTACGTCTCCCTCCGAAGGACAGAATAACAAAGGATTGTTTATTCCCTTTAAAAACTCCAAAGGCTGTTGGATTTGAGAAATATTTAATTTTTTTTTTTTTTTACACTACATTTAAATAAATAACTTATTAACAATAAATATTCATGAATTGAATAATTTTCAAATTAATTAATTCATAAAATTTTATTTCCTTACAGCCCGTAATTAAAATTTTTAACATTTCCAAAAATTATCTAATATATTTCTGCTACATTAAATAGTTTGAGATAGATTATTTTTGGCGGCCACGGATCTGTCTGCGAGAAAAAATTGTACCTTTCAAATTTATAATTATAACCCATATTTGAAAATTTCAAGTCACTTTATCTTATTATTTTACTTAAATGTGGTTTCTTACTTCTGATAGGAATAGAATATTTTTGAAAAACCATCTACAAATAGTCGTTTCTAAAGCTAATTTTATTTTACTAATTAAGGGAATCTCTTTCACTTTCCTCATTCAGAACCATTCTTTACGTATCAGCCTTCGGTTTATATTTTAGCCTTATTTACAGTTATCTAATTTAAATGACCATTTCCTGATTTCAGCAATGATTCTTCTTATAATCACATAATTCGAATTACCATTTTAATTGATAAAAAATAGTTCAATAATTTTCCAGAAGCTTTAACCATTTTGCTAATTTTTATTGCTTATTTACTATAACCTTTCTTTAATTTAATTTACCTCTGCCCATTCAATTCAAACTTATAGTACGACACTAAACTATAAAAGAGTAAAATATTTTAAATATAATTTCACCAATGGATATATTTAGAAATAAGCAAATAAAAAAACTATTATCATTGGCACTACTTCTATTGTCTTTTCATACCAAAAGTTTGAAGATAAGTTTCACTGGCACTGGTGATTTCTAGATCCGTATATGTTAACTATGTGTATTATTTTTATGCATCTGGATACAAATGTTACACCAGGTTGCTGTTTTCTTATATTTAATTTTCTGTAACTTCATAATGAATCTTCTCTATCATTTTATAAATATGTATATATTAACAATAAATAGGAAAAGAAAGATTGCAACAATTAGAAATGAGCAGCATAAAAATAATTGTCTCAAGCTGTTTCAATAAATAGAATAACGGCCTGAGGTATATACTAAAAATATTGTATCAGATAGCTGACAAGCCTGATTAGCCAATAAGCTTTCAAGAGAAATAGCTCTCAAGAACTTAGAATTAACTAAAACTATTCTTAAAGGATAGTGACCAAATACATAAAATAACAGAAGACTTGTTCATATGACTAAATGTTATTTATAAAAAACGTAAAATTTACTGCAGCAGTCCAAAACGAAATACGAAACTCTGATAGTAACAATAAAACTTTTATTGACATAATCCATGAATATCTGATATGAGTCTTAATACGTAGGTATATAAACTGTATATTCATATTATATCTGGCTTACCTATAGTACCAACTCCTTTTTTATTATAGACATGGATACATTTTGGTGGTTTTCCTTCAGCCATGGCTCTCCTTCCAATTTCACTATTATCCACAACTCTTAGTCTAGCCATCTTAATTATATGGTAACATTCCTTAGATGTGTGAAAGGGTCTTAGAAATATGTTTGAAAAAGACATGTTAACTGTTATCAACTGTATAAATGCACCATAAATAAACTAATTTAACCTACTCAAGGGTTATAGCACCGACATCGATTTATATCACAATCGATGATGTTATTATTGATCGATGTTAAAAGGAACCAGCATAGAGAGATGAAATAATACCTCACATTCACGAATCAAATTGAAGTTATTATCGTAACGAGTAGAAAAATAGATTTAGTATTTCTTCCTGACTGGGAAAAACAATATATCATGGATATATTCATATTTTCCATCAAATTTATGATTCAGAGTCCTCAAATTTTCGATCCGAGCAACACCAACAGAGCTTGTCAAAAATATCCCAATACTTTAAAAAATGTAGTCTAAACGTGACTTTTTTCGTTGAAACCAATATGCAGCCAACTGCAAAGCTGTAGGTCCTAGCGACAAATTTTAAATACGGAAATAACTTCATATTTTTAATGCGAGGATCACCAATATAGCTTTTTTGACACAGAGCGGATCAATAAAGCCCCAACACTAATGAAGTTAACGAAAAAGTGACTTTTCTCATTTGAACCAATATAACTTCTAAACGGTCCTGGCGACAAATATTATATAACAAAGAATATTTTTCATTAAATTTCTGAATAGGATCGTAAAATTTCCGATAGCTTGATACGAGGAACACCAACAGAGCTTGACGTGTTAAATTTTTGAGAGTGAAAAAAAGGTACAAAGTTATTATTTTCATTGAAACCAATATAAATCCTAAATTAGTGATACATTTTATTCGAACAACTCTAACAGAGATAGAGCGTGTCAAAAAAGCGCCAACACTAAAAAAATTACTGTTAGGCAAAACATGACTTTTTCGTTAGAACCTATAGCTCCTAAACGGTAGATCCTAGCGACAAGTTTATACAACAAAAAATATTTTTCATAAAAGTTATGCCAAGGAATCTCATAAAATTTTTGATCCGAGCAACCAGAACAGAACTAGAGCGTCAAACGTGTTACGTTTGTGAGGATGAAAAAACGTTAGACAATAAAAACTACTGACCCCCAGTCAGAAGTCATATCCATATATAAGTTGTAATAACTTCAGGGATTTGAATAGGATGATCAGTAGATCACTGCATACCGTTTATCTTAATAAGGACAACTCTTAGAAAAATGAATTTGTGACTCGTACGTTATTATAAGTGATTTTTTTACAACCATTATTATGCTCCCTACATTTCATCATTGGATCACCATCTCACTTCCCGGATCAATGGCTAAAACAAAACAGACCAGTTTTATAAATTAATTAACAATTCTGTTAAATCAAAAATTCTGTTGTAATCCTCATTACCATTGCGTATTCTAGGGAAATTTTATTTTATAAAGTACGATGATATTTATTTAAACCATTATTTCCTGTAATGAATATCTAATAAATAAATTGCTAAAAGGTGATAAAATATTCAAAATTGGTCTTATGAGTTTTATTCATTATTAAGTAATCTTAGCTTTGTTTCCAAGTATCAGTTATGATTACCGTCGCTGTTGATTTTTTTTTTTTTTTTTTTCCATGTACAACTCATTGTAATGTATTTTTCATGAATTTCTTTCCATATTTGGCATGTGGCAGCTCTGCAAAGATCCCGCCTTTGCTATCCAGTGCTCCATCTTTCATTAGCAGTCTAAGAACATTTATGGTTTTGTGAGTACTTCTATTCATACCATTATTGACCCTTAATAATTTTCTTCTAATGTATTCAAATGATGTTTAGAACATTAATTAATCTAAGATTTTGAAAATTTATTTCTCTGTAAAAATGTTTTTATTTTAATATAATCGTAGTAATTTTAATTTGGTAGATCCTGAAATTTCAGATTTTTCATACCATTTCTAAAGTCTCGTCATTATCGCTGACTTTCCATTTTGAAGCGGTAATGAAATAATAGTTTATTCGCGAAATCTGATTAAAATTATAATCTTAATGATTTTATTAAGGATTCAATAAATTTGAATAATTTCCCCTACCTTTTTGAGATCCTCGCTTTTGTTAATATGTTGATATGTTCCCAATCACTGCATTTAAATTAAATTAACATCACACAAAGTAACCAAAAATATTATTTACTGTTTACTATGATTAACAGTACTTTTATAATATATTTAAATGTGATGTTTTAGTGAAACATTTTAAGGAGTCGTTTTATACAGCTGCAGTTTGTTTCTTTATCTCAGTTTATTTATATAAAAGTAGTATATTTTAAAATTAGAGATTTTAATAACTTTTAGCTGCACATTTAGTTAGTCATTATGTGAATATTTGCACCAGTAACAGCAGTTTTTGCTCAGTTTTATCTTTTGTGTTTATTATCACAATTTTTCATCTAATTTTAGTCATATATTTTTCCATTAGTTTGTAATCGTACTATTTACAGTAGAATATATTAACAGCTTGATGAGTTGAAAGTCGCTGATCAATTGCTTCAATGGGCATATCTGTACATTTATATAGTTAAATAAAATATAATCAATGCGGATCATTAAAGACTTTTTCAAGACCTGCATTTATGGAGTTTAATCCCATTAAAAATTAAAGTAATATCAGATCAAAAGAAATATAGGTTGCGGGTTAAAAAAAATGAGTAAATGAATAATAACTTTTTCCAGGTACTTTAATATCATAATAATATAACTCGTACATGTAAAATAATGTACATATATATACTTATAATTCCATGACAAAGGATTACTGTACATATTGCCGGTAACCATTTTTAACTTTTGGTAGATAAACAACAGAATTTACAAAATATATATATCTATATATATTTATAATTAAAACTATAAGAATATAATAATAAGCCTGACAAATTTACAATATAAATAATAATTAATATAATCATTAACTAAATTAATAATAGTTCATGTATTAACATAAAATCAAACAAAGTAAAACAATAAACAGTCACAAAATCATGTCATGAGGATAGAAATAAATGCTTTTTATTTTTATAAAAAGAAGAAATTAAAATATTATCCTGGAGTGGCCCTGGAAATATCTCCTTTTTGTTATATATTTTTTTTTTTTTTTTTTTTTTAAATTGTTTAAAGATTGTTTTAATATATAGAGAGGACCCTATATCTACATACTTGCATCATATTATTATATACTAATTGCCATAATATCACAGATTTATGTTATGGTTAAGTTGGTTATTCATAATGTTTTCTTGGAACAAAAAAATAAATAAAAATAGATAAAAGAGCTAAAAAATTGATAAAAATGTAAAATTCGTTGCAAATAAATGGACACAATAAAAATTATAAGTCCAAAGTGACAGTATCTTTTCGTTGTAATAATGGATTACTTAAAGAAAAGTAAATATGAATTGGGAATAACATACTAAAGAATATTTTCCTTTCCAATTATTCACCTTTCCAAATATTATACAAAGATCAAAATTAGCTAGGCACCACTACTAATAGGGAAAGTGGAGAGGAAGGTTCCAAGGAGGTTTTGAAATTGATCACACACAAAGCGTTTCAACTTTCTAATGTTCTAAACAATGAGAGTCAAATTTTCAAAATATGACAATGCGCAACAAGAAATCATCTCTATTAGATGATTTCCTTTCTTAAACAAGCGACAAAATTTAAGAGACACCAACGTATTTATATATATATATACTTTTATTTTTTTTAAAAACAGCCTCAAGTACAAAAAAACCATCAGCAAGCAAAGTGTAATCCTCCTCAATTTTTAAGTACTGATAAGTTAAATTTACGTTAGTTAAGGAATTACAATAGCAATTGGACACTTTTCTAATTTTTTTTTTGTTCTTTTAGTTGAACTGATAAATATGTTGCAATACCCATTTTTCATTTTGAGAAGAATTACATATTTGATTGCAGATGGTGCCTATGGTCCACTTTCTTGGCAACTTATAAAAATTGAAGTTTTCAATACTTCAATTTATTTTTAAAATTTTGAGTTTTATTATTTTTATTTATTTAGTTTTTCTTTATATTTTCCTCTTTTAATTATCTTTATTGTTATTCCTTTTTTTTTTTTTTTTTTTTTTTTGATAGTCCGAAACAACAGCCGAATAAGAGCTAAGAAAGTGCTTCCCAATTTTACAAAATATATTTAATATATTATAATATATTAAAATAATTATAATACTTATATTACTAAAATACATAACTCCTGGGCACTTTACAAACTTGTAAATACAATATCTAGTAATCTCGAAATATACAATAAACCTTGTCAAATAAAGCAAAGAATGTATGCACATTCTCTGCTAATATCTATTATGTTCTTTTTCAAACTTAAATATTAAATAATACATCCGGTCTGTTTTTTAGATTAATATTCCTTCAAAAATAAATTATAATTGATTATCCTGTGAAATGGGAATAAAAGCAATGCTTCTGAATGAATATCATTGAGAGGCCATTGGTTTAAGAAACATTTAAAAAAAAAAATATCATTAAGTCTGGAACAAAAGGATAACAGACTGTTTACCATTATTTTATCTATCAAAAAGACAAAATATTAGTCACCCTCAATTCATTCATAATTGCACATCGGTTTATAACAATTTTTTTTCTTTTTTTTTTTAAAAACTTTATAAATGTTTGTGGCGGCTCTCTTGGACACACATAAATTACAATTACCACCAAAGATGTAAAATCCCTACAAAATAGACATATGTACAATTTTTTTTTCAAAACATTTTGTTTACTAAATATATTATAAATATTATGTATAAAAAATTAAATGTTTCAGTGTCAATAAACACTAGGGTCAGAACAATATACCGTGCGCAATTTACAAACCCAATCCTTAAAATCTTTTTACAAGAATATGTACATTTAATTCTAAAAAAAAATAATATATATATATTATAACACACATCTCATTTCTGAACATACATACCAGAAAACTAAATTTCAAAAATAAAGGTAATTATTGTGCAAGCTTCCATTTAACAGATCCATACATTTTTTGGAAGTCTTTTGAACTATATTAACCTACAGGATTCGACCTAATAAAACTAACAACACATGGTGTTCCCGTGGATTTCTAAGGCAGTATATTTAGTCCCAGATACTTACAAAAAAACTCGGTAAGGAAGGGAGGGAGTGAAGCAACTACTATTTACACTGGCTTCAGTTTGAGTGCTATGTTTCAAGAGATGCTATTAGGGAGTGATATACTACAGACTGGAGTTCGTTGAACATGGAAGAGTGTCCACAGGAGAATCCATCAGTTGGAGTTGGTGTCCTGATGGGCTGAGGCCTGACAGGTTCGGTGGGTGTAGGTTCTGGGGACTTGAGCCTATCTCCAGGAGCCTCCAGGCGAGGCCTCTTTGGTTCTGACCCAGTGTCTAAGTCAACCACATTGATTTCATCTTCATCTTCATCAATGGAGGTTAACATTCGTGGGGTAAGAGGCATGTAAAACTGACTCAGAACTGCATGAACATCTGAATCATCTACATCTTCTATCGACCTTTTTCTCAAGTCTCTCCTCGCAGGGGTTCCTGACTCTTCCATTGGTTCTTTCTTGCCCAATTCTGGGAGGTTGGTGATGTCAGCCAGCTGTTCTGACCGGTTTTCACCGACAACATCATCCTTTAAGAAATCTGAAGCAAAACACCTGAAGCCTACTGTTTGCTGCTTCTGCATTTTCTCTTCACGAGCTTCCTTTTGCAACCTCTTCATGGTATTATTGATGAGAACAGAACGCCTAAGGGAACTTTCAGGGTCTTCTATCTTTTTCAGTTTGTTTATAGAAATTTTTAATACTTTTCTTCTCTCTTCTTTTTGCCTGTACTTAGCTGAGATCATAGTAGGCCTATTTGGCCTGCAGAAACTTGAACCGTAAGATCGACCAGTTCCAAACATGTCTTCCTCATCATCCAGTTTCCCGTTAGAGCTGAGATTGTTGTTTGTAGCCGAGAGATTGTTGTTATTGGTGACCAAACCTGTAGATTTCATTCCAATGTCTTCGCTCCTCTTTCCCAAACTACTGCTATCTTCTGGAGATCCTATAAAAGAAAAAAAAGAAATTATAGTTATAATATACAAATATCATTGTTAATAGATTATAGATTTTTTGTTGGAAACTATTCTTTAACATTTTATTATTAAATGAATGAAATGTTCTCTAAAAAATGAATGAAATATTCTCTAAAAGATTTCAAAACCTTTTATTCTGTTATAATTTTTTATTCTGATATGATTATTGTATTTATTCATCACTTTCATAAGTGTATAATGTAATCGTGAATACACATTATCTTGTTTGAACTAGGATTGGTGATGAGACTATACGCCACACCTAAAACCTGGAAGTGAAAGTAAGGGTTGCTTTCCCCATAGAACATCTCCCATTCTCTTTAATCAACAATTTCATCAATTATTCTCTAAACGGATTAAAGGAAAAAAGGGGATTTGTTTTTAATTAAAATGGGGAAGTCAGAGGAAATAAGGTTTAAGGCGTCAGGAAATTTGAGCCAATCTTCTCAACCCAAGTCTGTTGTATATTGAGTGTTCAGAAAAACCTGCTAACACCGTTATTTTCGTTAAATTTACAAAACAGTTTATTTTTTATTACTGGTCTGTCATGTATCACATTGTAGAAAATATTTGTCTCCTATACACATTAAATAAGTAGTCATACATTGACACTACCATCCGAGGAAAAGTGATCAAAAAGGTCCGATTGAAATGAATGCATAACGTTAGCAACCGTTCGCAGGCAGCCTTACATAAAGATTACGTCAGTCCCTTATGTCGTAGGCTCGTCTCTACACCAAGGTTATTGCGCGCCCGACAATTCTGTTTTCATAATGACTTTTACATCCAACTTAAAAAGGAAGTGATAATTATTCCTATAAATCTACTGAAATAAGTAAGTTACAGATCAGATAATATGGTTTGCGTTTCGATGTGATTTTTTTATTACAAAAATGGCCAATTAATCGGATGATAAATGATATGAATGATCAAAACGCAGATGAAACTTCCATAACTTACTAGCGAAAGATACCGCCTGGTAGACGAAGAGATGATAACTAACTGCAAAAGAACAATCAAGGTATGGGAAAACGATTTGCCGAGTCGAGATAATTAGCACTAAAAGGAATTATGCTATGTAGGCTAAAAAAAATTAAATAACCAATTAGGTTTAAATGTTTAAGATTGAGGTATGATTAAAAGCGGAAGTACAAGACTGCAGAATATTCATTGCACGTTTTATTATCATTATTCCGAAAGGTGTATGGAGTGAAGAAAGGCGAAACCTGTATCAAAAGACACTGACAAAAGCTTTGAAAGAGGCGTCAGAGTTTGATGAATTGATCCCCAAGTAGGGCGATGATTCCGGGAACGGTCTACCACTTCCTGGGTGTTTGAGATATAGGCACCTCCTTTGAATTAGTCGACAGGAGGTGGTATCAAACGATCCATTACAATTCAGAATCACATAATGCAATTATAATTAAATGGGTTTTCTATTAGAAATATAATTAATATTGCGCATTGCTTAACGAAAATTGACAGGAGCATTGCAACTCAATTGAAGTGAACTACTTTGTAAGACTATCGTGCTATAGAAGTGTATTTGAACATTAAATTTGCTATTAGGAAAAGTCTTTAAAAAATAAATCATTATTTTATATTTTTATCAATTAATAGTTATAAATTTGATGGTTACCTGACTATATGGATTAACTTATATATGACAAGAAAAAATGTTCTTCAATATTAACCTCATTCAAGTTCCTTATAAATGGAGAGTTTATCTAACACGATTTTTAGCATAAACGCTTTACAGGTAGAACTGACCTCATACATTTTTTCACAGTATCATCGGTAGTCTTTACAGTGTTTCGTTTATAATTAGTACAAGACTAGCAGCCTGTGCAGCTGGACGTGAGAGTGTTAACCTATCGGGGAAGAATGGTTGAGTGGATGTGATTCCCGGAGGAGGCTAGATGTGAATTGCAGCATTGACCCGCGTCCCTGACACAGGCTCAGAGCTTGACCCTATTTCAGCTGAGAGTTAGCCGACTCTCTCTCTTTACCCCCACCTTTTAACCTCTATCTCGTTTTATCTCTTCCTTCGGTCTCTATCGCCCTTTTCCTGGCAAATACTCAATTATTAATGGCCACTGGAAGAGGAAAGTGGGCGGAAGTTATTACTGAGGTGACTTGTTACCAACTGAACCGTTCGGTCGCATTCGCTTCAAGTCAATCACTGGTCAGATGGATTCTATCGGTTAATAAACTAACCCGAAAAGTGAATTTCGCCTAACAATAATTGGTTAATCTTAATTCCTTTAATGGATTACGCTTGATTTAAATACTTCAACACAGAAGTTAACCAACTTTCCTGGGCATATGAGAGAGAGTATGTTCCCACGAACACACCTGTAGACAGTACAAAGCGAAGGCCAGGTGGTGAACCTCGTCTCTGGTCTTGAGCGGTGGGACATTCAAGAACAACACGGATAACCGGGACGATAAAATAAGCACATTACTTGTCGCTATGTTAGCAGTGATAAATCTAAATACACTCTAAATTTATTTTAAAGTCTTATTAGCATCCATTCAAATTTTACAACTTCCCAAAATTATATATTATAGGTAAAAGCAATTTTAAAATAGGCAAATAACATGTGGTTCATGATAAAAAGTTTCAGGCACACAATTTTGAAGACTAAATTTTAATAATTGAAAGGAGTAAACCGGTCTCCCTTTACTTTGTTGTGTAATACCTCCTAATCGGCTACTTTCACATGCTACTCAGCTCAGACAGCGAACCTACAGACAATAAGAGAAATCCGCATGATATGTTTTATTTAGGCATATTATCCAAACGCTTTAAATAATTTGAGGAAGTAGAATGTTATTCAAGTTTTCGGCCTCCAAATCTGTCAACGGAAACAAAAGAATGTCCTTCAGTTCAGAGCGGAATATTCCTACTAGTTTTATTTTTCTTCCTGATCACTTAAAAATCGGTCTTTTTTTAAATATATTTTTTTTAAAGTTTTATTTTATTTTCACTTTAATTTTTTAAGTTTATTTAATTTAAAATATAATATAAGTTTCGTCTGGAAGTATTAATTTTAAATAAAGTAGTTTCACTCTAAAAATAATAATAAAATTTGGATTTCTCAACGTTAATAAATCATGTAAGAGGGTTATGTAAGTAGAGAGAACTAGGGGATCGTTTAATTATAATTCACATCTGTCCATTATCCTATTACAGTACTAAATCATCGGTTCTTACTTTTCATTTATTTAAATGACGCAGAATGTTATCTAAAATACGGAGATATATTTAAAAGTGACAAGAAAATAATTAGAAAAAAGCACTGGAAGCATTTGAGTGATAAACGGATGGTGTCATTAGATATTTACTGGCGAGGTGGTCCCGCGACAAGGGAAACGACCCTTGGCTTCCTCTATGTCCTGACTTCCTGCCTGGACCAGCTATTGTGTCCGCCTAATCACACGCTTAGGAAGCGCTCTTTTCTTTATGCAGGTCTCTTCAGCTTATCAGATCGCTACCGATCAATACAAGAGCTGAGCACTAAAGGGCTTTTGCTAAACCCAAGTGATACTTTAAATAGAAACACAAATATAAAACTCTTGTAATGAAAGAACTAGAATTTAGTGAAGGATTGGTTATAGTATGGGCTCTGTTGGCTCACCAAGGACACAGGGTCCTGTTTTACATAACAACAAGATCGACACGGAAAGTTGTCAACCTCCAAACCTTTATTCGGCTAGTTCTCACCTTACATATTTCCCTTTTACTCAACTCGTATTTAAGCTCCATTTCCAATATCATATATTTAAATTATGTTTCTGATTAATTGCAATTATTATCGCTACAGAAGAAATTGGGATATTTCTACAAGTAACGAAGATCAACTGACAACGAGAATTAAAACTGGCCTTCGGACATTTACTACAATAGTAACCTTGTAGGGACAAGGTTGTATTGTGTTTTCTGCATCATAGAGCCGTGAGGTTTCTCTTCCGCGCATCAACTCCGGGAAATAGGCATAAATGTTTTCCGTTTGTTGGCCTCAAACAAATCTTAACAATGGTTATCGTGTATTCTTGAAATCAGTCAGAAATAGTTAAATAATGTTTACGGAATGAATATAATAAGTTTATACATAAAGTGTAAAATATTCATCACAATGATTAGCATTAACCAAAATAGCCGTCGAAGTTAAGCAGATGGAACAAACTCAATAGTTGGACTGCCTCCAGCGTTGGATTTGTGAGCGGTGGTGGCTATAATGGAGAAGTGTTGGCTTCATGGTACTAGTAATCATTCACTTTTCAACAATTTCATATTAAAACTTGTATCTCTTGTTATAAGGTTTATTTACAAAAACAAATAAATAAGAATTATTTGAAGTTAGGTGTAAAATGAGCAAATTAAAAAAAATGTTTCTTCGAAACTCGGACATTTGATGTTGAATGGCAACAGTTAAAATGACTAATTACAGCTTTGAAGTACTACCCAAAGCTTACAGTTTTCATAGCATCTGTTGCTCAGCTGACGATTAATTTCCCCTAGGTTCCTTTTATTTATACCCCGGACGAGCATGAAGCGGATCGATTTAGATAACCGAACCGATTGCCAGGACGGAATAATCCTCCTGTTGAGAGGCCGCCCGTGCGACAAAAACAGGTCGCCATTTGTGCGCTTCGGCGGTGAAAGGCCTCACTACATGACCTCATTTTATTCATTTGTACACCGAGCGCTAACTGTTTCCTAACTCTGGGTGGATTTCTTTTTTTATATCGGTCTATCAAGTGTGGAAAGGAATGTTGACAAAAATATAAATAATTAAATATTAGAAATAAATAAAGTATTCAGTTTAATGCTTAACGTGTTCTATGAAACGGTTAACCCAAAGGGGTAATTAGACTTTTAAATATATTTTAGGTCTGAGATGTTTTACGATGTTACTTATTCTTATTTATACACATGGAATTCGAGTTTACAAACTAACAACTTGTTCTTTTATTAGTCTTGTAAATCACATATTAGGTAGTAGTTAAGAAATATTTAGTAGTAAAAAGTGTGTATCATATACTTAATTTACCAACCGAACTTGACAAATTAAATTAAATGAGGTCTCACTATTTTTCTATAAATCTGAGAAACTAATTTCTTTCTTTTTTTCTACTACGTTGCATGGAGACGGCCTTTTGAATGAAAAATTAGTAAATTAATTCGAAACTAATTTACGATCGTAACTAATTATTACGATAAGAAAGACATCAAAGCCAATTTTCAATCTGTTACGTTGGATAACACTATTTGCGTCTTCAATGTACTGTCTGAATTAAAAAAAAAAAAAGGAAGCAATTTCTCGGTTCGAAGCTTTCTGGATTTAACATTCTGTTACTTTCCCCTCGAAACAGCTCAGATAAACTGCGGTTATTTATAGTCTACTACGTGACGGGCATAGGCTCCTTTTTGGTCTGTTACTTTTATAAACTTTTTCTCCAGTTTTGACAGGACGAAATCTGAAGCCGTCCTATTGGCTACCAGTTGAATTTTATCGTAGGAAATATTCCGTAAAGGGAAGGTGTAGAAGGTGGCGTGCCACTGAGTGGTTATACAAGAGGGCAGATATGGGTAGTTACCGCGTAGCAGCTGATGGGGTGACGTAGCGACAGGAAGTTGTTAGGAGCTGCCCTGGTCGCGGTAAAGTGAGCACGCTTGAAGAAGATATCTGAGGAAAATGCGAGATCCTTTTACCTTATAAGGACTGTTCTCTATATGCCTGATTAAAGACGATTATATTTTCAATCATTTAAATTATATTTGTGTTGATTATTTCTTTTTTTTTTTTTTTCCAGTAGACTGATACCATTTTTATTTGAGCTAATTTACTAAGTATGTTAGTAATTTTTTATTCATTTTTTTATAGATTGAACTGCTGTTAAATACTGCCGAGAAAAATACCAAATAACCGTGATGACAAAACTAAATGATACTTTTTTCCTTTACAATCATTAATCAATCAATAACTTTTTGCAAAAAACATAACAATTTATGTAGTCCATTTTAGAGAAGGAAAAAATATGGCGATTGCTGAACAGTATTCTGCTCTAGTGCAGCAAGTTAAAAAGGTGTAAGCTCTCCTCGGTCGCCCCTTACTTAATGTTTAATTCATGCGAACGGGGCAAAGGAGCAGGGAGGCAACTGGATGAAAAAGAAAAATCCCTCTCATGGAAAATTTTTCGAGAACCATTTCACCACAATCCGAGAATTATACGAGAAAGAAATTTAAAAATTTAATGTCTTAATTTTAAAAACCTCAATACATCTACGGGCGCTAATAAATTTATATTTACGTAGAAATTAAATTAAACTACTACATAATTATAAAAAAAATTATCCAACACAAGAGACGTTTTGTAAATACCTCAATGATATGGAAAACTAGGAAGAGTCGAGTTACAAACAGGAATGAGTTAGTTAAATGCGGTAATGAAGCGTTTGAAAGTTGTCTTGTCAGCATTTTCACACGTTAGACCTTATTGAGGGCGAATCAATCACTATTTACTCCGGAATAATTATGACATTTCTAATAGGATTTTGATTAGTTTTTAATTTGAAAATTAATTAATTTTAATTATAACAAGGAAAATTTTATGAACATGAAAAATATCGATAACAGGCACATCTGGTCCGAAGTAATTGTTTTTAAAGCTCTGGTAGATGTTTCGAGTTAAATATACTACAAACTGGGAAGTGAACGACCTTGGGGGATTAAATATAACACAATCCTCCCTTGGGCTCTAATTACACAGTATATAAATATTCCACGGTTAATAAAAGGAAAAAAAATCGTTTTATTTTCCAGAAGTATGGTGTTATTCCTTTTCGTACAAAGCCACATCAGGACTGTGTCTAATGGATCAATAGGAAGCGAATGACAATGTTGAGATAACTACAGAAAAAAAAAAATTCTGTTTTTATCATTTTTAAAGGATCTCTAGAACGAAATTATATTTTATCTAATCAGAAATATCTATTAAAACTATAAAAACTTAGCAAACGGCGTGGAGATGATTTTTATGGCGGACGATATAATAAAAAAAAGAGCGAGAATTACTGTTTCTGTTTTAAATCTAGAAATAATAGAGTTTTTATTATTAAATAAATCACAATTGTTTTTGTAAATTTCTCAAAGATGTTTTTCTAATAGTTCGTAATGTATAGATAAGAAGGGATGTAATAACCTACAGAATATTTACTAAAACAAAATGTTTACCACGGATTGAATTTTATTTGTCAACAATCTACTCGAAATATAAAGTAATAAACAAAAACAAACGAACGATCAACAGTCACGTAATAGAAGTTGAAAAAAAAAAAATGACAAATAAGATTACCCTCTATTAAGCGCATCGTATCAGTCGCAGATTGTTTCCTAACTGACGACTGAGTTCATAAAGGAGCAAACAAGGGACACAAGAAACCAACATGTTTGATTAGCCTTCGTCGAGATGCCTTCTGAGTCGGCAGGTGCTGCCCTAGCGGCTGTTCTACGTACCCGACATTCGTACCTCATAAGGCGAAGAGGCCAAAGCGATAGGGAATTCGCACATAGCCTTATCTTTTGAAAGTATCTTGTTCAGAGCTGATTGATTTTAGCGAAGTTAGTATTTTATCAACACAGTAATACAATCAATTATCATAATTTTTTTGCACGTTTCTGCACATTTAATTTGTTTTATATCGGTAATTAATAATGTCTTACCTCATAAAAAGGTGATAAAAATAATAATTGTTCTAGGAAGAAAATTGATAGAACTAGGTTTAATGGCTTAGCGCGTGGCAAGGTCAACTAAATAGAACAGGCCTATTTCGTATAGTAAACACTAGCGCGTATACAATAGGCTACGACTTAATTGTTCTTGCGATATTCATTCGCTTAAACGATATAGTTACTTCTAAATAAATAAATTTATTCTCTCTTACAAAAGCTGGTAGGTTTGCAATAAATCAGTATTAAGCTACGGGCTGGCGGAGTGTGGGAACTTAAGGGAAGGAGATAGTACGCCCGTATATTTTGTACCGAGGTCTTCCCATGCCAAAAAAAAAAGTACATATATTAGTAATAACATTTTACCAGGATTAAATTATTTAAGTAGGTACCGAATTCACAATTTGATTTTATCTTTTAATCACTTATGATATAAATATTTTTTTATCGGCTCATATCCGGTTTCATATCTCGTAATATTACGGAGAAACCAGTTTTAAACGTACAATATGGGTGATGCAACTGAGATTATATCGCTAATTTTGTGTATTAGGCCGTCGGGAAAGTGCTTGAAGATGAGCTTTTGATTTAAGTAAACAGAGATAGCAGAGCGGACTTGCCAAGTAGCGTTTAAGTCGGGCCATGTTTACGTAATAAGGCGTCCCAGATAGGATCCAGACCGGGGCAAACTGAGGGAAAACTACGGGGACTTCTCTAACCGCTTTAGGATCTCACTCTTGTTACACCTCGTCTCTATTGGATAGATGGCTTAAGCGGATTTCCCGATAATTAGTCAGACATACAAAAATATTATCAAATAGTCGGGCTGTCACGAATTAATGAGATTTGCAACTAAAATATTTTAGTTGTTTTTAAATTTCATAACAAATATTATTATGTATATATTTGAATATAATATTTTTTTTATAATCAGATCAGAATAGGATAAGTCGGTCAATTACGTACATATGCGAATATTAAATAAACTATGAAGTTTTAGTCAGTATAAAATATGCTTATTGTAATTAGCCACCTTTCATTTTAATTTAAATAAAAATAAAAAAAATCTGATGTTATCATTATGTTTGGTAGTGTTTTATCGACTTGTAATTTTTAATCCGAAAACATTAAAATATAAATAAATTAGACAGTTAGACAGATAAGTATTTATTAAACAATGAAACTGATGACATAACGAATACGATCAGGAAAATAAAAACAAAGACCGATTGAACCCTGTAGAGCCAAATAGATGTGACGCCACTAACACTTGATAATCCAGATGGGTTAATTAAAGTTAAGTTAGTTGGATGAGAATATTGAGGCTCTGAGGTAAAGATTGGAAAGTCGAACGGAATCTGGCCAAGGTTGCCGAAGGACGAATTTCGCTAAGTGTTGCGAAAAGCCGTTCTCTCCTAGGTGAGAGGCTGGGAGGTGGCGCGCCTGTAGGGTTCAACTCGAACTAACTCTTCCCCGTTTAAATAACCCCTCATATATAATTTAAATGCACCCATGGCCATTTAATAACTCATATTTAACTAATAGTTTTGTGATACTTTTTTTTATTCTCGTTTCTATTTCTACGCTCCTAGCTCAATTCGACTCCTTTTTCTTGAGGACTCTTAGTCGTAATCCTTATGAAATAATTATTCAGTAACGTAATTACGGCACCAAATAAACTCATTTGCGATAATTAATTTTTAAGTACCAAAAATATAAATTTAATAAATAAAAATGCGTCAATTAAGTAAATTCATTTTTTAAGATGGTATAAGTCGAATTCAAAAGATAAAATAGTAGGTAGTTCATCCTAATTAAAATCAACTTTGGGTTTGTTTTTTTTTCCTAAAATGAAACATGTCCCTAATTTTACGCTTGTCGTCTTTATTCCATTTTACTTAAAAATTACATTTTAGTTTTTCTATCATAATTTAAATTAATTATACCATTTAAATCCTATTAAAAAATATATATACTAATGACATGATTTCCGTTTTCCGTTAATGACCGTGATTTTATATTAGATGGTTAAAAGACATCGTAAAATATTAAAATTCATATTTGACAGTTAGACTGATTAAAACAATTTTTTAATAAATAAATAGAACAATTTTTTTGTTTTCACTAATTGCAAAATAGCACATCGAGATAAAATTATAATTTATTTTTTAACACTCGTAAAAAATACGGTAAATGCACGTAACACTGTAATCATCGCGTAAAAACGAATACGTAAAAAATATTTTTGCGCTTCTTAAAAGGAAAACACTAAAAATAAATATTAAAAAAAAAAATAGGTACATACCAAAGCATGGGAGACTGAAAGAGTTCCCAAAGTCTACGTTCTCCTTTTCAAAAACTTCTGTGAAGTCTTCAAGGAACATTTGCGCATAATCCGACTGTTTCACTAAATCCCACAGAACTTTTCCTTGTTATCAATATTTTTTTTTTTTTTTATTGTAACCTTTTCCTCTTTTAAGAAAAGAAGGAAGACACAAGACACTTAGTAACTTGTAAAAAAAAAAAAAAAAAAAAAAAAAAAAAATCAAACTAAAAAATAAAACTGTTCACTCTCGCGAAGGGCCTTAATGCGGCGATGCGATGTCCACCTCGTGGATGAAAAGTAATCCTGTCACTGTCCACCTGATACGCCGTAAGTGTCAAGACCAGCCACAACCCTGACAGACGGAAGATCGGCCACTGAATGAGCGACTGGCGGCGGGGCGGGGTGGGGGTGATACTAGGGCGGGAGTGGGGGGGCGGCGGAGGGGAAGCCGCAGTGGGAGGGGGACGGAGTGTACTCCTCTGCTCCGTAGTCGATACCGTTAGACACGTGAGGGCTCACGTGCCTAGCGGCCAGCACTCCACAACATAATGACCCCGTACTCCCGATCATCAAATCCCAGCTTGTCCGCGCCTTACCGATCTATCCGCCTCCAGATCTTCACCTCCTTGCTGTTAATTATTCTAATACGATAATTAATAATATCTTAAATCTTCTTGTCAACAATGATTTACTTAATGACTAATACCTATACCATCGTTTAGAAAAATGATAATCCTTCTATTAATTAATGAAGCTCAGCTTGATAGTACTTTATTGTTTAGCTATAAAAAAATATCAGGATCATATTGAATTGAAAGAATTCGAACATTATTTATGCAACATGATTAGAAATCTACTGAGATGAAAGTATTCAGCTGATAACCATTCTATTATAACTAGTCCTATAATTTCGTTTAGAAAAATTATAATCCTAGGATTAATTAATGAAGCTCAGTCTGACCATATTTACCTAATTAAATTAATATCAATACTTTTACCTTCGGTATTTTTATCTGGATTATAAAAAAAAATATAAATGATTGTCAGGATAAACCTGTATCTCTACAACCCATGAAGGTTAGTACTTATAGAGTCGAACTGGTTTCCCCAATTTTGGTTACCCACTTCATAGAGGCTGGGTGTGCCCCAGGAGGGTCTTCATACCCCAGGTTCGCTCCACGGCTGAAATAACAGAATATATAATTCTGCCTCAGCGTGGATTTGAACAGATAGCTTACGACCACTCTACTGTGACTATGCCTATAACCTCGTTTAGAAAAAATATAATCCTTCGATTAATCAATGAAGCTCGGTCTGACCCTATTTACCGAAGTAAATTAATATCAATAATTTTACATTCGGAGTTTTTACCTCAATTATTAAAGACAAATATAAATAACTGTCACGATAAACTACGAACAATTCTAAAAATTGTATACTCCAAAAAAAAAACATATAAAACTATCAGATTTAATTTTTAAAAAGACTGTTGTATTCCATCACAATGTGTTGCTAATGGGAAATATATAATAGATTCGATTTTTATTATAAAAATTAAAATAAAAATCGTCGTACAAACCATCAAAATTAATTTTTACTTTTTCAATTCTTATGATTTTTAGTATATATGTTATAGATTCATAGTTCGTTATTTTTATTATTAAAAAAAAATAGAATCATATTGAATCAAAATACTTCGATTTTGTCTTAAAGAAAAATTATTTTTCAACACGAATATAAATTTACTGTGTAGTTGGCAGCTAATGACCATTCTACTATAACTATGAGTATAACCTCGTTTAGAAAAATTATATTCCTTCGATTCATTAATGGAGCTCAGTTTGACCATATTTACCTAAGTTAATAAATATTAATACTTTAGCTTCGATGTTTTACCTCAATTTTAAAATTTAAATTTAAATATCATTAACAAAATATTTATGTAATCGTGACCTCAATTTTTTTGTATTATAAAAATTAATAAAAACTGTGATAAACTGTAAAAATGTATTTTTCCCTTTACCATTCCTATGATTTTAATAGATTATAATAAATCTTGAGAGCATATTATTTTTTAATCATGAAAATAAAAATGAGGATCACATTAAATCAAAGGAATTTGATTTTTTCATTAAGAAAACATATTTTGGTAACAAGAATGTAAATTTACAGAAATGAAAGCAGCCAGCTAAATATTTAAGAAAAAATATCTAATTATTAAATCCGTGAAAGATATTGAAGAATGGCATCAAATCCACTTTTTTATTTTCTGATTACAATATTTCCAGTAGTTAAATAAAAATCACGGATAATTTAAACAATTTGAAAAAATTCAAGTAGAATTTCAGTCGACTATTTTTGCATTAATATTCCCCAAATTACATTCAATAGTGTGTATTAGAAGTGAAAGTAAAACCCTTTTCAAACACATTTCAGCGAGGAAAACCATTAAAAATTAATTCATAATTAATACCTGACCATTTAGTTAGAAGATAACATTCCATTAAAAATATTTAATCACTAATGTATACTCTCACTCCATAAAATGCAGATGATATGAGATAAAATACATAAAATTTAAAAGGGAAGTAATTTCAGGAAGGCAGTTGGTCTCGAGTTCTCTTTTTCTGTTCATTAAAAAAGTGAAGCTATAGAAAAAGCCCTGCTCCCTCCCCCTCTCTTGCCCCCTTACTCCCCTAATTCGGCTCTTAATTTCTCTTCCCTAGCCATTATGTTCATCTCTCCCATCTTGTCTCACACCTCTCATCTAGATCATCTACTCTCCTTTTTCAACTCCCTGATACTTTGCTTTGAAATTTCTGGTCGAAATTTCCTTTAAAAACTTTTATTTTTTCCTTTATTGCTTTGAAATGTTTTTGTAAACGATTCTCCATCATTACGATTTTGTTATCATAAATAATAGTAAAATATTTTAATCTTTATAGTAATTTTATAAGGTCTCATACATTCATTTTATATGGGTGATTAACATACTCATTGATATAATTTTATCACTTTTCAGGACCATTAAATGACATTCGATTTAACTTTGATTCTCTCTGCTGTATTCAGCTTTAAACTAGCGACTCGTCCTTGCTTCGAACGGGTGCAATTTAAATGTGGTTTAAAAATATTTAAAAAACTTCAGTTTGACCAATTAAAAGTTTCTTACTTTATGGATATGAGTTCATCTCAAAAGTGCACTTAGCAAGAAAATATTATGTTTATTATAAAACGTCTATTAATTCTTATATTTAATCATCGGCAGAAATTAGAACATAAATTGGTCGAAAAAATAAAAAATTGGTTTATAGTTTATTATGTTTAACATTACTTTTAATTATTACAATTTTAAATTCCATAAGAACTTTTTCTAAATACATTTTAATGTATTAAAGTTAATTTAGTTTCCATGGAGTCCCATATAGTTTACAGTGGAACTACTATTTTTTGTAAAATGTCTAAAAGTAACTTATACAGTTAATAAAAAACTTTTCCTTTATTTTAGCAACTTACATACGATTTGGTACATAATATTTTTTTCTAAAATCGTGACTACTGTATGAAGTATATAACCTGTACGATCGACCATGAATCACCATAACCTTCCTAATCCACAACATTAGAAATAACATTTGTGCATAGGTTCATGCGCTTATAACATCTTTCTATTAAATTGTCCGACTTATTTTATTCCATGATAACTTTTCTAAAATCTTGCCCCTTCCAACGGTATATTATACGTTTATGTTGCTACTAATATTTCAGGAATAATTTTTCGATGACTTGGTTACAGAAAATGTATTTTTCCCGTTTATAAAGAAAAGATAAATTTTAATGGATTTTACTTAACCTTAGGAAAGAACGCCTTAAATGATGGTGGAAACCTTATCAAAATCCGTTCATTGGTTTAGAAGGAGTTAGCGGAAACCAAAATCCCGTTATCATTTTATGTGTATAGAGATGTGTTGTTGGAAAAATGAGGGCCTTTTTCCAATTATTTTATTTTTCTATTGATGTAACAATGTAACTTTTTTATTAAAAAAAAAAAATTAACTACTAAATATTAAAAAGGTAAAATTAGATGAGGATAAGAGTTAATATCTTTAACGCATGCTGACGTTTCGGCGCAAAGTTTATCTAGTTTAAGAAAAACTGGATTACAATCATTTGAATGTACATCATGAAAATATATGTGTTTTTAAAATACAAAATATTAATTGTTTCGATAGCACCTTATGTTTTTGTGATGTAACATAATGGAATAGAACTCATAGCAGTAAAAATATATGCTTTTATAATATCATTTTTTTTTTTTTATTATAACATAAATAAAAAGTGTGATAAACCGTTAAAATTCAATTTCCCCGTTTTACATTCCTATGACTTTTAATTGATACGTTATAGCTTGAGAGCATATTATTGTATATATTATTGACAAATGACATCAAATCCATTTATTCGTTTTCTGATTACAATACTTCCGGTTGTTAAATAAAAATCATTGATGTACTCTTGTGATGTCCATTAAAAGATTTAACTGTAATTTTCTCTGCTTTATTCTGAATGTGTTAAAATAAAATATGAGGGCCTTTTTCCAATTGTTTTATTTTGCTATTGATGTAACAAAGTAACTTACTTATTCATTAAAAAAACAAAATAAATAAATTTAAAAAAATATATATTATCGACTTAATATTAAGATAAAGGTAAAATTAGATGGGGATAAGAGTTAATATTTTTAACGCATGTCGACGTTTCGGCCCAATTTTTTTCTGGTTTAAACGAAACTAGATTACAATCATTTGAATGTGCATTATGGAAAAAATACTTGTTTCTAAAATATAAAGTATTAAGTTTTTCATATTAAAATAAGCAATCAATAACTTCCATTTATATAATTTATTTTTCTTTGATTTCCATTACATTATTTTTCATATAAACATCATAAGGACAAATAGCAGTAAGCTATATAATGAAAAAAAAGTGTAATGGAAAAAGTATGAATTGAGAGTAACCGATAAATCATTTATGAATATGTTAATTCTTCCCGCATTCAATTCTTGCAATCCAAAATCCTCCGAAAAATCCTAAATGCTCCTTACTTTGTCACCTATAAAATAATCCACAAAGACCTAAATATCCCATTAGTCGCAGATCTAGCCCGACAAGATATACCTCCTTTAATTCCCAATTACCCATCCACTCCAACCCACTCGTCCGAAACCTCTCAGCTCCATCTATTCATGATAATCCACCGAGGCGGCTGAAAAGACGATGGCCTCGTGACCTACTAAATCAAAAAACACTGAAGAGCCACCAATGGGTTGTTTATTCACATGCCTGTATTAAGCCCATATGATTAATTAACATATTTACTTTATGTATTTTACTGTATAATACAGTTGTAAATGTCTTTTAAAAAAATATATATAATATGTTTTTAATTAATAGTGACAATTTAAATTAAATTGTATTAAGATATTTTTCAAAAATAATGTAATTTTGCTAATTCAAACTATGAAAACTAATATAATCAAACTGAAAAATAATGTAATGGAAATTGAAGAAAAATAAATTATATAAATGGAAGTTATTGATTGCTTATTTGAATAAGAAAAAATGAAATGAAGCTTCCAAAAAAAAAAATATAAAAGAAGATAAAATAAAAAATTAAATGTTTCGATAATACCTTCTGTCTTGGTGGTGTAAGATAATGGAATTGAGCTTAAGGCAGTAAAAATATATACTTTTATTATATCAGACTCCCAATCATTTGTTTGCGTGACTAAAAGTTTTCTGTATTTAAATTTGTTTTAGCAGTCAAATATTACTATAGATTTATTTCTAATGTCTTTAAATATAGCTTTTTTCAGTCAAATTCATAATTTTTTCAGTCAAATTCATAATTTTTTCAATCAAATTCATAATTTTTTCAGTCAAATTCATAATTTTTTCAGTCAAATTCATAATTTTTTCAGTCAAATTCATAATTTTTTCAATCAAATTCATAATTTTTTCAGTCAATTTCATAATTTCTTGTACCCATTTTATAAAGTTAATTTAATGAGGTTTTGCTACCAAGAACGTAACATTTTTATTAAATCTCCTTGTTGTTTATCCATTTATCGTCACTTTATGTTACTGTGCTCAATCCGACGGTGCAGCGGGAGTCCTAAGTTTTGTCTACCCAGGTTTACTCTTAAGTAAACCTGGGTAGGCAAAACTTAGGTATCTTTTACGAGTTCCACTTATTAAATCTTTTAAGAGTCATCTGCGGTGCACCAATATAGGAGGATCTGCTGGTTTTAGACTTGCGACCTTAAGCATAGAAGGCTGTTATGCTAGCCACTACTCCACAGGTGACCCTTTATGCATTCAACAAGGTGTTTGAATCTGCCGGGTTTAAACACGTGACTTTGGACATATTAATCTTTAACTCCTTGTTGAATACATCCAGGGTCACCTGTGGATTAGTGGCTAGCATAACAGCCTCCTTTAAAGGACGAAATAACCAAGGATTTTTACTCCCTAAAAACAAACATAGGGCCATCTGCCAAGTATGAACTCACTATATAGGGGATAGAAGGATGTTATGCTAGCCACTACTCCACAGGTGACCCTGGATGCATTGAAAAAGAATGTTTAAATATGCCGGGTTTGAACCTGTGACCTTAGACAATATGTCACAGTAATTTACTCCTTAACACCTTTTTGAATTCATAAAGGATCACCTGTGGAGTAGGGGCTAGCATAACAACTCTCTATGCTTAAGGTCTAAAGTTCAAAACCAGCATATGGCCCTATATTTCCTTTTAGGGAGTAAACATCCATGGTTATTTCGTCCTTTAAAAGAGGCTGTTTTGCTAGCCACTACTCCACAGGTGACCCTTTATGCATTCAAAAAGGTGTTAAGGATTAATATGTCTAAGGTCACGGGTTTAAACCCAGCAGATTCAAACACCTTGTTAAATGCATTTAGGGTCACCTGTGGAGTAGTGGCTAGCATAACAGCCTTCTATGCGTAAGGTCGCAAGTCTAAAACCAGCAGATCCTCCTATATTTGTGCACCACAGATGACTCTTAAAAGATTTAATAAGTGGAACTCGTAAAAGATCCCTAAGTTTTGCCTACCCAGGTTTACTTAAGAGTAAACCTGGATAGGCAAAACTTAGGACTCCCGCTGCACCTTCGGATTAAGCACAGTAACATGAAGTGACGATAAATGGATAAATAACAACGAGTTTTAATAAAAATGTTAAGTTCTTGGTAGCAAAACCTCATTAAATTAACTTTATAAAATGGGTACAAGAAATTATGAAATTGACTGAAAAAATTATGAATTTGATTGAAAAAATTATGAATTTGACTGAAAAAATTATGAATTTGACTGAAAAAATTATGAATTTGACTGAAAAAATTATGAATTTGATTGAAAAAATTATGAATTTGACTGAAAAAATTATGAATTTGACTGAAAAAAGCTATACTTTAATTCACGCATAAAAATATATAAGGGTAATTGTTACCAAAACAAATTAACAAAACACGATAACAATGAAATATGTCATAATATCTCAGATATAATTCATAGTTGTTTTACTGGAAGCCGTTGAGTTAAATGATGTAGGACAGAGGTAAATGGTGGTACAGCTGACAGGTAAAGAAAGGGAATTTCCCCTGCCTGGTAGAGCGGGCGGAAAAAGAACACCAGTCCTATGGGGATAAAAAACTTTATTTCTTTCAGATTCAGTTTCTTAGATCTAATATTATATATATTTTAATTTGATCGTTGGTTAGTACGATATTCAATGCATCTCGATTTGTGTTATTTTATATCGTTGTCCACATTCAGGAAACTTCAGTTTGAGCTAATCATGTTGGAAATGAATAAATAATTGCTTTGAAGATAATTATAATCTTCGTAATTCATAATTACGTACCATGATTAAATGATAAATGGTTGGCTTGTGATTAATTCTTGAGGTGTGGGGTCTGGTTTAATCTTCTGTCCAATGTCAGGCTTAGTATTTTACTGTCCATCTATGGAATTCGAATATCGATAATGGAAATTGAAAGACGAAATAATTTAAGTCAAATAGTGGTTATTTTGAATTTATATTGTCTTGTTTTTTTCGTAGGAAAAGTTTAGACCTAATATGATGCTTTTTTAAGTGATGATATGTAGTCTAATAGGCTTTTGTATGATTTTATGTCTCTTTAATGTTGTTGCATAGCCTGGGCTATGGGCTGTTCGTCAATAAGTAAATTATTTCAATTAAGTAACGTTTCGAGAATTTATTGTTCTCATATTCATGCCTTAACAGTGACAATTAATTAAGTGAGTAACAATAAATTCTCGAAACGTTGCATAAATAAAATTGTTTATAAAATTCATATTTTTGGTACATTTTTTGTTTTGAACGCTCAGCTAGACAAACTGTTTAAAGTTTTGCGACAATGAGAATAAACAAATTGTTTTTCGTATTTACTTACTTCTGTTTGTTGTCAATTGGTAAATGACTGATAAATGGAATTCGGAATTATGGTTACAAATGTTAAAACTAAATTCTAATAATACTTAATAATTTTTAGGAGCTTCAAGATGACAAAAAAAAAAAAAAATAATAATAGGTTTAATTGAATATTAAATAGTTAACCGTGAAATGAATATAAATGATTAAATCGTAATAAAATAAAAATAAAAAATATTGAAAAAAAACCTTTTGATAATTATTTCTGCAGTAATGGTAATAGTAGTAAAAAATAAATAAATAGTTTATCACTATTTTCTAATATTTTTGTTTCTACCACTACCCGAGGAACCATTTCATCCTTCATGATAATTTTAACAATTGTGTTTAAATTTTTATATAAATTATGTTTGTGAATTAATAGTGATTATTCAAGAAATTCTTCTATATTTTATTCCTTTTAGATTAGTTAATCTTAGAAAAAATAAACAATAAGAATTTTTGTTTGTGATATTGGAGTAAGTGATATTCTAATTTAAGATTTTATCTCATGACTAAAGACAGAATGGATCCGTTGGTAAAACAAAAATTTTAAAGAGAAGAAAAAAAGTTTGGCCGGTTAACTGTTGATTGAAGGGTCCCTGCGATTAATTACTAAGCTTTGATCAATCGACTTTTGCTTGGGGCGTACTGCTTGGAGTAATCAGAGGTTTGAAAAAAAGTCGAAGAGCCCGCTTGGAAACTCGTCAATTAGCTTTTAAAGCTTTCTTCGGAAAAAGCTTGTGGAAGGGAATAATATGAACACATTTTTTAAGTCTTTCAAGTATTAATATTAGCCTAAGTAGAAGGTTTTTTATGAGAATTTTATTTAGATTCGGATCTGGTACCGAAGCCATTGTATTCTATACTGTAAAATGATACTGTAATGGATATCAAGCGAAAAATATTAAGAGATCAGACTCATTGAATGTCGAACTGAAAACATGGTGAAGTTTAAACCATTTATGTGCTGCTGTTTGTTATTTAGCATAAAATGATCACCAGGGGTCACATGGAGTAGTGCCTAGCATAACAGCCTCCTGTACCTAAGATCGCTGGTTCAAACCTGGCAGGTGACCCTAGGTTATGCCTTTCCTCGGAGAGAATGTAAAATCCTCATAAAATCTGGATACGCCCAATTTATGATTCACGCTGTAGCATCGTCCGATTAGCCACATTAGCATAAAAATTACGTTAAGTGAATAAACAAACAAATAAAAGCAGCAAGAATATATTAATTAATATTATCGAAAAACGCTAAAAAAATGTCTTGAATACTCCAAAAAAACCAACGGAACGTTACGCCACTTACAAGATACAGCATATCTCACTTTAACATCTAAAATGGGTAACCGTAGATTGAATAAGCATACGTATTAAAATTTAGTTGTTTACTATTTGAAGGGCTCAAAAGCATCTGTCTTTCTTAGATGCAAGTAAATAGGTGTTACATCAATCATATCATCTGGTCAGAAAACAATAAAGCACCTAAATGCAGACCTGAGATAGCATATCTCTCATCAACAGACTAAAAAAAAGTATGATATGATAAGCACCCCTTTGTAACACAAGTTGGATTTTCACTAATATACAAAATTGAAAAATATTAAAACTTCAGGTGTTAAAAAAAAGATAATTCCAAAATATTTTTTTCTTAACAGTTTTTCAATTAGCATGAGACATTATCAAGCCTCTTACCTAATCCGGTTGAAATAAAAAAAAAAAACGCTCTTCGTGTCCAATAACAATTCATTAAGGTTTAAATGACTATCACTCCTTGGGTCACCTGTGGTGTTGTGGCTAGCGTAAAAGCCCTCCATACGCAAGGTCAGAGGTTCAAACCCAGCAGATGTCCCTAGGATTTATAAAGGGAGTAAAAAAATCCTTGGTTAAGGCGTCCTTCCAGGGGACTTAAAATGGTGGTCTCGAGTCTGTGCGATGTCTTGTACTCGTTAAAGATTCTTATCCTGATTAAACCTTGATACACACAATTTAGGAGATCGTCCGATAGTAGCATATAGTCACAGTAGCATAAAGTGACGTTAAAAAGATTTTTTAAAAACAAGATTATCACTCCTGCGTTTGGGAAACGACTGGATAATTTTTACCACTGTTTGGCAGACAACTATTTGTTTTCAGAATATTCCAAAAAAATCCTGTCGAATTATAAATTTATTTCTAATCTAATAAAACATTGACGGATTCGATTTCTTTTTCTCTTAAGAACAATTCCCGTTAGCTTTGTTTCGAGGTTCATTCAACCTTATGAATATATTGATTAGCTAATTGAATGAGGAAAACGTTGACAGGGGACTGGGCAACATCTGTATAGGCCAATGAGGTAGAAATAATTAACCAGATGATGATAAGGGTCATGTGGAAAAGTCAAAAACAAATGTAAGTTTGTTGTGTAATGTCGGAAGTGAAGGCTGTGGACAATTGGTAATAATCCTAAAACATCATATTAGAAGATAATTTGTAAATATTGAACTCATCCTTGTGATAAAAAAAAAAAACGCTGCAAATTATTACACAATGGTTTATTATTTCCAAATAACAATGTTAGGGTATAACTGTTTATATAGCTGTTGATTATTGAAAATAATTAACCAAAAGCATTTATACAAGACTACATTACTATTTCCTTTTCTTCTCTTACGATTTTCATTCAAATATTTTAAATAAAATTTCCTGATTTTAGAACACCTTACGTTTTATCTTTATCGTCAATAATAACTTATTTATCAGGGAATCACATCTCTTATAAGTTGTGGCTTGATCATATCAGATGATTTTTATTTTTTTTTGTTTTGCTCTTTGCTCATCCCGTTGTCTTGATCTCAAAATTCTTTTAGATTTTTCTCTATCTTCAATAATAACCGATTTTGGTGAAATTACTCTATTATAATTGGTTACTTGAATATACATATGGATTATTTTTTTTTATGGCCCTTTAATGATTCTAAAACTCTATACATAATTTTCTCTATCGTCAAAAGTAACTGAGTTATGAGTGTATTTATGTTTGAAATTTCAATTTTTTTTTTCTTTTTTCTCTTTTATATAATTACTCGCGTTTTTTTTTTTTTTTGGTTAAAAACACTAGTAAAGTTTGTCTCTATCTTTAAAAATAACTGAGTTATTGAATTAACTCAGTTGAATTAAATCACGTATAATCGGCCGCCATTTTAAAACTGACCAGCTGATATTAACGTCTAGGTGTTAGGATCATCGTTGAATGGACTAGTATTTTTGTGGTGAATTAAAAAAAAAATGGAACAGTAATTTCGGAGAAATGCCGCAGACGGCGGACAAACAGATTGTTTTTTATTCGTTTTTCGGATTCTACGCATCTGGAAACGTAAGATCTCAAATTTTGAGCAGAGGTAATTTTTTTTGTCGATTACAAAGGTTGATTATTGAAAATAATAAACCAAAAAACTGTTTTGTTTATATAGATTCTCTAAAAATCTTTTTCATCTGTGGCAACTCATAAAGGGAATGTGGTTAGATTTGAGATGATAGAAAAGCCTTTGATAGTGGTAAACAGAGACTTCAAAGAGATTGGAGGAGAGCATTACTGATAGCTGGAGGTAGCTATCAAGTGCCGTTAGCTGGCAGCCGAGTGGAAATTGTGTTGCCGCAACCAGCAGTGAATACCTCAGCCGGCGACTTATGCACGGCCTAGCGGCAATTGTGACTTGAGATGTTTCAAGAATAATTTCCAACGTCCATCTATCTTTAAATTCCTATGGAATAACTTATCGAATAATTAATACATTTGGGGCTTGGACAAACTGACATAGGGAAAATTTTGCATTTCAATAAATATTCATAACTGAGCCAGGAAAAATGCGTTTTAAGTGCACCTCCTCCACTTCTTACTAGCTTGTTTACGTATATTAAAAACCAACGTTTTTCTTCTTTGATCCTTTACACTTGATTTTTTCTGTTTCGAATATTAAAAAGAACTGATTCTATTTATTTTTTTTATTGTTATTGTCACATTTACAAGATGAATTTCTTTTAGTTCAGTTGTAAATATATATTGATGCTCAAAAAGTTTTTATTACATCTTTTTTTTGTTCTTATGTTAACATACATTTATATAATGATAATAATATTAATAATAATAATAATTCTTTATTTATTCTGGGACGAGTCCCACATGTATATATATAAACATTATGATCATAAACATTACTATCGAATTAGGCTGTTTTTTAGTTTGTCCTGTCTTTTAACCTTTGTTATAGTCGACCTTTTGCTAAAACTAGATGTTCAGAGAACTACAAATGATAAAATGATAAAACAAAACGACATGATATATGGTATCAATAAATATATGTTTTTTTAAATATGGTTGGCGGCATTTTAAACAAAATTGGCAAACCAGAAGAACAACTTTACAGCCTGCATTTTGTATCTTTCTATGATTTTCTGAAAACCTACTCTGCTCCTGTCAAGGATTTGATTAAACTAGCTATATCGATGTAAATTATGATGAGATTTTATATTATGTAGATTTCATTATGATTGAATAGTTTGATCGGGCTTAAATGCCCGTATTTAAAATTTTGTTGCTCTAATGTACCTTAAATTTTGTAGGGTTGAAAAAATTAAGTATTATTTATTTATTTTGTTATTACAGGCAATCTACAAAAATGGGTATGTTTGCCGACGTAAAATATCGAAATAGGCTTTAGTTCTCTAAAAGTTTTTTTTTTTGTTCTGTCTTTCAATTTTCGCTATACCATTTTGGTGAAGCTGAAAAGTCGGAGAATACCATACAAACCATAAACCATACAATGGTAAAACAAAACTTATACTACTAAAAGTAATAATACGAAAGTAATACTAAAAATATTGATTTTTTTTTTTGAACTAATAATAATAACGAGAAAGTTAAATTAAATAAGTTGAGTACCGCCTCTTAAAGAAACAGTCACTGTTATTATTTTTGAAATGGTTTAGTAGCGATTTTTTAGTTGACGGTTTGCCTTGTATAGTTATTTCCTTTCCTTACCTTTTTTAAACCGTATATCATATGTGTTATGCCCAAATTGGCCTATCTTGGATTTAGTGAATCTGAGAAAATATATTTTGAATTATATATAGCAACCTTTTTTTTTTTTTTTTTACTAAATAATCTTAAGTAAAATATGTTAGTTAGTTTATTTATTTATCGCCACTTTATGGTACTTAAATTGTTAAGTAGAGCCCTAAAGATCAATTCTGTAAGTCCAAATTGGACTTCTGATAGTCATGTAGATTGGCCGTTTGTAAGGTTGCCCAGTTTTTCTAGTAAGTGTTGAAGTAGCCGAAAACGGCGAGAATCGGAAACTTGTCACATTATATTGCTTTTATTGTGTAATTTAATAAATAGGTTGGGCTTTTACGAGGTAGTAAATTTTCAAGAGGACTAGTTATCCTGTTTTAATCTACGATCGATTGATTATTATAAATATGTTATTATTTATTTATTTTTTAAATGTAGCATTTATAAAAAGGTGTTAATGTTAAAATGTTTTTTGCAAACATGGTTGAAAGATGTTTTTATTAATTTAGGGATATTATATGAGAGAAATTATTTAAAGTGACTTATTAATATTTACATCAACTGATTATTTTGTTATTACTAGCTGGTGCATGTTAAGTCCCTTGTATACGGCCGCTGCGACATCCAACAGTAGATTGATTGGAGTGATATATTTACCTGAATTAGATCTGGTTTATAGATTAATACGCCGAGTGTGGATGTAGCCTGATGGTTTGTTGCCTCTCAAATCAGGGAGCCTATTAGAAGCAGCTCGGAGCCCGGCCGCTAAATTGCAATCATCCTCTGCTCCACATACGCTCACAAGCTCCGGTATATTCCCGGTCTCTCATGTTTTACCGTTACTACTAAATATCTTCCTCCTATTCTATTGTTCTTCATCAAGTTATTTTATTATTATTATTTTATTTTTGTTCGTATTAACGCCGATAGTTAAATTAAATAAAAATTAAGAAATATAAACAATAACTTTTGAATTATCTAACGGTGTAAAGTCTATTTCCAATAACAAGAAAAAAAATCTGGTGAGCGTAACACACTACTTCGAATTAAGTTTTTATAATAATTCATAATTCAAGAACAAGAATAAAGTTAGAGTTGAAATAAAGTAAAATAATTACATTGAGTTTCCATGGAAACGTTTATTTTAATTGGATTATAAAACAATTAAACTTATTATCAACAACAATCACTTTGTTTTAATCGTTCTTCAACACTCTCTATTGCCTCTTACAAAACTGTAAATAAGATATCATCTTTTATAAACTTTATAACAACAATATATTATACGTCTGTATACTAACCTTAAGTCAGACATTTACACTTTTATCTTTTCGTTGGATATAGAATTCGTTCTAATTATATATTTACCAGTTTTTTATCGATGCTAACAAGATGTTATGGCTAACTTTAAATTTAAAATATTGGCATTAAATCCCTGTCAGATTATTTAAATCAGAATGAAACCTACATTATGTTAAATCCAATTAAATTTTACATCAATATAGCGAGTTAAATCAAAATCTTTAGAGGTATTGTTTACAAAATTTATGAGTAAAATTTCAATTTTTTAAAAAATAATTATTCGCGCTTTCTTGATTAAAAAACACTAATGAATTTTTTCTCCATCTTCGAAAATAACGGAGTTAAAAGCGTATATATAGGCCATATTTCAATGTTTTTTTTTTTTCTTTGTTTTTTTTCTGCATACATGTATCTCTATACTATACATGTTTTCGCTATCTTCTATATGGAAACAGATAGTTTTAATTAAATAATCTAACAATGGAAATTATCTACGACAAATACTTATGTGTATGTCCTTTCATCACTACCTTATACCACTTTGTATATAAGATAACTTATTTTTTTTTCAAGATCTTTAGCATTTAAATGTATATCATAGATCTGTATTACTGTTCTTGTATAAAAAACAAAAATTACCTGAAAAAAATATTTTTGCTCTTTTCATCTTTATATGGTAATCAAATTCGGTTAGCTTGTATATTTATCCGCTTCTTATCAATGCTAACAAGCTGATATAGTTATTTTTTTCGAATCTACAATATTAAAGGTGCTTTAGAAGAAGACAACTTTAAATAATTGGCATTGAAGTCATTTCAGGGTTTTTTCAATCAGCTTGAAACCAAATTTAATTATTATTATATATTATATATAATATATAGGGAGCGGCTTGGTCCAGTGGATAGAGCACTAGTCTACTGTGCTCCGGGTTCGAATCCCAGCTGTGGCGGAATATTGTTTATTATGTTATTTCAGTCGGGGAGCGACCCTAGGGCATGGAAACCCTCCTGGGGCAGACCCGACCTCGATAAATCGGGTACCCAAATTGGTGAAAAAAACTGGCGGCTGAGCTTGATCTCGGCCTAGTCACCTCATTGCACGGCCGTTGGCCTACAAACAGTGTGGTCTTTATATGTACTGAGCCCAAGACCCATGGGTTGTTGTAGTTCAGGTTTTTTTTTTTTTTTTTTTTTTATATATTATTATTATAAAATGGATAACTAAATTTGACAGTTAAATTACTTTCACTTCATTCTAGTTAAGTAATGTTAACAATTATTATTCATTATGTAGGACCATTATCGTAAACATTCCTTTCAATAATATATTTGTTTCTATTTATCAGTTTATTTTTATCATTTTAATATTTATTTTTATTTCTATGTAGTATTTTTTCCAGTTAATTACTTGGACATAATTTTACTAAATTAGTGTTGTCAATTATCATTCATTAGGGCCATTATTATAAGCTCTCCATACATTAAAATATTTATCGATTCGTAGCTTTTAACTGTATTTTGTATATTCTATTTCTTTTCAATTAAATTACATGAAAATGATGTTACTGAATTACGGTTATCTTTTATCATTCATTGGGTAGAATATTATTGTGTAACACCCCTTACATTAAAATTTTTGAAAATGTTAATTATGTTGATTTTATTTAAATATTTATGTTGTTTCTATTTTAAATTATCTATTTATTTTTTCAAGTAATTTACTTGAACAAACATTTTTTGAGTTTCTATTATGAATCAATCGTCGAAACTGTTAAATCTAATTGTATAGCTGTAATCTCACTTTTTATTAAATAAGATAAAATCTTCAATGAAACTTATATCTTATTATTATTTTTAATTTCAGGAGAAAACTATACACATATTTATTTAGTCCTGTGATTTAGTTTAATCCAAATAAAAATAGTTTTTTAACTGATTAAAATTTTATAACCATGAGATAGCTTTCCTCTGATAAATGTGAGGTATTCTTAAGGTGTAACCTATGTAACGTCAAGTCAAACGTCGTCACAATAACAACATATTAATAAAACGCGTTAATAATTTAACTATGGTTACATCCAACAAATCGGTTACTGGCCTACTTTGCTCATATGCATCGAAGCATTGATGCGTTGTAAAGTATTGCAAGTAGATGAGATATGGGATGTGGTGAGATGCATCTCACCAAATCATGGCATATAAGGTCCGAGTGAATTTATTCATGTGAAATTTGTACCATTGAAACGATTCAATTAAATTGTATTGTGTTAATTCAAGTTGACTTTATTAGAGACGTCAATTTGAGATGATTTTTCTTTTCCAGCGTTAGGGTTTTCAATTAATAAATTTCTGATTTGTCTGACTCAGAAAGCAGCTTCTTGTCTTTCAAAGTCTTGTATATGTGTACAACACAAGTCTCGCCACGATGAACTCCAAGATAGCAGGTCTGTTACAGTAATCAGCGGTACACTATTAAAGGGTACGGGAGGAAGAAATTTAATATCAAATATAAATATCACCAAATAACCTTTACCTTTCATCGTAAACTTATGACTTCCTGCCTCACAGTGACCTTTGATAACTCTCCGCTAGTTAAGTAGTAAGTCCATGTTGAACAGGTCTGATACCTAGTACTCCACGTTGACCAACCTCTCACTTGGAATCCTCATACAAGACTGAAACGACAAGGACTATTACTGGACCGACGCTCAAACCTTCCAATCAACTACAAAAGGCTTATTACATGACCATCATAAGATCGATATGGACTTAAGGAGTAGAGTTGGGCTCTACTAATCGCCGAATTCTTCTCGTATTCAATACTTAATGTCCGAAATCCTCAATACTCCTTAATTTGTCACACAAAAATATTTATGTTCCATATGTTGCTGAATTGGCCAAACCGTGTACCCTTCCTTTCATGACAAACTCCATTACCCATTATTTTCAATGCTTGCCTCCGCTTTGATTCCTGATTATCCTCCGAAGCTTTTGAAAAGGACACGGCCGCGGGACCTTTTGGTTAAGATAAAGCATTTTTTTCTCTTACTGAAATTCGTACTGCCAGTGTCTCTGCATGTATTTTATGTCATTATGTTTCCATCACATTTATTTGCTTTATTTCTTAATACAGTTGTAAATATCAATAAATATATTTAAAAAATAATAATATATATATATTATAATAAATAATAAATATAATAAAACATAAAGAACTTGAAATATATGTATCAATATACTTGCTCTATTATATTTGATATGAATAAAAAAATTAGGATTGCCGTTTATTGAGTTCTTCATCGATTTTCACAGGATAATGGCCTGGGAATGTGGCAGTAGCTCTATAGCGTTGCGGCTCGACTCAAACACCGCGATGCTTGTCAGTCATATTTTTTATCAAGTATGAAAAATGTGGGGAAGGATACGCATGGTTGTTGGGGCCCACTCCTTCTCTTCTCCCTTCATAACGGGACGCTCGGGAATTTTCTTTCCTACGGAAACTTTTTTATTACAGCAGTACTGTTTGACACTGTTTTACACCTTTTAGTCAACGGTTAGCTGAGTTGAAGGTCTAACTTAACTTGCGAAACTCTTATTTTCACTGTTATCGTAAATCGATGTTACTATAATTAATGTGTTTGTTAGTTTTTCAAGGCGTAAAACCTATAGGTCATCAACGCCTGTAAGCTCATTTTGATTATTAAATCTATTTATCATCAATCTACGACGATCAATTTTTATTTTATATCATATATCAACAAAAAAAAAAAAACTTACTATAGTCCATACAAATGAAATAAATGCTACTATTTTATTTAATATATAAATATTTGGAATACGATGTTTTAACTATTTGTTTTGTGAATGCTACGTTTTGTTTTAGGCCTGCTTTCATTCATAAAAAAATAAAAAATAAAACTTTTTTTGCAATAAATGTTATAAAAACTAAAATTCATGAAAGTTTAATAAAAAACAAATTAGTAAATAAACTAAAATTGTAATATTAATATAATAAAAGTTTTCATCTTTTTTTTTTTTTTATTATTATGAATGAAAGCATGGAAAGATAAGGTAGTCAGTCAACCATGCATATGGCTCCTGGTCTGTAATGGCAAACAGGACGGGAAAATAATTGTAGTTTTATTTATTTTTTTTCATTTTATTCATTCATATCAGCTTATCTAGGAATGTAACAGATATTGATGAAACTCAGTACTCAGTTGCTTATCACTCAACTATCTTCCTCTCTCCTTTTTCTATAAGGGGAAAACCCTTTCAACCACTTATTTCCATTGAGTCGGCTAACAACTCATCAGAGATTTAATTATTTACATGGGTAAAGGAGATAGAGAAACAATTTTATAAAATAAATAAATGCAATAAAAAACAACTAATTTTGAAAATAAAAATCATCTAGGTATTCGGTGATTATGATGAACAAGCGCCTGTGTGGGTTGATAGTTGTTGAAAAAAGGGATGTTTGAATGTTGATAAAGAAGAAGCATAGCATACACTTGATGGATATTAATATTATTGTTAATTACTTTAGAGAATTATCATGAATACATAGAGATAATAGGTTACCTACAAATGCGTATTTGTATCAGTTTTTAAGTTGTTAAAAACAACTTAGTTGCGTCTCTTCGGTTCTCGTTGGTTGTCAATTAAATTAAGTTATTTCATATTATTTCTTCTTACAGCCACATAAATTTGATTTATACATTTTCTGAAAGTTTAATAGGATTTATACATTTTAATAGGATAATGGTATTTTATCCAACAAATGATTGGAATTAAGATCCACCAAGCTTGCTTATTATGCGAAGAAAATTCTAACCTAATAGAACTTTTTCTGGAAAAGGTAAAAGACCAAAATAAAACTTAATAGTTAAATATTTTTAACAAGTAGTTCTTTATATAAATATATTTGCTAAATTCACAGAAATAATAAGTAAAAGTTCATAACAAATTTCATGATTATATACTTTCTTGTAATAAGGACAAAAAGAAATTAAAGGTCCTTTGAATATTCAATAAAATATAGTTAACCAAAGATATTTCTCAGAGTCAGAATAGGTAAATATACATAGCTTAGTAATTAACATAATAAAGAGTAATGTTGCATGAGGAAAGTTACGATGTCTGTTATCGCGCGTTATATTCTTCCCAAAAGTACTATATCCCCATTAATTTTTTCCGAAAAGCACTATATCAATGTTTCATTCCAAAAAGTACTATATCCATATTACATTCATAAAAAGTCATGGGATAAGCGCAATAATTTGGAAAAAGAAATCGTAGAAGTTGTAACAATAAAAAATCAACTTTAGATTATAATAAAACAAGAATCAAGTAAATTGGTCCAGTGATAAATAAATGACAGATATTTGCGTTTTCTGTAAAATTGTCTAAACTGGATATAGAACCTTTTGGAATTCAACTTCTCAATTCTAGAACGTATGGGAAATATTGGGTATTAAGGATTTTTCAGAGGATTGGATGTGAAAGGAAGATATGAAATTTATACGAAATTAACGATTCTTATAGCATTTTTTTCCGAGTTTCGCAACTACCTTTAGTATTTTTGGAAGTGATGATACATCCTTGAGGGACCCCTTTCGCGGTGGGAGACCGATGAGAGGGAGTTAATGGAAGAAAGAGAAAGTACGATTGAAGAATCTCCTGGAGTGGACTGGACTGGGGATAGTTCTCGCCAAATACAGAAAGTCGGTTCCCTTATCAGGTCAGCGACTATCGCATTGGCTCCGATTCGAAAACAACTGATAACATGCGTACTTGTCTTTTTTTATCCAACCTTTAACTGCAGAGCAACAGGCATTTAAATAATATATTATGCTTTCATATTCGCTTTTTATTCTGTTTTACATTTATGTCAAATGTACGTAAATTATTTTATGTGCCTATAAGATATTATGTATTGTTAGAAATTTTATTAAGTGTACATCATTTGTAAAACAGTATGTTCTTATGATTAACTCTAAGATATAGAAATTAACATTACTTATGGTAATTATAGAAGTATGTTCTTAATTATTAAATTATTCAACTAACTAAGAACACTAACAAGTTACTGCGGACCAAAAAAAAAAATTATGGACCTATAAAAGGTGTCAAAGGTTTTTTTGTTTTGTTTTTAACGAAGGCACTTTTCCTAGAAATATTTTTTTAAAAATCCTATCATTATTAAAACTATTTAGGAAGAAATATGTAGGAATCCATGACAGACTTGAGGCGCAAAGTTAAAAATTCTTTTGTTATTTATTGTCTTGCTAATTTTACAGAATTGCAAATTCAACCTATCTTATAAAAGATGTATACAATAAACAAGTATATTAAATGGTTCGATCCAGTAGGTCCGAAAAAATTCTTTATGTAACATTGTTTACCTATAATTTACCAATTACCTATAATTGAGCAATCTGTTGTTGGAACTTTTGTAAAATAAAAAAATAAACATATCTTTAAACCACTCTTATTGTATATCAATTACAGCCACAACGAAGGATTGGGGTGGAACGTTGGTTTTTACCATTATTTTTTTTTTTATTGGTAATTTGACAGCTTGCAAAGAGCTTAAATTGGCAAGACCTTCTCTTTTAAAATTCTATTTTATTTATTTTTTAATGTTTTACTATTCTTATTGTAGTTCCTTTTATTTGTTTACATTTTGTATACAGAATAAATAAATAAATTAGGGTATATAATATAAGAAGGTGGCTGGTTGTGAAGAGGGAATATAGCATGACGGAACGGTGCCAGTTACACAAGGCTTGAGGCCAGGGTTTTGTGTAGCTGGGCTAACAGTTGTCTGGCCACATCCAGATGTTCTCTCTTGGATTATAGAACCGCAGTCTTCAACATCATATTAAGGCCTTTGTATCCCTCCAGGCTCCTTTCTGGCCTCTATAAAATCCCTACTATAAATACCTACTATAAAATAAATGCATTATTTAAAAGCACATAGATTCCAGATGTATCTGACAGAATATTCCTGAAATCTGTAATCTTGAAATATAAAAAAACTGATGATTGAATACAACTTCAATATACGAGAAAAAAAATTCAGTTCGGACGAAATAAGAGGAAGTAGAGATAGTCGATATTAGCCATCGACAGTGATAGTCTGCTGATTACCTGCCTTCGTTTTTCGATGTATAATATACCTTTGGAAAGCTAAAACATTCAATAAAAATTATATCTTATACATAAAATTGTACAAAGTAAAGGAGAATGATGAAAAGCCGATAAAACTAAATGATTGTTGTAGATAATAATATTACAGATAATTTATTAAATCATATGTTTATATCGAAACTCAATCCAATTAATCCGTTAACCTTTTGACTCTCACTTACCTATATATTTTCATCTCTAACTGAATTAAAAAATACTTATATGGATTTTAAGAACGGTAAGTGAATGTCGTGTGTTGCGCGCGTTTATTGTAATATTAAAATAGCGTTTTTTTCGTGTCATTCAGATAAATCTAAATTTATTTAAAACCTCTTAAATTCCATCCAACAGCTTCCTTTAGGGGCTTCCTAATTTCCAGAGAGGGGAGAATTGTTGTGTTGATATTTTTTTTTTTTTTTTTCATGATGAATTATTTGTTGAATTTTGATACTTACCAGGAAAGATTGGGCTTGCTAATTTAATAATAGTAATTAATGATAATACTGAACACTTTTTTTTTTAATTCAGATTTTTTACAAATATTATTTTCGTTTATGACGGATGAATTTTCGCCTTAGAGGATTTTA
Organism: Piezodorus guildinii; assembly: GCA_023052935.1. NCBI lineage: Eukaryota > Metazoa > Arthropoda > Insecta > Hemiptera > Pentatomidae > Piezodorus > Piezodorus guildinii. The sequence goes on along the minus strand of CM041292.1, from coordinate 132,059,195 downwards.
ATAAATAAACTAAATTATTATTAAAATCACAAAACAACCATATTCGTTAAATATCTAATTATATGTTATTTATATTATGTACTCTTACTAATTATATCGGATGATTGATTCCTTGTAATCCCTTCAATCCCCTACTCTGCTCAATGCAATGCTCCCATTGAAATTCATGTGTTTGTTCTTATCGCTCTTCTCCCCCTTGTATCGTCACTGCATGGGGTGCTTGGAGGGAACTACGACACACTCCCTCCTGTCCATAGATTATCAAGAATAATTAAAAATATATCAGAAAATAAGATATTAGAAAAATAGGTGTAGTTATAAACTGTTTTAACCTATACGTATTAAATTTTCAAATTCATAAAAATATAAGCAGTATTTTGAAAAAAAGAGATTTACTTTGAACTCACCATGCTCCTCTCCAAATTCCTGAAATCCTCTGTTAGGAGTATTGTATGTGTTATCCCATTAAACAGAAACTCAAGCCTGTACGTGGTAAACAATTTAAGTATTTTCAGTAGATTGATGTAATGACAAATATTTATATTAAACTCTATCGACTATCCATATGTACAATCATATTAATCTGCAAATATTTTCTCTATAAGTACTATTTGATGGCATGTTAAAGATTCATTTAACGTCACTTTATGTTACTATGGCTAATCGGAAGATGTTACTATAGTAGGAGCTCTAAATTCATCGGGATCACCACTTTACGTTCCGTGCGAAGGATGGCCTGACCAAGGATTTTTTATTCCTTTAAAAAAAATCCTGGGACCAAGCCGGGTTACTACTTTACTAGCTAACCTTACTAGGTACTACACCAAAGGTGTCCCCTTAATAATTATGGTATTATAAGACCATTATAACTTTCTAACCAATCCTCTAAGTAGATACTTCTATCTTAGTAATACTAATTAAGCAATAATAAAAAATAATTAGTAGCAATAAAGGCAGTCAACTGACTAAAGTTGTTACGAATCGTTTCATCTTATTCAAAATAATATATTTTTTTCATTTTATCCTATCCATTGAAAAAAAAAAATCAATCTGATGTTATTTACTAAAATCGAACTAAATGATGAATAGTGTCAAATTAATAACATTACTTTGGATGTCACTGAACTATATTTTAAATATTAATTTCAACTGATTATCTATATTTTTTTATCACTTCTCATTTGATAATAATTGAACTTATAAGTGCCCTGGTCGAATCGAGGGAATTAGTTTTGTAATTTCTTGAAAGAATTAATGGTGGGCTATTTACAATAAAAAAGTAAAAAATAATGAAATTAACATTAGACTGGTTATAATTATAGTGTTATCCAAATGAATTGAATCAGGTTGCAACATACCGATTTTATCTAAAATATGGAGAGCCGGTGGCTGAGTGGCTAGCGCGCTAGTCTACCACTCCAGAGTTGTGAGCTCGAATCTCAGTCCCCGCGGGACTTTTATAAGAATATAATTAAATCGGGATTCAATCACAGCCTCTCCCCCGGGTATGTGAGACTCGTCAGCCTACTGGTGGCAACTCGCAAAATAGGCGTAAGGAGTGATGACCCTACCCTAACCGTTTTATCGAGAAACGTGAGTATATTCTCCCAGGAGTCTATACCACGCGGCCAAGGGCCTACACGGCCTGTCGCGCCAGATACGAAAAAAAAATCTAAAATATACAATTGTTTTTCTACTATTATTCTCCTAGTTTTCGAGTTGAGAAAACCCATTGGGGATTGATTTATAAATACTTTTCCTTCGCTACGTTTTCGAAATATACGATCCCTTTAAACTTTTTATTGACTAGTTAGAAACAGAAATTGCTTGTTTGCAAAAAAAAAAAAAAAAAAAAAAAAAAAAAAAAAAAAAAAAAAAAAAAATATAATATATATATATATATATATATATATATATATATATATATATATATATATTTGGTTTCATCACCACCGGCCTTTTGTAGATTGGAAATAAAAGAATGATATCTTCTTTTAAACAATTCTGAAATTAGATATTTTCTTCAAATATTGTAATCTGGCACGTTCTGCCCTTATCTTATCCTGTTTTGTTCTCCAAAACTGGGCAATGGGGAAGGAAAATTAATTTCATCTGTTGTCTTATACAACCAAGAAGATTTAACCAGCTAAACTACTTTTGTACAAGTAACTTATTTTTGTAAAATCATAAATAAATACATAATGATGGAGTTATTGTAGACCGTTGAGAAATTAGATGAGGAACATGGTTGGGGGTGCGGTCATAAATTAGAAACACATTTAAAACAAATGCTATTTTAATTATGTGCCGACGTTTCGGCCTACAATGTGGGCCTTCATCAGGGTTGACTCTGAGACTGTGTCTAAAGAAGACTTCTTGTAGGCCACATTGTAGGCCGAAACGTCGGCCCATAATTGAAATAGCACTTGTTTTAAATGTGTGTTTCTAATTTATGACCGCACCCCCAACCATCTTCCTCATCTATATAAATAAATACAAAACGTTTATATGAATATTTTTCTGAATTGTAGTTTTGTAAGAAAAGGTCTATGAAGTTATATTTATAAAATTGGTTATAGGATATTTAAAAAGAAAAAAAAAAAAAAAAAAAACTAAAAGGTGCCTTTTAAACTGAATTAAAAAATAACATACCTACAGCAATTTATCTTAACAATGGGAAATGGCGAAGGCATATTTGTTCGGCTTTTGAAATGTTTGCTCTGTCTTTCGTTTGTTTGGTCAGCTTCATTAATCCGTTGCCCAGGATTTTGAGAGAAGCAAAATTGAAATAGCGTTCATTTAGTGATTTTTTTTTAAAAACCTCTATCGGATGATTCTAGTAAAATAAAGAATAAATTGATATTTTTATTCTATTAATTTAAGTCTAAATACTGAAATATAGCAAATTTACATAAACGTTCGTCACTTAATTTACTGTGAAGAGATTTCACAGAACAATCTGAAGCACTCGACTCTGTGTTTCACAACTTTGATTTTTTTTCTACTTAACCTCTTGCTTTTAGTTGAAATAATGTCATTTTTTCCATGAATGCTCCATGCTTGTAAAAGGAATATAAATAGTGTCATTAAGAAATTTTTTCTTGTTGTTTTCCCAAAACAAAAAAAGTTGCGCACTATGAAAAATATTTTTTTTTTATATTTTTTATGTGCATTTTTTTAATTGTTTATAAAATATTATTTTTTTCGGATGATTTAGAGGTGAAATTGAAACTAAGAAACAAAAAATAAAGATTTATTTGGAAAAAAGAATAAATTAATGAAAATTTGTTTAAAAAAAAAAATTGTTTTTCTCTTTTGAATTCACTTTTTCAATAACGGGTATTGCTTCCTCTTGCTTGAATTACTACCTGAGCCTTGTAGGCATACTTCTAATAAGGTTTGCTACATCTTGCGGGATTTCCTCCTATCCTTCCCATTAAGGAAGTTCTTAGCTCTTCTAAGTTTTCAGGATGGTTAATTCTTTTCTCACACGTCTGCCTAGTTCATCGCAGAGATGTTCAGTAGGATTTAAGTCAGCATAAAAATATATTTATTGCCTAATGTTAGATAAACAATATTGGTAGATTGGTAAACTATGATATGAGAAAAGTCGGTGTAAGTGGATTGAGTTGATTCCTATGTGAAAGAGAACTAAGGCGATATATGCTTTATAATATAAACATAAATACAAACATGCTTTATATACGTAATACAAACATATATGCTTTATAATATGCCTTGTAAATAAAGTAGACTAAAATTGTATGTTAGTGGAAAAAGGGATTGTTGATGTTCTTGAACCCCCCACATGTGTTTTAAAAAACAATTTAAAAGTTAAAAGTTTTAAAAAAAATAATATTTCGCATTCATTCTACTTTTTTAACACGTCTACTAGGAAAATGGAGAAGTTTAATAGATTTCTAATTTCCATCATTAGGGAGAAGTAAATATTGTGACATTATTTTAAATTATATATTGTTCCTCTAAATATGAACAGTTTGGCTGAGTGGTAAGGTACTGAACCGGTGATCTGCGGGTCCGGATTCCCACTGCCTCTTTGAATTGGCGGTGCGGGATCTCGGCCTGATCACTGCCTTGTCTGGCCGTTGGCCTTGAAACAATACGATACCAAAATTTGTGTGTGTGTTTATGTGTGTAAATATATATATATATATATATATATTTTTTTTTTTTTTTTCTTTTTGTTTGTAGGAAGAAAAAAATCAGCAATCTAAAAACTTGGCAAAGGTTTTATTTTAAAATTGAGACGTTGATTTCAAAAAGATACCTAAAGGACATTTTTTACAAAATACATATTTTTGTTCTCATCGTTTAGTTTTATCAAAATCTTCTATTTAACTTTATCTAATGAACACTGAAGTCCTTTAAAATCGCAAATTAGAAATGCTACTATTTTCTAAAGATACTGATTACACATTTAGTTCCGTTCCAAATCATACTAAAACATTTCATTCCAAAAGTTTTATATGGTGTTAATAATATATTAAAAAAAAGATTCTACATTCCAATGCGAAAATATTCAAATAAGTTGGTTTAAAAATATAGCAATGGGAGATTTGTTCGCTTCCTGTAAAGTTTCCTAAAATGGAAACAGTTCCTTTTGGAACTTAACGTCTTAATTGATAAAGTAGTCAAAAGTTAGTTGCAACCTGAGTAAAAATGGCGTGTGTGGCAATCAGATGTTGGATTGATCAAATTTAATTTAATTTCGGATGATGTATAAAATTACAACATGGGCATTGATTTATTTTACTCATTTTTAATATTTGATGTAGACTGTATATTAAATTTTAAATAAAATATCTTGCTTTCATTCCAGAGATGAATACTGCTCAGCACAAGCTTTCTTGGAGAGATTTTTATCCTCAGGTTGCTGGAAAACAAAGGATTGGTTACAACACAGTCGACAGCCTTCCTTGCGACACCACCCCTTCGACATATTTAAGGTAGCATAGAAATACTATTATATGATCTAGCTGTAGAAATCGCAAAAGCTTGATAGTAATCTAGTAGTCTTATTCTCTGGCCTAATTTACCGCTTAGATAATTTAATAAAGTCAATTACAGCACTAGAATAAAGTAGAAATGCTCTGAGATGATTTCGATGGTTTACCTATTGCTTATTAACATTCTGTTTTAATTAATCGATAAGAATTTTATTTGTTGATTATTCTCAAGGTAACTTCGTCCTTTCATCCTGTTCATCAATTTATTGGTATTTATTTGAGACAAACGTACCTAATACTAGATGATATATTCTTTGTTACATTAACTTTGTCAGATTCATTGAGGTTTCTATGTATTCAGCTATTCACATTTTTGAACTATTATCTTATTAGCATTGATAAAACGCTGCAAATTATTACGCAATGGTCTATTATTTCCATGTAAATATATTAGGGTATAACCGTTCATAAAGCTGAAGATAAATAATTAAGTAATATGGAGGGCAATAAATAATTCAAAGGAAAATGGCATAGCACCACCGCTAATTTGAAAACACTATCTTCATTTTGTAGAATATTTAATTCCCTATGAAATGGCACTAAAAGCAAAAATTTTTGGTTTTTGTTTATTAACTAATTAAAAACGGATTTTTTTTAATTCGTTATACGGGCTCTACGCATCTTGAAACGGAAGCCCTTAAGTTTTTTAGGGTAATTTTTTTTTTGTCGATTACAAAGGTTCATAATTGAAAATGATAAACCAAAAGCTGATATCAACGTCTAGGTGTTAGGATAATCGTTGCATGCCCTAGCATTTTTGTAGCGAATAAAAAAAAAAAAAAAATGGTTCAGTAGTTTCGGAGAAATGCCAAACACATTCTATCTGGGGATCACTTGTAGCTGGGTGGTTAGCGTAACAGCCTCCTATGCAAAAGGTCACGGGTTCAAACCCACAGGTGGTCCTAGGATTTTTTAATGGGAGTAAAAAATCCTTAGTTACGCCGTCCTTCGGATGGGACGTTAAAAGGTGGTCCCGAGCCTGTGCGATGTCAGGTACTCGTTAAAGATCCCTATCCTAATAAAACCTGGATAGGCAAAATTTAGGACTCCCACTGTAGCATCGTCCGATTAGCCATAGTAGCTTAAAGTGACGTTAAATAAATAAACAAACAATATTCTTACTGTCTTTCTGTACTATCGAAACTCAATGTAATTAGTTGTTTAACCTTCTTTTAATATCCAACTGCATTATCAAATTCTTAAATTGATTTTAACAAAGGAGGTAAGTGAATATCGTGTGTTGCGAGCACCAGATTTTTTCTCTATGACTTTTCTCTTGACCATAGACTAAAATTCTCAAAATAATTTAAATAAATATATCAAAACAAATCAGTATTGGAAGTTAAAAGTACTGATTTAAAAAAAAAATACTATTTTCTTTTCATCGTAAACTAATGAATTATAAAAAAAAAAAATATATATATACAATTAATGCGGTATGGACTGAGAATAAACTTTTCTATTCAAACAAGAAATGACATCTTCCACGCTATGCTCTAAATGATCCAAGTTTCTTTTGTATGGAAATTTTCCTTTGAGAAGTTTTCATTTTCATATATTTCGCCAGGAGAACACCTTGAAGTACTTAAATATTCTCAAGAAGGAGTTGAAGCATCGCGCCATTGAAGGCTGATGTTGGCGGCAGCTAAATGAAACGTCGAGCAGGGCGTGCTTGGCTGCCTCAGATTACGCCAGTGTGACGCCACAGCGTATTTTCCTCCGAGACCTGCCCGGGGGAGCTATTTATAGCGCACTATTACTATTTATTTGTTGGCCCTCGCCTACGCAATCTTATCTCGCTTTTCCCGCGAACTTTGACGTCACTTAGTTCGCCGTGCGGGAGTTCACAGAACAATCTCAAGCCCTCTTCTCCCTGTGTTTCACAAATTAGATTCCATCTACGTAACCTTTCGCTTTGTAATTTAAGTAATGGAAAAATTTTCCCGTGAATGTTTTCCCAGAATATAGATAAGTCTAATTAGGATATTTTATCCTGTTTTTACCGGAATGGACACGAGAACATAAAATTACAGGAAAAAATACAGTGAACCGAAGGGATCACTTGTAGCTGGGTGGCTAGCGTAACAGCCTCCCATGCTGAAGGTCACGGGTTCAAACCCGCAGGTGGTCCTAGGATTTTTTAATGGGAGTAAAAAATCCTTAGTTACGTCGTCCTTCGAAGGGGACGTTAAAAGGTGGTCCCGAGCCTGTGAGATGTCAGGTACTCGTTAAAGATCCCTATCCTAATAAAACCTGGATAGGCAAAATTTAGGACTCCCACTGTAGCATCGTCCGATTAGCCATAGTAGCATAAAGTGACGTTAAATAAATAAACAAACAAACAGTGAACCGAGAAAAATATTTCAGAAATTCTTCAAATCTCTCAAATTCCATTTGACAATGCCCTGAAGTTACTTTCACTTCCTAAAATAAGAAACACCTGTTATGCCCGTTTTTAAGATTTTCCTTATAACTTTGTACGCTATGTCCAATAGATTTTTTTCTTCTTTGTTTTTTAATAAGTTTATCTTAATTGACTTGTGTTAGTAAATATCATTTTTTTTTTTTTTTTAAGCCTGTAAAATAAAAGATAGATTATTTAAACTTATGCATATGTTTTTTTTCTGCTGTGCCTACTTTTGCTAAAGCAAAGCTTGATATTAAGGATGTTGGTGATTTACAATTTTTTGCGGTTTTTGTTATTTCTGATGTACTTGAAGTGCTAACAATTTTCGAATTCCTGTTTTTTTGCGATCGCGAAAATTACTGAATTCCTGTTGACAGGTAAAACAACTGTTTTATACTCTTTAAGAAATTCCATTTCTTTAGGAGAGTATTTGCCTGCGATGTCGCAGCAACTTTGTAAACAAAATCGGCTAATCAGAAGTATCACGATTTTGATTAAACTCTCTATATCGATGTAAAATTTAATGGGCTTAAATAGTATATAGGTTTCATTCTGATTTAAATGATCTGGATAGGGCTTAAATAAAAATTATAACCATATCATCTCATGTTGATTTAAAAAAAAAAAGGTTAAATATATAAGTTGAACGAATTTGATATCCAACTAACAAAGAAAAGAGAAAACTTATTTTTTAATTTAATTAAAAAAACACAAAAAACAGTAATATAGATGTTTAATTACCTTTGGAAAGCCAAAGATTTTTGAAAAAAGTATTTTATATACGAAGTTGTAAAAGATTGTGAAGAGTGGATTAAAAAAAAAAGATACAACTTATTGATTGGTGTAGATAGTAATATAATACTTTTAAAAAAACGTAAATACTATGTCTGTAATATAACCACCTGTCGTCTCTAGGTGGGCTCTCTTTATTAACAAATAAATAAATAAATAATCGATTATTAAATGAAAAACATGTTTCTGTTCATGAAACTCTATGTAATTCTCCAACATTTTTTTATCTCTAACTCTATTTAAAAGTCTTAAATTAATTTTAATAACGAAGGTAACTGTAAGTCGTCTGTTGACCGAGCCAGATTTGTATTTTTTATTTTTCAAATGAATCAAATTTTCTCATACTGATTCATTATCAGTTCTGACATCTGAGAAATATGATGTATCAGTGACCTTTTTTCCCTGAGCTTCTTGAATATTCGCCCTTGTAGTAAGGGCTGTTCCTATAGGGAGTTTCATTACCCTCCAAATCCACCCCACATCCCCTAGCTGCCAGGTGCATGACAGTCCTCCCCTACTTACCTGTGGCCCTTCTAAGCCTCTCAACTTCCAGGTTTGGAAACTTAAAATTATCTTTACAGCTTCTTATGTAGGATTATTATTAAACTGATTTTAACTATAATTATTTCATATAGGAATCAGCCAACATGAAATAAATATGAAAACTCTTCTGAAACCACAGTCGAATTGGAAAATATGATATCAATAGGTAGAGATGACAAAAGATGTATTTTTTTTTTAATCATATTGTATTTATTCATACATTATTGGTCAAGTGAGAAAACTTTTCGTTTTTATAATTAGTGGTTATGTCTAGTGTAAAACGCTATGTTGGGGAATAATATGTAAAAATGGAGCAAGAGAAAGTGTCAGAATAATAATGGCATCGGAACTCTTACGTATTGGAATAGTTCACGGATTACTCTGCCATTTTGATTCACTTTCTGTAGAATAAAGTGAGTATTATTTTAAAATGTATTTACCTATTACAATAGATTAATTTTAACCTAAATAAATTTTTACATTTCAGTATAGCTGCTAAAGCAATTAAAATAAAAAATTATTTATTTTTTAAATGTTCACTTCATGCTGTTATTTTGGTTTATTAATACAAAGAATCTTCGTAATCTAACAAGAAAAAAGTATAACACCCTTCTTCAAAAATGTATTCAAAATTCATCAAACGATGAAATGATGATCCTAAATCCTAAATGATGAATAAAATAAATGCGCCGTCCGTTGCTTTACTCCAAAACTACTTGAAAAAAATTCCAAGGCGTTCAACGATCATCTCAACACCTCCACGTTAAAATTTGCCGATTTGTTTTGATACAGAAGCCAATTAAAAATAATTTAATTCAATAACTCAGTTATCAGGAAACCGCGACTGATTATAAATAAATAAATTGAAATTTTACACATTTATATACCCATAACTCAGTTATTTTTTAAAGATAGAGGAAAATATGTTAATAAATTGAAATTTTACACATTTATATACCCATAACTCAGTTATTTTTTAAAGATAGAGGAAAATATGTAAAAGTTTTAGGATCAGTACTTCGCAAAGAACAAAAAAAAAAAAAAAAAAAAAAAAAAAAAAAAAAAAAAAAAAAAACTTCTATTTAACGCCTTTAACTCTTTCGTTTTCTAATTTATAGAGCAAAATTGTACTGATGTTTAGAATTAGTGCATGGCGATTAATTACAAAAGAGACAAAAAAAGAAAAGAACAAATTTTGAAATGTTATATACGCCCATAAATAAGTTTAACTCAGAGAAAAATATGTATAGAGTTTTACGATTTTCAAACCCTGATTATATAAAAAAATAAACATAATATTAATATTGGAGATATAGTAGAAGCAATACGTCTGTAACTCGGTTATTATTGAAGATAGAGAAAAATAAAAAGTTTTTCCCTATCAAAGCACTGCGATGAACACAAAAAAAATAAAATAAAATGTTTATATTATTTCAAATTTAATTTTTGTCAGTACGATTAATACAAGTATTTGAAATAGATACGTAGAACTCAAACGATTAATATAAAAAATCCGTCTGCCTGCCTAATTTATTTGGTTAATGCTAATCAATAGAGAATTAAATTCCCTAAAAACAAAAAAATATCATTGATCGGTTTACAAATAGCGGAGATGTAGCGTTTTGAAGTTCAAAGCGCAAAATTTGAACAATGGTGACTGGTCATGCAAGTTTATTTTTCCTAAGTTCTTTAAATAATTGATTGCTATACTTATAAGTTAATTGCCTACACAACTGCATACATTGTAAAACCGTAACAAACAACCGTTGGAAACAATATGCCATTGTGTAATAATTTATACCTTTTAATTTTATATTGTATTTATTTTTATACATACACTGTTGTCTTTTCACAATAAACGATTCGAAGATAAAAACATGAATACCCCATTGTTTTCCTATTTACATTAGCAAACCCGGAACATCCTCAATTTAATTAATATTTTGAGGAACCATTATAACCAGGTGGATGCACATAACAAAGCAATCAGTACTCATATTTAAGACAAGTATTCAACGGAAGTGTAAACCTCATTTACGACCTTTAAACATCACCGTTTATTTTATTTGTTAAAGGACCAGTATTTTGAATGATTAAACCGTTTTTGAGACTATTGAAGTCCTTGTTATTATGAAAAATGACAATCTATATTAAAACACTAAATAAAAATCTGGTAAAAATTTAAGAATTTTTAAACATATTTATGAACTAAAATAATTTGTTCAAGAATTATTTACATTGGAATTTAATAGAAACATGTGTTTTATTAAAAATCTATTATATTAATATTTACGACAATCAGTTTGTTTTATCGGTTTTTCATCACTTTATCTTTTACAATAATGTGTATAAGATAATATTTTTTCTAAAATTTCCGTTCTGGTTAGCTGATTTTGATGAGACAGTTGCTGTAAAATCTCAGGCGTATAGTTGTCTTAAATATGAAATTTTAGATTCATATGATTTTTCGTTTATTGTTCTTACCACATACATTAACAGACCTTTTTGCAGGACTTGGTCATTTGGACTCTGGGACCCTAAAACGTGTATTTTCTTTGAAAACTGGAATTCTAAAATTTTTTCGATCGCAATACTTTCCCTTACTATATTTTCCATATATAGGCAAGTGAAAGTAATAATAATAATGATGTAGAGTTCATTCATGTCTTTTTTACTATTATTTTACTATATTTTACTTTACAATAATATAATTTATCAAGCCAAATTATTTACTTTAAATTACATCAATTGATTATAATAGTTTTGTCATAGTTACAATCTCATAGAAGAATTAGGTTTATATAAATATTTATATATTATATATATATATATATATAAATATATATATATATATATATATATATATATATATATATATATATTCTAATGTTAATAGTGTTTTTTATCTAATAAAGACCTGAATTAGACAGATATAGCTGATAATTTGAAATATAGAAAAAAAATATAACAATTTTTTACTGGAAGGATTTAGTCCAGGTGGTCAGTATATTAAAAAACTAAATAGTTTGAAATATTTATGTTTGCCAACGTTTCCACCACCATTGTGGGTCATCATCAGGGCTTATCAGGGCGTATGTAATGGTTTATAATTTTTTGTTTGAACGCAGAGGGAACAATTTTCTAATTTCAGTATATCAGTTTTGGGACTGATTTTTCGATAATAACATTCTGTACAATTGAACGTTATTTATCTCTATTTTTCTAATCTCTGTAGAAGCCATATTTCTGATAGTAGGATGGCAGTAAATAAATCGAGTGTGATAAGCTCTTTCATTTCAGTATATTTCCCATTTGACTCTTCATAGTTTCCCTAAGATTGGGCAACTTAATACTAATTTTATCTTAAATGAAGCACCTATAAATATCTTGAATCAGTTTGAAATGAGAGCTAATTACTTGAGTGAATTACTGACAAGAGGGCCATAGAGGCTGGACCGTATAAAGCCCCTAACGGTCTGCTGTTCACATCAGGTATTCCCAACGTGGGTAGGGTTCCATACAAAAGGCACTTTTAGTTTAGCTGGGCTATCACCATTATGTAAACAACTTAACAGTTAATAGGGCCATGAGAGTTTGGGATTAATGAATTTTAATGAGTCGTACAAGGGTTAATTTCGGGCCGAAATAGGCAATTTTATGAAAATTTATTAAATGCTATGAGTTGCTATAAGATCGTTATAAGTTATGATTGAGCTATTCATTCTTTTTTTCGACAGAATAAAGAAGGTTAAAACAAATTTTAGATAAGTGATAAGATGTTACATAATTTATTGAAACTTTAATATCATTGTTTAATTTGTTGAAAAATTCGAGTTCCTTATTTATCTACTTTTATATAGTTCTAAGCTTATATTTTTTATCGATTACGTATTAAGTGGGGGAACGAGATAAAAATTGGAGCTCTTAAATTTTATTATATTCAGTTTCAATTTTTAAACTTGTGAAATTAATTTTTTAAATCTAAGCTTCTCATATTTTTCTTGAGATTAATTTAGAGATAGACATAGTGTTTTTTACTTTTCCTTACCTATATAAGAAATATTTATTGGTATATAAAAGTAAATTATTGTAATTATAATATATATAAGAAATATTGGGTTGTAAAATAAGTTCTTAGCGTTTTTAAATATTTCAATTTAATCCACTCTGTATTTATAAAATCACGTTTACTTGGTCAATAATGTTTATATATATATATATATATATATATATATTATATAATATAATATAAAATATATTTTAAGCTGCTTTTATGTATCAGTTTCAAACGAGATTCCTTATCATTAAGTGGTGTTTTGCTTGCTCAAAATGAAACAGAAAATAAAATTCATTTTCGTCATTTAATGATTTTTTATTTCCGAAAAGTAAAATCCGCTCCCTGGTTACTAAATGGTGTATGGTTACCTTAGGAGAAAGCACCGTACGTAGGTGGTTTCTCGGTTCAGGACCAGAATTTTGACGTTGAAGACGCCAAGCGTTTGAGTGTCTCAACTGTTGATGATGACCAAATTCAAGCATTGTGAGAAGTTTTTGACCGTTGGAATAGATAGGAGCCGAAATTCATAAAATATTATAGAAGTGTTAAAATTATGAGGCCGAAACGTCGGCCATAATAAAACTTATCTTATATAATGGGTTTTTAATTTGACCGCACCAAATCATTTATGATCTAAATTCAAGCATTGGTCACAGACAATGTTCACACTTCGACAAATTTATGTAGAAATGTCTAAATATCTCAAGCAAGTGTTCATACATTGTGGCTTCGGATATGTTTCGAAGTGATACAGGTTCCTTAATTTGTCTGAATAAATTTTTTGGATCGTATTTCCATTAGCGATTCCTCTGGACGAATGTAATGATTAATTTAAAGAGTTGAAACTAATGATGAAAGTGGGCCGTACAATAATATGAAAAATCCAGGAGAAACGAACAATCAAAGCAGGATTACATTCAAAAAAGGTTATACAGTTCATTTGGTGAGATTGGAAAAGTTCCTTTATTTAGAGCTCCTCCCGCCAAACCAGCCCATTTATTCTGCAGTATTCTTTGCCCAGTTGGAGCAATTAAAGGCAACGGTGGAACGAAAAGCATTGGCTAATCGCAAAGGCCTAGATTTCCATCACGATAACGCCCGTCCTCATGTGTCTTTGCAGCCGGCAGAATTACTGGAGTTTGGCTGGATGTGATCCATCCACCATTTTTCGCCAAAGATCACGGTTCAACCCGCAGTGGTCCTAGATTTTTAATGGAGTAAAATCTTAGTTACCGTCTTCGGATGCTTAAAGGTGGTCCGAGCCTGTGCGAGTCAGGTCCTTAAAGATTTCTAAAACTGGATGGTAATTAGATTCCCTGTGCATCGTCGATTAGCATGTGCATAAAGGACTTATAATAACAATCCACCCTATTTACCAGATCTTTAAAACTCTCTTAACGGAAAACACTACAATTCGTTCGAGGACTGCAAAACGCACATAGAGGAGTTCATCGCGCAGAAATCTGAGAAGCTCTGAGAGGACGGGTTTTAAAAATTGACTGAAAGATGGTAACATGTAATAGATCAAAATGGGATATATATTGTTGATTAAAACTATTCTCAAGAATTTGTAGTTTTAATTCAAATTCCGCAAAGAACTTATTTTACAGCCCAACAGAAAGAGAAAGTATTGTGATCTTAGAGATAGACTTTTCTCCGAAAATATCCGTTTTGCATATGAGTCCCAAAATGGTTTGTCTCAAGTCAAACTCTAAAAAAATAAGTTTGTATGAAAGTGGAATTTTATATTTCAGAATTGTACATGCCTGAGATGTTACAGCAATCTTTTTTAACTAAATCAGCGAACATGAGAAGCCACTTCATACCAAGCATTTTGCACATTTATATGATTTTCTCAAGAGCGGTTAGATTAAACACGCCATATCGGTATAATATTATATTAATGAGCTTTAATATCATGTCGGTTTCATCGTAATTAAAATAGTCTGACAGGGCTTAAGTGCCTATATTTTAAAATGTCTTCCTGTTATGTATCTTTAATTTTGTAGACTTGAAAAAAACAACATTATTAGCATTGATAAAAATACGGGTAAATATACAATTTGAAAGAATTTGATAACCAAATCAAAGATAAATTCGCAAAAATATTTTTTTAGGTATTTTTTAAACATAAGAAGAGTTATCTCATATTAAGAACGTTTTAAGGTAACGTAAAGTGATAAAAGCGGATAAAACTAAGTGATTTTTCTAGATATTAAATTCTATTGTTAGATTGTTTATTCTGAAACACAAGTTGCCATCGAAATTCAATGTAATTCTTTTAGTTTTTCTAAACTCTAATTTTATTTCAATGTTCTCAAATAGAGTTTGAGTACATGAAAGTCGTGTGTCTCGAGTACCAAATTTTTTAAATTTAACAAATCACATACTGCAATAATGACAAGATTTAAAATTATAATAAAATTAATAAAAACTAGTTATAAATTAAATAATATAAAAGTACAGTACTTAATATAACGTTATATTTTAATATACATTACTATTGTACAAAGTATTTAGACCTTAGTTTAAGTACTTATTCTTTTTTGTAACATTTTTTTATTTATAATAAATAATATATTCATTTTAAGACTATAAAAGATTTGAAATCCGGTTTATATGCAACTGAATTATACCGTAGTTTTCCATTCCCAAACCGCATATTTGCTTCCATACAGTGGCCTACAGTGAAAGCAAACTTTCAACCTCCCTCCTTACCTCAAAAGAATCACGAGTGGAACTGCCTGTTGAAAGACAAATGAACCGATGACACTTTTGCGGTACTTCATGTCTCAACGTTCAGATTATTTACCATTTATTGATTTATGATGTCAGTGATACCCAAACAATAAATGTATTGTGAATTAATAATTTTCGTACTTGTGCCGCTTCTGGACGGAAAATATGAATAAGGATGTTAGTGGCTCTACTGTTGTATGAAAAGTTAGTTTGCCAGCCTGTAGCACCAGCAGGTAGAGTCCCTGTCACAATACAAGTACTTGGCGTGAGTTATACAACTGTATTGTAAAAATTCAGTTGTGCTCTTTGAAAGTATATCTAAGCTTTATAACATTCCTGAAAGTGTAATACAAAATTAGGTATCTTTTTAAAACTTCAAAATGAAAGTAGTACTTTTTAGTGTAATTTTATTACTTGATATATAAAATTATGATAATTCGTTAAAAAAATGAATAATTATTGTATTTACAAATAATATTATATTAGCCTATAAAAATTTACATAGCTTTTTAGACAATTTTTTGTTTTCATAAATTGTTATGGCGGACAGACGGATTTTGTTTGTTTGTTTATTTATTTATTTAATGTCTCTTTATCCTGCTGTGGCTAATCGGACGATGCTACAGTGGGAGTCCTAAATTTTGCCTATCCAGGTTTTATTTGGATAGGGATCTTTAACGAGTACCTGACATCGCACAGGCTCGGGTCCATCATTTTATGTTCCTTCCGAAGGGCGACGTAACTATAGGTTTTTTTCTCTCATTAAAAAATCCTAGAACCACCTGCGAGTTTGAACCCGTGACCTTTGGCATAGAAGACTATTATGCTACTAGCCACCATGCTTCCAGTGATCCCACTGTCTTATTTGTTATTCGGGTTCTACATACTTGAAACTTGAGGTCATCTCATATTTTGAGGAGGGAATAATATTATTTTATTTTTGGTCTATTATTTGGTTCATTATTAAAAATAATAAACCAAAAACATTTATACTACACCTTTAATATTTCTTATTCATTTCTGTTAATTGTCCCGGAAATAATGCATATAAAAATCCTTATTCCAACACACGTTGTAAGTTTTCTTTATCTTTAGAAATAACCGAATTTTTGGGGAATTAAATGACTTGTATGTTGTGAAGACTAAAACGAAGATAATTTTTTTATCTTTGTGCCCATCGTGGTATTGATTTCGAATCACTTTTCATTTCCTGAATAATAATAATAATAATAATATACATAGACAAGATTTTAATTTTTTTCTTTTCATCATTAATGGTGGTTTCGTGATTAGAAAACTTTACAAACAAAATTTAACTACCTTCAAAATAACTGAGTTAATCTGTATAATAGCCCTTTTTAATCGGCCGTATTTTAATAATAATCGGCTGAATCAACGTCCAGGTGTTAAGATGGTATTTTACAGTTATTGGTAAAAATGTCCTGGTATTTATGTCTGGTATTTGTTATTCGGGTTCTACATACTTGAAACTTGAGGTCATCTCATATTTTGAGGAGGGAATAATATTATTTTATTTTTGGTCTATTATTTGGTTCATTATTAAAAATAATAAACCAAAAACATTTATACTACACCTTTAATATTTCTTATTCATTTCTGTTAATTGTCCCGGAAATAATGCATATAAAAATCCTTATTCCAACACACGTTGTAAGTTTTCTTTATCTTTAGAAATAACCGAATTTTTGGGGAATTAAATGACTTGTATGTTGTGAAGACTAAAACGAAGATAATTTTTTTATCTTTGTGCCCATCGTGGTATTGATTTCGAATCACTTTTCATTTCCTGAATAATAATAATAATAATAATATACATAGACAAGATTTTAATTTTGTTTTCTTTTCATCATTAATCGTGGTTTCGTGATTAAAAAACTTTACAAACAAAATTTAACTACCTTCAAAATAACTGAGTTAATCTGTATAATAGCCCTTTTTAATCGGCCGTATTTTAATAATAATCGGCTGAATCAACGTCCAGGTGTTAAGATGGTATTTTACAGTTATTGGTAAAAATGTCCTGGTATTTATGTCTGGTATTTGTTATTCGGGTTCTACATACTTGAAACTTGAGGTCATCTCATATTTTGAGGAGGGAATAATATTATTTTATTTTTGGTCTATTATTTGGTTCATTATTAAAAATAATAAACCAAAAACATTTATACTACACCTTTAATATTTCTTATTCATTTCTGTTAATTGTCCCGGAAATAATGCATATAAAAATCCTTATTCCAACACACGTTGTAAGTTTTCTTTATCTTTAGAAATAACCGAATTTTTGGGGAATTAAATGACTTGTATGTTGTGAAGACTAAAACGAAGATAATTTTTTTATCTTTGTGCCCATCGTGGTATTGATTTCGAATCACTTTTCATTTCCTGAATAATAATAATAATATACATATAGAGATAAGATTTTAATTTTGTTTTCTTTTCATCATTAATCGTGGTTTCGTGATTAAAAAACTTTACAAACAAAATTTAACTACCTTCAAAATAACTGTGTTAATCTGTATAATAGTCCTTTTTAATCGGCCGTATTTTAATAATAATCGGCTGAATCAAAGTCCAGGTGTTAGGATGGTATTTTACAGTTTTTGGTAAAAATGCCCTGGTATTTATGCCTGGTATTTGGTATGTTTCCAAAAAATCGGTCCAGGTAGATATTTTTGAGGAAGGTGTTTTTTTCTGGTCGATTATAAAGGTTCATTATTTAAAATAATAAGCCAAAATAAAATAAACTTCAAAAAATTGGTTTTTATTTAAACTCACCTTAAACAGCAATGATATAAATTTTGATTTCACCCCAGAGAAACTAAAAAATCAGCCTAAAATCATTGAAATTTTTACAATCCTAAACCAAATCATGTGTCACTTAACCCAAGAAAAATGTTGAACTGTTTACGTTTTATTTATCTGTTTTTTCTTATCTAATTTTTTTCTCAGTGATGCTTTTACATTAAAAAAAATGGAAAATGAAATAGATTTATATCATTACATTAATATGACTTAATTCGTTTATAAACTAAACATATTTAATTTACTTAATATATTTAATTATATACCCTAAATCAAGTATAAATTAACTCAAACTAATTTAAAAGTTATGAAAACCTATGACGGAACTCAAAATCTAGCAGGCATTCTGAGGTAGTGGTAATGCGCATTTCGCGATTCGCTTGAGTGAATGGAAAGTTAACCTCTTTTCCAGCTTAAACATTTTTTTTTTGCGAATTGGATTATAGCTAAATTATCTTGTTTTGATATAGTTACCTAGTCTGTGAATTCTTCAGCTACTAATTCTTAGTCGACCTTTTATCAAGCATTAATGACACATATTTTAACTGTAATGATTATGTTAATGACTATCAACAGTTTACTTTCGCTTTAACAACGAATATAATAAACACATGACTTAGCAATATAAATTCTGAAACTCTTAAAAGATAACCATATAAAAAAGGATCCTTTTGGGTTGTAGAGGTGCGGTTTTTTTTTTTTTTTTTTTTTTTTTTTTTTTTTTTTTTTTTTTTTAATTTATGAATTATTAAATATAAGTAAAATACCGAATATGTTTCTGTACAAAAGAACTTATAAAAAAAAACCAATTGAGACGTGTTTCTTTATTAAATGTTGCTGTTTATTATACATGGAAGTATTACACGGCACAAGAAATGAGTAGATCATTTGGTTAATAGCTTGAAATTATTACGAATGATACGTTATATTGACTGCACCCTGAACCAACTTCTCTCATACTTGAAATTATTACATGTATGCTCTTAAATATGGTATTTGCTGAATGTCTATGATTTACCAATTAGAGAGTTCTGGAATACTTCCAATTTTATTGTTCGTGAAAATGTCATTCCTCTCTTCCACAGCACAGGAGGTCGATGGCTTTATGACTTCACCAGAAGTGTCAGACTGGTGTCATATTTTCAGGTAAAATATCAGGTACCCCGAAATATATGAATAAGTAAAAGGATTGCGTTAGGATGCCAGTGTGCTCTGTCTGTTTACATTTTGTATTTTCATGCTTATTGGAAATAAAATTTTAAATACTTTAAATTACTAAATATTTCCTATTGACGTAAGTTTCCTCTGATATTTCGACGTAGGATTCTGCAATCGAAATGAAGAAATTAAAGTATGGGGTATTCCAAATGCGTACAGAAAAAAATAAAATAAAAACGGGTCTTTTTATCTAAAATGGAAATAAAAGTTACTGTTTAGTTATTCAGTAAGCTGTTGTGCTCTTTACTTGTGGTTTCTCAACAAAAAGTGAATCGGGATATCAGCATTTTATCTATAAAAGAAAATGTTTCTTGAATTAAATGAGGCGAATAGAATCTTTACAATTTCATTTTTGAATTTTCAGAATCCGTATTAAAATAAATACATGGAGAAGTTATAATCATATTTTCTGGTAATCGAGGATCTATAGCAATAATCAAGACAGCCAGGATTATTATATCACATTATATATCAAATGTTAACATGATTATAAATGTAATCATATAAGACAATGTTTTATTTATTGGCCTAGGTTTTTCCTATCTAAAAAATCTTTATCTATCTTACTTTATCAAGCTTGTGCTCTACGCATCGATCGTTTATTTAATTTATTTTTTTATAAATAACATTAATTCGAAGAAAGAAAAAGATTCAGGGATTCATTTTAACTCTCTTTATTTCATTAATGTAAAGTATTATTTTTTTTTTGTAATTATTAAATTCCGTTATTCACCATTTTCTTACCTCATTGTGTTTTAAGTACAGTTAAATAGATGCTGATAGCTTAATGGGTTAGAGGCGAACAAAAACAAAATTATCTTCTAATGATGTTCTAGAATGTTCTGTGAGATACTGGTTACATATTTTTAAGAGTAAATCCTCGAAAACATACAAACTTTTAAATTAAGTGTAAAATATTTTCCAGTTGGTGGATAAAAATTAAGCCATGAATCTTCTTTCGTATACAGTAGTTATGAAGAAAAGAGGTGTACATATTTAAAATCAATAAGAATACTATCTTCGTAAATATTATGCGTATTTACGCCTATTCGACTGTGCTCACTGGGTCAAAGTAGTTTGGAAACTACCTTCGAACTTTGCCACGTAAAGTTGAAAAGTTAGTCGGAAAAGCTTTTCCACTAGGCTTTTCTTTTCCACTGTTTTCATATTATTTCGCATTGAATGATATCTATTCATCATTGTATTTCGTTTAACGTCTATATTCTTGTATAATCGAGAAATTTAACATCGTGCATCTATAAAATTTATAAATCTGACTTTTTTAAAATATCTATTTTTTGTAATAACTTTTATTGTTATGGTATGAATTATTAGATTATAACGATAGCATTCTATTTAATGGTGGGTTAGAGACATTTCCGTTTAGTTACGGAACATGGCAGCTCCCTGAACATATTTATGGTGCCATAGCTGTTAAAATGTAGCCTGTTCGCGCTGATCTACGGTTTACATTAACGTAATATGCAAATCCTTAATTAATTCCATCCTGGTGATGTTTATCGGGTGGTTGATTGGTTCAGCGATTTGAGCTAAATTGCAGATATAACGGTAATACTCTAGTAATTGCGGATAATATGAGTACAAGAGCTTTTTTGTTCAAATATTGACCGTAAATATATTAATTATGATGTTCGTAAATTATTTAAATTTAAAATGATTTAGATGTCATGAGAAACAATATTATTTCGCTTTAATGCAAAAATAGAATAAATGAGTTTTAAAAAATAATTTGTTTATGTCGCTTTTTTCTATTTCCAAAGAACCATCTATATATCAGAACCTTCTGTAAATATTTTATTAAATTATACGAGTAATTCATATCACTGCCTGAAACCATATTTTCCATTTTATGATGCATGAAACAAATATTCTTGCACACAGAAACTTTGAGACACATACAAAAAAAAAAAAAAGAAAAGAAAAAAGAATGTTGTTAGTTAAAAACGCCATAATTATTATGATTGAAAATATTTTCATTTCATTTTCCACTTTTATTCTTTTTTAAATAACTTCTCACCCTAATTAATGGATTTTAAAAAGAACCATAATCTTTTTATCTTTCCGATTTTGGTTTTCAAAGAAATTATACAAAGCTTCTACTTCTTTTTCCTAAATGACAGATAAAAAACAGAAGTGATAAAAAAAAAAACAACCTTATATTTTATGCCTGCTAGCTTATCAATGTTATTCAAGCGTTTATATTTAATTCCAATATAATTCAACCAGTACAATGTATTTTGCCTTTATTTTCATGAAAAATCGTTGAAAAGCGATAAGTAAAAAATAACTTATTCTTGCTATTTCCATTAAAATTAATAATTATTTTAAAATAAACTGTAGCTTTATAAAAAAAATATAAAATGTCAGTTTGTTCCCTAAACTCCTGACTCTTAAGGCCTTTGCACACGGACCGATTGTGGGTGACCGGCGCCGGCTTGGACAGTCGGAGGTTGACACTAAACCCGGCGGCCGGCTACATGGTTTTATTACATGTGGGTTACCAACTGGGCGGCAGTCAGCAAGGGCCCGGACTGCCTTTTGTAGCTCTTTCTTTGTTATTTTAAGCAAAAGAGTTCTTTTGTATTTCAGAATTAAATTTAGTAAGACATAGCTAAATTATGCTAAGAAGATGAAAATACCAACGTTTTGAGAAACTCTGTTAGAAGCTATAAGTTAAAAGTGCAGATTAATAACCTCAATTTAATTTTCATATTATTTATAATTAGTATCATATATTCCAGCTTCGCAAGATTTAAACTAAATAAGGATACAATATTAAAAAAAAAAAAATTAAAAAACCTGTACCTCTACAACCCAGGAAGGGTCTTAGACTTAGTACATGTAGAGATTTCTAGGCTAACGGCCGGGCAATGAGGTGATTAGCCTTTGATCACGCTCAGCCGCCAGTTTTTTCCTCAATTTGGGTACCCACTTAAAGAGGCTGGGTCTGCCCTAAGAGGGTCTCCATATCCTAGGACCCGGAGAACAGTAGACTAGTGCTCTATCCACTAGACCACGACGCTCCCATGCAATATTAATACATTTATAAAAATAATATGCATTAATTTTCAATGAGTAAGATTGTCAACTATTTATTTATATAGATAAGATGGATAACTGCTATCTGTAAAGAATTGTATAATATATGTATATATTATATATAATAATATTATATATATATATATATATTTTTTTTTTTTTTATATCCCTACATCGCTTTTGAAGGTATACGGGGGTTTCTCGGGGCAGAGGGTAAAGGCGGGGTATAAATGCCGAGATCAAAGCCCCCAGCACCGAGACGTGAACTCGTTATTATTTTTTTTTCAATTTTTGGTTCTCAGTGGTTGCTAGGCAACGCGCGCTAACCCACTCAGCCACCGAGGAAAAAAATCTGCTAAAAAAATTAATTGTAATCATATATGTGAATTAATAAATTAGTACATTGTTAATTTATTTTTTATGCAAACCGATATAGCTAGTAAACTAAAGGTCCTAGCGACAAATGTTATGTAATAAAAAATATTTTCCGCTAAATTTTTGACATGGGAACTGTCGTCAAATTTTCGATCCGAGCTACACAAACCAGAGGTAAAGTGTGCCAAAAATAAAGAAAAGTAGGCAAAACGTGACTTTTTTGTATCTAATACAAGTTACAGGCCCACAGCCTAAAGACATATGCATGCCAATAAAATGAAACTTTATAAATATGAGAAAAATATTGTATCTGGATATAATATTTCGGATGCGTTTTACGTTTTAATTTTATTGTTTATTGTAATTTGTTTATAGGGCCCTAACCAAGTTGTCTGGAACTTTTTTAAAGTTAGTAAACCTTCTTTATTTTATATTTTCCAAAAATATTTCATATTTTTCTTAATCCAATTCATGAACGGTACGTGATTTCTCCGGAGTAACCTTTTGAAATTTCTGGAAGGAAGAGATATTTTAAAGTCATAAGTGATTATCGTTAACTAACTACCTGGTTTGTTTGAAGGACTGTTTAACATAAGTATGTCAAAGAATCGATTTATATAGGAAAATCAATTTATAAAATGTATATAACTATTCGCCTTTTATTTTCCCTGACCTATTTCTCGACTCTGCGGTAGGAATCTGGAAGCTTGCACAACCGAGCCTGTAAATTGAACTTGCTTTGTTCAAGCTTCTGGTGAGAGTGGGCTACGAATCGAGCCGTGAACTCCTGCCTTTCGAATAAGTGGCAGGTATATGTTTATTTTAAAAAAATATATTGTAAAATATTATTAAAATTAATAAAATAACTGAGTTAAGACCATTTATATATAAACTATCTGTAATTCCCGGTATCGTGAATATTTCTTTGGTGTTAATATATGTATACACGTATGTTCATGATAACAAATAGCCAATCAGTTATTCTTTCAGATATTGTTATGTAATATGTAATAAAATATTATTATTTAATGCCATGTCTTAATTTTACTCTGCCAAATTTACAATTACCTGCTAGTAGAAGTAGGCATACTAACATAATTACTCCATACGTTTTAACTTTAAAAAATAACTTTTGGGTTTCATCTTAGCTCCTTAAGTTTTTCTCCACTTGTGGTTGAAGTCATCTACCTGATAACCCGCGTTTACTTTTGAATTATAATATGTTCTTAAAATTAAATGTTTTTTAATTGCCTAAACTCTTTTGAAAATACTAAATATTATTACTACTAAATATTTGAAAATACTAAATATTATTTGAAAAATAATTTTCTACAAAACGATAAAAGAATGATTGACGGTTTAAAAATAGCAGAGATATAGTGTTTTGAAATTAGAAGTGGTGATAGACCATTTTCCTTTGAAATATTTATTAATTTTTGTTTACTGTTTTCAATAATGAACCGTTGTAATCGACCAAAAATAAATAATTGCCTCTCCTAAAAATGTGAGGATTTGTAGAACTTGAATAAAGAATTAAAAAAATCCGGTTGTCTGCCGTCCGTACCATATCTCCGAAACTTCTCTACCATTTTTTTTTTTTTTTTTTAATTCGCCTCAAAAATACTACGGTCTGCAACGATGATCATAATACCTAGACGTTGATATCAGCTGGTTATTTTTAAAATGGCAACCGATTAAAAGTGATTTAATTTAATAACTCAGTTATTTTTGAAGATAGAGAATAATGTATGAGTGTTTTTTAACCTAATAACCGAGAATAATTATAAAAAACAGAAAAAAAATGTAATTTTACTCATAAATACTTCCATAACTCAGTTATTTCAAAAGATAGAGAAACATATGTGGAGAGTTTTAGAATCAGTAAAGCTCGAAAAAAAAAAAAAAAGTAGTAACTCCATCAAAACTTGGTTATTATAGAAGATAATGAAAAATCGAAAAATTTGGCAGCTATAAACAGTTACCCTAATATAATTATTTGGAAATAATAAACCATTGTGTAATAATTTGCAGCGTATCGTATTGGTTAATTACCTTTTAACAGCTATATGAACAGTCATACCATAATATAGTTATTTGGAAATAATAAATAACGATAATTTGACGTAACGTAAGATAATTTATAGCGTTTTAAATTCATTTCCTAAGCACTTTTTTGGATAACAGAATATAGAAAATAATGGGGTAATAGTTTATGATTAAATACTCATCGGATTGAAAGTTGATTTTAAAAAGCAAAGCCCATTTACCTGTAATGCTGAATTTAAATTTACTGGATAGGTTCAGGTATATATGCGAAGCCGATATTTTTATATCCTATACATAAGTTAGCTTCTGGCCATAATAGCATGGACATTATTAATAAATTGAATTGATCATAAATTCCAAGACTTACAATATTTACATGGTAAAGACGTTTACATAACCATTTAATAGACGTTTTTACTGCTACTAAAACGTAAATAGAGTCTGAAAGGCAGTGTATAATGACGGGAAGGTTGACACGATAGGGCATCAATAAGGCGCCTTACAGAATGACCTTGGAGGGGAAATTACCTGTAAGCATCTCATCATTAACTCAGTCATTGTTTTCTCTCTTAGCCTGAAATCTGTTGTCTTAGCTGGCGGCTAATTTTGTCTACAAAGGAGCGTGTGTCTTTATTGGAAGGGACCCTATTTGGATTTGTGAAAATTAGTGCATAGTTGCCTGAATGTAGGTAGAGGAGGGGGGACTTCAGGATGTAGGGCAAAAAAAAAAAAATAAATAAAATGCTTTATTACTATAAAAGATGTTTAGAAACTCTTTTTATTTCTAACTAAGCCATTATTTTACAATTTATATGCACTCAAATAGTGATAAGAAAAGTTTTATTAAATTGTTAACCCCGTTGGCCTACATCTAACGATTTGGTCCCTTCCCTGACTTTGACTGAATTCTGTGTATGAACTTCGATAGTTGTCTTTTGGAAATGTAGACCCGAGTAGGACATTTGTTTGATTTACTTTCATAAATGAAATGGGAGACATCTCAGAGATTATGAGAATTTCAGATTAGTAGTTCAAATTTTTTGTCAAAATAATATCAACAAGTGGACCTACCCCTACTTCGCACGGGTGCAATTTAAATGAGGAGTTGTCATTTATGTTAAATGCTAACCACTTTAGCAATAACATATGTTCAGAAGGTTATGGGGTTACAACAACATTATATTAAATTATACAAATTCTTTTATTGCATATTAACTTTTCTAAATTCTTGCGCTTTCCAACGGTATATTATATGCCTATGTTATACTACTTATGATTCAGAAATAATTTTTTAGAGCTTGTTTACAGTATGAATTCCAATGCATTTTACTTATAAACCTTCAGGAAAAATTGAACTTAATGATGTTGAAAACCGTTATAAAATCCGTCTTGTGGTTCAGAAGGAGTTAGCGGGAACCAAAATCGCGTTATCATTTTATATGTATAGAGATAAGCAATATGCTGAAATAACACAATGTTGACATATTGACTGCTGAATCAAAAAAATAAATAAATAAAATAAAATAAAATATGTAATTTAGTATTAATAGTATAATGACTAGCAATTTACGGTTGTTTTCATGTTTTCAATTATGAACCATTGAAATTGACCAAGAAAAAAATTATTATAACCCCTCAAGTTTTTGGGTTGAATTATAAATAATCCGTTACTTCGCTATCCTTGGATTCTTATTCTTCGTTCTTCTCTCGAATGGTGGGATCCGGAATTGAAATTGCGAAATCAACGCTCTTCCAGAAATCCTCAATAATGTGAAGTACTTTGCTGAGAACAAAAGAAAACTTTTTCTGTATGATTGTCATGTGGCATGTTGTAAGCCCATTATAAATTGTTTAAATAGTTTTTGTAGTTTATTATTTTTTTAATTAAAATCGGGCATATCCTTCGAAATATTAAAATTAGTCCTTTTTTTGTGTAACTCACCCTACTAATATAGTCAGACTTATCCTATTTCGGTCCGATTCTTGCATCGGGAAGATAGTTGCGGTATTAAAAAGTGTACTTTTTAATCTTGTAATCCTAGTTACGACTGAAATATTTCTATACGCATCATTTTGAAATGAGATTGAGTCAAAAATGGTGATAGTCTTTCATTTTGCATCGTATCATAGTTACAAGATATGTAAGTTGTAAACAATCCTTTCAACGAGAATGGCGACTCGAACATAAAATAATTAAAACAGTTCTTTAAACTTTAAAGTCGGGCACCCCATTCAATTTTTCGTAGACAATAAAAGTATTAATAGATTATTGCTATTATTTTTTTTTTTTTTATTAACAGGTTTAAGTTGATGGAATATATACTTTGTGTTGAGAATTTAAAATTTATCATGAGATATTTATAAAAGGCAAGATGTTAAATCTCTTTCATCCGAGTTCTCACGTTACCGTGAGAAAATCATTGCATTCCTAATAGCTTTCCATTTATGTTAGTAAACAGTTATAAGAAAAAAAAAACATTCTAAATTATTATTATGAGATGGGTATTAATTTATGGTTTTAATGATATTAACAAGTAAATAAATATGTATCGAGAAGAGCAAATATAAGTTATCTAACGGAAATTAGTGGGAGAACCGCATGTTCACATTAGACACTAGAAGTGATCTGCTTCAACCTGTAATTAACAACCTCAATGAGTCCAGGTGTGACCACAGGTGATTGGGTCATTCTGCAGTCTATAACTTACGAACAAACTGGCCCTAAGAGATTTACTATTAATTTATACTTTTCTATTTACTTCTCTTGTGTAATTTTAAATGAGAATCTCTTAGCATACTATTTTAAGGGTTAGTCTAATCTAGAAAAGGAGCATGTTGGTTATAGACATCTTACAGTAAACAATAGGTTTTCTTAGAAAGAAAATAACAAGTCAGGTTCCAAAAATAAAATTTATCAGGCGCCCGATTTATTTTTATCTGTTTACATTTTTGTTTTTAATGCATAATTGTTTTAAATAATATTTTAAAAAAAATTAGATTCGGATCTGGTACCTATCTTATGGTGTACCTAATATTTTGCTATTAGGAAGTTGCCGACTGAACAATCATTTATGCAAAACTTTCGTTTGTAGGAAGCAATGTGGGAAAATGATTAAAATAGTGTTGTAATTATAATTATAGTATTGAACAATGTTTATGGTATTTGATTAAGGTATTAACAAAATCACCTGACTTATCTTCCAAAAGTACTGAATTGGTTTATATAAATATTCGTAGGTCTGTTTATACTACATATTTTGTATTGTAAAATATTACCTTTATTTAATTAAAAATTTTAATTATGGAAAATCAAAACAGTTTTCTCTCTCTCTCGCTCTCTCTTTTTGACTCATATTTTGTGAGTCCCTTCTATTTCATTCTGTTTTTGTTTTTTCCACTTATATTGGGATATTTTTAATTTATACATTTTTAAATATCTTACGTTTTTTTTAATGGGTAGCTTTTAATTTTAACTGATATTAAACTTACACCATAATAGGTCTTTACTAGGTCACCTTCATCTTCATTTTTTTAAAGTTTCTTGACAGTTTCTTTATATTAACATTTTCTTATTTATATGATTTTAACTTAAATTTAATTATTTTAATTTGCTTGATATTTATCATAGGAATCATAAGTACTGAATCTAGGATTTCTTGTTAATATATAATTATAATTAATCCTGTATTTTTTAATTGATTGTTTATTAATTTAACGTTACTTTCGGTTACTGTGGCTAATCGAACGGTACAGTGGAAGTCTTATTTTGCCTATCCTAGCTTAATTGGAATTGGGATCTCCAACAAATACCTGACATTGCACAGGCCCGGGACAAACATTTTAGTTCCCCTCTGAAGAACGGCATAACGAAAGATTTTTTACTCCCTTAAACGATTTCTAGGACCATCTGTCGGGTTTGAACCTGCGATCTTGGACCTAGAAGGCTGTAATGCTAACAACTACGTTATATGTGACTCCTATCCTGGTTATTTATTTTATTTTATTTATTTGGGAGATTTTATTGACAATATATGCTAAGGCTACGTACTTGGTTTTCTATAATATTGTTACATTATAATTTACTATTGATATTGTTTCCGTTTTTATCTATTGCTCTTTTCGATATCTGTATACAAGATTCTTAATCTTATAATTAACAATAATGTTCAAATCTTGTGTTTATTATGGATAACCACTTTACTATAGAAACAGCTACCTATAACCAAATAAATATGTTCTAACGTTTTTTTCAATGATAGTATGAACTATATTAAACCTAAAAGACTTTGTACCTCATTGTGGCATGAATCAAATTGTTTATGTTTTTAATATCAGTCTCTTACCGAATTTCAAGTTTTAAGGAGTATATAATTGAGAGTAGCAATATAAATATATAATAAACAGTCATGAACTGATTTTATTTATTTTTATTGAAAAACCCATCCTGTCGACACAAGGGCTGGATTAATTGAAATTAATATAAGAACTTGTAATCGATTGAATAAGACCCACAAACTCGAAATCGTTCTGAAGAAAATTTTAGATGAATTAATCATCTTAGCATTGATTTTTAACGAATACGCTTTTAAGAGTATCTCTTGCTATCTATAAGTTGTCCGTTTCTAGTTTTATTCAATATATTAAATGTAGTTATTAAATATAAAAAGATAGATTTTTTCTTTTGTGTTTTATTGCCGATATTTATAATATTACTGAAAATGTAATCTATTACATATTTCAATTGAATTTTCAATGTGTGCGAATTTTATTCTGTTCTTTTTAGGTCTCAGTGTCAGTTTGATTTTACTACTCAACTGAAATAACACTTCTCTTAATTCAGCCTTTGTGTAATTAAGCTATTCTGTAACGTAAGCTTGAGACTGAAACGAATCATGAATGTACTTAATAGTTGAATGAATGAACTGTTATACAACCACTTGGTTTAAAAAAAAAAATCTGTGGATCGGAGACGACAGTCTACAACATGCTTTCAACAAAGGCATTTCTAGGAAGGCGACACGGTTTCTCCTGTGAACGCCTCTCACAGTAAAGATAACTAACTGTACTTATAGTTTGGCCTAGGAATATCATGTAAGGGCTGTATAATGTTTATTTTCTAACCGATCTAAATGATTATTACCCCAGTACAAGTAAAATATATATTAATTAAGGTAATTTTATCCTTTGGAAGAACTTAACCAATGAATCATCATGAGGAATGATCAATACAATTTTTTTTATTTAAATAATAAAATAATTGAAAGTAAATTAAATCAACCA
Organism: Piezodorus guildinii; assembly: GCA_023052935.1. NCBI lineage: Eukaryota > Metazoa > Arthropoda > Insecta > Hemiptera > Pentatomidae > Piezodorus > Piezodorus guildinii. Next base: position 132,028,825 of record CM041292.1, on the reverse strand, counting down.
GCTGTAAAGTTGCCCCGAAGTTGAGAAAAAGTTTATTTTAGATCCATTTGAAAGACACGACCCAATTGAATGGTTGGAACGGTACGAGTCTTGAGTGTTATAGGCATAATGTAACAAGCAATTCAAAAATAATAAAAATATTACGTTTTTTTTTGTGGGTGCTTCATAAGATTGGCATGAAGGAAATTTAAAGAAAATTGATTTGAAAGAATGGTCTCTGTGGAAACATAACTTTTTAAGAATATTTACGATAAAAGTTAGGAAAGCATACAGCTTTAAGTACTTAAGATGTTCATTAGTGAATTACGCTTTGGCCAAAGATAGGATATGTTTATAAGTTGAAAGTAATAGTACAGTTAATACTAGAATCAACATGATTGTGGTTGGTCTACCGATTGAAGTGCCGGCTGGACAGGTGAATAGGAAAGCGATAGACATTTAAACAATTGAACATATGTTCATAAACATGAAATAATTATTTACAAGCATATTTTGTTTTTTCTCTTTTCATCAATTGAAAAAAATATTGAAAAATGTTACAGATGAATATGTTACTTATGACGCAGAAAGCTACAAACATGCTTCAATAAGGAAATAAATGAGTACGGTCTTTGTGTTAATTGTCTTACTCAAAGTATTAATAGCAGTCTATTTATATCTCTTCTCCCTCATTATATCTTGCCAATAGTATTGTAGCTCACAAATCTCAACTTGGTCTTTTAAATTTCTTAGTTGTATTTTCGTATGGGTTATTTTCACCTTTAAGCCATATTAAACTTCCACTACTATATGTCATACCTTCGTTATTCATTCATTTATATTTTCTTGACCTTAATATTGTCTTAGGTATTTATATGATTATAACTTCAGTTTTGTTATTTTTGGTGGCTTGTTATTTATTATAGAAATAAAAATACTGACTTAAGGAATTTCTTGTCAAAAAGTAATTATAAAAAATCCTAATTATTGTTTATTGTTTGTTAATTCATTTAACGTGTCTTTTATGATATTGTAGCTAATCGTACGATGCTACAGTGGGAGTCCTAAATTTTTTTTATCTCGATTTAATCTCATATAGAAGAGATAACTTACTTTACTTATGGTTCGGCAAAGGAATATCACTTAAGGGCGTTATAATGTTGTTATAAATGGTTATTATTCCAGTAAAATGTTGTTGTTGTTTTTTTTTTAACATCAATCTTTATTTGTATAGAATACATATGCACAGTTTTAAAACATTGAGTGTTACTCTATTACAATGCGCTACTTATTTCCTAAAATTTATTTTGTTCATCAATTGTTTTTATTGTTGGTGAAAATTTAAAAACCCCAACCAAGAAAAGAAAAAAAAAAGAAGAGAAATAAAACAAACAAAAAATGAAATAATCAAATAGAAATAATAATAAAAAATAAATAAACAAAATTACAGATATTAAAATCATAAGATTGGGGTTAGTAATTTAGAATTTCATAACAATATATGTTTAGTTTTCTAATGTCTATATTTAGAAGTTGATAGGTTAGTATAATTATCAATTTGATTTATAATGTATCGTCAGTCAGTTGGCATTTTGAGAAAAATGATACTTTTTTTATTTTTTTGTTGTGTAAATTCATGTACTGTATGGATGTCCAGTTCTTTGTGCTAGGTGGTTATTTTCGTCTATGGTGAATAATTATTAATGATTCTTAGACATCTATTTTGTAATACTTGAAATTTATTAATATGTGTTTTGCTTGCAAGACTCCAGACTGGGCATGCATATGTAATTACAGGCCTGATAATAGTTTCATATAATAATTTGCTTGTTTTTTGGTGATAATTTTGAATTTTCATTAAAGTAGGTAGGGTACATATTATATAATAATTTACGAACACCATTTATTTTATTGTTAATGTGATGTTTGAAAATTAGTTTATAGTCCAGGATGACCCCTAAATACTTCACTTGTTTTGAAATAGCTATTGTTACGTCATAGATAATATTTCTTTCTTTTTTTCCGTGTTGGTTTTTAAACCCCACTGACTCATGTATTTCGTGGTTTTAATGAAGGCTTCTTTAAGTTATAGTGGAAATTCTTATTGAAAATGATAGAATTGCAGTGTCTTCGGCAAATAGTGCAATTTTTATTTTATTGTTTTTGGGGATATAATAAATAAATAAATTAAATAACAGAGGACTAAGGTACTGTCCTTGAGGTAATCCTGCCTCAGTGAACCTTTTTATCGAACAGCAGTTGTTTAGTGAAATAAAGAAGGATCTGTTATTTATTAAGGAGGCTATTGATCTAGTAAAATTAAAATATATCTTGCATACTGTTGTTCAACGCCTAATTCATTTTTCTCTTCATCCTTATTATGTAATACCAATAGGTCACTATGCTCAAGTTTGTCTTCATTCCATTCTCTTTCCAAACCTGCCTACTGGACCATATACTCGTACATAGTGATAACTTGGAAATGGTAATTGCGGTGCCTTTGTGATTGTTACGCAAGCCTGGAACAGCACTTTTACGCAAGTGTGCTCTCTTTTAGGAATACTATAGCATTGCTTACTGCATTGTTTACTATCAGTGGCTGTAAATCATCTATAAGCCAGGGCCGGAGCTTGAGGGGTGGCAAATAGGGCACTTGCCCCAGGCGGCACGTTACTAGGGGTGGCAAAATCACTACAGATCAACACTCTGGATATGGAACTCTAAACCTTTAGTTACAAGTACTTAGGTATTCATGGGTGTTAGTATAAAATAGATTGACTTCATTCTCTTTAAAAATATAGCGGAAAAACTGTTCTAAACAGTGTTAATCAACTGAAAGGAAAACCGAACCTTTGTATTTTAGAACTACACTGTAGAGAGATTCCCAAGGCAGAGTTAAACGATACGAGAGTGTGTTTGGGATTACATAGTTGTTCAGGGAAGCATGTATCAACTTCGAACTTTAAAGCAGGTATGCCACCAGGCTGTAGAGTATGAGTGTTTTAAACTCAAAGTAGGGTACTTTTCTGACTGGATTCTGTGTTTTATCCAATCCTTGAAGGTTCGGTCAGTATATATGGTATGTATATATATATATATATATATATATATATATATATAATATATATATATTATATAGTTATGCATATTACATATGTCAGTATGTATATATAAAGCAAGTTTTTTAATGTTTTTATCTGGGAAAAAAAAGGAAAGGTCTCGTGAAGTATGTTAGCGGATCAGCATATATGAATTGTTTTAAAAACATCAATTCATCCTTTAGAAAAAAAAAATGATTAATACTACTAAGTTCCAAAATTTCAAATTGAATACATTACTTGAGATAATAGGAACATTAATTGAATTATTTACTTCAATTTATTTATTATTTGATTGATGAAACCATATTTATTTTTTAAATTTGTTAAAACAGAACTTCAAAAATAATTCACGAATATTGTTAGTTTTTATTTCTGGATATCGCTTCACTTTTCATTATCTCGTTGCTAGACAATTTTGTTTCTCATCCTTGACTTCTGTTTTTGTATTTGGTGATCCTATATCATACACAAAAATGTTCAACCAGGAGAATCTTTTAGTCAAAAAGTCAAGATATGCCAAATCCTGGTCTGGAAAATTATAATTTTTATGGTGTTTTAGATAAGTATGGAAGGGGTGAGAATACAAAAGGAGGAAAATAAAACAAGGAAAGATTGAAATTCCCATTTAAACTGAAAATAAAATTTCGTTTAATAATTATCCATTTCAGCCTTTTATTTTGAAACCGGTCTTAATTTAGACTTAAATTGAATTATTTTTGTGTAAGTTGAAGGTTGTTTGACTGCATTATTATTCAAATAATGCTATTTTCCAAAAACTGGGGTTAACTATTTTACTTCCTTCGGTCATTATTAATAATAAATATCTTAAGGTAAGAATAAATGCGCTTTTAAAACAAACGGCTCATTTAACTTAGTGCTATATTAAAAAAAAAATTGTAGAATAGACATTACATTGTTAGATAATAATCCAGAGACCTGGGGTGGGAATACTTAAGCATTAGGCCAATCAACCTTTATGTCAACTATACCTTTTTCCTCCTCATTACTTACCACAAACATGTTATATTATATATATATATATATAATATTATATATATATATTATATAGATAGATAGATAGATAGGTACATATATTTTAGTTCTGTGGAAATCATATATTGAAGTTTTGCATCAACAGTACATAACACTACTTTTACAGTACTACTTAATCGAACATTTCTAATTGAAAATTCAAAGCAATGGATGATTTTTATTTCATTTTAATGTCAAAATTTATTATGTTATATCTACATTTTTCTTCTTCCAAGGGACAGGTTTGGTTAGGATATTCCCTCCCTCAAAATTGTTCGGAGCCCATTGTGTCCTCCTGACACCCCTACAAGGGTGGGCTGGCTGTTCTCACGCGATGCAAACTGAAAACCCCTTCTATCTTATTGACCCTCCAAATTACTCAGAGCAGCCGGGAAAATTACTCGTTAAAGCTCTTCTGTAGATCCGGCCGGGATAACTCCCCATATTATTCGGCGTTTTATAAGGTTCTATGATGAGTCTATTATTATTGTAACCATTAACGAATAACGGACCAAGTACAAAAAACAATGGACTTGAGATATTCAATGAATACTACCATAGGCCTTTTGTAACTAAGTACAAAAGGAGCAGATGTTCTAAGTCCCTAAAGGTGGCAAAGCACAAACAACTTGAAAGATTTAAAAACCTAAAGCAAGACTGCTTATTAATTCAAGTACTAAATTACAACTCTTTCTATAATTCGATCATCTTCAATCTTTTGTTTCTGCAGATATTTCTTTTTTACACAAAAACAGGAAATATAAAATACATCACACTATCCCTATAGGGAATTAATTAAAACCATCAGTGAAAATTATGCGATAGCTAGTAGAAAATAATGAAATGTATACTTAATTATAAAACCTCAATAAATAGAGATTTTTTTTCTCTCGAATATTAGTAAAAATTATTTAATTTTTTATTAAATTTTAAAATACAACAAGTAAAAGTGTTGAATTATAATGAAGGGCGTGAATAGGCTTGTGAAGATACTACTTAGCGGTAAAACTTTAATGTTTATTTAAGTAGATCACAAGGCCATCTTCTTTTCAATCGCCTCGAAGGGTTATTAGGAATATGTGAAGTTGAGAGGTTGTTGACAAGTGGGTTTATGTGGGTTGTGAGTTTGAAATTGAAAGTGGTATATCTGGCACGACAAAGGTCCGCAACAAATGGCACATTAAGGTCGTTATGGATGATTTTATATTTGATGAAGTGAGGATCATTTAGGATTTTGCGAAGGATTTTGATTGTAAGGATTGGATGCTGGAGAAATAAGATGGTTTAGTAGAGCCCCAAAGCTCGATTCTATATTTCAGATGGGCCTGATAATGGCAACATATATGAGATTTTTGTAATAGCTTCCACTCTACTTTTGAATGTTTGCCGAATAGGTGTTGTAGTAATCGTATCTATGAGCAGTTTCTTGATGTTTGAATCTTGTATGAAAAACAAAAAGTAATATAATAAAATAAAATGCCTGGTTTAGATCTGAAATAATTTCTTTTAATATTTTTATTGGACTCACTTCTTTTGAGAAAATTCACTAACATTACTTTCTCATCTTACTTTTTTTCTTTAACAAACTGCCACTTTTAAATTCAGTATAAATCTAAAAAGAAATTCAACTCCTTGGAATGAATGAGCAAAATAAAGTTGGTTACTATTTGTTTCTTTGGTTTAATGTCCTTATGAACTCCACCGAGGGCAGTAAGGGCATGTTATTCTACAGGTTGCCAACCTATTCCAGCTGGATCAGAATTTATTCCAGGGGTGTGCTAGAAAATAATAGTTGAGCTCGCCCAGCCAGGTTTGAACCCTTGCCGCTTTTCATTAATAGTGTTGACAAGTTGACAGCGGCCTCAACTGAAATTTTGCATACATTTTTTAAATAAATAATTATGATTTAAATAAACCCGAGTTGGTATTATTATAGATATTAAAAATAATACTTAACGCTAACTTTAATCTCTACTTGAAATAGCTCAGTAGATATTTAATGAAGTAGCTAATTGGTACAAAAAGTGTATACCAGATTATTCCAGGCAAATCAAGGAAAATAGTTTATAAAGTTTTACAATTCGGGGAAAAGTTCAAAAGGGTCGTACCAATAATCAGATCTTGAAAAAATATCTAGCGCGCACAATACAAGTCTTCCACTTACCTCCGTTGTTAAAATCAATTTCAGAACTTCTATATAAAGTTTTAGATGAAAAAAATTACATCGGCTTTCCATAGAAACATAAGTGATTCATTAAATAATTTATTGTATTATTATCTACAAGCTTTCCAACGGTATATTGTACGTCTATATTATGTGCAAAAAATAAAATCTATATAAAAAATATGTTTGCTCTTTTCTCTTTTAGTTGAATATAAAATTCGTTCAACGGGAATATTTACATTTTTTTTTAACAATACTAACAAGAATACAAAATTATCAACAAAATTGGGTACTTTAGAGAAAGATAATTGTTAACATCGGTGTTTTAGGCTTTAATGTCAGATTATTTCATTCAAAATGAAAAGAACATAATATTTTATATAAATAAAGCGAGTATAATCAAAATCGTTATAGCCGTACAAAAAGTGGCTCTTCTGATTTGCCGATTGTGTTAAAAAAAGTTCTCTCAACTAAGGCTTACACTCTGTTAAAATAAGAAATAGGGATCACTTGTAGCTGGGTGGTTAGCATAACAGCCTCCTATGCCAAAGGTCACGGGTTCAAATCCGCAAGTGGTCCTAGGATTTTTTAATGGGAGTAAAAAATCCTTAGTTATGCCGGCTTTCGGAGGGGACGTTAAAAGGTGGTCCCGAGCCTGTGCGATGTCAGGTACTCGTTAAAGATCCCTATCTAAATAAAACCTGGATAGGCAAAATTTAGGACTTCCACTGTAGCATCGTTCGATTAGCCATATAGCATAAAGTGACGTTAAATAAATAAAAAAACAAAATAAGAAATTTCAGTTTTACGTAAATTGCGGTTTTCGAGCTGGCCTGACCACACGAACAGACCATTTTCCACTACTTTAGTCTAAAGGATTCTAAAACGCTTCTAAAATTTTCATATATAAGTAAGTGAAAGTAAAAATGCGTGTTACCATAAATTCCATTTCTTCATATTTTCTCTTTTTAAATAAATCATATTGTAAATAATAATTTTATTAATTTCTTTACAAAAAAGGTTCTACGAGACGAGCTGTTCGGAGAGATACAAGAGTTGACTGAAGATTAAAAATCCATTAACGTCTCATTTCGACCTAATTTTCAGTGTCTATAGGTTATTTTATTATTGGTAAATAAAATAATATGAAATGTCATGAAGTTTTATGTGGTACTTTATTGCTTCTATATAGGTAACTGAACATTTTTTTCCAATATTACTTTTATTAACATTTACTCTTAAATCAAATCCTTTGTTACGCATTTAAGAGTTCATTTTAATTATATATAGATTATTACAAATACAGGTTATCATTTATGATATTTTTCATAGCTCTTTTATTATTTTTTTAAATATTTGCTACCACAATCTCTCGGAAATATTGTGTAATATTTAATGTTATGCAATATACAATAGCGTTATATTTGAACGTGGATGATGTAATATTAAACAAAATTCTGATCATCGAAAAATGTAATGTTTGTACCCTAAATATACCAACATCCGTAGCGGTTAAGAACTCTTGAAGTGAGGATAAATGGAATTTTTATTATCTCGCATTCTACATTCAAACAAAAGATAAGCAGTTCCTGTTTGAACTTTTAGAAATGACCATGTTGAAAGACGTTTAGTGAAGGTTGATAGAACACTGTAATATCTATTTTGGGCGTAAGTGGGCCAAATTTCGAACTGTTTATTGCTAGCATATCTTATTCCTCAAGTATGATATCTTTTTTAGCTTTACCTGTTCTGCGCATGCGCATGAGTATAGCAGTCATCATTCAAATCGTCTCTTGGATTTCTTGCTTTTTCAGTTGGAATTCACTTCAGTGCAATCTTGAAAACATCACCAGGCTTCAGGATAACAACTGCAGTAAATATTGGAGCAAAAAACAGTAAGTTTTGTTACAATTTACGGTGTAAAGTGAATGCTGGGTAACCTCTTCACATCAGCTGATTGCCAATAGCTCGGCAAGGCCGGGATTGGTTTTCTTTTCTTTAGTTATTGTTTTATTTTCCACATCTAGTTATTATCTTATTATCTTCTTCACATGAAATGCGATATTTTCACCAAGTGATGTCCTCCAAAGCATCAACTAAAAGATCTAGATCTAGTGGTTCAATCACGCCTCCCATAAAACAAAGACCCCGCCGTGATACCAATAAAAAATTAAATCAGCAAGCAACCCCTTCAGGTACTAATACCGAATCTGAACCACAACCTGGCACATCGTCACAAGGGATGACTGACGAATCTCCGTTTTTCACCCCAAATCCTTTTCAAATCCTACATAATGAAAAAGAAAACATGGAATCTGCTCCTACACCCAGTGAACCACGGCCTCCACCGATATTTGTCAAAAATATTAAAAATTTTCAGTTGTTGTGTGCTCAATTGAATAAAATTACCGACTCCACCAGCTACTACTGTATGAGTAGAATCAATGACACCAAAATATCACCGACCACCGCCGAGACGTATAGAAAAATAGTGAAATATCTAACTGATACTAAAGCGGATTTCCACACTTATCAGTTACGCCAAGAGAGATCTCTTAGAGTTGTAATAAGAAATCTACATTCTTCTACACCAGTTGAAGCAATCAAAGAAGAACTTATGGAGATGGGTTACAAAGTGCGCCAAGTCACTAATGTCATAAAAGATAGGGTTCAACTTCCCCTATTCTTCGTTGACTTGGAACCATTGTCAGGAGTAGAACAAATTTATGATCTAAAAAGACTGTACTATACAAGTGTAAAAGTCGAAAAACCTTACACCAAGAGAGAAATTGTTCAATGTCACAATTGTCAGGCGTATGGTCATACCAAAAGTTACTGTTATCACATACCACGCTGCGTGAAATGCGGTGAACAGCACAAGTCTGTGGAATGTACAAAACCGAAGTCAACACCCGCTGTATGTGCTCATTGCCTCAAGGACCACCCGGCCAACTACAAAGGATGCCAAATCTATAAGGAACTAAGGACCAGGTATCAAAAACCCCAGGTACTGGATGAAACAGCAAGACAGACAAGAACTAGAAGAGAACCCTCAAAAATAATCGATGCCAATGTATCATTTGCCCACTTACTTGGAGGTGGGAACCAATGTAGTGAAACCGAGGCCCTGCCGGAACTGCAAAATGTACCTCAATATCCTCAGTCCATTCAACAAATACCACTTCCTCAAAACGTAATCAATCCTAAAAATCCTCATCCACAACAAATCTCTCATATCCCACCTCCTTCAAATGCCACAGACCTTACCAGTTTGATGACATCCTTCATTTCCGAAATCAAATCCCTTGTCATGCCCCTAATCACAATCCTTACGAATCTTGTATCAAATCTCATTCCTGCCATAAAAAAGCCATAAATGACCTCACCTAATTCCTTATCTATTCTCCTATGGAATGCGAATGGTGTTAGAACTCACACTGACGAACTTACAGTCTTACTGCAAGACAAAAAAGTTGATGTTGCACTCATTACTGAAACTAGACTAACCACTAAACAGTACTTCAAAATACCTGAATACACGACATACCGGACAGACCATCCAGACGGCAAAGCCCATGCCGGTACTGCTGTCATTGTCCACCGATCCCTCTCCCATCACTTACACCCACTTCCCGCCCACGACTTCCTACAAGCCACCTCTGTTATAATCAAGACCTTTTCTTTTCCGCTCGTCATCGCATCAGCATACTGCCCTCCTAAACATCCCATTTCTTCTGCCCAATTTGGATCCTTCCTCAACTCATTGGGGAATCACTTTATTCTGGGTGCAGACCTAAACGCCAAGCACCAACAATGGGGTTCCAGAACCACAAATACTCGTGGACGGACATTGCAGGCTGCACTCAACTCCCGACGCCTTAATCTCCTACCTCCCAATTCCCCTACCTACTGGCCAACAGATCCTAACCGTAATCCAGACATCCTTGACTTCTTCATCCACAGCGGATTAGGCTCCCTGAACTATTCCGTAACTCGCCTTGATGAACTATCCTCTGACCATAGTCCACTGATCCTAAATGTATCCTTAACACCTATTCCTAAACCTGTCCCACCGTCATTCATCAGAGGCCCTATCAACTGGAACCTCTTCCGCGAAATCCTCACCAATGATATTGACCTCAAAGTGACTCTCAAAACCCAAACTGACCTTGACAATGCCGTCTATTCCTTTACAACCTCGATTCAACAAGCCGCCTGGACTGCCTCCTTTCCCAAGCACTCCCAAATAAATCCTTACAAAAACCATTTACCACAACACCTCCTAGACCTAATCCACACTAAACGCCGAGCCAGAGCATTATGGCAACGCACCCGTCACCCATCAGATCGCCACTCCTATAACTTTTATTGTAGACAATTAAAGCGGGAGTTGGCGATCTTCCGTTCCCAATCCTACAATTCCTACCTCTCCTCTCTCTCGACTCGTGACAATTCCTTGTGGAATGTCACGAAGAGAATTCTTAAATCACCTCTGATATCCCATCCTATCCGGCGTAGTGATAATTCCTGGGCTGCTTCTGACAAAGATAGGGCCCAGGAATTCGCACTACACCTTTCCAAGGTATTCACTCCTCATTCCGATCTTAATCCAACCCATACCGCAATAGTTGAAGAGTTCCTTACGTCACCGATACCAATTTCCTTACCACCTAAAGCAATCAATCCCTCTGAGGTCAAATATCTTCTTAAAAAGCTTCCTCTCCGTAAATCCCCTGGATACGATCTCCTTACTCCTCAAATCCTAAGACAACTTCCATCTAAAGCCATTACATTACTTACATATATCTATAACTGTATCCTACGCACTACCTATTTCCCTCTGTTGTGGAAACACTCGACTATCATCCTTTTCCTAAAACCAGGCAAACCCTCCAACTGTACGTCATCCTACAGACCTATTAGCCTTCTTCCGATCCTCTCCAAAATCTTCGAAAAACTCTTATTAAAACGAATCCTAGCCAAATTTCATAATTTTCCTCCACACCAGTTTGGATTCCGTCCTCAACATTCCACGGTTCAGCAAGGACTCCGAGTTGTAGACCACATTTCCTCCGCCCTTGAGTGCAAGGAGTATTGTTCGGGTGCCTTTCTGGACATAGCTCAAGCTTTTGACCGGGTGTGGCACCCGGGACTGCTCTTTAAGCTCAAAACCCATTTACCTCAATCTTTATACCTAATCCTCCGATCCTATTTATCAAACCGCTCCTTCCGAGTTCGTTGTGGTTCCGAATTTTCCAAACATTATTCTGTTGAGGCCGGTGTTCCTCAAGGCAGCGTCTTAGGACCCGTCCTCTACATCCTCTACACCGCCGATATCCCTACCGATCCCAAAACCTTTCTGGCAACATTTGCTGATGACACAGCCATTTTATCATCCGATTCCGATCCTGAAGTAGCATCGCTAAATCTCCAAAGGCACCTTTCCCTTGTCGAAGACTGCTGTAAGGCTTGGCGAATTAAGGTGAACGAAAGCAAATGCACACACGTTACTTTCACCCTTCGACGTAAATCCTGTCCAACAGTTAAATTCAATTCCATACCGCTTCCTTCCTCAGACACAGTCCGGTACCTTGGCTTTTTACTAGACAAAAGACTGACGTGGAACCCACATACAAGACTTAAAAGGATAGAACTCAACCGCAGATTCGGCCGGTTATACAAACTACTGGACAGAAAATCTCATCTTACAGTCGACAACAAATTACTAATATATAAGACAATACTGAAACCTATATGGGCCTACGGACTTGAACTATGGGGGACAACTAAACATTCTAACATCAAACGTATCCAATCCTTCCAATCCAAAGTCCTTCGAACAATAGTTAATGCTCCTTATTACGTTACCAACTGTACCCTACACCACGACCTTAATATTCCATTTATTTTAGACCTGGTACCATCCAAATTTTCCAAATTCCATCAGAACCTTCTTCATCACCCTAATCCTCTTGCTCAATCGCTCTCCAGCTCCACCCATCCCTACAATCCTCCTCGAAGATTGAAACGGCAGTGGCCCCGCGACGTTTTGTAAACTTTTATTCTGGAGTTCTGACACTGGTCAGATCCTCCACTCATGTACTGTATGTTTGTGGCTATTCCGCCCTAGCTCAGCCTCCACTGGCTTACACCAGTGAAGCGCCGGGTGAGAGGCGCTGGGATCTCTTGGATTCGGCTTCTCCCCCCACTTGTGGAGGGAGCAGCGGAGTCTAGGGTCCCTTTAGCAGATTGTATATATTGTATATAGTTAAGTTTGCTCGTATGATTTTTGTTTATTTCCCAACTTGTATTTATCTCTACTACAGGTTGTTGTTTTGATTTGTTTGTTGTTGTTTTTTTTTAATTGTTATTTTCTTGTATATATTAAAATTTATTTATTTCCGATTTTATGTAATTTGACTTTATTATCATTATTCTGTATATATTGTATGAATGTGTACTACATCTCTATTACTAATGTTCATTATGTAACAAACTGTAATATTTCTCAATAAAAAAAAAAAAAGCTTTACCTAGTTGAATTATTGATTTCTCGATTTGAACAATTTTTTCCCTATAAAATAAATTACCTTCGTAATTATTAGGAAGATTGGTATTATTGTAGATATGGTGTAGTGGGGAAGAGAAGAAGGGACGAAATTGTGTTTTTGGATAAACATTACTGCTAACGTTAAATGCTTGAAAGAAATTTCATCCTTTCAAAACCCTTATTAAGAAGGTGTCTTAAATCAAGCTTTCTCTTAATTTTTGTCATACAAAAATAAAAAAAAATTGATAAATAAATATTGTATATAAAAAAAACAACAAAAAAAAAGAGTGTTAATTAAAAAAACATTTTTAAGTATTCACAGATTTCAACGCCAAAAATCAGGTATGGGGCAGCCGAACAACAAACTCTAGGGGTAGAGCTCTTCAGAATGCAGTTATGGGTCGAAACTGTAAATTTTTATTACCAAGTTCACCAAATTATTGGCCCACAGATATGAACAGGATTCCAGACATACTGGACTTCTTTATTACTAAGGGACTGAACTTAAAGCATTGTGATACCACAAACCTCACTGACCTATCATCTGATCATTCTCCTCTTTTGATGACGATGAACTCCAAATAAATTGCTAGGATTCCAGGCCCGACGTTAACAACTGGAAAAATGGACTGGTGCAGGTTTAGGGCATTAATTGAAAACTCGTTATCCCTCAACAAAAACATACGTACACCGGAAGACTTGAATGATGCAGTGGAGCTCCTGACACAAACTGTTCAAAATGCTGCCTGGGGCTCCTCTATTCCCCATAAGGAAACAGAGCACCATCAAAATAAGGAATTTTTTCACCACACATTCGACACCTAATTGAACTGAAACGAAAAGCGCGAAAAAATTGGCAAAAGACTCGTTATCCCTCTGAAAAACGTAAATTTAATTGACTAACGAGAGAACTTCACAACGAAATTAGACAGGTAAAGACTGAAAGATTTGATAAATTTTTAAACAGTTTAACTACTTCTTTTTTTTTTAACTAACAACAATTTTTTATTGAGAAAATTTTACATTCTGTCCCAATTTGGACATTAATAGTAGTGCTGAATGATATCATACATACTACATTCATACAATATTTACACAACATAAAATTACAATAAAATATATACACAATAATGAATCATAACTACTTCTGAAAACACACTTTGGAAAGCGACAACTCGCATCCTGTTCGACAGCCTGATGGTTCTTGGGCGAAATCTGATGCTCAAATGGTTGAATTGTTTGCTAGGCACTTAGAAGAGACATTTAAACCGCACTCTGACATCAACGACCAAATTACAAATGAACTGGTGTCACACCACATTAACATACCTTTACCGATGACTCTCCCGCCAAAAACAATACATCCTAAAGAAATTTGTGATTTTATTGCCAAATTACCAAACAAAAAAGCCCCAGGTTATGACTTAATTTCAAATTTTATGCTAAAGAACTTACCTAGGAAAGCAATTATTTTTTTAACTAATATATACAACACTATCTTCAGGATAACATATTACCCTGCCGTGTGGAAGTATTCTAAAGTTGTAATGATATAGGTGTTTTTCTCGATATTAGTCGAGGATTCGATAAGATGTGGCATGAAGGATTGCTTTCTAAGCTCAAAAATTTGCTTCCTCCGACTTATTATTTAATATTACTCTCTTACTTGACAGACCGACACTTTACAGTAAAAGTAGGAGACGCATTTTCTATAATAAAACGCGTTCAAGCAGGAGTATCACAAGGCAGTGTACTGGGACCGTTACTATTTAATATCTACACGGCAGACTTACTAAAAAATGACCACACCTTACTAGCCACCTTGCAGACGATCCAGCTCTTTTGACATCCCATCAAAACCTAATTCTGGCATCCTTCATGTTGCAAAACCACATTGATGATTTATCCAGTTGGGATCTATTAGGAAGGTGAAAATGAATCAATCAAAGAGTCTATATATCGTTTTCACGCTCAATCATGGGGATTGCCCAGCAGTCTATTTCGTGAATAAACCCATTCCGACATCAGAGGAAGTACGATATTTGGGACTGTACTTAGACAAAAGACTGACATGGAGGACCCACATTAGACTTAAGAGACAGCAACTGAACAGACGATTTGGACTACTATCCCGTCTGATTGACAAACGATCCAAATTATCCGTGAACACCAAAATTGCTATTTACAAAGTACTGATCAAACCATTATGGACATACGGGATAGAGGTATGGGGATCTGCCAAATATTCTGACATTCGAATAATTCAGACCCTCAATCGAAAATATTGTGAAAAATCTTGGATGCGCCGTTTTAGTTTTATGTAACCAACGAATTATTTCACAAGGACTTTGACATACTCACAGTTTCAGACACAGCCACAGAATATTATAAAAGATTTCATGACAGACTGACTTACAACATAAACCCATCGGCCCAAACACTTAAATCCTACACGAACCCGTACAACCCACCCCGACGACTTTTGAGGCGGTGGCCTAGAGATGCCTTGATTCAATCGACTGTCGGAAGTCATCATATTTGCTTATTGCAATTTTTTTTTTTTTTTTTTTTTTTTTTTTTTTTTTTTTTTTTTTGCAGATAGCAAAAAACATTAAAGCTCAAACAAAAACAATTGTAAATAATTAAAATTGGAAAACGACCTTTAACACTATTGAAGTAAAATAAATTATGAAAATGACTCTACATAGTATAGTATAACCATTCTAATTAGTGTATTGCAAATTTTCTTTTTCTTTTACATTTTAAATTTTAATTAGTGTTTCATTTTGTATGAGGTATTCTACTTTAAATTCTCCATTTTTTAGATATTTACTTATAAAAAATCAAAGTAAAACTGTCTATTTTTCAAAACTAAGAAAATACCAATATATATATATATATATATATATATATATATATATATATATATATATATATATATATATATATTATTGTTACTTACAGTTTGAAATTTTCTCTCTTCTTAATAGGTAAACACATTTATTATACTGTCCATTAACTACTATAAACAGTTAGGGTTATTTGTTTTTGTTTTTTTATATTAAAATAAATAAATTATGTAAAAATCTTCAGTGACACAAAACACTTCCCTGGCACACTTACACGGCGTGTAGGTGCTATTGAACGTTTTTTTACCAACAACACACCTGTGTTTAAACTGATTGGATCACATCAATGTCATTAACATAAATACATTGTTCTTATTCAATGTCATAGAGGCGTTCTGAACTACTTCATAATTCTCACATTTATGTCACTGTTATTATCTACCTTGTTCCTTATAATGTTTATTTGAATTCAATATAAATTAATCCCAATTTTATGCTTTAAATCTTCGGGATCTGTTAATTTATTCCTGTATATACAATAATGAATAAACAAAAAATTCGTCTGTCGGTCGGACGCCATTCGCGTCATTTCTCGGATACTACTGAACCGATTTTTTTAAAATGGCGGTCGATTAGAAATGTTTTAAAGCAATTAATCAGTTATTTTTGATGATAGAGAAATTTTTTAGACTGTTTTTTAATCAGGACATCGCAATTAATTATATAAAAGAAAAGAAAACAAATTGCAATTTCACCTATATATCAGCCCATAACTCGGTTATTTCTGAAGATAGAGATATTTTTTAGATCGTTTTTTAATCAGAACATCGCGATTAATTATAAAAAAGAAAATAGAAGAAAAATTGAAATTTCACCTATATACATGTCCATAACTCAGTTATGTTGAATACAGAGATATTTTTTTGATCTTTTTTTAAAAAGGACACCGCGATTAATTATTAAAAAAAATATAAATTTTTTGTAAATTTCACCTATATTCACCCATAACGCAATTATTTTTAAAGATAGAGAACAAAATAGAGTTATTAGTATAACGCAATTAATTATAAAACAGAGAAAAAGAAGAAAGAATAAAAAGTTAGGCCCATAACTCAGTTATATTTTTTAAGATGAAGAAATGTATAGAATTTTATGATCGAGAAAGTGTTATTGATGAAACATTTATTTAAATGTATGTTTATTTGAATAACGATTTCTGTATATTTATTTTAAACTCCTAACACTTTCGGTACTTTTTTTTTTTTGTGTTCAATAAATATCTAATGGTTTGCACCGAGATGCGAGACAGCTCCAGGTTAATCTATCCATTGTGCGAACGTTGAGAGTTGATTATATCGTGGGTTGATTGCGAAATGTTGAATCCCTCAGGCCATCGAAATTGAAATCTAACACCGCTTTCAGGTCGAGCGCGCTCAACTGCTACTTCAACGGCCTTCTTGCCCTTTTAAAACACTTCTATTTTTAACATGATTCGAATCAGTCAATACAAAATAATTATTTCTATTTTTTGATAATCTGTATCTTTGAGAAAGTAAAAAGGTTTTCGTCTCAATTTGTTTAGATTTTGCCGATTCACCAAATTGAATAAAGATAAGTGGAGTTTTTCTAGCATTAAAATGATAGAAAATGAACTTTTAGATTACTTTTTTACTTTTATAGATAAGATCAATATCAAAACCTTTGACCAGAGAAAATACATCACAACATAAACGAACTAAATTTTTAATTTGATGACCAACTAAAAATTGGCAAACCTCATGCGATGTCGAAGAAAGAAAATAAAGTAATTAAATCAATTTAAGAGCTATTAAATGATGATAGGGTTGAAGAAAGTTTAAATAATTACATCGACTTTCCATGGAAACGTTTATTTTAGATTGTTAAATATAACAATTAAACACTATCTGTTGCCTTTTACAAAACTGTAAATAAGATATTATTTTTTATAAACCTTCAGCTTTTCAACTATTATATATATATATATATATATATATATATATATATATATATATATATATATATATATATAAGCCAGAAAACTTTTACACTTTTATTCTTTAATTGAATATCGAATTCGTTGAACGTATATATTTACCAGTTTTTTATCAATGCTAACAAGATGTTATAGTTAACTTTTTGAATCGATAAAGTTAAAGGTACTTTGAAATATCGGCATTTAATCCCTGTCAGGTTATTTAAATCAGAATGAAACCTACATTACATTAAATCCCATTAAATTGTACATCAATATATCTAGTTAAACCGGTTTTCAGGAAATCATTGAAACGTGAAAAATGCATGATATAAAGTGGCCCTTCTGGTTCTCCGATTTCGATGGAAAGTTGCTTAGTATTATAATGTACAAATTAAATATGAAATTTTAGTTAGTAAGATTTTTCGTTTTCATGCCAGACTTACCACACACACAAAACACAGACCTTTTGGTCATTTATACTCAAGGGATCCTAAAACGTGAATTTCCATTGAATGTAAACTATAATTCGCAAATTTTCTTGATCGCAATAATTTTTCTTGCTATATATTCCACCATATTTTGACAGCTGAAGAAATAACAGAAAACTGCCAAATCTTTATTTCCTTTCGATTTCTAACGATCTATGTTTGTTTTTTTGAAGAAAGATTTTTTTTTAATCACATTGTTATCCCTAAACCTGTTTCAATTTTGTTACCATCTGCATATAAAAAAAACAGTCGGAGGGGGTTCTTAGCTCTGTATGAATCATAATTTTTAAAATAAAATACAGTATTCATAGAATTCAACAAATGTTTTTGAAATAATAAAAAATGTTCTTGATTGATCACACATCAATCAATTTATGACCCGTTAGGAAAAAGAAACATTTTTTATTAGGTGTAGATTTTTTAAGGTGAAGGTCAAATTCTGTGAATAAAATTGGTGGCTGATTTATAACTTCACCACTCTTTTATTAAAAAATGAATGCACGACGTTTCAGGCATCTTCAGGTGCAAAGGAACTAATTTATCTGCAAGTATAAAATTTCGTCCAATTAAAAATAATCAATCTCACTATTTTAACATGAAAATTATGATGATTATACTTTTGGTTTGTTATATAATTTTCATGATAATAAGGTGAGATTAATTATTTTTAATTGTACGATATTTTGTACTTGCAGATAAATTTGTTCCTTTGCACCCGAAGATGGCATATTAGCCGAAACGTCGTGCATAATTTTTAATAAAAGAGTGGTGAAGTTATAAATCAGCCTCCAATTTTATTCACAGAAACATCTTTTGTATCTCTATGTTATAAGAAACCCAATAAATTATTATTTTCTATGTGAATGATTCATGCTTATGATTCGCAATGAATTAGTTAAAAGAAACAAGGTTTTGTCATTTCTGTAAAAAATATTAATTAAGAAATGAATCCCGGTTTAATGTATCTCTGTTCCTTATTTCCTCATCCGAAGACAATGAAACATACAATTGATTTGTTTGATAAATACTGGAATTTCGGTGACCGAAGACTTTTTTTTATTTTTGTATAATCAAATAATTCCTTTAATAATTACTGATTATCGAAACGAAAAAAACACTTCAATTAAACAATTGCCGGAGACTTATGTGTTACGGAACTCGAAAGTGGTTGTTAGAACAAAGGCGTGGAGAGTTAGCCCGGTAATTACAAAGATCCGAAGTTTTTTTCTCCTCCTAGTTTCCACCTGCCCGACACCCAGCCGCTGTTCTTGCGGTCTCCATTCATACGACATATGTCCGATCACTTCCCAGGAGTCGAAAATTATTATTAAGAACAGGAAACAATCTTATAGAAGCGATTATACTGAAGAGATCTTTTGAAGGAAAAATATATTCTCTACAGAAGGCATTTATTACGCCAGTATTTCCTGAAGATACGCGACCTTGGATTAATAGCAACACCTGCAACAAATAGTTCGCTGTTTTTAGCTTATTAAATAAAATGTAACCGAGTAGAATCGTACAAGACTTTTCATCTAAGTGTCATATTATCCATCAATAAGAATAAAACAAAAAAAAACATTATCATTTTTTTTTTTTCAAACGATCTAGGTTAATTATATTGTTTGAAAAAAAAAATCTGGCGCAAGCAACGCACGACGTTCACTTACTGCCGTTGTTAAAAATCGATTAAAGAATTTTCAAATACATTTAGATATAAAAATTAGTGAAACTAATTGAGAATTAATTAAATTGAATTTCTATGGAAGCATGTGCTTTATCAAAAAATCTATTTTATTATTATCTAAAATAATCAGTTAGTTTTATTAGCTTTTCATCACTCTTTATTAACTTTTATAAGCTTGTATATGAGATAATATTTGTCTAAAATCTTTAGCTTTCCGACTATATATTATTCATCTATAATACTGTTTTTGTGTTAAAAAAAAATACATAAAAAATATTTTTACACTTTTCTCCTTTATTTGTTTATCAAATTCGTTCAATTTATCAATGCTAACAAGATGATGTGCCTATTTTTTTTTTTAAACTATAAAATTAAAGGTACTTTAAAGGGAAAAAAATAATATCGGTATTTAAGTCATGTCAGACTTTTTTAATCACAATAAAACCTACATCACATAAAGCCTATTAACGTTTCATCCATATAGCAAGTTTAATCAAAATCGTTATAGCCGTTTTTAAAAAATTCATAAAAAGGTGCAAAACGCGTGGAATATAGTAGAGCTTTTAGTCAGCCGATTTTAGTGAAAAAGTTGCTGTAACATCTCGGGCGTATAGTTGTATTAAATATGACATTTAAGTTTCATAAGACTGTTAGTTTTGCGCTAGACTTACCACATACGGACGCACACACAAACCTTTTTGCGGAACTTGGTCATTTGGGGCACCTTACTATATATTTCATATATAGGTTAGTGAAAGTAAAAATTACTTTTAACATTAATTAAGATAAATAGTTTGTTAATACAATTTTAACTTAATAATCATGGTGAAAAATCTGCTGTCAAGAGAAATACTTTTTTTTTTTTTAACACAGAATTTCAGAGAACTATATTTCTTTAACGCCACGATGATCTTAAAAATAAAAGATTTTTTTCAAAAAAATGATAAATAAAAAAAAATATTTTAGAGAGCTAAAGTATTTCTATTGATGGATTTTAGTTTACCGTTTAGAATAAAATAATACAATAATAATTGTTTCTTTTTACTGTGTTATTTCTTGACGACCGCAATTATTAATGATTAAGTATTTCCATCCCGCATTTCCATCATTAAGTAATTATAATTTTGAATGCTTGTTAATATTATAAAACAAAAATTTAAATTTATAAAAGTTCTTAATAAACACATCAATATGTACGTACATATTAATGTCCGGTGGAGTAAGGTATTGTTTTACATAAATCACTACTCATTTTTTGTATGAAATCACTTAATAATGGTGAAATAGTTTAATTAGAAAGAAATGAGTTCATAATAGTACTATTAGAACATTTTTTATAGTATTTTTTATTAGGCATATTCATAAATTAAACATGATTGCATGAAGTAATCTGTGTTATTATATTCACAGTAAAAAATAAAAAAGTAAGGTTTAAAAACATTAACTTTAGTTTATAATTGATTGTAAAATAATCATTTTTTGTTCTGATTTTATAAATTAGTTGAACGTTGAACGTTTAATCTATCGTAAGCTTTTCAAGATAGATGTAAATCTTAATGAGTCAATGGTTTCAATATTTTTTAAATATATTATTTTGTTTTGTGTTCTGGCTAAGTTTGTATATTGTCATTAAGTCGTTCGGTCTCAATCATTATATGTGGTTGCAGAGAGATTTTAATGGTTTATTTATTTATTTATTTTTATTATTTTTTTTTATTATTTTGTTTATTTATTTTTCTTATATAAAATCTGATAGAAAAAATGTATTTAATCGATTTAATGTTGATACATACATACTTATTTTTACTTACATACTTATAGTATTGTTTCATTTATGTTATTGTGCTCTGGTAATTACGTTTCTGATTTCAAATCACATTTGCATGTGTGCGATTCTCCACATCCTCAAGATATTATGATAAACATCACATCCACGTGGAACATTATAAAGCCAGACGTGATAAACTACATTTTTAGCAAAATAGTGGTGAGAGGTCGAATGGGATTACTTATGCCATGAATATGATTCATAATTCATGACTGTTGGGCGAAGAGCTAAATTAAAAATACGAAATATGAGATAATGAGAACATATATATGAAGTATATAGTAATGAAAAGTATTGCGATGATGTTTTTATCGGAAAAGCACGTTTTAGGATCCCCTGAATCTAAAGAACCAATTAGTGCGAAATGGTCTCTGTCTGTGTGTGGGTTTGAGTGGGTGTGTGTGTGATAAGTCTAGCCCGAAGAAAAAAAATACGTTGGAAAGTGAAATTTTATATTTAATAGCAATTTTTTTTTTTTTTTATCAATATCGGTGAACCAGAAGTGCAACATAATACCTTGTATTTGCCACCTTTTTAAGAATTTTCCCAAAAAGAACTGTAACGATTTTGATGAAACTCGCTATATTGATGTTAATTTTAACGGAATTTAATATCATAGAGGTTTCATTCTGATTGAAATAGTCTGACTAGGCTTAAATGCCGATATTTTAAATTTTCTTCCCCTAAAGTACCTTTAATTTTGTACATTTGAAAAAAAAAATAATCATATCATCATATTAGGAATGATGAAAAAAGAAAAGAAAAAAAAATAAGGTAAAAATACGAGTTGAACTAATTCTGAATCCAACTCAGGAAGAAAAGAGCAACAAAAAAAAAATTATTTTATGTTTTTTAACATAAGATTTTTTATATGGTTGTATAATATACCGTTGGAAACTAAAGGTTTCAGAAAATCTTGTACGTATAATTGTAAAATTTAACGGAGAGAGATGAAAAGCCGATAAAACTAACTAATTGTTGCAGATAATAATATAATAGAATTCTCTCTATATAAAATGATAACGGATTTGATCCTTCTAAACAACACGACGGATTTTGATACTGTTTACACCATAATTTAGGGCATTCATTCCTGAAGATTTATAAGTAAAATACATTGCAATTTTACTTTTGTTAAAAAATAAGTCATCAAAAAATTATTCCTGACATATAAGTAGTATAATCGTATAATATACCGTTGGAAAGCTCAAGATTTTAGAAAAGTTATACATGCAATACTGGGTTCGAATCCCGCCTGTGACAGAATATTATTTATTCTGTTAATTCAGTCGGGGGGCGACCTTAGGGTATGGAGACCCTCCTGGGGCAGACCCAGCCTCTTTGAAGTGGGTAATTAGGAAAACCTGATGGCTGTGCGTGATCAAGGCCTGATCATCTCATCCACGGCCTTTGGCCTAGAAACAGTACGAACTCTATATGTACTGAGCCCAAGATCCTTCATGGGTTGTAGAGGTAAAGGTTTTTTTTTAAACTAACCTTAAAAGTGATGATGATATTATTGTTGAAGGTTTGTTGGTAGTTCTACTATGATTTGAGCTTTCTTGGGGTGTATTATTAAGTGGGTACCCAAATTAATTGGGGAAAAACCTGGCGGCTGAGCGTGATTAAGGCCTAATCACCTCATTGCACTGCCGTTGGCCTAGAAACAGTACGAATCTCTATATGTACTGAGCCCAAGATCCTTCATGGGTTGTAGTGGTACAGGTTTTTTTTTTTTTTTTTTTTTTTTTTTTTTTTTTTTTTTTTTTTTATATACATGCAATAAAAGAAATCGTACAAGTCGTTATGAGACCATAAACTTGTGAACATAAGATTTTAGATAAGTTAATATGCCATAAACGAAATCGGATATGTTAGTAGAAATATGTTATAAACCCATAAACTTGTGAACAAATGTTATTTCTGATATGGATTAGAGGGGTTATGGTGATTCATGGGGATCTTACAGGTTATATACTTCCATGTTTATGATTTCTGCCAATGATTAGATATAATAATGAAGAGACATTATATAATAAACATAATTTTTTCTTGCTAAGTGCACTTTTCGTTACCATGAACTAACAATCTCAAAGTAATTAACATTTAATTGCTCAAACTGAATTTTTTAAACATAAATGACGTCACATTTAAATTGCACCCGTGCGAAGCAAGGGCGGATCGCCTGTTATTTAATAAAACACATGTTTCTATCGAAACATAATTTAATTCTTTGACATTGGAATGAAAATGAAATTAAGTTTATCGTATAATTAGTTAGGCACTTAGTGAAGTTTAGATTCTGCTTCACTCCACCCTTTGGATGTGATTTTATGTTTTGATTTGGCAGAAGGGCCTTTGTCACCTGGCGGTGATGAACCCTTCCCCCTGGGCCTCCCTCGGGCCTCGCCATGAGAACGGCACGTACCCTCATTCACCCCGCAAACCATGCTGGTAGGGTTCTTACAATATAAAGAATACTCATGCCGGATCTTTATTCGATTCAAAACATCCAAGTTATCTCGAGATGAAACTTATTTTTTAACCTATTCATGGGAAAACGCATGATTCGGAAATATACCTATTTGGGACAATCTAAAAACATCTTATTTTATTCATACATTTTTTATGCAGTATGAAAAATGATGGAACTTTATTGGCTTTTAAAATGTTAATTTAAAGACCTACGTTTGCACAAACCTGTGGTTTCCTAAAAGATTTCTGTTAGTAGGTTGCGATGAAGCTATAACTTATAAGAGATGTGTCTCTCTGATAACTCGATTGTTATTCATGAAAGGGAAAACATGTAAGGTGTTCTGGAATCACGAAATTTTATTTGAATTATTTTAAAGAAAATAATAGAATAGAAAATAGTAACGTAGTCTAGATTATTTTTTTTTTTGGTTTATTATTTTCAATAATTAATTAACCTTTGTAATCGAAAAAGAAATTACCCCTCTTCAAAATTTGAGGGCTTACGTTTCAAGATGCGTAGAACCCGAATAACGAATACAAAAAATCCGTTTCTCCTGATTAATAAATAAATACCTACATTCAAATTGATCATTGAAATTGGTTAAGAACTAGCAGAGATATAGCGTTTTGAAATTAGCAGTGGTGGTATGCTGTTTTCTTTTGAATTATTTATTGGTTTTCATATTACTTAATTACCAATCTAAAGCTTTATTTACAGTTATACCCTTATATAGTTATTTAGAAATAAGAAACCGTTCTGTAGTAAATAATTTGGAGCGTTTTTTTAAATAGAAATCTTCAATTAATTTTTTAAAATGTAACAAATATAACTTTATACTTGAATGAGTGAAAAGAATGAAATTAAATATGAATTTAGAACCTTTTGGAAAGAACTGCAATTTTCAATCGCGCTTTTCTTGATCTGTGTATTCTTTAGATGAAGTGGTCCTCGAAAACAAAATTGCTGTGAATCAATGGCTTAAATTCTCAATAAAGTCTCAACTGAGACACTGAATTCCAAAAGGTACTAAAGGACATTTTTTACGAAAATGATACTTCGACTTCTTTGGATTATGATTGTTTCGTTGAAACGAAATCATCTTGCGTTTTATTTGATTAATTTTATATAAGAGTTGTTTTAATGCTTATTTTAAACATTTTCTTGCATAGTTTTTTTTTATTACTTTTTTTTCTGCCTGGAATTTAAATTTCGTGCTATTATAGCAAATCGATATAATACTTTTTTATAAGTCTGTTGATTATCGCAGCTTGGCTTTTATTTCCACCGATCGATCGGCTTAGGAAGTGAAGGGTTGGAACTCCGGTTACCCACCCCCACCCCTTGAAACGGTTGTGATCGAATTATATGATGATTACGGCATGAGATAGATTACGGTGTAATGCGGGGCAGCACGCTAAGTACGTTTCTCTTCCTCATCTATATCAGCATTCACTTATCAACTTGTGAGAATACAACCTTCGCCGAAGATAATGAAAGCGACAGATGGTCTGATCAAACCATGCCAGGGTACAAATTCGAAGGTATACTTCTACATATAATGTTACCACCTCTTATTACTTTCACTTACTATATATAGTAAGGGGAAGTATTGCGATCGTGAAAATTTTCGAATTCCAGTTTTCAACGGAAATACACTTTTTAGGGTCCCCTGAGTCCAAATAACCAAGTCCCGCAAAAAGGTCTGTGTGTGTGTGGTAACTCCCGGGCGGAAACGGTAAGTCCTATGAAACTGAAATTTCATATTTAAGACAACTATACGCCCGAGACGTGACAAAACTTTTTTCATCAAAATGAGCATACCAGAAGAGGCACTTTATACCATGCATTTTGCAACTTTTTTCAATTTTCTCGAAAACGGTTCCGACGATTTTGATTAAACTCGCTATATCGATGTAAAAATTAATGGGCTTTAATATCATGTAGGTTTTATTTGGATAAAAATGGTTCGACAGGGCTTAAATGCCGATATTTTAAATTGTCTTTCCCTAAAGTACCTTTAATTTTGTAGATTCAATAATAATAACTAGATTATCTTGTTACCACTAATGAAAAACAGGTAAATATATAAATTGAATAAATTCGATACCCAACTAAAGGAGAAAACAAAAAAAATATTTGTTTAATGCAATTTTTCGTTTTTGAACATAAGAGCAGTAATATACATGTATGATATACCGTTGGAAAGCTAAAAATTTTAGATAAAATATCATCTCATTCACAAGATTTTAAAAGTTAATAGAGAGTGATGAAATGAACATAAAACTAACTGATTATTTTAGATAATAATATAATAGATTTTTTAATGAAACACGTGTTTTTATAGAAATTTAATTTAATTAATTCCTTAATAGTTTCACGTATTTTTATCTTTAACTGTATTTGAAAATTCTTTCATTGATTTTAAAAATGGAGGTAAGTGAAAGTCGTGTGTTGCCCGCACCAGATTTTTTTTTTTAACATGTTGGTCTGGCGTGCTGCATATACTGGAATTTAAAAATAATAATTACTAAAAATAAAAATAATTAGTTTTTATAATTGAAATTTCCTATAATGATTTGAAGTCGTGTGTTTTCTTTTACGAGCATGGCCAAAGTGAAAGGTCAGGAACCGCATAATTGCCTCTAAAGAGTGGTATAACAAATAAAACTATAAAAATAAAAACATAAAATAAGATATTAGTATAAACTGTTTTTACTTACGTGTACGTACCTTAACTAATAGGCGGTTCGTAAGTAGCTTTTTGACCAACTTGGTCCTCCTTTAACAATTTTGAATTTTTCAACTTGCTTGTCTCCAACCATCAACGAAAATCTTGCTAATGCTCTTTGTAAAGAGTAAAATTAAACATTGTATCTGATATTGAAAAATTATAGTTTAGTTTTATTTATAATTCCAGACATTAAATAATTATGATATTTTATTTTAAAAAATCTAGGTATTTGATATTATTTTTATTAAATAAAAAAGTCTTGTAATATACATTATATTTATTCTATAAATTATAACATATAAGATTTCTGCATTTTATTTCCCCCTTTAATTTATATTTAATGCTTCTTATTTCTTATTATAACATATTTATTATTTTATTATGTATAACAAGACATAAACATTGAGGAACATCGATTGATTGATTTTTAATGTGATTGGAATATAAGAAAATATTTAACTATTTTATAAAAATTAACGTGGAGCGTGCTTCTCAATAAAACTAGTCAAAAAAAAAAAAAAAAAAAAAAAAAAAAAAAAAAAAAAATATATATATATATATATATATATATATATAATATATATACACATTTTTTTTTTTTTCAATTAAATTTTTTTCTTTTCTTTTTTCAATTTTTTTTTTTTTTTTGTTTGTATAATTGATTATTTTTTATCATATTTGTGTTTTATTTGTTATTATTAGTTATTTTTATTTTATTTTTTTAATCATAATTGTTAATTTCGTTTATTTTATTTTTATTTACCTTTATTTTTATTATTTTTTAATGTTACTGTATTGTTTTAGTATTTTGTTCCTTGTTTTCCTTTCATAATTTTTTTTTTTTTTTTTTTTTTTTCTGATATCATCATTTTGGTAAATCGTTTTTTCTTTTTATTTTCTTTTTTGTAAAGATGTGAGGGCGATAATAACCATCAGCAGTTTTTTGCCCTTAAAATTAAAACAACAACAACAAACTAGTCAAAAAATCAAATATTTAAGAATAACCTGCCATTTTTCGAAATGTAATTACTTTTAGAGGATT
The DNA here is from genome assembly GCA_023052935.1 of Piezodorus guildinii. NCBI lineage: Eukaryota > Metazoa > Arthropoda > Insecta > Hemiptera > Pentatomidae > Piezodorus > Piezodorus guildinii. The sequence goes on along the minus strand of CM041292.1, from coordinate 132,000,902 downwards.
CTTTAAAATACTGAAATTGTGTTACAATTATTTTAACATAAATAGTCAGAAAAATATTTTTCTTAAGTTTATAATAAAAATCACACCAATTAAAAAAACACACACAATATTTTCTATACATTTAACGGATTGATAATAATTGTGAAATACCATAATTATTAATTCAAATATCAATATTAGATGATTTTATTATCTGCATATTTATTTTAAAAATAATTGAGAAAATAAACGTTGATAAGAGATTAGTTCATCAGCAAAAACAACTCGACTAGTAATAAAATACGCAAGCATGTGCCATAAGATAATTAAAAGCGATCTTGAAAAAAAATTTCTAAGAAGATGAGACAAAGTTTCCCTCTAGCTGTTGAACTTTGAACAATCATTGAGTACTCGAGTGACGAAATAGCCTAGAGAAACTTATGATGTCCTCGAGGGAGATTGACTTTCAACCTACTTCTCGAAAATGTGATTTCATCTATTGGAGTAGTTGTGGAGATCGAAATATATTTACCTAACGACGAACATCTCGTGACGTCACATCTTATCTCCCTTATCAGCGTGACTGGCACTGGCAGACTATTTGACAGCGTTTCCTTTCGGAGGGTGACAAAAAGTTTTGTAATTTATGGAAAATTAACTCTTAGGTTTTTAGTCACCGTTTTAGGCTACTTCAACACTTACTAGACAAACGGTCAAACCTTCCTCTTAGATACAAAAGGCTCATCTACATGACTATTATAACACCAATCTGGGCTTACTGAGTAGAGCTATGGGACTTTACTAAACGATCTAATTCTTCCCGCATCCAATCATTACAATCCAAAATCTCTCGTAAAATCCTCAATGCTCCTTACTTTGTCACGAATAAACTCATCAATAAAGACCTTAATGTTCCATGTGTTGTTGACTTGGCGCGAACCAGGCACCACTCCTTTCATGGCAAACCCACTAGTTTCAATCCTTTCTTCCTCTTCAATTCCTGATGATCATCCAAGGCGCCTGAAAAGGAGATGGCCCCGGAACCTTCTAGTTTAGAATATTTTTAGCGTGATTTCAAGAGGCAGCTCCTTTAATGTATTTCATCTCATTGCATTATGCTATCACATTTACTTGATGTATTTTTTTAATACAGTGGTGAATTTTAATAAAAATGTCCAAAAAATAAAAATAAAAGGTTTTTAATATATGTTATGAAAATATAATTTCATAAACTTTTGTTTTGTTTTTTTGTGAAAACTAGACTATAATTGTTCCATTATTTGCTTTGCATTGAGAAAGTAAACAGATTTAAATGTACGTTTAAGGTTCTGGTGTCAAGTAATCTACTCTCAGAAAATTTGGTATGTTTAGTAGCCCAGTAAACTAAGAAAATTTCTAGGAATTAATTCGGACAAAGCTGGGTATCGTTTTAGTACCATTTAATGGTCTTCAAAACAAGTTAGTAATTTACATCGCAAGTAGTGAGTTGAACTTTTGTCAGCTAAAAAACCTTGAAATTATCTCAGTTTTTTACATTTTCACATTAAAACGGTGACTACTACAGAAAATATATTTCTCCATTTTCCAAAAGCCATCTTAGTCAGTGAACACGGACACACCCTCTCAAAAATTTAGTCACCTTAAATGGAGGAAAACCTGTCGGCTGAGTGTGATCTCGGCCCAATCGCCTCATTGCCCGGCCGTTACCTTGGAAAAAGTACGAATATATATATTTTACTGAACCCAAGACCTTCCATGGGTTGTAGAGGTGCAGATTTGTTTTGCTTTCTACCTATTACGATCAGCTAATAAGTGGCACATTCGTAACCCAAATACATGGTATTGAGTATGAATTACTATTTAAAGTAAATTTAAAATTAATTTTGAGATATTTTATTAACAAATTGGGCACAAAATCTGGGCATCATATTTTTGGTTGTTAGAGATCAGCGTGATGAGGTCGCGCTCTGTTTCACTACAGGCACCGGGCGAAGCCCCGGTCAAACTTTCTCTTCTGGAAATAGCACGAGGGAAATTCTCTTCAGGGAAAGACGTTTTCCACGGCAGCAGGTGTTGAAAAACTTCACTGGTCGCTTCTTTACTCGGCTTAAAACTCGTTTAACCGCTTATGAAAACGAAGATAATTTATGAAAAAAAAAATAATAATACCTAAAAGATAATTATTAAATAGGGAAATTAAATTTTACAAGAATAAAATTAATTAATTCAATAATTTTTTATGAGTGTACGTTTTACTGATAGATTTAACAATAATAATACCGATAAATTTTAATGTTCAATAATCTTACGTTGTTTGAACTCTGCTTAAAAAAAATTGAAAGATTTTTACACCAAAAAAATTAAAAAACAACAGACAACTGTAACACTACTACCCATGAAGGATCATGGGTTTATTACATAAAGATTTCGCACTGAAAACGGCCGTACAAGGTGGTGATTAGACCAAGATAACGCTCAGAAACCAGGTTTTTCCCTCAACGTTTATGTACTCAAAATATAGGTAGTAGGTGGTCCCCAAGAGATTAGCTTAACGGGTGTAATAACAGAATAAATAATTATGTGATCATAGCCAAAATCGAATCCGGTACTCAGAGAACAGTTTTCATTAGCAGTGGACCGCACAGCTTCTTTTTATTTCCTACTCTCAAGTCTTTTAATTTTAAATACTTTGCTTTCGTAATATCATCCCTTCTTAGGATTATTATTTGGAATCATCCCTGATAAGGATACTTAAAGTGTAACCTTAAGAGCAACTAGAGTTCAAATGTCTACTTAAATTTCAATATATCATGAATAAGAAAATATAGTAATACCAAAAAAATTATTTAATCTCTTTTGAAATATAAATGAAATAAAGAAAAATATATTACTAACGTTAGTAGTAGGAAAGTGCAGAATACTATATTTTTTTAAAGATATTTTAAGAAAAATCCTATCAGCGGTCAGTTGGGCCACCAAAGACGCAAGTGACACAAATATATGAATATAAATAATTTATAATTAAAATGTTTCACGAGGAAATCATCCCCCGAGGTCTTCATAGATTGCTCTTTGTTAGAAAGTTGTGTACCCATTTTCACTTTAGACCATCCGATGATAATCTGGAATAGTTCAGTAAGATGGATAACTGCAAGGGGTCAGCAGCTGCGTAGTGGCTCTCATAAGGGTTTCTATGTCCAAGGAATTTAGGATACAGAGTAGGATAAAATGGCGTTAAATGAATAAATAACCCACTTGGTGCAATACTTGTTTGAAGTTGAAGAAAACTTAAATAATTCTATTAATATAAATAGATAAGGATTGAATTAAGACAAATTTGTGATTTATAAAACCATTACTACAAACTCAAATAATAAATACTCAATTCCTTGATAGATTAACATTATTAATTACTAAGGATAGTTAAATTATTTTGTTATGTTTAGGGATGGTTAAATTAGTTGAGATAAAATTTTTATCGAATGAATAAACATTAACACTTAAATAATGAAACTAAACTCAATCCTTATCCATTAACGGATATTTTCCTTGTACCATAAGAAGAATTATTTATGATAAGCAGAATGAAAAATAGTCTGAGTGGTTATAAAAAAAGAAAACAATGAAATAATGTTTAACTATTTTTTTCTTTGCTATTGTTTGGACCCCATGGTAGATCACATTATCAGGGTTCCTTAAGGACAACAGGTAGGAAAGGTATATTTTTACATCTTAATGTGTATTAATGTACATGTATATTCAATAATAGCAGATGAAAAAATTCAGTGTGGTCCTTTGTTTGTTTTATAAATTGATAGTTTCATATAGCTGCAAATTTGAACGTGGTTATTTCAATTCTAATTCACAACATACGTTAAAGTACAAGATCACTATGAATGATTTTATTCATAAAAAGACCGAGAATCATTGAGGATTTTACGAGAGATTTTCGAATTTATGGATTTGTTGCGGACGTTCATTGTTATTGAATCATCTGTTTACAACCCTTCAGTGTTCTCTCTGAGTATTTAATTTTAAGAGCGATTTCAAATCTCAGATTTTCTTCAGAATTCGTAGTAGTTAAAAAAGATAAATATTAGTGTTTAAATAATCTCGGAAGGAGAACAAGAGTCTTGTCGAAAATTAAAACCTGAATATCTAATTACTCCAAGATTATATCTGATGGGAAAACTAAGTTTTTTATTGCTTGTGATAAATCAAAATCAATGGGATGTGAAAGAATATTCCCAAAAGACGCTCATTGTAAAACGGGTAACAAAAAATTCTTCCTTGTTACAATTTAAGATGCATTTATAATAATTATTATTGTTTATTTTGTTATTAGGTAGTCACAAAGAAATATTGACGCAGAAAAAATAGGAATATAATAAAACAGCGGTTAATTACCATTGAATATTATTTAAAATTAAAATTATATATATTTAATTAATTACCCTGGTCTACGATTTAAATAAATACCTCTATTTATTAATTACAAGCATTTCTGATCAATTCTTCAAACTTCTTTCAGTGAGTTCTTCAAGACTGACTTATTATACATGGTTTGTAAATTGGTAAATAGGGAAAGGTCTGTACTATGCTGTTGCACTATTTGTTTTTGCAATATAGTTTTTTTTTTTTTTTTTTTTGTTGTTGAACAATAAAGGAGAAAAAAAATCGACTTAAACTTTATTTAATAATTATTAAATTGTTTTGAACAACCGTAGTAAGTGAAAGTTGTTTGTTGAGCGCACTCATTTTTTTCTTTTAGTTTAATAAAGCAGAATTGACCAGCAGAAAAAAATAAATGTTTCAAATTTCAACTTAATGGCGTAATTTTGTAATTAGTTGAAGACAATGTGTAGTTTTTTTCCGATTTCCTACTCTTGGTTCAGAGGAAAGTAAGAAAAGAAAATTACTTAAAATCATTTAGTTGCACAGCAGCTATGTTATTCTATTTAATATTAATTTTTTATTATTCGCCTATTATATTAAAAATACGGTTCATATTTAATATTTATTCAATTTTATTTGGCATTTGATGAATTATTTCAGCAAGTTTTCATGACATCCATTCATTGATGTAACACAGAAAAAAAAAAGAACAGCTGGGGCCTCTCAATAGTAGTGGTTGTCCCTTTAAATCCGGGTACCTGAAGAGCAGGTACGAGGGGCTGCTTGTTAAATGACCTCAGCTGTCAAGAGTGTACAATATTGTCATTTAAACATTAAAACTTACAAACAATAATCTAATTATTAAAAAAAATGGCAACGTATAAACTAATAATAAAAATAAATCTATTACTTTTAAATATTTATTTAAAAAAGAATATTACAATGCATTTTTAATACTTCCGTAATGTACAATATAAAGTTAGTATTATCGAAATTTGTATTGGTTGGCCGCATTTTTCTATAATTATTAAGTGAGGAAATAAAATCAAAATGTGTTGAGTAATAATGATTTTTTTTTTACTTTTACTTACCTTTATGTGAAACATAGAATAAGAAATTTGCGATAGAAAAAAATTTGATTACAGTTTTCCAATACACGTCTTACTTAGTTCAAAAACGAGAATCAATTAAACAACTGAATATGAAAATATTTAAGAATATACAGCCCAAATGTTACACTAACATCTCACCAAACTCGGGTGTACAGAAGTGCTACTTAACGAGTATACCAGTACACGCTGCTGTAGACAATAACTTCTATCGTTAGATTATTTAATCTAAAATATATATTTTCTCTGATTCTTTGAACATTTTTTAACTCTAACTTCATTTAAAAGTTAAAATGTGTGTTAAAATGTTAAACTCTGTTGAGCACACCAAATATTCTAAAAATATTTTAATATGCAACTTTTTAATGTCGTCAAAAAAATTATTCTCTTGTTACTTTGCTTTATTTATTTTCAATAATGAACCTTTGCAATTGAGCAAAAAAATAAAATAAAATAAAAAACATCCGATCCTCAAACCTCCACCGTCCACGGCTTCTCTCCGAAACCAATGTTTTCGAAATTCGGCACAAACATATTAGCACATCCAACGATGATTCGACGTTAATATCCGCCAATTAGTTTTGAAATGGCGGTGGATTAAAACTGACTTATTTCAATGACTTAATTTTTGAAGATTTTGAAGATCATAACAAATTTATTATGATATTTTAAACAAGAAAACCGCGAATAATTATAAAAAAGATAACAAAAATTAAATTTTATCCATAAATTCGCCTATAACTCTTTAATTTTTAATCTATAAAAAAATTGTATTGAGTTTCAGGTTACAACACCTGTTTATTAACATAAATACAATAAGTAAAAGTGCAAAAGAGAACAAAAAAAAAAAAAAAAATTAAATTTTGAAAATTGAAATATATATATATATATATATATATATATATGCTCCGTTACTTTCGAGAATAGAGAAAAAATTCTACAGGGTTTTACTATCAGTTCATCGCTATTAATTATAATACAGAAAAAATTAAACGTTTCCTATATATAAACCCATAACTCAGTTATTTCTGATGATAGAGAAAAATGAGTTTTAGGATCAGTAAAGCGCGATAAACAAGAAAACAAAACTGATGTTATGTATTGATGTTAGAAATTAGAAGAGATGTAATTCCTCCAAAACGCGGTTATTATTGAAGATAGAGAAAAATCGAAAAGATTTTCGAGATCAAGTCACCGTGATAAACAAAGAATACAAAACAAAATTAATCTGATATGGTCAAGCGACAACTTATAAGAGATGTGGATATTATTGATGATATAGAAAAAATGTAAGGTGTTCTGAAATCAAGAAATTTTATTTGAATAAAAATCAGAGGAAAAGAAAAGGAAATAGTAAATAATTCTAATATAAATGATTTTAGTTTATGATCTTCAATAGCGAACCTTTCTAATCGACCAAACAAAGAAAAAATAAAAATTACCCATCCCTCAAAATTTGAGGGCTTACTTTTCAATATACTTAGAATCCGAAATAATCTATTCGTCAATTTTTCAATTAAATAAATACCAAAATTTTATGATGCCCTTAAAATGTAGTTAGGACTACTCGATAGAGAATTTAATTTTCTATAAAATGAAAAAAGAATCATTGAAATCGGTTTGAAAATAGCTGAAATATATGTTGAAATTAGCAGTGGTGATAGGCCATTTTCCTTTGAATTATTTGCTTGCTCTTCAGATTAGTTAATTGGCCTCAAACAATTATATAAACAGTTAGTTATAGCCTATCACAGTTATTTGGAAACAATAAACCACTGTGTATTAATTTGCAGAGTTTTTTTCAAATATTAAATTAAATGGCATGTTTAAAGACCATTTCACGTAATTATAGAACAAAAATATAGCTACTTTGACATAACATCATACTAAAAAAGACATGGTGGTAGTAGTACAGGTATTACTATGAGGGTGTGTCAAAAGCTTGAGTTCGTGACCTGACCCAAGAATATGTCTTGGCCGACTTTGAATTCTGGCGTAGTGGTTTCCAATGGGGATGACTCGACATTTAAAAAGTGAGTACACCGTCATTCACAAGTTCTTTTTCAGTCGTCATTCTTAGATATCTCATACGTCCACAGATATATCCAGAACGGTGCATCATCAAATAATAGAAACTTTCCTCTTCTCTCACTGTTGTTAGAAGTATCGGTCACTAATTACTTTTAATACTTATACATAATAAGAAGAGGTTATATGCCAAAGGTCACGGGTTCAAACCCGCAGGTGGTCCTAGGATTTTTTAATGGGAGTAAAAAATCCTTAGTTATGCCGTCCTTCGGAGGGGACGTTAAAAGGTTGGCCCTAGCCTGTGCGATGTCAGGTACTTGTTAAAGATCCCTATCCTAATAAAACCTGGATAGGCAAAATTTAGGAATCCCACTGTAGCATCGCCCGATTAGCCATAGTAGCATAAAGTGACGTTAAATAAATAAACAAACAAATAAGAAGATGTTAAATATTTTAGAGAAAGTTTAACTTAAGATCTTTAATTTCGCTACTTATTTATGAATGCTATCTTCCTTGTCGTTACTCTTTTATATTGTTTTTTGTATCATATTTAATTCAATAATTTATCAAGAAAACAAATTTTAAAGGTTATTAAGCTTCTCTAACCCAGATTTAGGTTAATTTATTTTTTGGCCTTTAAGGCTTATACACCCTCAATTTCACATTTCGAGGATTTGCTGCACTAATGGAAATGCACATTTAGTGATTTTTACTGCACGTTTCGAAGTTTTTACTGCTCGAAAATCCGGTCTCTAGTTATGATGTTTAAACTGAAACATATGCTTTTAACGTAACTGAATATAATTCATTTAAAAAAAATTCTACTTAAACTCTATTTAATAATTCTTAAATTGTTTTTAACAACCGTGGTAAGTGAAAGTTGTTTGTTGAGCGCACTCATTTTTTTCTTTTAGTTTAATAAATTAAGAATTAACAAGCACAAAAAAAATGTTTCAAATTTCAACTTACTGGCGTAATTTCGTAGTTAGATGAAGACAGTGTGTAGTTTTTTTCTGATTTGCAGCTCTTGGTTCAGAGGAAAGTCAGAAAAGAGCAATACTTCTAACCGTTTAGTTGCACAGCAGTTATTTCATCATTCTATTTAATATTATTTTATTATTATTAAATATAGTACAACACTTTAAGTAAAGTTGTCTGTGTTGACAAGAGTTACTTTATTTTTAATTATTAAAGAAAATAATATAAAATAAAATATGCATCAAAACGTGTATAAGGTATAGATGAGACTATAGCTCTACAGCTATAGCTTATTTATATTCAATATGATTGAAAATAACTATTCTGAACATTATTTTATTAGTTAGTTTAAAACAGTTGATAAAAATTTAAACCAACAGTTAAGAAAAATAGAGAAATTTTGTTTACTTATATTATAGATATTTCTGTTAGTCAACAATCACCCTTTTATGTTGTTGAATCAATTTATATGATTGAAACAGATCCATTTAAAAAAAAGCAGCATGTAGTATAATTATATATTGTTATAAAAATTAAGCTGTGACCATAGTTGATAAGATTTAAATTATTTGTTATGTATTCTTGTCATTATCTAGTTCATTTTTATTCCCACGTTTATTTTTAATATTGAAAAGTTATTTTTTTAATCAATGGAGTCAGGACATGTTTTGAATAATAATATTATATTTGTACATTACATTTACGTTTTTAAAAAATGCAAGAAAGTTGATGTTGATGAAGTGAAGTTCAAGAAAAAAATTCTTTAACCGCCACCAGGGTAGTCTCCCTTTTGTATCTCCCGATATTGCTGTTCATAACAAAACATGTACGATAGCAGGAAATATCTTATCCAATTATATCTATAATAAAAATTTAATATGAACTGTTTTATCTACTCTCCTCTCCCTCACTCAAATTAGTGAATTAAAAAAAAAAATAAAAATGGGTTACAACAATTTTAATGTAAACAAAAAAATATGGTTTCTTTAAAGTTTAATTTTTAAGAACTTATTTAAACTTTGCGGTATGATTTTTATTTGATTTTATTGTTTTTTATCTTTCTTTTGAATTGAAGTATATTCTTATAACGCCCAATACATGCAGTATATACGAAATACTTTTTTCTATGTTTCTAAATGCATCAGTATCATGAGATTTATTCAAAATACTCATGATACTGATGCATATGATAATGATTTTATCTAAATGACGTCGCGATTCATGGTGTGACTAATTTTTACCATTTTCCTTTTTATCTAATCTTAACGTTTACGCACTGATGTACTTCAAATTTGTATAACTCATTGCTGTGGTATTTTGGGTGACGAGGTAAATGAGCCCAGGTAGTCCCTATGTAGACCTTCAGGGTTGTTGACTTCTGTTTCTTTCTCATTACAACCATTCTTTGGAATGAGCTGTAAATCCTTCAAAACGAGTTTTGTATTTGATTTAGACCATTCTAGTATTTATTTTCTATTTTATCTATATTTTTATTATATATATTAAATGCTTATGTGCTTACTGACGTTCAATTCAAACACGAACACAACAAAATGGTTAGAAAAGGCGTATTTACGAAAACTAGTGTGTTGAATTGATAGTGTAAAATTACTATATATATATATATAGTACTATATATATATATATATATATATATATATATATATATATATATATATATTATAATTCTTATATGTAATATAATAGAATAGAACTAGAAACTTTTTTTTTGGAACAATGTCCCTTAAGAATAACATTAATAAACAAAATAAAAAAATATTATATCTGACCAAAAACAATAAATAACGACATTTAAATAACAAAAGAAAGAAAAAAAAAAGAAAGGGTCATAGTGACATCTCTATGTACATATTCTTGAAATAAATAAATAAGAATTAACATAAAATATAACTCATTAAAGCAGATACACAAATCACCTCACATAAATTGGCATAGTAAAAATTAGCTTACATCGGACTGGAGAGAATGGAAGTATTGAAAGAGGAGGAATTTATATATATCGTGTTTTTTCAAATACCTATAATTTATTTTTATTTATTTCATTTATTAAAAAAAAAAATTAGTTTTATAAACTCTTTCTGATTACTTCTGCTACTAATGTTGAATAATAATTTTTAGATATCTTTAAATAGGCTATGAAAAAAAAAATTTTTTTTATTTAAATACTGTTTTTTGTAGTTACTAGTACAGTTTGATATTATTGACTTATTAAATCATTGTGGAAAGTCTAAATGATAAAATGTATCTAGCTTAAATAAATTTATGTTACCTAAAACCGGAATGTTGTATAATTATATTGGTATAATGTTATTTTCGTTTAATAAGAAATAAACATCCTAAGTATTTAACTAACTCATTCCCGCCTAAGATTATAATTATGTTATACTTGTTTTATGTTTTTTTTTTTTTTCCAAATTTAACGAACAATGTGAAAAATTGTGCAAGAAGCAAGTGAAAACCAAGAAAAATATTTCAAACAGTGATTAATATAAGCTTTGAATGAGTGACAGTATGTTATGCAATATAGTGTAACTCTAAGAAAGGCTTTCCCGAAACTCCCGAAATTAATTAACTAAGCTCTAAACTTAAGTTGCGTTGAAAACAATTCAGTAAATTAAAATAAAGGACCGAGTATTTTTTCAAATAAGCATTTTACACTAAGAAATGATAAAGCAAAAGTCTTTTGAATTTTGTTTCTTATTTAGTTAAGATAGATTTAGAAGAAATTTCGATTACTGTTTAATTAAAAATGTTGTTGTTGTTGCACATACATACTATTTATTATACCTATCATTGTAAATATCTTATATTGGATGGAATATATTTATTTTTAAAAATTTATTTTATTGTTTTGACTTGGATAACTACTACATAGCACTATATGCTATATTTATATAAAACATAATTACAAAGATTTTTTTAATATATATTTTTTCATATTTTAATATGTTAATCAAAAAGTTTTGATGACAGACTTGACAGCATGCTATCTATGTTCGAGAAAATGTCACTATATTCGTCTCCCATATGATCTTTTCCGTTTTTCACGAACATTAAAAAGTATTTATTCTTTAAATACCAACTGTCTATGTAAATTCCTGAAGTAGGAAAAATACTGTTTTTATATTATTAGAAATCTTCTACTGAATGTAATTTCCAAGTAAAAACAATAAAATAAATTTTTAAAAATAAATATATTCCATCCAATATAAGATATTTACAATGATAGGTATAATAAATAGTATGTATGTACATAGTGTGCAAGTAATATCTAATGACATTACGATCCTACAGCTCTATCCCTACTCTTCATGCGTGACTAGCTACTACTAAGAGAGCTGAAAAAATGGTGCTTTTTTTATTTTTCACTGTTGGGTACATTTTAGATCAACTCGAAAAAAAATATATATTGTGCAGGACCCTCCAATGACTTAAATTAGCAAAAACATTATTGGTGTAACAAACCAAAGTAATTAAAAAAAAAAATTTAAATTAAAAATAAAAATTTTGACTCACGTTTTCAAAATAAAAAATTAAAAAAAAATGTTTTTTGAAACTCTTTTAGAATACCATTAACATATTTTTTTCCGTCAAATTCGGTTGATCCGTTCAGGAGAAAAAATTGTTTTTTTTTATTTTTTCACTATGGGGTACACTTGCGATAAAATTGAAAAAAAATATATGTTATGGAGGATCTTCCAATGAAGTAAAGTAGCGAAAAATTGGGTGTACCAAACCATCATAACCAGAAAATATTTTTTTGAAAAATTACAAAAAAATTTTTTGACCAGCATTTTCGTGGAAAAAAATTTAAAATAATATTTTTTTAAACCTATTTGTAAAATCCATAACATATATTTTTTTCGTGAAAATCGGTTGAGCTGTTCAGGAGAAAACCATTTTTTTTGTTTTTTCTTTCCCCTCCATAACTTCCCTCTCCTTAGGATTAAGGGGCTAAAAATTTGCGTTAGGTTGTTTCTCATAGGTGTGACTCAATGGTATAAATTTGGTTCTAATACACGCGGGGGCAGATTTCACATGCTTACCCGGCTAGGCCCTTTTCGCTAGCGATAATAATTTAGAGAACTCTTATCACTAAGTCCTTCTTCATGCATCATGCTAAATTATCGTTATGTATATATTATTTCACAAATGTGTTTAGGTTTGCCGCAATATTTTACACCATACTTCATTAAAACCGATTGTTGAACAATCTTTTCGGTGTTTACTTCACCTATGAAACATAAACATTCAATTTCGTGCATGATAGTGTCTGAAAAAAAGACGAAACTTGTTTTTCCATGGACTAAAATGCCAAAATGTCTCTTACGACTTTGAATAAACTTAAATTCTCTTTTCTATTGCGCTTTTAACTATCAAGGATATATTATATTTCTTAAAGAAAAAATTTAAATAGTGGTGACAAATAACAACACTTATAGTTTGCATAACTGGAAAATTACATTTGAAAGGTAAATAAATCCCCACTTTTTTTCACACAGCATGTTGCACATTATGAACTCGTATTTTCTTTTCTACTAGGTAAGGAGAGCATGGTTTCCAGGGTTCGAATAATTCATTTTTCGCAAAATAAACATAAAACTAGGATAAAATAATTATAATCTTGAGAAAGGAATGTGTTGGTTAAATACTTAGCATATTTATTTCTTATTAAACGAAAATAATATTACAATAAATCGATTTTAAGTAATACAAATTTATTTATTTAATTAAGCTAGATATATTTTCAAGCGTCGTTTGAGTCTAGACTTTCCACAAAGATTTAATGAATCAAACTATACTAGTAACTACAAAGTTTTGAAATAGAAATATTAATTTTTTTATCATAGCCATTAAGATATTTAAAAAATATTATTCTACATTAGTAGAAAAGTAATCAGAAAGAGTTTATAAAACTGAACTTTGGGCACCTTGTGAATGATTTCTTTAACAGTGAATTGATTTTTTTTGTTTTTTCTCTGATGCCTATGTACTTTTTGTACAGGCGGATGAACTATATCGGCCAACTATTCCTATACATTTAATTACTGAATTTGTATGTACTTTATTTTCTTATTTAAAGCATAAATTATTTTAGATACTAGATTCGTTTTGCTCTATTCTTAATTAAACCTTTACAAACAACGTTTCTAATACCTAGGTGTATCAAGATGAACTAACCTAACCTGTTAGTACAGTAGAATTAGGCTTTAACTCGAACATCCAAAAATAAAGCTGAAACCTGTTAGAATCACAATTTTTTTTCATTAAATCAGCAAATTGTCTTTAAAATTGCAAATTAACTGTCGTATCTCGGTAGTTATCATACTGAGGGATTTCTATTATCACTCAAATTGAAGTTTTAAAAAAATCATTTTATTGGTATTTACAACGGTATTAACAAAAATACATCAAGTAATGTGATGTGTTATATAATACAATGACTTGATATACATGTAGAGAAGCTTCCCATTGGAAGCACACTAAAAATATTCTATACTAGAAGGTCCCGGGGCCATTTCCTTTTCAGGCGCCTCGGAGGATTATCCGGAATTGATGAGGAAAAAAGGATTAGTGGGACTAGTGGGTTAGAGTGTGAATGGAGTTTGTCATGAAAGGATTGATACCTGGTCCTGGCCAAATTAGTATTATAGGGAACATTAAGGTCTTTATGGATAAGTTTATTCGTGACAAAGTAAGGAGCGTTGAGGATTTTTCGAAGGATTTTGGATTGTAAGCATTGGATGCGGGAAGAATTTGATGGTTTAGTAGAGCCCCAAAACTCTACTCAAATTGAAGTTAAGAAGATAAGTCATAATTCGATTTATCTTCATAATCATCTTAGGATAACAATTGTAATGATATTTGGCAAAATAAAATTAGGAAATGGTGAATCACATTTTTTCAAACAAAAAAAAAAGAGTACTTTGAAAAGCGTTATTTTGGAAACTACATAACTTCAAGGGAATTGATACACCTCGACCAATAGCAATTTTAATGTACTTTTAAAAGACATTTACAATGTTTTTCCCGTAGTTGGTATGTATTTCGATATTGAATGTTGAATGAAAAAATGCGAAAATTTTAGGTTTATTTTAAAGTTAAGTGAACTTCCGGAGGTCTTATCGTTTAATGGTTCGATATTTACTTTCCTGGGACGTGAATAGTGCAAGCTGTAGAGTGTAAATAAAAATTGAATAATTTTATGAGAATGGAAAAATTATGTATATTTAAATCTTAGTAAGAGCGAAAAAATAAAATAAGGATCTTATAATGGTCAAATTTTGTACTTTTTTATTTTTGTTTTGTGATTAAAAAACATAATTCATCAACAGTATTGGAATTATTTTTTTAATTTTCAAGTTTACATTACTGGTGTATATTATAGACAATGGTTAATTATGTTTTTTAGGCATAATTGAATGAGAATTTCTTTGTATTTTAATTGGGATTGATCATGTCTACGATGAAAACTATTAAACAATCAAATTAAGTCTGGAGGTTGCCTATAAACACTCATAGTTTTGAAAACATTTTTACTACTTGTGGAAAAACCCTGTATAGTACCCCTTCATTATCTGCGCAACTATTCATTTTAGCAAAAACAATTATATAATATTTTTTCAAGATATTTAAAAGTACTTTAATTTTGTATAGGATAGTTTTTCGATAAAGGTAAATACTTTTTAAGATATTCTCATAAAATTGAAAAAAATCATTATTTTTTCTGATTCTCCCCCTCCCTCCTAAAAAAACCGGACGCGAAAAACGGGACTTATTATCAGGTAATAAGGGAAGTGTACTGAACAATTTCTGGCAGGTTTCAGATTTTTTTTTTTTTGAATGTTCGGGTTTGGCCTGTTTTTTACCTAATTTGACTGTACTATATCTAAAATACCTAGGATTTGAGATAGCAAAAATATATTTTGTTGAAAAATTTGAAATGAGTTTTCAGAACAGGCGCATCACGTAGCTTAAGTGTGATCCTCTTACGTAATCTACTAGTAACTCTTGTTATTTAAATGATAAAGAAAAAAGTGCATTTACAAGGCCACTTAAAAACACTCGTGTGTCTCCTGAAATCTCAACTACTTCTGTTGTAATCGAAAGTTGATGTAATATATTCGGTCATTGTTTAAATTGAAATAAAATATTATTTTGTAGCATTGTGAAATTTGAAATTAATTTATCTTACTCAAGGAGGATATTAGGGTTTTTGTTTTCTTATTAGAGGTGATACGGTTTATATATTCTTATTATGTATGATAAAATATGTCCATGCTTGGTATAAGGGGATCGAAAAAAAGATGCATATTCTCTTTAAACTGTTTTACTTTCACTTACTATATATAGTAAGGGGAAGTATTGCGATCGTGAAAATTTTCGAATTCCAGTTTTCAACGGAAATACACGTTTTAGGGTCCCCTGAGTCCAAATAACCAAGTCCCGCAAAAAGGTCTGTGTGTGTGTGTGTCTGTGTGTGGTAACTCCCGGGCGGGAACGGTAGGTCCTATGAAACTGAAATTTCATATTTAAGACAACTATACACCCGAGACGTGACAAAACTTTTTTTTTATCAAAATGAGCCTACCAGAAGAGGCACTTTATACCATGCATTTTGCACCTTTTTTCGATTTTCTAAAAAACGGCTCCTTTATTAAAATTTAATGGGCTTTAATATCATGTAGGTTTTATTTGAATAAAAATGGTCTGACAGGGCTTAAATGCCGATGTTTTAAATTTTCTTCCCCTAAAGTACCTTTAATTTTGTAGATTCAATAATAATAACTAGATTATCTTGTTAACGCTGATGAAAAACAGGTAAATATATAAATTGAATAAATTCGATACCCAACTAAAGGAGAAAACAGAAAAAATATTTTTTAAAGCAATTTTTCGTTTTTGAACATAAGAGCAGTGATATAGATGTATGATATACCTTTGGAAAGCTAAAGATTTTAGAAAAAATATCATCTCATACACAAGCTTTTAAAAGTTAATGGAGAGTGATGAAAATAACATAAAACTTACTGATTATTTAAGATAATGATATAATAGATTTTTTAATAAAACACATGTTTCTATATAAATTCAATTTGATTAATTCCTTAATAATTGCACGTATTTTTATCTCTAACTGTATTTGAAAATTCTTTCATTGATTTTAAAAATGGAGGTAAGTGAAAGTCGTGTGTTGCCCGCACTAGATTTTTTGAATATGATATAAACTTTTCCTGTGATGTATTGCAAAGGAGGTTTGCTCTTTTTCCATCGGGGCAAAACGTAATACCAGGAGTGGCGTAACTAGGGAACAGCCTTGGGGAAAGTCTGCCTTCTTTTCGATAATAGACTCAACTGTTGCAATCAAAAATGGATGTAATAACAATATAATTTTACTTTTTTAATTTTATCATATCACTTTTCATTACCTATTAATTTGATTAATTTAATTATAATATTAGCCGCCCCTTGATGTTCCGTATTGACCTGTCAGACACCGCGTCATAGATTGCAATTGCGTTATAACGTGCATTTCGTGTCGAGTTTTCCCGCTAATTGCGTCATTTTGTGAATCATTGGCGGAAAAAAAAAATTGTTTCCATCAATGCATATTGTTGTCCATCCTTATTGACGTTTTATTTTCTACTTTCATTGACTTCCTTTTTGGAAAAACACTAATCAGGAGTGGGAACACAAATTTCCCGTATTGTCATCATTTTAAAATAATCATAACATCAGCGGAATTGGTGCGAAATTATTTTTATCTTTTGGGTGGAGAGCATATTTATAATGTTTCACATTTAAAATAACTCAAAAGATATAAATGTTCATAAAAAAATATAGGAAACATAATTAATTGAAAATTATGTATTTAGGAACATTTTACTTAATGTAAATTTTATTTATCCTGGAAAATAGTGCAAGAAAAATACTGATATTAAAACTATTAATTCAATTTTTACTAACTTAGCAATACAATGAGATTTATTTTGGGTTGTTGTATCCAATCAACCAATATTTTTTTACCTCTAATTTAAATAAATGTCAATGGATCTTTAACAGAAAGACCTATTTATAGCATTAGAATTGGACGAAATAATCTATAAATGAAATTATTTTTTGGTTTATTGAAAAAAACAACATAGGAACAAGCTTAGGATTCTATGAACTTCTAAAAATAATTATCAGATGAATAGGATAAAGGCCTCTAAATAATAATACTTGCTGTTCAGTTTATTTAACTTTACTTGAAGTATAGATATCATATTCTACTTATTGGATAATTAAAAAATCTGGTTCGGGCAACACACGACTTTCACTTACCTCCATTTTTAAAATCAATGAAAGAATTTTCAAATACAGTTAGAGATAAAAATACGTGAAACTATTAATGAATTAATTAAATTGAATTTCTATAGAAACATGTGTTTATTAAAAAATCTATTATATTATTATCTAAAATAATTAGTTAGTTTTATCTTCTTTTCATCACTCTCTATTAAGTTTTAAAAGCTTGTGTATGAGATAATATTTTTTTCTAAAATCTTTAGCTTTTCCACGGTATATCATACATGTATATTACTGCTCTTATGTTCAAAAACAAAAAATTGCACTAAATTTTTTTTTTTTTTTTTTTAGTTTTCTCCTTTATTTGTCTTTTAAATTACAAGTTACATATTTACCTGTTTTTATCAGTGGTAACAAGATAATATAAGTATTTTTACAGAATCAACAAAATTAAAGGTACTTTAGAAGAAGAAAATTTAAAATAACGGCATATAAGCCCTGTCAGACTATTTTAATCAGAATGAAACATACATTATATTAATGCCCATTAAATTTTACATCGATATAGTGAGTTTAATGAAAATTAGTGGAGCCGTTTTTTAGAAAATCTTAAAAAGGTGCAAAATGAACGGTATAAAGTAGCACTTCTAGACTGCAGATTTAAGTGAAAAAGTTGGTGTAATGTCTCGGGTCTATAGTTGTGTTAAATATGAAATTTTAGTTCCGTACGAATTTTCATTTGTCCGCTAGACTTATCACATACCTTTTTTCGGGACTTGGTCATTTGTACGCGTATTTCCGTCGAAAACTGGAAGTTTTACGGTCGTATATAGGTATATACTATACTTCATGTTTAGGGAAGTGAAAGTAAAAATATCGACATTCAGCAAGCAATGAAAAGAAGCACTACTATCGTCTAGAAAGAGATTTAATTTTGCTCAGATATTTTAAAACTTTTCTTTTACTATAAATCCATTACTTAGTTTAATAAATTAATGGTTCCTGTTCCGTGTTTTATTTCTGGAACCTATTTATAACTGATAAGTATAGATATTCTGTATAGTTCTTCTGTATCTTCTTTTACAAACTCGAGAACCTTAATTTGAGATTGTTTGACCTCAAGCAAGTACTTTAAAGATAATGGGCCTTTTCTGTAGTCCTGCTTCAGTGAGTCATCGGCAATTTCTATGGGAACTGATAGCAAAGAAATGTTAGCATAAATTCATGAGTCATCACTCCAATGAGTGTCACTCAGGGCAATGAACGTCACCAAGAGCCAAGCAAATTACAAATTTATACTGAAATATATTTTTTTTAGCCGATTACCCATAAGAAAATCATGCAGCAAGAAAACACAATTTAAAATTAAGTGTTTATAAAACATGTAATAATTAAAAATAGATCAATATGATTAATAGACAGAAAAACAAGCACCATGTCTCATGTACTTATCTAACATATTTTTATATAAGATACTTTTTAATTTATATTTATTGCTTATAATGTTAGGCTATTGTTAAGTTTGTCCTATTTATTGGGAAATGAAGGAAATAAATATGTCCTTTTAGATAAGAACTATAACTAACATCTTACCAGCCTTTAAAGTTTTGATTTCTATCATCAACATTATGGGTATGAATGTGGCCAAGATTATAATTATTTTATTTTATTTCATTTGTTATTTAGGTTAACTTATTTTATTTTATTTTTTGCTTGTTTTACTTTGTACATATGGAATGAATGAATTATTTTAGCTCTAATACTTATTGCCCAAGATAGCGGCAGTTGTATTATTTCTCAATAAAGCAATATTTAAAAAAAAAAAAAAAAAATCACCAACATCAATGTCAATAATTCTTGGAAGGTTGACAATAATGTTTAATTAACTTTTTTCGGAGTACAAAAAATCAATTGACTAAAAATATAAGTTTAATCCAAAATATTAAAAAAAAAAAAAATACAATTAAAAATGGAGCAAAGAAGATATGTATGTGGCATGTATTTTTTTTTAGAAACGTTTAAAATATTTTGAAAAACCTTCATTAAAATGGATATTCTTAAAGCCATTATTAATAAGTTTTAATTATCAATTATAAGATTTATAAATACAATATACGATTTATAAATTGGTCTGCAAATTGGTATTTTTTTTAGCGCTGCAATTTTTAATTGTATACATAGTACTTTAATTATACACGCAGTGGCTATTTTATTCCTTTTTAGTGTACGTCATGATGAAAAAAATAATAGATAATTAAGAAGATTATTTATTATACAATATGACTTTAAACAACGGAAATACTCGACTTAAAAAATATTATTGTGTTTCAATAATCTAACTCCCAAAATAATGTCTTAAATTATTTAACCTTCATTAAATTAGTTTTTGCCATTTGTCAAGAAAATGAATTGCAATTGTATATTAGAATTATTTTTGTTAAATATGTTAACCGTTTGGTAATGTTGGATTCGAGATCAGAGGATGTTTTTGCAATTTTATCTATTTTTGTTTAGTTTTCAGGTTAGTATACAGGTTTTCTTAAAGGAAGTAGTTGATAGGTTATCGTAGGTTTTGTCAGCTATTCCATTCATTTTTTAGATAACATTAAATGTTTAGCAAAGTTTGATATAACCTTTATCTACA
The DNA here is from genome assembly GCA_023052935.1 of Piezodorus guildinii. Taxonomy (NCBI): domain Eukaryota; kingdom Metazoa; phylum Arthropoda; class Insecta; order Hemiptera; family Pentatomidae; genus Piezodorus; species Piezodorus guildinii. Next base: position 131,980,460 of record CM041292.1, on the reverse strand, counting down.
AGTATCCGAATTTATTTGAATTTTTCTTTTTATTTCCAAAGAATATTTTAATTTAAGAATGTACTAAAATTATTAATCATTATTTCTTCATAATATGAAATTTTACAGCAACTTAACTGATCATTATGGAATTTATATTACTCTAATAATGAATTGATTTAGCTTATTATAAACATGAGTGTGATTTTTGACTTTTTTAATTAATTATTTTATTTATTATGCATACTTTAAACGCATGCCACTTGACAAAAGTCTTACAAATCCAAAAACGCTTTGACAAACACACTAGGAAACGTGGTATCTGCAAGCTTGTGGTTTAGATAAATATGCCAGGTGCATGTCGATATCAGTTATAGAAGATATAAATTTATAAAAACCATTGAAAATATATAAATACACAATTATGTTGATGAAAAGTGATTTTAGACCTAAAACTGACACAATACTGGATCGGTCCAGAAGATACATTAACTTCGGACAGGCAGGCACATTAACCGAATCATGAATTGTTAAGATTTGTCTTCGGTACCTCTAGAAGGTCACATGTATCCCAATGTAATTAAAGTGAGGTGAAAAATATCTACACTTTTTAACTCTTAATTTCAAATTTATTATTTCATAAAGATATTAGTATAGTATATATTTAATTAAATTGATCCATTTTCATTCAATTTTTCATTTTTTCCTTTTCCTACGTTTCGGCCTTTGCTATTTTCAAGGGATCTTTAATATTCTTTCATGTTGCACATATATAAAAAATACATTTTGTCACATTTAAAAAAAATATATTTAAGGCTGACCAGCTAGTCTATAAAAATCAGACTTTTTATAGTTTTTTTAAAAATGTGACAAAATGTATTTTTATATATTTTCAATATGAAAGAATATTAAAGATCCCATGAAAATGGCAAAGGCCGAAACGTAGGGAGAAGGAAAAAAGAAAAAAAATTGTTAAATGAAAATAGATCAATTTAATTAAAAAAGAACCTAACAATACATTTATTCATTCAAACGAAGTTACAATTATAATAAAATTGATATTATTGTACTTAATTTTGATTATTTAAACACAGTTGTGTATATATATATTATAGTCATTAATGTTTTTATTTAATGCTCTTTGGCCATACCTTTTATTATTTTTTTCCATATCAAATTTTCTTAGTGTGTAATGCCGTGACATTTTTTTCTAGATCGTGTAAACCCAATATAATCTCCGTGAATTTTGTCTTGAATTCATTTATGTATAGTCTAGAGGGGTTTTTAAATTTGTGTAGCACATTTAAATTTAAGACTTACCTAAGCTAGTAGGAGTTACAGTTACTTATTTTTCTTTTATAATACCGAAAGAAATCTGCGTTACTGATACTTTTTTTTGTTTTAAAGTATCTATTTATATTTTTTTGGTTTAATGTAGTTTTGTGGTTATTATGATTTATCAATCACAAAGAACTGAGATTAAACTTTTGTCAACACGTAGCAAGTTTCAAAAGGTTACTCAATACTCTATTACGTCCAATCTATAATTGTATTCCGAACTGTCTCTTTCAATAAGTTGCCACGCTCCGTTCTATTAACCTGTTAGTTAATATGAATCGTAGGAAGTAATTATAATACTGTTTTAGATATTTAACGCCTATTTTAAATGCTTCGGAATGTTTCCTCTTTACTTGTGGCTGTTGTGTTCTATAGTTTTCAAGCCTGGTATTGAGGTATTCACTCCCTTCCAGCTCAGAGTACCTAAAAGGGAGGGCTGGAGAAGGAGGTGACTTTTGTTGTTGGCATTGTGAGAGAGGTACCAGCTGTTTCGGGGCCGCAGCCCCCCTGCGATAAGCTCATTGTGACGGTTTCTTAACCTCGCCTTATCTGTCATGTTATCGCCGAGATAGGAACAGTTCAGTTCTCCTCTAAATTAGTCTGACTGTCCAAACTTAGGCTCTCTTATATCTATCCCTGGCCACCGGTTGTAATATTACCATAAGCGGCCACATCTCGTTCTGAATAGTGGTCGAAGTTCAGAACTGCCTATCGAGCTATATCAAAGTTTACCAAGTCATACTCACAAGCGATATCAACGAGTCTTAGTTTACTTTTAATCCTTTTACCACCTTACGTATAATTAATAAAACTAGCCAATTCCAAAACTCCTTAAAAAAATCCTTGAGTTATGTTTGATCAAAACTTAACATGGAGTAATCATATTTCTCAAATAACCAGAAGATCCATCTCTATCCCCAAACAGCTCCTACGTTTCCTTGGCTCTTTTCCTAGAAGTACCCGTCATCTCATAGTGTCCTCATACTCTCCCACTTTGATTATGGAAGCCTAGTATATGTGGGACTCAATGGCGAAAGCGAGATGAAGCTAAAAAGATAGGTAATAAGATTTATGTACGGCCTCTCCAGACGTCCATAAATACACGTCTCTGGCTGGTTTTCTAGTCAAAGGTGGCTCTATCCCGAATTCCGAAGAAAATCCCTGCTTGGCATCTTCCTATTCCAATCCTTGCGAACCAGAACATCTTCCTATATCTTTGACCTCCTTACTCCGCACTCTTCCGTGCACATCCTAAATACAAGTTTTAAACCTACCGATCTATACCTACCCTCCCATAAAACAGCATCCTTTGAAAAGTCCTTTATCATTCGTGCTACCATACTTGGGAACTCTTCACCCATCTCCCTTCGTATAGTGTCATCCCTAACCACTTTCAAACACCAATTATTTATCCACCTCCTCAAAAATCAATCTTCTGCACACATGGTATAAATCCTGACTTTGATAATACTTCACTAAACTCATTCGATGTTGTTATCTGTTTTTATTGGTATCTTTTATTTATAATAACTTCAAATACTTTACTATCTGAGTAAATAAATATGTATCAAATGAAGTCTGACAAAATGGACTTCCTCTGTTCACAGTATAATATTCTTAGGGGACGAAATGTTTCAGAATAAAAATTATTTTTCATTCATTCAAAATCAAATAAAACTGATCGAATATATTATTGTTCGCTTAACGATAAATTTTAAAAATTTTACCCTTATTGGTGTGAAATATATAAATCCTAAAGTGGAAGAACATGATATATCACTTTTTGATTTTTTTTCCCAGGGGAACATTTTTAAAATTTCGAATCTTTCCATCATAGGAGGAATAATCAAGAGTCAGTATTTTTCTAAATATTTTTAATTTGGCCGACGTTTCGGCTCAAGCTTGAGGGCCATCATCAGGGCATTACTGAGCCATGTCCAAGCATAAACTCTTGGAACGTTGGCAAAATTAAAAATATTTTGAAAAAGACTGACTCCTGATTATTCCACCTATAATAGTTTCTACAGTCCACTATACATCCTCAATATGAATCTTTCCATCATGTACTTTGAGTGCTTTTTCCATTTCTGTGAATGTTAATACCACGTTTAAAAGCTCTAAAAAAACTGCTACTAAAATTTTAGGCTTTATTATGGACTTCGAAAGGAAAATTTGTGAAGAACAACTCGTCTTGATATTACCATGAAAAAAAAATTAATTTAATAAAGAAATACCCTATTGTTTATAAAATAATATGTTAAGCTAAACAGAAAATTACATTTGCTACAAATTTGAAAGTATATCTCTATATATATGAAATGATGAGTTGTTACAGTATTTACTGGCATGCTCCAGTAAGCAATTGGAATTTAAATATTCATTTTTTTTTTATCCTATTATCATTTATATTATTTATGTATGTATTTATAACTATGCCATAGTATGTACGAGATTATTATTAAATACTAACAACCACTAACACCAAATGGGCCAAACTCCATGGCTAATATGTATATAATAGCCAATAAAATAAATCTAATATATATAAAATGATTACTCGTTTTGGGTTTCCGCGAACTTCTACCACAACACGGATTTTGATACGGCTTCACCATCATTAAGGCATTCTTTCCTGAAACTTCTTTCCTGGAAGGAATTAGTCCGGGTGGCGGTCATTAAATGAAACAACTAAATAGTTTCAAATATTTATTGTTTGCTAACGTTTCGACCCCCTTTGTGGGTCATCATCAGGGCGCATGGTGGGAGAATGGAAACTCCAGTTGGCAAACAACGTTGGAAAACAATAAATAGTTGATACTATTTAGTTGTTTCATTTAATGACCGCCATCCGGACTAATTCCTTCCAGTTTTAATTCAGTTTTTCTTTCGAAGGGAAGATTTAATGTTCAGCAACCAAGTCGTCAAACAATTATTCTTAAAATATGAGTAGTAATGTTGACGTATAATATACCATTTGAAAGCGCAAGATTTAAAAAGAGTTGATATTTAATAAAATAAGTCGTTCATGTTTGTAGAAAGCCGTTATAAGCGCATAAACTTACGAACATATGGTTTTTGTAATGTTGTAATGAGGAAAAATAGTACGGATTCAGTTGTGTCCCAGTAGAGTATCGTACAAGTTATATTCTTCCATACAGTGCGCAATATTTATGTACAAATTTTACGTAAGTTGCTAAAATAAATGGATAGTTGTTATGAAACCGAAAACTGTGTTTTTATATATCGCGTGTATTTTAAATACTTCATTTAAAATATAAAATAGTTATAAACCGAATATGATAGAATCCTTTGTTATTTATATAGTTTTCCAAAACATACATTGCAATCAAGTTTTCTTTTAGTGGAAAAATTTAATTTTCTACAATCTATGCTTCCATTTAAAATAACAAACAAATAGACTAATTTGGATTCATATTTCTCATTTCTGCCGATGATTAAATACAATAATAAATAGCCATTATAAAATAAACAAATTTTCTTGCCAAGTGCACATTTCAGTACAACGAATTTCAAATCCCTAAGCGATTAACTATAAATCGGTGAAACAGAGCTTTTTTAAAATTAAATCACTCCACATTCAAAAACACACGTGCGAAGCAGGGGGACTGTCAACTAGTATTAAAATAAAACAAAACACTCAGCTGGTGTAATAAGAAAAGTAACCTATCAGCTATTTCCCAAATTTGACATAGGATTGTCTTGTTATTTTCCTGCGCACATTTTATAAAACTGCTTATACTGTGAACCTCTCATGGTTTTTCACTTCAAAGCACTCCTTTTGGGCCAAAAAATAGATTTAAGGTCCTCTGGGTCCAAGTGATTATTTTTTGCTAAACGGTCAGAGGGTGGAATGTCACAAAATAACACGAAAAACATAGCTTTCGTAGGACCTACAAAATGAGAAATATTTTAAGGACTGCTTCAATTTTTTAATATTTTTTTTTATGACTATTTTTGATGAAATGGTTCTAAATAAAAGGGACACATGTTAATTACTCTCTATCACTATGATCCACTATAAGCTGTAGCTGCCCTCAGTTCCTAAATGCGTCGGCCGGAAGCACCACCCTATCTTTGCTGGGCTGAAGGTCTCTGCCAACCCTCTTTGTAGGGAGGTGGTAAGGTACTGTCCCCTTGGCGTACGTGCTCGTCGAGGGAAGGAGTATGGACACTGGAGCCTGAACTCAAAACTACCTGCAAGATCGACTTTCACTAAGGACCAGCCAAAAGTGGCTATAAATAAACATTAACTTTTTCAAAGAACAATGCTTTTTTATTTCATTTATCTAAACTTATTTATTCCCCTTAATTTGATTTTTGAGTATTAACATTGGTAAATCATATTTTTAAAATTTCTTCATTGACAATTTAATTTTATTACAGGTAAGCGCACTGCTGATCATTATTGGCTGGCTTGATTCATTAAAGGTAAATATTTTTTAAACATTAGTTTATGATATAAATATCGCAGCCACAGATCACTAGCTTAATTTTCCCCGTGTTCCGGGTTCGAATCACGGACGTGGCAGAATGATTATTTATACTGCTGTTTTAGCTGTAGGGTGACACTAGGGTCGGAAGTCTCTTAAGGACCACATTTAGCCTTTCCAAAGAAGGCTTGGAGAAAAAATGTAATTTTGGTCTTGCTAGTTACTTCTTTGTACAGCCGTTGTACTAGAAATCTCTATATGTACTGAACCTTGGTTGTATAAATAGTTTTTTTTTTTTTTTTTTGCGATTTTTTTCCCCTGATAATTAACCAATCAATCGATTAACTGCCTCAAGGAAAAACTATGAATTTTGGCACCCTTAGTAAATATATATATATATATATATATATATATATATATATATATATATATATATATTTATAATTGTCCGTACCTGATTATTCCTTAGCATCTTTACTTCTGTGTTCTTTCAAAGTTTATAGTATACTCATGTAAGAAACTATTTTATATCAAATTGCAAGTAAATTTCCAATAATATCTTTAATGTAAATTGTAATTGAAATATCTATTTAACTACTGTATGAGTATTCATTGCTCAATGTATTTTTTCTATATCTCTTACAATAGCATCATATATTAATTAATGTATAATAATATTAATGTTCTGTTTTTTGTTTTTCCACTGTTAAGGCATGATTATGAGAACAATAAATTCTTGGAACGTCGCATGAATAAAATTGTTTATTCACTGACTGAAAACTAAGAACAATATAAACTTAAGTTTTCTACTGTTCTTAGGTTTCAGTCAATAAATAAACAATTTTACTAATGCAACGTTTCGAGAATTTATTGTTCTCATATTCATGCCTTAACAGTAAAAAAAAAACCAAAACAAAAATACAGAACATTAATGTCTTTATGCAATAATTAATAGATGATGAAAAGAATACATTGAACAATTAATAGACATACAGTAGTTAAATAGATATTTCAATTAGAATTTACATTAAAGATATTACTGGAAATTTACTTGCAATTTGATATAAAATAATTTCTTACATGTGTATAGAATATAAACTTTGAAAGAACACAGAAGTAAAGATGCTAAGGAATAGTCAGGTATAAACAATTTTCCAAATTTATGACGTCACGAATCCGGAGCTTTCTCCTTTTGTTGATTAGCTTTTATTTTATTTTGTATTTATTATTATTCAGACGTTTTGTTAATATGTGTTTATTAAATTTGAGTAACATGAATTCATGTTATATATGTTATATGTTTTCGTTGAACAAAGACGGAAGTAGGAAAGAGAAAAATTGACTATCAACTGAAGAAAAAGTATTTTTCAAGGTTAAATGTTTTGTTTTGGAAATGAAAGATGTAAAATGTAGATAGATAGAAAAATAACATTATTTCTGGACTAACAATAAGTTTCTTAAAGAATAACAAACTTGTACAATAAAGATGACTGTCTGAAAACGAAAATATATTGTACAAATCATAATAATTATTTAAGACCATTATATAGTTATATTAGTGAAGGTAAATTAATACTTTAAATGTATGTTAAAAAGTTTGATAAGTGGGCTTGTGTGAACGAACGAATTTTTATTTTAATCAGTACCAATAATTTTTGGGTTTTCCAATCATTACAAAAAAATTGTTGTAAATATTTTATATTATATTAAAAAACATGATAAATTATCTGAGTAGTTTGGTTACAGTGATGAATATGGTTGCGAAAAATATATTTTGCTTTAGTGACTGACGAATTCGGGATTTCCTTGTTTGTAATTGTTCCTAGTAAGCTGTTGACCATGACGTCGATGCATGTTAATAAGTTGTTCAAGTTTTATTGTTCTGTTAAATTTTTATTCTCAATTCAAAGTTAGTGAGGAGTAAAGTAAAATAAAAATTTAACTGATTTTTAATTGACTTTGTCGTTAAAAGCCTTTATCTCTCCGAGATAACGGGTGATTGTGATTTTAATTTATCTAGCTTATCTCTCTTTATAGTTTTGTTCAAATCTACTCTTTACCGATGGTGCTAAACGTTTTTGAGGAATTCAAAATTTTTTATGAATTAATTTTAACTGCCAATTTTAATGAAGTTTTACAAATCGACTAGAATATCAACGAATAGACTAGATTATAGACCAAATAGTACAGACCAGATTAAAATTGTATATACATTTTTAAGGTATTTAATTTTTTTTCTTCAGTGAGATATAGACATTTAGTGGTAAGAAGTAGTTAAAAAAAATAAAAATTTGTTCGAATACGTATCTAAATGGAAGGATTCCTTTCTAAGAATCGTGTCAAACGATGATTTGTCAATAATAATGAAGATAGTTTATCTCTTTGTTTTATGGGTCTGATAACTGATGACCTTTTATTTACTTTTGTGATTTCTTAATATTAAAATTTTGATTAATGATCAATAAGTCGAACTAGGGACCATAATTCATTCTTTGTTACTTAACGTTATTAGTTTTCAAAAATATTCTTGAGCTAATACAAAATATCACAATTTTATTTTTGTTTCAAGTATATGGTTTCGAGAATAAATTTCACATCTATTACTAATATTTATTAAGGTAATTAAAAATTCTATTTATAACATGCTTAACTAACCTTCCTTCCTTTTTGAAATAAATAAAAGTTTACATTTGATTTTCATTAATTAATATGATAAGCAAATTATTATGTAATGGTATCAATTAGGATTATGAATCTCCATTCACTTTGTTTGTTATATAACAATTGTTTCTTAAAAATTTATATTATTACTCTTATTTCTAGAAAAATGTCTTCAACTCGGGAAAATATTCATTTCATAGAAATTAAATATCTGACAGTATTTGTATTTTGAGAATGAGATAGTTGACGTGATTGACAATCTATGTATATTATATTAAAACTATTTTTCAATAATAGTCAAAATGATTACCACTAGTATAAATCCTGATGAAAAATTGTCCTTTTAAGACCACCATCTCAACTATCTCATCCTCCATCAAAAATGTATCGCCATCAGTTGATATGTTCTATTTAAACTGTAAACAAGAGACAAAAAATAAACTATATAACAGTGAAAGATATTAAATGTTCCATGGCTCAGATATATTTAAGTGAGCTTGTATAATTTTTATTGACAAATTGCAACCTATTGTAATATTTCTTAATTTTAATAAAACTATCATAAAGATTAAAACAAACCTAAATTTAAAGAAAGAAATTATGAATTCTATGGTATTCAACAAAACATAACTGCCATCGAAATTTTAATAGCAATATTGATATTAATTAATTATATTATTTGTATTAAATAATGCAAATAATAATTTAAAATATCCGATATGTTATAATTTCTCTCAAAGCTCAAACGTTTAGTCGTGGAATTGAAAAGAAATTAATTTGAATTATCATTTTGCATGGGATGACCTTGCTGTGGTTCTCAGGTGAAATTGATTACCTGCTGTTCTCTACCTGTTTGTAGTAAGCAGATAACTGGCTGAAACAGCATATTGCATCGTGTGCATGTTCTGCTCTTTCTAGGTTGATTCACATGTATTATTTTATATATATATATATATATATATATATATATATATATTCATTTTTTCACTCGTTATTAAATAACTCTAAATACAAAAAATTAAAAAAAGGGTTATTCGGAAATGTTTGATAATTTCTCAGACTTGATGGCAATATAAATAGGCCAGTGATATGAATCAAAAACATAATAACTAAACAAAATTTAGTAATTTGTTTAGTAGAGCGTTGTGGTGGTTATAATTGAAAGCTGATAGACTATGGTTAGGAATTACAGTTAATAATGATTATTAATTATAAACCTATTACACAAATATACTTAATTAATTAAAAGAAACTAATGAGAACTTTTGATTGAAAAACGATAATGTTTAACTTTAAATAAATATTTGACTTTAATACAGAAAACCTACTATTAGTTATAATTGTTAATAAGTTAATTCTATAACATAAAAAAATGCTTCGCTAGTTTTTTTTTTTTTGGTGATATGTATGTGTAATGGGTATTTTTAATAGCTCTTTAATAGGTTGCACAACTAAAGGCCTATAAAAATGGTTTTCAAATATATTGTTAAAATATTTTTTTAATCATTAACGTTGAAATATGATTTACAGTATTGTGTATGTGCGTAAAGAATGTTAATATTAATGTTTGATAAAACGATTTGAATTTGGGTTGATAAAATAGAAGGACCTGTCCTTCCATACTGACCTTATACAATGATTTTTTTACAATGTCACTGATCAATTTACAAAAATATTTTGTTTTTATTTCTTGTCTTGAGGTTATCAGAATTTGAGCATTGGATAAGTTATCTGAATTATCACAATAAATGATAAGAACCATAAAAAAATACCTCGTTAAATATTCTAATTTATTGATTATTAATTTAGGGCGATTCCATTTCCTAGGGATCTTCTAAACATATGGTAGGTTTTACAAAATTTTCTATCTTAAAATGAAATTGTTACGAATAAGGTTAAGTTTAGAGTTGGAATAGGTTAGGTTAGAGAAGGTGAGCGATTTTATCTAAAAAAAAAAAAAAAATAAATAACAATAATCTTTTTTACTTAAAGTTACAATTTTTTCAGGGCTATTACTTAATTTTAACTTCTTAGTTTCTGAAATATAAAATTGTTTTAAAATAAAATAAATCAATTAAATAAAAATATGGCATCTTTGATTACCTTGTTAACTAGAATAATGTATCTTTTTTGTTAATCTCTTATATTTTTAAACTTCAGGATTAATATTTTCAAAACTAATATTCATTTTTTTCGTAAATATTGTTAAAATAATAGTGTTGATTCTGAAACTGTAATATTTATCAATCATACTTAATTTTTTATTTTTGGTTTAGTCGAAATAACTTACCCCCCAAAACTCGGAATTAAAACAGGTGCCTTCATAAGATTTGAGTACTGGATAAGTTATCTGAATTATCACAATAAATGATAAGAACCATAAAAAAATACCTCGTTAAATATTCTAATTCATTGATTATTAATTTAGAACAATTTCATTCCCTTTGGTTCTTCAAACCATATTGAAGGTTTTACAAAATTTTCTGTCTTAAAATAAAACTGTTACGAATAAGGTTAGTTTGGGAAAGTGAAGCGATTTTAATCTTAAAAAAAAACAAAAAAAACACCTCCCTTGCTTAAAGACACAATTTTTTTAGGGCTATTATTAATTTTAACTTTTTAGAGTTTCTGTAATACAAAACGTGTTTTAAAATTTGTTAATCCCTTTTATGTTTAAGCTTCAGGATTAATATTTTCAAAACAAGATTAATATTCATTTTTATCGTCTAGATTCCGAAGCATCAAACATACTTAATTTTTTACTCTTGGTTCAGTCGAAATAATTAATCCCACAAACCTCGAAATTAAAACAGGTGCGTTCATAAGATTTTTTTTTAAATCAGTTAATGATATTATGAATATTTTGTTTTTTTATTATTATTTTTCCTCTCATCAAGAGAAAATGAATGAATTTATTTTGTTTAAATTATCATTTTGTCATTATATGGAGCAGGAGTCATTAAAAGAAGGCAAAGCCTATATATTTTTTTTACAATAATAAAAGTTTTTTAGCAATATTAAAATGTTATAAAAATAGTTAACTTTTTAATTTCCCTTTTATTTTATTTATCAAAATATGCATGAAGATTAGGTTTCTGGTGGCATACGTTCAATAAAAGAGTTGAACTGTATTCTTTTGTCAGAAATGAAGTGTTGCTTCACCATGTTTCATATCCTGACAAAATGTTATGCTTTAAAGTACCATAGAGGACATCTCTTGACAAACAGTTTTAATTTCATAATTTTAAGTTCATAGCCATACAAAATATTTTTTTAAATTTAATTAATTTGCAATGCTGTGAAATGTTGAAATATCAACATATAGTGAAAACGACCCTAAGATCTAATGAATCTAAAATGTTTTATATAAATAGTTTATAAGAGATCAATAGTTTATTTCTCATTTCACTTGTCTTTAAATAGTCATTGCCACAGACAGGCACTAAATGAACCAAATAGAGGGACCAACTAAGTTTAAAATGTTATATAACATTATATAGGCTTTTAATCGAGTAATTTAACATTATATTTCATTATTATTTACATTACGGTTCGTATACAACTCATCAGGACAAAATGGTTATGCTAGGCGTTGATATATCTTTAGTCAGATGATCAAACAACTTGTTTGTCAGTTTTCGAATGTTCAACCAGGGATGTTTACATCTAGTTTATCAGAACGCATTCCCGTTACTTCATCCTAGAAAATCCTAGACAATTTCGACTGTATAAACAACATCATACTTAGGTTGATCCAGTTCATCGCTTAATACACAGTATTTACTTTTTAAAACATCAATATTTTACCGAGTAAAAAATACCAGAAAGGAAAGTTCGGTGATACAATGATTAAAACAGATGTTTCCCGGTTTACGCTAAGAACTGTTCTTATATCTGTAGGAAGAACTGGTTGTTTTCTATTAAAAAAAATAATGCATTTATTAAGGTGATAACGTTAATTATAAGTTTTTATTTTTCGAATCAGATTTTTGAAAATTACCTAAATAAAAAATCAATAATTGTCTGTACTTAAAATTAATAAAAACTTCAAAATTCTTTTCTTTAATAACTTTATAAATATTCAAAACATATAAATACTGATTAAAATAATTAATATAGATTCGATAATATAATATATAAGATATCATAACGTTCCAAACATATTATTATTATTTGTTGTTAATGGCAGTAGTTATTTGAGGAATACAGGATTATTTATTTTTTTTTTTTTTACAATAAAAGAATATTTATCAATTTTTATTTACATAAGATTTGTGGTTTTCTTTTGCTTCTCCAAGAAAAGTTTGATATACTTAATGAAATGATAATTTTTAATTTATTTCAGTAATGTTCAATATTTACTATTGTTGTTACTATTACTATTGTTTTATAAATAGCTGTTATTGTGTGAACATCTCAAATTTTCATTAGGATTTATCAGTAAAATCCCCGAGTATTGGTTTAGAATAGTTTGTCTATTTAGAAAAATTTAAAAGATTCGTTAGATCGTTTGTAGGATATAGTAGCGTTTTTCCCATACCAGCTATTATTAGAATAATGAGTAAGGTGGAATTGCCTTGCAAAAAAATAATTGCTAGTTTTGTCATGATGTCAATGATTGTCCACTGATATATGAGGAAATAAATAAATTAAACCTTAAACCTTTTGAAACAATAAAAAATATGTCCAAGTAAGGTCATATATATTATCAACTCGCAATATATGTATCCTTGATATGCATTTAAATTTTTTTAAAAAGAGAAATTCTATTGAAGGCATGCTAAAAAAACTTTTGTTGTTAAATTAAACTTTATTTCATTGACTTAAAAATATTTTTTCTTTGATTTTAACCTAATTGATTAACAACAAATATCAATAATCTAATAAATATTTCAATTCAAATGTAACAAATCCTTATAGATATTCATTTGAGATTACTTTCTTATATATAAGCTGTGTGTTGGCATTTCAAATTAGCTAATAAATAATAATTGAGGACAGTTTTGAGTTATATGCTCTATCAATAAAAAAAAAAATAATAGAATAATGATAAGCAAAAACTAAGAAACTATTATATCATAAGACTTATAAAATATTGATAACTTCCTTGAAACATTTTTCATACAAATTAATTTATTATTTTTAAAATAAAAAACTAAAATCGAAATAATCGCTATAATTACTATAAATAATAGAAAAGCCCAGTAACACATATTTTCTCAATTTTCTCACATCAATTCCTGATTAAATTACGTAATGCCAAATTAATACTTTAATTTGTGTTCTTCAAGAAAGTGCGCTATAAATATTTAACCATCATGACGTTTCGGTATTATTATTTATTATGTGATAAATATCTGTAGCAAAATACTGAATTAAATCGTATTTTCTTATCAGTAATAGTAATGTTGCTCCTCATTGTCTCCCGCCAAACATTTATACTTTGTTGTTTTTGAAAAATAAATGTAATGCTATAAATTTTAAAGATTTAATTTACAAGATGTTAAATCTTTATGAACAATAAATTATTACACAAAGGGTAAATTAAATCATTTTTTATAGCTGTGTAGAAAATTAACTTCTTAGTATAACCATTCGGTAAAAATAGAAATAAAATATTAAAAAAAAGTAAACAACTATTTATTAACAACGTTGGTTATTAAATAGTTTCTTTTAGCTATTTTCTAATCCTTTTTAATTTCCACCTTAACCATATCATTCTTCAAAATTTTGTTTTCTATCTAAATAATGTAACAGTTGTATTGGATTTTATCTATGTTTTAAAAAGAAATTCCATTTTACTCACTCTTATTGTCATCGGTGTATCTCAAAATTTACTATAGTTGTGAAACTGAAATTTTTCCGGAGGTTCTTCTTACCGTCAAGACGTACATTAAGTGCTGGGTTTTGAATAATTCGTCCTCTAAGTAGTTTCAAAAATATATATTTTTAAAACCTTATACAAAATTGGTTTTCGAATTACTTAAAAACTATTAACTGAAAAAAATCCAAAGGTCACTGGTTCTAAACCCGCAGGTGGACCTAGGATTTTTATTGAGAGTAAAAAAATCCTTAATTATGCCGTCCTTCGGAGGGGGCGTAAAAAGGTCGTCCCGAACCTGTGCTGATGTCGTGTACTCGTTAAAGACCTCTGTCCTGATTAAACCTGGATAGGCAAAATTTATGACTCCCACTATATCATCGTCCGATTAGCCACAGTAGTATAAAGTTACGTTAAAAATACAAACAAATATATTTAAGCATATTCCGTTTTATATTTTTTCGTGTGTAGGCTCCTATGGAATCGTATTCAATTGTTAGTGTTTTTTAAAAAAATATTTCAATTTGCTTAAATGCGACTTCTGAATCTTAAAAAAAAATATGGGTTATTCAGGTGAAAGGGTTCACCCACGATTAGAGACAATATGCTTTTTCGTTTCAATGGAGTTATGTTGCAAAACAATGATTATGCTTAAATATAACATTAAAACGTATTGAGTAATTATGGGTTAACCTTCTTTTACTGATGTGCTATTATAAGATTGATTAAGAAAAATTAAGCTTTTCCAATAAAAAATAAAACTTTATTCGTTACAATTAAAATAGTTGTTAAGTAACTGATTGATCGATAACGTAGTATTATGTATTATAAAAAGGGCTATGGTTCGGAAGGAGGGGGACCATCCCATTAGCAGCTAGAGTATTTTTGAAAAAATATGGACTGGAAAAGAATCAGCTCCAGAAAATGGCAGAGACTATAATCCTGGATTCACTGGGCATCTTACACCTCTATATTAAGTCTAGCCTGCATTCGTAAATTTTCGAGATATATTTCAACATAAGTATTATGGCTAAATAGGTTTATTTGAAAATATATCTTCCCGTTTTTTTTTTGTTAAAGATTGTCTGCAAGATTGATCAGTAAGCTTTCTACACTTACTTATAACAACAAAAATTAGATATTTGAGAGTAAAGCAGGAGGTTACAACTAGTTCGTTTTATAAGGGAAAATATTAAGACTGCTTAATAACTTTCCATTATTCAACACCAAGATCCGTTTGCATTTGTCCATGCATTGACCGGTTCTCTTCCTGGTTGAGGTCATTAGACAGAGAAGCTCCGATCTAGAATTGTCATTTGTAGTAGGAAAGTTACTTGTTTTTGCTGACCACAATGGGAATCAAGTGAATACCGGATGAAAGCGAAACAGGGAGGCATAGATTGGAATGGTCTAGTGAATGAGATCTTCTTTAGAAGCGGTCGGAGAAAGCAGGCAACTTGCTCCTCTATAAGGGGCGGCTCCAGTGGTCAGCTCAGGTACTACTTATGGTAGCCTTTTCAATAAGGTCTTGTTTTCAGATGAACAGACGAAGAACAACTGATTATTTTCTTGAAGGCTTATTGTCCCGAACGTTTCATGAAGTCGGGGGATAATGGTTGCAATGAGCGTGACGCAACCTGGCAGCTTATGATGACGCAAGGCTGTAGATGTACAATGCAATAGGAGAACAATGCATTTTTAAGTCCAAAAATCATTTACGATTTTTTTATTCATTACTGAAGAGTTTTTCGAACAAATGTCATTGACTTAATGTTTCAAAAATAATTTTTGTAAATTTATTATATATTTATTGTTACAAAAACAATTTATTAAGACAGTTTTTAGTTATTTCTTTAACTGTATATAAAATAATTGTCGGATCGACATGAGAGGAAAACTTGGAATGTGTCTCTCCCAAAATGAACACCGAGTAAAAAATCCAGTGCTCGCAACTCACGACTTTCCCATACGTCCGTGGTCAAAATCAATTTAAGAACTTTTAGATAAAGTTAGGGTTAAAATAAAGGTTAAAGTATTACATTGAATTTTGATGGGAACATTTCTTTCAGATTAAATAATCTAACAGTAGAAATTATCTATAATAATTACTCAAGTTTATATTCTTTTATGTATAAAGTTCAAATAGTTTAAAAACCGCCGCCAAAGAAAAACTTCAATATCAAAATTAATTTATGTTATTAATCAATTTCTTCTTATTGTTTGATTTTAATGTTATCCTCTTGCTATTCGAGTGTTATTTTAAGTGTTTTTCACTAGATAAGAAACATATAAATTGTCTATAAATTAATTTCCTCATAATATTAATGGTAAGGTGATTGAACGAGTTATTGGTTTTTGGATAAAAAGTGTTTTTTTGTTATGTAAAATGCTGTTTCATTTAAAATCGACTACCATTTAAATAATTAAATTATTGGAGTTTCATTTTATATTGTAGAATTTAACCTAACTTCAACAATACATTCAAGCAAAAATACAAAAAGGTTACAATTTTATTATAAATTTCTATATTTTCATTATTATTATAAAATCTTGATGATTAGACTATTATAATGAATTTTTATTACATTTTTATTATTTTTATAATGTCATTTTTAACTTTATTACTTATACCTATAAATAATTATAATATAAGCACATATAAGGGTTCTTTGAATAAACAAATGTACCTGTAAATAATACATACATGTGTACTGTAAATACATACTTCTTATTCTTTCATGGGTCCATATATCTATTTTTATATACAGTATAAAAACTTCGCCCCTTCATCAAGAGAGACATCAAGAGACATCAAACATTTTAAATCATCCGCCGTTTTGAAATTAATCGGGTGATGTCATAGCTCAGGTGTTAAGATCGATTAAAAAGGTTCATTATTGAAAATAATGAACTGATACAACGATAATATCTCAAAATCCGATTTTAAAAAATGAGGAGAGTAGTCAGATACATGCGAGCCTGACATATACACATACAGTTACGAGAGAGTGACACTACAGCTGATGTAACCGCTTCCTGTGTTGGAACGTAGGGATCTCTGAAGCAGAAAATATATACGAAAGAAAAACATAATAAAAGATTGTGAAGGATGAAAGGTGAAGAAGAGAAAAATCGGATAGAGGAAGAAGGAGAGAAATAGGAATGGGACTAAAGTGATTGTAGCCTGATCTATGAGAACCGCCAAGGCTGATCCCTGGCCTTTATCCCGGCTAAAACGTTACAAGGTGAGCAAAAAAGCTACGCCTCTCTTATCTCTACCCAGCTTCTTCCTCCAGCTCTCGTCCTTTTAAGCTTTGTTTGCTTTTTGGATACTTCTTTCGCTTCTTTCTTATTGCTGTTTATTTAATTATCTTCTATAATCGCCGAGTATGTCGCCTATTGTAAAGGCTTTACCTCGAGTATGTTAGAGCCGCTTTTATTATTTTATTTTATATTGAATGAAGCGTGTAAAAAGGCACGCTACAATGGATTATATTTACCGAGTGCTAGTCACGCGATTCCTCTTTGTGTGTAGCTCCGTGAATTCTCCACTTGACTCATCTTTATTCCAGTCAAATATTTTATTTTCAAAACGTTTAAGGATTTTTTTCATACCTTACCGAAAGAAGTTCTTCCTCCATTATATAAACTTTTTCAATAGTAAATAATGCTTGATATTACATTTTTGAAATACCTTAGTTTATATCTTCATAACAACAGAATTAAGTAGTTAGTTGCGTTTCATTATTAATACACTTTTTTTGGTTTATTATTTTCAATAATCAATCTTGTAATAGACCAAAAAATTAAATAAACATTACCCTACGCAAAATTTGAGAGCTTGCATTTCAAGATGCGTAGAATCCGAATAACGAATAAAAAAAAAAATCTTAACGAACAGCCAAAAATATATGTTTTCTGATCACAAGTAGTCAGTCCGTTCCACAAATTCGTCCCAAAAATTATTTTCATATCTGATTCCTATCTTTAAAATCGGCTTTAAATACTAAATCATAAATATGGATTTTGTGGATAAAATCCTCTTACATTAATAATAATAAAAATAAGAGCTCACCAACGTTGCAATGTCTTTGGTTTATTGAAGATGTGTGGGGAGAGGAGGAGGAAAGTGTGTATCATGAATTCAAATAATATTACTTTTTTTTAGAATATGTTTCGAAACAGATGAAGTTCTTATCATCACTTTAGAATTTTTATTGTGACGATTCGTTTGAAAATTTTATCATAAAAACTGTTTAAATGAAAGATTTTCTAAGGATTATTTGTCCGAGATTTTATTTACAATTTTCATCTTATAAAATTCTTAAAAAAAACAAAAAAACAATAACGTATCTCTACATCTTAAAAAAGGGCTACATCTTAAATTTAATGTTAAATGCTATAATAAATTTTATTTCTTAAATAAAATTGTAGATGAACTTAAAAAAATCAGAATTTTCATAACATACTTTTGGTCAAAACTTTTTGAAAAGGTCTTTTAATTAACCTTATTGCTTTAGGTGCTTTTTATATTATTTTAACCATTCTTTTGTTAAAAGTTCTGGTTATAATTTTATGTTAGAACTTTACTTGGATCAGTTAACTAAAGCTTTAAAAAAACAATTGTTTAAATTTCGTGCCCTATCATTTGAAAATGTATTATATCTGTAAGTCATTTATACTGATTAAATACATCTATTTTAAACCTCTGCAGTTACCAACGAAAATTGGAACTTATAATAAAGGGTCTTAGTTGTAAATAATATATATGTATGTGTGTACACACATACATATATATTATCCTTTTGACCTTTTCAAAAAGTTTTGACCAAAAGTATGTTATGAAAATTCTGATTTTTTTAAGTTCATCTACAATTTTATTTAAGAAATACAATTTATTATAGCATTTAACATTAAATTTAAGATGTAGCCCTTTTGTAAGATGTAGATGTACGTTATTGTTTTTTTTAAACATTTTATAAGATGAAAATTGTATATAAAATCTCGGACAAATAATCCTTAGAAAATCTTTCATTTAAACAGTTTTTATGATAAAATTTTCAAACGAATCGTCACTATACAAATTCTAAAGTGATGATAAGAACTTCATCTGTTTCGAAACATATTCTAAAAAAAACAATATTATTTGAATTCATGATACACACTATCCTCCTCTCCCCACACATCTTAAATAAACCAAAGGTATGAAAAAAATCCTTAAACTTTTGAAAATAAAATATTTGACTGGAATAAAGATGAGTCAAGTGGAGAATTCACGTACCTAATATATATATATTTTAGTTTTTGACATTAGGGTATTTGCCCTTAGTTGTTACAATTTGTGAATGGGAAGGAACCGTTCTTTTGGCTATGATATCTGTAAATTATAAATTATTTTAAGATTTAAAAAAATTAATTATGATAAAGGATGAGAGAATGAAACGATAAATACTACTACAAAACCATCTCTTCCGTGTAATTGTTTTTGCTGCTTCTCAGAGTTTCATCATATATTAAATTTCTAAATAAGCTACTCCGTTTCTGTCTCTTAATATTAACATAAACATGTTATTATATCCTTATTGTGTATGAAGTTTTTTTTCTCGACCTTCTTGTCAATAGTATCCAAGTAAAAACTCTACTAATAGTAAACAAGTAAAAGCCCCCGGCTTTCATTTCATTGTTCTTCTTCACCTTTGGAAGTCGTTATTTGCTCGTTTGTTTTATTTTTTATAATTATTTCTCAATTTAAGCTTTCTCCAATACTTCGACTATGAAGTTCCATGAAACTTAAGAACTCATTACGATAAGTCTGAACCAACTTCGTTTAGTTTTAATTACAAACAATATTAGAAAATAAAATGAACAAAATTAACCTTGTAACCAGTAAATTTAAATACTATAAACTTAACAACACTTATCTTTTGGATTACGATATCGGGTTTATCTTCGACCTTGAAGACATATTAACTTTAAAAAACAATACAAACAGGTTTTATTTCAGTAGAAACGAAAATATATTCCTTTCTGTTTTAAACCTTAGCCAAATCTTTTTAAGGTTTAAGTTGATTTAATTTAATTTCATGTAAGGTATACAAATGTATTTATAGAATAAATCTTTTAAATTTATATATTATATATATATATATATATATATATATATAATTTTTTTTTAAATTAATCTTCATTAAAAGTTTCAACACGAATTGAGTGGCTAATAACTGCAGCTAAATAGTTTACATATATTAATTTAAAAATATAAAAAAATT
Source organism: Piezodorus guildinii (assembly GCA_023052935.1). Taxonomy (NCBI): domain Eukaryota; kingdom Metazoa; phylum Arthropoda; class Insecta; order Hemiptera; family Pentatomidae; genus Piezodorus; species Piezodorus guildinii. The sequence continues at coordinate 131,959,941 of CM041292.1, read as the reverse complement.
AATAAACTATTCAATTATATTTGTGATGCTAGATAATATTTTATAAAGATTCATAACGAAGACCAATACTAATATTGTTATGTGCTATTAATTTAGTAATAGTTATAACTAAGCCTAGTTATTCGAGTAGGTTTTGTTCGATGAAATTAAAAATTTAACTAATGATTGGTTATTATGTTACATTAAATTTATAGAATGTTAAACAATATCTTAAAAATTATTGATCCCCTACGTTCGATGCATGTGAATCTGAATAGTAAACCGTTATGTTCCTTCATTTCTTATTAATTTCATTTGATAATTCAAAAGTTATTTTATCAAATTAATTATAGGTTATTTATGGTTAGGGGGGCGACGTGGTCTAGTGGATAGAGCGCTAATCTGCTGTACTCCGGGTCCTTGGTTCGAATCCTGGCTGTAGCAGGATATTTATTCTGTTAATTCAGTCCGGGGGCGACCCTAGGGTCTGTAGACCCTCCTGGGCATACCCAGCCTCGCAAAGTGGGTACCCAAAATGATTGGGGAAAAACCTGGCGGCTGAGCGTGATCAAGCCTTATCACCTTATTGCACTGCCGTTGGCCTAGAAACAGTACGAATCTCTATATGTACTGAGCCCTCTATGGATTGTAGTGGTACAGGTTTTTTTATGGTTATATAGTTATAGGTAATGTTTTTTTCAACAATTTTATTTATTTGTAGATTATTCTTCCTACTGTAACAGCCCCACATTATCCTTGTTATATAAAGTACAAATAGTATGTAGTACTGGATAAAATAAAATAAATATTGTTCAAATCCCTGCTCGTACAAACTGTTTTAAGGCCATCGGCTGTGGAGGGATGTGATTAGGCTATTTATCACGCTCTGGCGCCGGATGATCCTAATTATTAGGTTACCCACTTTTTGGACGCTAGATGTAGCAAACGCTATGGAGGTAAAAAGCAAAATTAATAATATAAAAATTGATAATGATGAAATTATGGTCAGCTATGATGTAATATCTTTGTTTACAAATATTCCATTAAAATTAATGTATAAAATAATAGAAGATAAATGGGAAGAAATAAAATTGGATACTGATATAAAAAACAAAAAAATATTTCTGGAAGGGATAAAACTTTGCTGCGAAAATGGAATTTTCAAATATAAAGGTGAAATATATAGGCAATTATTTGGTTTACCAATGGGTGGGGTTTTATCAGTATATTTGTCAGGTATGGTATTGAATGAATTAATTAATAATGCTTTAAAAAATTCAGGTATAAAAGTAAAGTTATTAGTAAAATATGTTGATGACATATTTTGCATAATAAAAAAGAATGTAGTAGGGGATTTCCTAAAAGCTCTTAATAATTACCATGAAAGATTGAAGTTTACTATGGAAATAGAAAAAGAAGGCAAATTAAGATTTCTAGATATGATGTTGATTAGAAAAAAGGAAATAATCAGCACAGAATGGGCCAAAAAAGAAACTTGTAGTAACACAATTCTTAACTATTTTTCATGTCATCCGTATCATATGAAGTACAATATAGTAAACAATTTTTGCAAAAAAGTTATCACAATTACAGATAATGAAAGATTAAATAAGGTCAAAGAAAAGGTTTTTCAAATTTTTTCAGAAAATTTTTACCCCAAAAAAATAGTAAAAACCATATGGGAATTGAATATTAGAACTAAAAATAAAAATAATAGCAATGGTGAAAAAATGAACAAATTAAAGACAACCCAAAAATTCCAAAGCTGCAATTATATAAAGGGACTTTCTGAAGAAATTAAAAAATCCTTCAAATTATATGATATGGAAGAATATACTTTTGCCTTCAAACCAAGAAACAAAATAAAAAATTATTATAGTGAGCTAAAAGATAAAATAGAAAAAAAACTCCCAATCTGGAATGGTATATAAAATACCATGTGTAAATTGTCCTGCAGTATATATTGGTGAAACAAAACAGTTCTTGAAGGATAGGATGTATCAACACCAAAATGATGTTAAAAATAAAGAAAAAGATAGTAATAAGACTGCTTTAGTACAACATGTAATAAATAAAAAACACCAATTTGACTTTGAAAATACTATGGTAGTACATAAAGAAAGTAATGATTTTAGAAGAAAAATTTTAGAGGCAATATATATATCAGAAAACATTAACTACAGTATAAATTACAAAACAGACACAAAGAATTTGAATGACCATTATGCTGAGATTTTGAGCAAAATTAATAAGTAGTATAATTTAAATAAATGGAATTTCTGGAATAAACTTTAAATAACAATATAATAGAATAATATTTGGAATTTTATGGTTAGGTAAATTATCTTGTTTTTAATTGGATATTAATATATTTGTTTATGTGTTTATGTATATATATATATATATATGTATGTGTATGTGGGTGTGTATGTGTATGTGTGTGTGTGTGTGTGTGTGTGTGTGTGTGTGTGTGTGTGTGTGTGTATGTATATGTTTATGTATGGTAATAATTTATTAAAGAATTTTAAAAGAAAAAATTTTTGGCTGTGAAAATAAATGTAGACTTGACTGAGGAGGAGATAATAAAACAATATATGTGTGTATATTAGTTTTGATATCAATAGTTAAGAGTGAGGGAATAGATTTCTTTAATCCAGTAGATGATAACAACCAGGACAGGGCTGGTCAGCCTATAATAGTTTTAATTTTTATTTTACTCAATTATGACAAAATATATATCTATATATTGTATAGAGTGTATAAAGGAGTATAAAGAGGTATGTAAATTGATTTATAAGAATTTTAAAAAATAATGTTGTGTATCTTTTAATTTTAAAATAAATGTTTTTTGTAGATCCCTTGAGAATGGCAAAGAGCCGAAACGTAGGGACAAAAAATAAGAAAATAAAATAAGTTGAATGAAAAGGATCATTTTAATTAAAGGAACCTAATAATACAATTATTCATTCAAACTAATCTTAATTGTAATAAAAATTAAAATAAATATTGTTCAAATCCCTGCTCGTACAAACTGTTTTAAGGCCATCGGCTGTGGAGGGATGTGATTAGGCTATTTATCACGCTCTGGCGCCGGATGATCCTAATTATTAGGTTACCCACTTTTTGGACGCTAGATGTGTGTACCCCTTATGATCTTCCTTTCTGGGTGTGTGTACCCCTGGGTCACACCACGTTTTATATAACAGATTAAATGATTATTAGGCCATTTAATAATAAAATACAGGATTCGAACCATTGACCGGAAGAATAGTAATCTAGTGCTCTATCCTCTAGGCACATGCATTCCTTAAGTACATATTCAAAAGAATCAAAAATTCTTTTTACCAGTTAATCCATTTTTTAGGGGTGCGGTGTGGCAGAGTAGATTAACGCTTTGCTGTGAACGCCCGTTGCCCAGCAACTAGGGACAAACAGAAAAAAATAGGCCCTACTTAAGACTCAGTTAATTTTGAAGATATAGGAAATATTTATTAGTGTTTTTTAACAAAAAAAAAACGCGAATTATTATAAAAAAGATCTTTTCTTAATATTGGGACAACAAACTTGTAATAAAATAAATACGAATTCGCGTCTTGGTGCCTGTAGCTTTTTATTTCTGGCATAAATCCCCACCTTCTTACCCTCTGACACGAGAAAATCCCTTGTAGCCTGTAAAGACGAGGTCGGGATGAACACGAAAAAACAATACTCCATTTTCTTCAAATAAATTTTCGAATTAATAAAACATAGTTTGTTTATTTATTTAATGCTACTTTATGCTACTGTGGCTGATCGGACGATGCTGCAGTGGTTGTCATAAATTTTACCTATCCAGGTTTAATTAGGATAGGGATCTTTAACGAGTACCTCACATCGCACAGGCTCGAGACCATCTTTTTACGTCCCCTCCAAAGGACGGCATAACTATGGATTTTTTACTCCCATTAAAAAATCCTAGTGCCACCTGCGGGTTCGAACGCGTGGCTTTTGGCATAAATGACTGTTATGCTAGCCACTTTGCTACAGATGACTCCAGTAAAAAATAGTCTTCTTAGTTATTTATATAGTTAATTGTTTATAACATATTAATAAAATAATTAATTTTCAAGTAAAATTAAAAAATGTGTGACGTATTTCATAAGTATTAGCATAATAGTATATTATACTCCAATATAGCATAATACTCCTATATAGCATAATACTCCAATGTATATGTACAATTCTGTAAATAATATTCGTTTTTGACTAGTACAGGAGTGACAAAAAAAAATATTATTTTCAGTACGTTTACACATCAAATTATCTTATTAAACAATCAATTGCCTATTCCATGAGATTATTTTTTTTAAAATGTTTAAATGTTAAAGATATTTAGTGATGAAGGTATCTGATATCATTGATTGATTACATTTTTCTACAAACAGCTCCAAGGAGAAAGAGCAGATAACGGAACATTTATTTTAACAGTTTTTAACGATCTGTTCGCTTAGTTGGTTATTATTGTGAACCTCAATCTGGGAAAATATTTTATTAATTCTTTGAATTCTTAAAAAAAATACTGGAATCGTATGTCACATATAGATGTATTAGCCGCATTTATTTTTAAAACATCTAGAGTATCAAACCGTGGAATTATACTCATTGAACCGCGAATAAGATGGAAATTTATGTAAGGAAATTTAATGAGCCTGGGGTTCAAGGACAGTCATATCGGAATTGGCTGTATCAACTTGTACTGCGATAATGCTTGTTTAAACATTAATTTTTCCCTGTAAAGTTATACCTTGAGTATTTATCAATTTTTCCTTCCTCTTGCGGTATAATTTTATCTTTGGGGTATGCGACTAAAAGCGAATGCAGTTTACTCCTTTTTACCATATCGATTTTTATTAAACAGATAGATTTTATCATCAACGAAATAGTCTAAAAGTTGTAGTTGTAACCTGTAGTTCACCATTAATTTGTCTGTTAGAAATAATTATCTCTTTCTTGTCTTTTAATAAATAGGTAAATATGAAAGAATTTGATAACCAACTGGATAATAATATAACATAAGTATTTTTTTCTTGCTTACTTTTTCCTAAGCAAATAAGAATAATGATATAAAGTTGAATAAATATTGCTCTTGAAAAATAATTTCTATCGTTATATAGTTTAGACTCAAATGAATGTTTGCATATTGCAGTTAAATTAACTAGGCTTTAATTCCATGTAAGTTTTATTCTCATTGAAATAGTCCGGTGACTCAATTGATGAACCTCATGAAAGCAAATTTATGTTAATTTGATCTGTATCAGCAAATATACTAAATTTATAAAACAAATATTCAAGCATATAGGGCTCTGTATGATGTTTCGTAAGCAGGTTCCCTTGGAAACTTGTTCATTTGCTATTGTTTTTTAAAAAATGTTTTCATGCGACTAAAAATATTTCGCTATTAGAAACTTTTTTTTTTTTATTTATTTATGTATTGAGATAAATTACAATTTGTATTAGAAACTAAAAGACATTTCTGAAAACCAAAATCATTTTATTTTTGGGATAAGCTTCCCCTCGGAATGGGGAAGCTTTTTTGTTGAGCGCAGTTTATAGGCTAAATTATAGGTCGTTAGCGAAGTTATATATCATAGTTACTCTTACCGTTAAGAGTATATATTTAAATCTTCACAAAATGAAATATTCGTGAGCAAAGCTAGGTGTTACAGATCGTATATAATAGATTTCAGAAGTGAATTTTATAATGATTAAAAAATAATTATACTGTATATTTTTATATATGTATTTTTTTCTACCCCTAACGGGCCTTTGAAGGATATATGGGTTTTCTCGGGCCATGGAGAGAGAACAGGGGATTAATGCCGAGTTAAAAGCCCTCCCCCGGCACCGAGACTTGAACTCGTAATTATTTTTTGTCAAGTTATTGGTCATATGGTTGCTTGGCAACGCGCGTTCACAGCGACTTGCCCTAATTCACTCCACCCACATTTACCATATATTTGTAAACATTCAGCAAGAGAAAACAAGGTTAACGTCTTATCTTAGATCATTTAATTCCGCCACTTATAAAATTATTTCTGATTTCCCCACAGAGCTTACTGTTTAAAAACTTTACATCAACATCTATTAACATTTTCAACTGAACATTATAAATTATAATTAGTTATTAAACGGTTTTTATATGTATATCATTGAAATTCGAACCCTCTGTCAATGGATCGATTAAACAAGTTGTATTAATATGATTTCATGTTGCCTTAGTATTAAAGGTTTTTATGACGTGATATTATGGAGTTTATTTACTCTTTTAGTTGATTGTCGACAATTATAATCTTGAAGCTGATATTAATCCCAAATAAGAACACGTATAAACCATTGAGGTAGAACTATTTTTAACATCAGATTATTTATATCCATATGTCGGCGCCACATAGAATAAATGTTAGGTCAATCTGTTTTCTTGTTGAGGAACTTGCCAGGGTTGAACTTTCATGGAAACCAGAGGCTGTCGGGTCGGGAGAAAACGGAGGGGAATTAACGGACTTGGCTGAACTTTGAAGAGTCCATTTCTCACATTAATTATTTCAAATCCATTACGCTATCTGCACGTTGTTGACCTGTTTTATATTTTCCAGTAAAAGTTGCGTATTTCTTATTTATCTAAGAATATAAAAAAAAAAGTTTAAATGCAACGTTCACACCGGACAAGATCACAATAACAGATCTATACGTGTGATATTTATGTGTAGCGTTTTGTTTGTAATTGTGAAATTCAACATTCGAAATACATGTAACAGTAAATCGGAATACAGTTCTTCATACTATTAACTTGTTTAAGGAGCTACATAAAAGAGCATTTCATGTTCGAACATTTTCTAATAATTGCTTGGAAGTATACTTTATTTTTGTATAATAGTATTCTGTATCAGATAGTTTCAAAAAGTTGAAAATTCGTAAAGTCAAAGTAATTTTATATCCGAATCTGAGCAAGTCCTTCATAATCAGTCATATTTAAGTTTCTCTAAGGACTAAAAACTTGTGTGGTTGTGAGGTACTTACTAGTACTGGAAGTACTTATTCGAAAAAACTTAATAATTTGCACTTTTTGTTTCGTTCATATTCATCCTACTTTGATTACATGATTAAGATTCATGAATTTCACTTAAATTTCTTATAGATTTTCATTTTTAAACCAGATGCTGAAATCTGGTAAGCGCAGAACACGAATTTCACTTTAAAATTTTTAAAGTAAATTATCATTTCAGTCAGGTAGTACAAGCAGAGAAAACACTTCAGTTATTAAGCAGTGCTGCCCAACTGTATTGGGTTGCTTAAGATACAGCATACTACAATTTCTATTGAAATATTTGTTTTAAAATAATTATATTAATAAGTATACCATTAATATAATATGATAATATTTTAGCGTGTTGCTAATAATTTGACAATGTACCCAGTTTCACACAAAACAAATATTTATTTAATACAATGCGTATAACCCTTTATCATAATCATAATAATAATCAACCTTATGTTTTTATCAATTGAGAAGAATTAAAAAAATATATCGTACTGAGGAAGGTAATAGTTGGTTTGCCAATGCGCCTAAAATAAATTTATAATTAGAAAAATAATAGTAAGAAAAGTAATGAATAATTAAACTGAAAACACTAATTGAAAATTCGGAGAAATTAAATTTATATAAAAATCATTGCAAACCAACTCTACTTCACCTCTTTGGCGTCGTGTGACACCGTTGCTACGATATAATTACATTTGTAAGTTTTGTTTTTCTTAAATATTTTATTAAATTTAGTTTTTGAGTTAATGAAATTAAAGTAGAAACTCTAGTTTAGGAAAGGTAACCCAGTCACTATAAATAATTTCCTGATCTATCACCAGCAACTAATCACCTAATGGAAACTGTTGGGATTGAAACTGATAAACTGTCTTCTTTTTATAAAATTCTTCAAATAGCACGAACACGGTTACATTCAATCCTAAACCCGAGAGATTATACTTGTTGTTTCATATCAAATATAATTAAAATACTTTAAACTGCTAATTTGTAGCATTAGTAATTTGTAATAATGTAATTTGCAGTATTAGTAATTGTTAGTAATAGTAATTTGTAAAAGAAACCTTTACTATAAAATACTTGTTAGGTATAGGTCCTTCATGAAAGTCTTGATATTTGTGGAAATAAGGAAAAACTTTCTGGAGTGCTTATTAATATAAATTATTGTAAGATTTGTTTAATCCGGTCAATGAATTGCTTCATTTCCGGTCATTGTTTCATTATTCAGATATTTATTGAAACATGGTTAGAGATAGTTTTTTAAATGAATTACCTTTGAAGGGAAAGTTTAAGAATTTTCTGAATCTGTTCCATGTAATAAAATCTTCTTTATTAATTTTTCATTAGATGTTCTGAAAAAATGATATTTCCAACGAACCACGCACCAACACACAATATATATATATATATATATATATATATATATATATATATATATATGTATGTTTCCATTATTCTTTTTTATTAAGTTGACTTTTCAATTTGTGACTTAAGGGTGTCGCATGATGTTGGGTATCTTTAAGCAAGATATATATGTCTGAGATTTTATAACAATTTTTTCAACGAAATTGGCAAATCCGAAACGTCGTATTATACCTTGGATTTTACCCTCTTTAACAATTTTATCAAAATCGGCTCCAATCATGTTTTGAATGTAGAATTGAATGTTCTTTATGAACATTAATGTTCTTGATGGCCTCGGTACCTATTTATTTAAATTAAAATTGATGTGCTACTGCTGGGTAGTTTTGTTTACTTGCTTATAATTGTAATTTAGTACTTTTACTTGTTGTGTTTATTATTTATACAGTTGTAAAAATCAATAAAATATATTTTAAAAAAATCAATAATATTAGATAAGCTATTATCATCTCATTATAATAATCTAACAGAGCTGCTGTGCTGAATTGAAAAAATAAATGATCAATTTAGGTTAAGGTACCGTGTTTTGTTTATTTTATATAAATAAATGTTACTCATTGTTGATAGTTTGTCAGGGGGTGTAACTGTATATAAGTTGTGTTTTGCTAATTTTAATTGCTTATTTATATTTAAGAAGATACAAAATTTTGAAATACTTTAGAAGTCATATTGATGTATTTTCCTTATAAACTACCTCAAGGCAGAGTTCTATTGCGTTCGTTGAAAGTAAGGTCAGCAAGTGGTGCCATTTGTGCCACATCACTGATCGCACTCGAGGTAGGTGCTTATTTCGACGATACATCAGCGAGGAACCTGTTTGTTGAAGCAGTCAACCTGTCACTGGAGCGGTGGGAGGTGCAAATTGATTTGTATAGCAGCCACCCTCGGCAAAATAAGTATCCTTCCCATCATCATCTATCTTCTACTATCGATTTTCATTGGCCTATGCGAAAACAGCCGCGGAAAGATGACATAGAAGTATAAATATTTAGACAGAACAAATATTAGTTCATACAATATCCTGCAAGTCAATCACTGTTTGACGTAGGCTTTACTAGCTTTTGACAGATTTGTGTTTAAAATTTCAATTATTCATTCTAAGGACTCAAAGCGGAAAAGAAACTGGTAATTCTCGATTCCGATTGCCTTTATTTGATTTCAAATGTTTGATTACCCGCATTTAACTTGTATCTACGTCACCTCTCACCTCATTTAAATAATTTATTTTATTTTTAATTGAAAATGTGATTATCAAAGACAGTATAAATTTATGTTACTTTCAAATAGGCTTACTTACATAAATTAAAAGGTTGATCGATTATTAAGTTAAAGGAAACAAGCTTAATGTTCGTGGACGTGAAATTATTAATAAAGTAAATTAAGTCGAATATTACGTACCGCTACAACGTTCGCGCATTTCTGATAAGATTACTTTTTGGGTATAATTGGAAGTTTTCAAGTACAGAACCTTGAAACCCCGAAATACTCGTAAACAACAAAGGAGTAGTTATAATAAATTCAATGAAAAAGGAAATTTACTTCAATACATGTGATCAAACTTAATGTGATCGTTATATATTGTTGATATGGTGTATCAGATATGGTTGTAAATGTTGATATGGGTGTATCAGATTTTTAAAACGAGGCCAATTGGATACAGGAGGTGTTTTATTGTTATATTTCAAGTTTACTACTTATTTAATGTTATTACTAATCTTTTTGTAGCTGGTTTGTCTTTGTATATACATAAAACTCATGAGCTGCCCAAAATAAAGCTTTAAAAAATAAAGGGACACAGTAACCAATAACTTGATGGCTAGTTAAACACTTATTTATTGATTCATATAATCCTGTATTATTATTTATATCCTGTGAGTTGGTATTAAGCCTGATATACTACCTTATCAGACCTTAACTTTATATATATAAATAAAGTATTGTGATCGTGTGAAAATTTTAGAATCAAGTTTTAACCCCGTTTCAGGATTCCCTGAGTCCAAATGACCAAGTTCTGCAAAAATAAGTCTAGCTCGAAAACGATTAGTTGTATAAATCTGAAATTTCAGGAGCCCATTTAACAGACCCTGAGATTTAACAGCAACTTGTTCATTAACATTGGCAAACAAGTAGAGGGGCTTTATGCCATGGATTTTGCAGCTTTTTACAATTTACTCAAAAACGGCTCTTACGATTTTTATAAAAATCGCTATATCGATGTCAAATTGAATGGGCTTTAATATCATGTAGGTCTGATTCTGATTGAAATAGTCTGACAAGTCTTAAATACCTAATTTTTGAATAAAAAAAATAACGTTACTATCTTATTAACATTAATAAGAAACGGTTAGATATAGAAGTTGAACGAATTTGATTACCAACTAAAGGAGAAAAAAGCAAAAATTTTTGTGTAAGTGATTTTTTTTTTCTAAACATAAGAATAGTAATATAGATTTATAAAATTTAATTAAATAATTAAGGAATTGGGAAAAAATGTTATACTGTACATAAAGTTGTGAAATGCGATGTGAAATGACGAATATAGTATAAGCCTACGTGATTATTGCAATTATTTTTATCTGGTTATCTGGACCGCTGCTTCAGCAGTCCACAAATTTGCTTATTGCAAAGGAAATGCAGATGGCAAATTAAATTTTATGTCAAAGTTTTTTTGTTTTGTAATAAATAAATAAATATATTATTTAATCTAAAACATGTATTCCCAACGAAACTGAATATAATTCTGTAAACTTCTATTAACTCTAACTTTTTTTTTATCTAACCAGATTTTTGTAATACTATCCGCAACTGTTGAACGAAAAAAATGGTAATTGCGAATCAATGATATAATATCATGATACATCTGAAAAGAAACTACCGATTAGTAGAATTTCTTATTATAATATTACTTTTATAATAATAATGTTTCTCAACCATCTTCATTTCAGACGGCTAATAGGTTTTATCAGAAATCAAAGTTGAAACCAGGATTAAAACTAATGATAAGTACTCGTTATGGATGATGTTTTATTTTATTTTCTCATTATTTTTTAAAAATAGTTTTATATTTGGCAATTTTGTATTAAATATTTTTACAGAATCCATATATTCACACACACATGTTCTTAATATCTTTGGTATTTATAAATTTAAATATTAAGCATTTTTAATAACTTGAAAATCTTGGTCTTTGTAATTATTTATAATTAGAAAAAATACATGAAGTTTGGTTAAGTTTTAAGCATAAAAAAAAAAAATTATATATAAAAAAAAGTCATGTGAGTACGTAATCCTATGAAATATAAATACTATGTTAAAGAAAAGTACATATAAGCTTTTTTTAAATTGTCTTAAAAAATTAGTAAAAACCTAAGATATCAAGGATTTCGTTGCTGACCAGTGTGGTAGGTAGATGCGAACTTGAAACTTCTCAGTTCGTAATCAGGCATTTATTCTGTGATCTTTGGAGAGTTAAACGACTATACAGTTATTTTGTTCTTATCTCAGGGCCTATTAAAACAGAAAAATGTAACTAACCTTGGGAATTAACCTGTCAGAAATCGAGAAATTGATTCCCTACTTACCAAAAGATACAAAATTCATAATAAAATTAATTACTCATAATTAACATATTTAAATATGTTGGTTGTTTAAATAAAATGGAAATTTTAAAACTAATGTGCGGAAAGAATATAATATAGGATGTAGCATCGCTGCATCATTTGCGTTCTTTATGGCATTCTCGTCTGTTGGAATTATGTTACGTGGTTTGACAACAGATGAATAAGAAATTTAATCTTTATTGTTTAATCTTGTAATCTTGTCTTTTGATGTGGTTGTTTATTTCCCGAAAAATAACAATGGGCCATTCAACCTAGAGAAATTCTCAGATTATTGGATCTGCCTCAAGTCACGTATTTTATATAGTAATCTCTCGATTTAGGTCACGCCAGAATAAAATTTGGTGATCTGGATTACAGTAAAAAATGAGTTATTGGTGCAGATTTTATTGGTTTGTGGGTTAAATACGTCTTGTTATCATTGGTAATAATATCGAATAGTGAATTCGATGCAATTAATAATCTATTGATAAAACAATATATAGAAATATATTAAACTCGTCTCTTTGCCTTTTTCAAAAATCCATACGGAGCCGTTAGACACTTTCAAAACTATGATTTTTCAGTAACTTCCTAATCCATAGTAATTAATTAAAATTTATAACATGGCTTATTATGTATACCTATATAATTGTCTTAAAGTATTTTTAGAAGGAATCTACCCTTTCACAATCATTTCCCTAATTTCATATTCCCTAATCTACGTCACACAAATCAGGTATTGTTCTAAAATGTTAGTAATTTTTTTAGATGTTCTGTTCAATTAAAGAGTTGAATTTTATATTATAGCATAGTACACTATAAGAGTTTAACCATAATATTGATAATATAATATGTTTTATTTCCATCGTATGTTAAATATGTGTCCAAATTAAACAAGTGCAGAAATGTGTATTTAGGATTTTATGAAAACCAACATATATTCTTGATTAACAGTTATATTTTGAAAATCAAATCGGTAGGCGTTAAATTGCCTTTGTTAAGAAAATAATTGAAAAATAAAAAAGAAGAACCACCTAGTTTATGCCTGCTAGACTTCCGGCTAATAGCCATGAATTTCAATAACTTACTTTTATGACTGAACATAATATCAAGGTATTTAATTGTTTTTATTTTTTAAAATTTATTTATTTAGAAATAAGCCGTTGAAATTCATGTAAAATTCAAATCAGAATCCCATTAATTTTTAAAAGTAGTTTCGTATACTGTAATCGCTTATCATACATAAAAATCCATGAATATTTAATTATTGTTTTTTATCCATTTGATTGTTTTAATGCTTTGGCTTCTTTCCTTTTTTTATATTATCAATACTGCTTGTTATTTTTCCCATCTACCTTTTTAAGTATTTTTCACTTTATTTTTTCATAACAAAATAAACTGATTAGTACTCTGTTTAAATTAACAATATTAGAGCTAGGATCCCAACAGTTTCCTTATTTTGTTTCATATGTAATTATTTTCCTTGTTTTTCTAAATTAATAAATTAAACTTAAGCAATGTAGTGAAATACATTTTTTTTTTTTTTTAGATTTTTAATTTTCCGATTATATATTTAAAAACAAATCTGATTTAACGAAAAACAAATTAAACGATTTTGTTATCCAACAAAAGTAGAAAACAAAAACAAATTGTATTTTATGTATATATATATATATATATATATATATATATATATATATATATATATATATATATATATATATATATATATATATATATACTGTCGGTCAAATGTTTACATTACATGTTTACGTGAGACCACCTAAGGTTTACATCAATAAATCATGTAGCAAGTAATAATTTAGTTAAATCTAATTATTACTGATGCTTCTAACGTGATAAAATTAAATAAGAATAATCAATGTGATTTTTTTTTCTGGAACTTTATTTACAGACTAAACTTTTTAAGGGAAATTGAGAAGATAAATTTTAATCTTAGTGTGATTAATTGATTTCTCGACTGCCTAAGCTGTAAAAGTTTCCTTCCCAAATAATTTTTCCTTTTTTTTTTTCATTAAAGAACTGTTAAAAAGAATGTATTTTTCTTAGAGTTCCGGAGTTCAACCTACTTAATACACATTGAGAAAAACCCGAGCGTTTATTATTAGATTTTTAAGTCAAATACATGTTTTTATCGAAACTCAATATAATTCTTTTAACTTTTTCCATCTCTAACTCCACTTAAAAGTTCTTAAATTGATTTTAACAATGGCGGCAAATAATAGTCGAGCGCTGCTCGCACAAGATTTCTATTCTTATAACCTATACATTCTTAATTTTTAAGATTAACATACTGCTAAAGCCATCAACATTTCTGATGGTGCTGTAGCTCCTACTTTCACCGATATTTTTTTCTTCCTCCGGTTTGTAGTTTATAAATATTCTAGTGCTGCATATTTACTCTTATTGACGTACTATGATTATAATTCAAATATGAAGTTTCGTAAAAAATAAAATAAATGCTCTAGCTAACGTCTAGAGCCATGATGGAATCTCATAATTCAAAACAAGAGACCAAACCATAATCTTCCTCTTAATAACAAACGAATATCGATGTTCTAGATTGTATTTCCTGTGCGATAGCGTAGCAACCGCTGTATCAAAACCGCACGTGACACTTCCTACAAGACCGCGCGGAAGTTGGAGTGACATAGCGGGCCTTAACAAGAGCTTATGTAAGCTATTAGAACTTCATTACAACTAGTTTCACCGAAACTTCTCCAACTCCGTGTCTGATTCTTGTTTTAATCATTTATGAGTATTCCAATCTTAACATTAACCTATACCATCATGTTTAAATTATCAAGGATTTAAATGGTGCCGTATTAATGCTCCTCCGGTCCGAGTGACAACTAGGTCAGTGGTGCTACTCCTTCTATGGTCAGTTTCCTCTCTTCCTCCTCCTTGCTTAATTTAATTAACCTCCATCTCTCTTCTCCTCAGAGATAATCCAACAATACGAATTAAAAATGATAGTGCAATAGTAAATTATTAATTGATTTAACTGTTGAGACTTTGGACGTCATAGTCATCTTGATGATTTTCATAAGGTATACCGAATTCAGACTGAACCAGAATCCATGTGTACAAAATCTTCCTTGATTAAAGTCATGCTGAATAATGAAATACCAAAAATCATTATTTAATGCTTATTCGAATAAAAATAATTCGAAAGTAGAAACTAAGCAGAAATGGTTATAATAGAGGAAATTGAGACTCATCTCCTTAGCAAAAACCTTAACATTCCGACAGAGGAAGACTGATGATAAAACTTCATTCCTGAACACCTTAGCATCTATGCTTACTTGATCATGGTAGGAATCTATCGGAAATTATTGTGGCTTTGATTTAGCGCCAATTTCTAATTAATAGGTTGCTTGAAACTCTTATTTTTTCAAGGTAGAATGAGAATGTGTCAGTAATTGGGGTGTTGTCAGCAATTGGTGCATTTAACTTTTTTTATCTTTCTTCTTACTAAGATTTCCTTACAAAATCATGACCTGGAAAAGTGGTTTTAAAATTTAAAATCAATGCCTCCGAATCTCACCACTTGCTTTTATCTACAGAAAGACACATGTCCAGATGTGAAAATCGACAACAATGCAGTACCTTCAAAAACCTACGTACGATGCCTCGGACTATATTTGGACAAAACACTAACATGAAACATACGTACGGAATTAAACAGACAAGACAACTTTCAGATGCTGCATTACAGATCATCACTAAGTTTAATTAAACAAACGACTAATAAACACTAACCTACTGAAACCTATCTTTGAATAACAATTGAATAATAACAATTGAAAAACTCCCGGAACTATAAGAAAAAAAAATAAAGAAAGAAAGAAAACAAACAAAAACAATAATAGTAGTAATAAAAAAAAATATATAAAAACAATAAATAAATAAAGAAAAAATTGGAATAAATTCAATAATTCAGAATGTGTCAACAAAAGAATAATAAAAAAAAAAAAAAATAAACAATAAAAAAAAAAATAAAAAAATAAAATAAATAAATAACAAAAATATAAGGAAAAATAAATAAATAAAAAGAAGAAAAAAGAGTAAAACAAATCTGTTTTCTACAAATTTATTCGGTGCTAATAACCAAGAGGTTGAGCACCTACTCCAATACCCTAACCCTAACCCTGAAACCTATCTGGACATGCGGAGCAGAGCTTAGGGGTTCTTCAAAACACGTGCGTACAAACAACTCAATCAAAAAGTTTACGGAAAATTATTCATGCACAATGGTTTGTACTGAATCACACGATACGATATGAGACAAACATCTCAACCGTAAATTCTTATATTCATAACAAATATAACACGTTCCATTCATCGACACATAGCCACACAAACCAACTCGTTTCTTCACATCCTTTCTCCCTGTATCAGGCCAAACCCTAAGAATACTCCAACGAAGATGGCCTAGAGAGACCTTCTCAACTAATTAACAATTGAAATTCATAATTTCACAAGTGAGAAGGACCCTGATCACGAAAAACATAATACATCACAATCGCTAGATGGGTTTCAACGTAGTTGCGAATAAATAAAAAAATCAGTAATAATAATAATGCTTATTTTAGATAGTTAAGAAGCGACATGGTCTAGTAAATAGTCTACTACTCGACCTTCCGGGTTCGAATCCCGACTGTGGTAGAATATTATTTATTCCGTGATTTCAGCAGTAGGGTGACCCAGGAGTGGAAACCCTTTTGGTGCACACTCAGCCTTTATAAAGCTGGTATCCAATGAGGGGGGGGGAATCTGGTGGCCGATTGTTATAAAATAGATATAGATCAGGAATTGTCGCTTTGGTTTCGAGCTCACGACGAACTTTGTATACATCCATGAGATTTGTCTGACTCAGATTTTTTTTCTTTACACATAGCTGGTTAACCAATTAAATTACCTTATCATTGAGCATTTGGTAAGGTTTATAGTTTTCAAATTATAGAATAAAAAAAATGAATTCCATGTGTCTTGTTGAAACGTTTTATCTCAAAGTTTAAGGATGGATTAAATTATATTCGTTTTAGGTTGGTTTCCGAATCGCAGTGAAGTAGTACGAATCACTATATGTACTGAGCTCAGGACCCTTCATGGGTTATAATTGTAAACTTTTTTTTGTTTGGTAAGAAAGGTCTATTATTAAAAATACCACCTAAACCGTGTCTTCACAGTAAATTTTGAACCTGAAACTAATAAACCTAAAATCAAAACTCTTGAAGTAGCTAAAACATTGAAACCAGTTTTCTGGGAACATGAACATTTCACTATTTAGAACTAATGTACAGAAGGTCAGATCTGCAAGTACGCTCAGAACAAGGACGTCACGTCCAATCGCATTTAATCCTTCTAGCTCATACTAAACTTGGCTAGGCGGATTTTACGTGACCAGACGGGAAGACTTCCTTAATCCTTGATCGAGCTTATCCAAAAAGAAGCGAATGATGTATCTGATTGGGTGATTTCATTTATAGATATAAATATACTTATTTACTTTTACTGGTTTTCTCTCTCAATGGTTTGCCTTCTAAGTCAGATCTTCACTCTATTTTGCTCTATCACTCCAATACCCCCCTTCCCCTGAAGTTCCCTCTTGGCCACCATTCCAGCGGGTTCAGGTTCATCCTCTCCTTCTTCCTACGTGTTCCCACGACAGCACAGTCTTTGGCCATCTACTATCCGGCATCCGCTTGCAATGTCAATACCATCGCAGCCTGCTCTTTCCTGACCTCCTAATTTCTGACTTTTTCCTGGCTGGTAGTCCTAAGAGGCACCTCCTCCAAATATCCATTTCTGCTGCTTGTAATTTGTAATAGAGTCTTGAGTTTTTTAGAGTCCAGGAAAATGCGGTGTAGCTGAAAGAAGGATCCACAATGCTCCTCAAAATTATTGTTTTTTTGCAGTTAGAGATTATTGTACTGCAAAGTACTGGATGCAGAATTCTGCTCACCCTTCTTGCCAGGCCAGGCTCTAATGTACCTTGCTTATCCATTTTAGATCCTTGGTATTTGAAGGAATCTACCCGAATACTTGTATCCCGCTTACCCGAAGGCCTTTTTAGAGTTTACAGCTAGATACTGGGTCTTAGCAAAGTTTATTGGTAGACCCCACCGACTATATTCTTTTTTCCAGGTATTCCAGCGCTTCTTCCAGGCCATGCCTATCATACGCGCCACTGCATGGTCATCGCTAATGAAAAGAGAGAACATTTTTTCATCGATATCTATGTCTTTCTTTCCCAATGTTTACTTACCTGTAAAGCATTTTTTCTTTCCCAATGCCTTACATTACTGCTTCATGTACATACATTTTTGACAGAGTCGGAGACATGCACCCCTTCTTAAGACCTTGAGAAGCCGCAAATGGTTCAGACAGACAACAGCCCTTTTTCACTCTGTGCTGTTCGTCACTGTGCTGACGTTGATAAAAAATTAAAATAATCCTATGTCAATCAAAATATTAAATTAATAATACTTAGATAATAAATTAAATTAATAATATTATGAATTATGATTGTAATCTGGTTTTAAAACCAACAATCATTTTAGTGCAGTAGGACGTAATAGTGGCGCATCGCATCAATGTTAGCGAACTAAAAGGTGAAAATTGAAAAATCAAGAAAAAAATATAAAGATATGCATGGTCTTGTGACAGGAAGAATTATAATTTAATTTTTGTTATTCCAGTCATTTTGTATGATATTCCCCTTAGTATATTTCTTCCAAATATGATTTAGTATGTCATGTAGAAGTACACTTTCTACTTTTGGGTTATTGAATTTACTAACTTCCCCATCGGTCAAATGAATCATCTTTATGACACACTTATACCTTTTACAAACTGAGACAGACATCTAGCCAAAACAAACTCCAAACGTGTAAATGCCTCTTAAAATACTTAACTAGGTAATTCACAATACTGTTCAAACGGCTATTCAAACTTTTGTTACCTGTCGGTTTAAATTATTATTACTTTAAAAAAATGTTACATTTGAAAATATACAATAAAAAAAGTAATACTTATAAATAAAAATTGTATGAATGAAAAACTAGCAATCGTGTGGCTCATTCTGCAAAAACTGGATTTGGACCTGAAAGCAGCCGTGAGCAAGCCAAACAAAAAATTCAATTTACTCTTTACATTTGCCAAAAATTGAAAAATGTTTAGACAAACTTTTACATATCAGACCACAAACTATGACAAAATATGTATTTTTATTTAAAAAAAAAAAAAAGAGTTCCGATTAAATTAATCAATTAGGTGTTGGGAAAAAATGAAGAGTTCTTATATCAACTTTTAAATTGATATAGAAAATTATCTTGTGGTTTTTATGGTAACTGATTTTCTTTTTCAATAATATTCTGATTTGTATTTTTACTTTGTTATTTTCCTTAGTCGACTCACCTCTGATTCAGGCAAGAGTGTTTGAGCAATGCTGTAATTATACATAACATAAACATGAAATTTCACATGAGAACCGGTGATTATGGTATAATAAATTTTCATATCCATTACAAGGCTGGGTAATCAGTTATTAGCAGATTTAACTTCCGCCCTGCTGAGGATATTGCGTACACAAGGCTAACCCTTGGTATTTCAGACCTAAGTCCTTTATTCAGGTGCTGGTGAGCTGTGTTGTCGGGAATCTGAATGAGGTCATAAAACAATTGCTCACCTTAGTTATTTCAGCATACACTATTTATATAGAATCCGTGTATTTATAAGTCACTACGCTCACCTTTATTTCTATACTCAGCGTAGTCTCTCATTAGTGCCAAAATAATAGTTAAATTATAAGTCAGCGTACCGATGTAACAGGTTGCATTGTCAACGAGCATATATAAAGTTGACATAATCACCAAATATTCTCTCATTACATTATTGGTTAGTTTGTTGGTTAGTCAATAATTGAGACTTTGATTTCCAAAAGGTACTATATCCACTTTAGACAATTTTACAGAAAACGCAAAAATCTGTCATTTATTTATTATTAAAACAATTTATCTGATTCCTTTTTCATTAAAATCTAAGGTTGATTTTTAAGCGTGTTATCAACTTATTTTTTCAAATTATTGTACTTTTCCGATGACTTTTAGAGAATATAATATGGATATAATACTTTTTGGAATGAAACGTGGATGTAGTACTTTTTGGAAAGAATTAAAAGGGATATAGTACTTTTTGGAAGAATAGAACGCGCGATAAGTTAGTTAATAGTCACTATAACCGTCATGATACTTTACCGTTAACTAAAGTCTTTATATTGTTAATTTCTAAGTTATGTATATTTACTTATTCTCCCTCTATGAAATATCTTTCTTCGTTGGTTAATTACATTGATTATCTATTCTTCATAAAAAAAGTAAATATTCAAAGGACAATTTATATATTTATGGCACTATAATAAGAAAGTTTGTAATTATGAAGTTTCTTTTGAACTTGTGAATTTAGCAAATTTATCTATATTATTAACTCCGTGTAAACAATATTTAACTACAGAGACTGATAAATAAATAACTCTTGAGCTTTTATTTTACATTAAAAAAATCTACTATTAAGTTAGATCAGGCACGGTTTTTCTCTCATGTTTAGCAAGTTCGTGTAATGCTAATTTCAACTATTTACTGGACCAAATACCATTATTTTATTAAAATGTGAGTTTCTGAAAATTTTAAAACTGAATTTATGTTGCTGCAAGAAGAAATACTATAAAAACAATTAATTTAATTGACAACCTACAAGAACCAAAGCGACGCAACTAATTTATTTAAAACAGCCTAAAACTGATTATTAGGTTAAAACCATTAATCGAAATAATAGCGGTGATTCAAGACGTAATAAATGGACACATAAAAATGCACAAATTAAGTAAACAATAAATTAATGGTGATATAACGTATTACGGGGTTAAGTGCTTCTGCCGTATAGTAGGAAATATAGTACCTTTTGGAGTGAAATGAAAGGAAAGGTTATATCTGTTTACAGAGGATATAGTATCTTTTGGAATGAAATGAAATGTGGATTTTGTACCAACCAAATGAAATTTTCAAATACGTTTTTGAAGGATTTTTATGTTTTTTAGATAAAAATTTGTAGACGGATATAGACAAAATTAAACCATTAGAATACAAATAAGTCAAAATATAAATTTCGAGAAAAATGTCCTTTAGTACCTTTTGGAAATCAACGTCTCAATTATGCTAATAATCAAAGTATCTACATACGCATTGAAGTCAAATTTTGTAACTGAAGTATATGAAGCAGTAATGCACACTGAATATTTAAAAAAATAGGCAAGTGGCTGTTATGAAAGTCTTACAGGACTGTCACTCTGGTAGGCTTGACATAAAAGTGGCTAGTAATTGCTAACGTTTACCCCCTCATGTAAACGCTCAGTCACACCTTATCTGTTATCCAACATATCATTGCTTACTTATCATCAGCCTGCTTATCATCTGGTTATAAACTGTTTGTATTGATTATTTCTGAACTTGACATAGATTTTAAGCAACGGATTTTTGGAAGGAATCAAAACTTTAAATTAAAAATATAGTTTCTCAAGACTTTCAAGCCAATTATCTGTAAATAACTCATTGTACTAAGCACAGTTGTAAATTTCAATAAAGGGTTAACAAAAAAATATGTACTTTTTTTAACAAACCACTTTAAAAATATGATAATATTCTCTACCGATTTGTCAAACAAAGTGTTTCTCAGCAGTTGTGATGTTTATGGAAATCCAGCTTTATAAATTAGGTACCTATAAATAATTGATACTCTAGAAAATTCAGCGATTTTCAACTTAGGATACTCAACTTTCTTTCAATCAATAAGTTATTCGACAGGATTCATTATTCAATGCCCCAGAAAGTGTTTGTGACCTCACACAGTGATGTTTTATTGATTGAAATCGCGAAGAATCGCATTTTGCTAGATTTTTATTGTTCTGGTGCTACCTTGTTCACTACGAAGTTATATCTTCTATTATGCACAGTCACTTAATAATATAACATTTTAATTTAAAAAAGAAAAAAAACTTAATTTTTTTTTACTTGCCGCAATTGTCTTAAGAATTTATACCATGAAAGTTACGCATTTTAACCATTTTCTTTCAAAAGGATCTAACGATATTGAGTCAGTTCGTTGTCTCAATTAGAGAATCGTTAGCATGAGACAGGTTCAACCCTTTTTGAAATTATCTGGCGAAGCTTAAATATCTAAGGTTTTTTTTTCAATGTTCCTCTTCAATTTGTTAATTTTCATAATGATTGGTTTTAAGGATTTTAAAGATTAGGCTTAACGATAACTTGAGCAAACGACACATTTACTTCGTTAAAGTTTTTATTAGCTCAGCTAATATAATATTAATAATAATAATAATAAATCCAAGTACAAAAGCCTTCTGAAAACTATTTGAAATCTATTATTCGATGAAGTCATAATGATTATAATGATTGGATGTATTTACTATTCCAGCATGCATACTTCATTCTATTTTAAATGAGCATCAACTCATTAAATCCACTTTGACCTACGTTAAAATTTGACAGGTTATAGAACAAAGTAAACTAACTCAATCCTAGTACAATATTTCACTTGTATTGTTTAATTTCTACGATCATATATAAGAAGTCAACAAGTATTGGGGTCAACACACTGGTGTAAGCAAACCCCAAGTCTCTACAAAGAAAAAGAAGATGCATTCCAGTTTCGAAAACCGAATTAACGCAGTAAAGCAGGCCAGACATATAACTTAACGCCTACTACCAACAAGGCGTCAACCTTCGGCAAGATTTGTTCCTTTCAAAGAGGCTAAAGATTTTATTTATAAAAAAAAAAAAAAAAAAAATTTAAATTCTAGTTTGAATTAATTCCTTTCTTTGAATCCTTTTATTATACGAACGCAGCAAACATATTTCTGCGTGGCAGTGGCAGATCCAGAAGCAGTATTTTTTCTTAATAGTATTAGTTTTTTGTGTTAGGGATGGTTTAACGTAAGTCCAACAGGCCTATTTTCTCATAGTTACTCACAAATACAGGTACTGATAGTTAATGAGTATTGTTTATAGAGTTTTAAATTAGCTATTATCAGTTAATTTTTATTTTTCCTCGTGGCCATTTTTTGTAAAAGACATTCAAGTTCCGTCACCACTGTGGATCTTCCACAGCTGAGCAGTGACAGCTCCATAGAAACACATATTCAGTAAAAATATTTTAAATACATTAATTAATTTTTTTTTTTTATTTCTTTCTTTTTCATTTGGAAAAAAAAAAATCATATTTGGGAACGTGACTGCTCAAATGTGATAAGAAAATTATTTATTTAACCAACGCCTTAACCCATTTTGCGGTTCTTCCTCGTGGCTTCTAGATTGAAGTTGGGAAGCTGTCTGTAACCATAATGGTCTCATCCTTAATAAAATAATATTTCTTTAAAAAATATAATTATTGATGCAACAAAACAAATATATTTAATCAATATACATAACAATGATATATCTATTTTTTTAATTTTTTTTTTGGGGGGGAGACAATTATTAATGAATGCATGATTTGGTAGTTTTCATAAGGTAGGGCCATGAAATTAAATATTAAACAAAAACAGAGTATTTTTTTTTTATAATAATAAAAAAAGTTTTTATTGTCTCTCACGATGATAATTTTTTCTCACAATGTATATCTTTTCCTTAGGTCTTTGTTATCTCTTTTAATAATGTAATGTTTCTGAAAATTAATTTTTTTCTTGAGATTTGAATAAAATTATGTTGAGGAGAAACAAAAATAAATTTCATAAATTTATTTATAAACGTCATCAACAATTGAGACGTTGATTTCCAAAAGGTACTATATCCACTTTAGAAAATTTTACAGGAAACGCAAAAATTTGGCATTTATTTATTATTGGACCAATTTACGTGATTATTTTTTTATTAAAATCTAAAGTTGATTTTTAAGTGTGTTGCCAACTCATTTTCCCAAATTATTGCACTTTTCTGATGATTTTAAAGAGTATTATATGGATATAGTACTTTTTGGAACGAAACATGGATATAGTACTTTTTGGAAAGAATTAAAAGGGATATAGTACTTTTTGGAAGAATATAACGCAAGAAAAGTTGGTAACAGTCACTATAACCTTCCTGATACAACATTACCGATAACTAACGTCTTTATATCGTTAATTACTAAGTTATGCATATTTCCTTCTTCTCCCTCTGAGAAATATCTTTCTTTGTTAGTTAATTACATTTATTATCTATTTTTCATAAAGGAAGTGAATATTCAAAGGACAATTTATCTATTTATGGCACTACAATAAGAAAGTATGTAATTATGAAGTAAGTTTTGAACATGTATTTACTATTTGTGTGAACTTAGCAAATTTAACTATATTATTAACTACGTGTAAACAATATTTAACCATAGATACTGATAAATAATAACTTTTGAGCTTTTATTTTACATAAAAAAATCGACTACTAAGTTAGATCAGGCACGGATTTTCTTCACATATTTAGCAAGTTCGTGTAATGCTAATTCCAACTATTTGCTGCATCAAATACCATTATTCTATTAAAATGTGAGTTTCTGAAAAAATTTAAACCAAATTTATATTGCTGCAAGAAGAAATACTATTAAAAAAACTTAATTTAAATGACAACCTACGAGAACCAAAGCGACGCAATTAAGTTGTTTAAAACGGCCTAAAAACTGATTATTAGGTTAAAACCAGTGATCAAAATAATAGCCGTGATTTAAGACGTGCTAAATGAACCAATAAAAGTGAATAAAATGATGAAAACAATAAATTAAAAGTGATATATTACGGGATTAGGTGCTTATGCCGTATAGTAGGAAATATAGTACCTTTTGGAACGAAATGAAAGGAAAGGTTATATCTGTTTACATAGGATATAGTACCTTTTGTAACGAAACATGGATATAGTACCTTTTGGAATGAAATTTGTAAAATTGGATAAAAAAATAATTTTATTTTAAAGTAAATCTGAATATACAGTAACATTTTTAAAAAACATTAAGTTTAAATGTGTCTAGAACTAGGTTTTTTATTAAAAGTGTATAAAAAGCTAATTTGAATTATGTGCATTGAAAAGGAAACAAAACTGTGTAGTTAGATCATTTTTTGCCATATTTTTCCTTCCGTTTTAAATAAGTAAAATTAATAATATTCTAGAGTAATAAACGTTTCCTTAATTTTTTAACGTTCGATTTATAGATTGCTCCTTATATCATTTCTGCAATGGCATATAATTTATTTATTATACATTAACGAGCATTAACAAAAGTGAATTCGACTTCATTGGCTGTGGATCCGTAGATCAATGCTACTAGGGTAGGGACTAACGCGGGACTTGCGTGTATTATCCTGTAAATATTTTATAAGATATCCCAGTTCGCTGTTGGGTCTCCCTCTTCACTATCTCTTCTTCCCTATATCTTCTTTTACATTTATCCGTATTTGCGACCATTTTTTTTAATATATGGTCCGTTTAAAAAGAGCTTTTTGACAGCTAGTATCTCAGAGATGTCAATATTTTGTAATTTATCGGAGCGATTTTCTTTATTTTTTTAATTTTGTAATTGAGAATGGAACACTCTATCCTGTTTCGTATTTGTCGAAAAACTCTTTTTCTGATCATATTTTAATAATTTGATGAAACTTATTTAAAGCCTTCCTCTAAAGATCCTCTATTACCCAAATGTAGGAATGCGTTCTCTGAGGAAAAGAAAGATCCATGTTTTTTATAATTAAAAAAGAACACCTCATTGTTTATTTCCTAGTATTATTTGAAACTATTAAAAATGTATTAAAAAAAATTAAAATACAAACCTGTATCTCTATAAGGGTACCCAACCATGAAAGATCTTGGACTCATATCAGTGCATAGAGAAATTAGTACTGTTTCTAGACCAACGGCCGTACAATAAGGTGATTAGGAAGAGATCGCACTCAGCCAACATGTTGTTTCTCCATTTTTGGGTACTCACGTTATAGAGGCTAGGTATGACTCAGAAGGGCCTCGGTACCTCAGTATCGTCCCACGGCTGAAATAACAGTATAAATTATATTCTGCCACACCTGGAGTCGAACCTCCGGGACCTGAAGAACAGTATAATAGGATAAAAAATAATAGAAATGTCGAGAGACGACTTATATTAGAAAAGGTAAAGCTTATTAAATTTGTTTTTTCTAAAATCCTACCATTTCTATTAGCTCAGTATTAAAAAAAAATATATATATTAAAAAGTAATAAAATTTTGATTTGTTATTTCCAAAAAACTGGTTTCTTTAGTTTATGTATATGTTTTAGACTAGTTTAGTTCTTAGCAGGCGGTTATCTCTTGAGAAAGTTGGTCCATTTTATTATTTCGTTTTTGTTTTGTTTTTTATTGTTTTCAAAATAATTCTCATACCTTTATAAGAAATTGGGAACTCAGTTCACTGTAGAGCGATTTACCGAAACTCTTCCAATATCACTTATTCGCTCAGTACGGAGTCGAGTAAATATCTTAATCATAAACATTAATAAAAATCATTGTGGATATAATTAGTTGACCGTTGAGAATTACTGAAGGAATTAGTCCGGGTGGCGGTCATTAAATGAAACAACTGAATAGTTTCAACTATTTTATTGTTTGCCAACGTTTCGACCCCCATTGTGGGTCATCATCAGGGCTAAAAAGATACAAAAAGGATACATTTAAAATAAGATTACAAATACTATTTAAAAAAAAAAAAAAAAATTAACAATTTCACTAGAGAATGTCAATATTATAACATAAAAGAAAATAGATGTGTAAAGAAATCAATTAATTAAATTACAATGATAAAGGTATACTAATGAGAGCTATACAGACCAGATAATGACTAAAGATAATGTACAAATATATAAGAAAAAATTACATGAAATAAAAACCATTAACAAAATGGAGTACAGTGGAGATACGTACCGTCTGGTAGGTGAGTGGAAACTAGGTTCAATTTGGTTATAAGGAATATAGGCAGGTAGATAGGAAAGTACGTACAAAAGGTTGGGTAAAATGGAAAATACGTACCATATTTCTAGACGGGATCTGACAACAATGAGTAAAATTGTAATATTAACATAAAAGGAAGTGTTCAGATTAAACCTACAATATTAATAACATCATAACGGTATTAGAAGATGTTTTAACAAGATTGTTGAAGTAAAAACAATATAATACAATAGTAAGAATAATAATGTATAAACTATATATAGTAAAACTGACTACCTCCCAACCAACGTTTTAATAATTATTGTACATATATTAAGACATTAAAATTAACCAAGTGAAAATATTATGACAAAAAATAATAATAAGTAACAATCATTGACAGATCATATAGTTGATACAAAATAGTAAAATAATTACAAATAGGAATAAATTGAATTGTAAAACCATTAAGAATTTATTAAGTGCAGAAACAAATGAAATAGATACATATATAAAATAAATGTATACATAAATAAGTAAAAAATAAACCAATAAATAAACAAAAGGTATACAGTGGGATGGACATGGGAAGCTGTATTACTTAAGAGAGTTTAATATGGCTGTAGGTGGAGGAGATGCACTGTTTATCAGTTTTATGATTGACAGGATTAGATTGGAGATGGATGTGGACGGATTCAGCGATGAGTCTTTTTTTATGGTTGGGAACAGAATCTAAAATGGAACAATCTTGAAAGTTAAATGAATGATTAAAAGTCAAGTTGTTGTCAGATCCCGTCTAGAAATATGGTACGTATTTTCCATTTTACCCAACCTTTTGTACGTACTTTCCTATCTACCTGCCTATATTCCTTATAACCAAATTGAACCTAGTTTCCACTCACCTACCAGACGGTACGTATCTCCACTGTACTCCATTTTGTTAATGGTTTTTATTTCATGTAATTTTTTCTTATATATTTGTACATTATCTTTAGTCATTATCTGGTCTGTATAGCTCTCATTAGTATACCTTTATCATTATAATTTAATTAATTGATTTCTTTACACATCTATTTTCTTTTATGTTATAATATTGACATTCTCTAGTGAAATTGTTAATTTTTTTTTTTTTTTAAATAGTATTTGTAATCTTATTTTAAATGTATCCTTTTTGTATCTTTTTAGCCCTGATGATGACCCACAATGGGGGTCGAAACGTTGGCAAACAATAAAATAGTTGAAACTATTCAGTTGTTTCATTTAATGACCGCCACCCGGACTAATTCCTTCATTAATAAAAATCGTTTGTAACAGATATATTTTATTTTTGTTAAATTTATTGTAGTGATAAAAAAATAAATAAATACAAAAATTTAATTTAATGTCAGTATGGTTCAAACTTCACTACAATAATTCTAATATTCCCTCTTCTTAGGTTCAATGAATTTAAAAAAGTAAAGATTACTTGAAATGATTGATTACGTAAAGTGCGATGTAAATGAAGATAAAATTAAATAATTTAAGAATTATTATCGTTAGTTGTCGATAACTTTCTCACTGCATAGTTGCACTTTTCCTTAAATGGTAGTTCTCGTAACATTTTATGTTTGGAAGATTATGTGGTTAAACATAGGATATTCAAGTGTTTCTTATTTTTATTGCCTTTGCAATAAAATATAAATGTTTTTCACATGTTTTCTCTAAACATTTAGGGGCGAAACTCTTCTCATATATCCTCATAATGTGTCTATTGCTATAAAATACATTTGTAACTTATTCAAATTTAGACGATATACAAAAAAAATAAAAAATAATAATAAAAAAAATATTAAGATATAATCATGTATCATATTATTTAAATTTTACTCTACTTAAGTATACACCTTCGCGCGGAACCAATTAACAGGAGATCCCACGATTGGCGGATATGGGGATGGTCAGTGAAATTTCCTCGAAAGTTCCTCCCGGCTAGGTTCGATAGAGTGACCAACAATGAGAGGCTTCGAGGCTTGCTGGACGGTGTGACGTAGGTATGAAAGTACTACTCATATATTTTAGTTAACAAAATAACACTAAAAGTCATGGAACAACGCGGAATTGCGGAGCTTGTATCCACTCAGTATGATTGAGTTGATAGCATCGCGGGGACACAAATGGGCGTGTAAAGTTGTTAGCCTCAGTGAAGAATGAATTATAAAAAGTTGTATTCGCTGGCGTGTAAAAGGCAGGTCGAAGCGTCGATGGGAGGATTGTTTAAAGTATGATCTTGGGGTAAGCCCTAAGCGGCTTGAACGGTGATCATTAGACGAATCTGTGTAGGCAATATTTGGAGGTATAGACATCGAATCTTCGGTTTTGGTAGGCCTATTGTTATTATAAGTACACATTTTTTTTTCTTTTTTTGCTCCTTAGGGTTCATAATATAAAAATACAATGACATAAAGATTACAAACATGTAAAGAGGCTAATAAATAATTGTTAATAAGTAATTGTAAGATTAAAAGTAATGACTTTAGCCTCAAACATAGCCATTAAAACATTTAATGTTTCACCACTTTAGGATACACACGACAGAAAAAAATAAATCACGAGCTTACTGTATTTATTATTGTTCTAGTTTTAAAGCTTCCGATGTTTTAAATGCTTTTCATTATGTGTCTCTTTATTTTCCGATTATATTTTGAAAACACATTAAATAAGTTTAGAAAAAAATGAAGAAATTATCATTAGAATTACTTAGAATTTATAATCCATTCTTAATTAATTTTTATTTACATATTTCTCTATACATTATTATTACTTTTAACAATTGAGACGTTGATTTCCAAAAGGTACTATATCCATTCTAGGAAATTTTACAGGAAGCGCGAAAATCTCTCATTACTACATTATTAAACTAGCTAATTTCGGTCTTTTCGCATTAAAATTTAGAATTATTTTTTTACTATAATAATAACATCATATTAAAGTTATGAAATGATTTTTTTAAAAATGATTTGGAACGAAAATAAATACGTAATTAGTACTTTTAGAAAATGACCGCATTTCTAAATCACGTTTTTTAAGGACTTGAGAATTCATTAGATAACATCAAATAGAATATTTAGATAAAACTAAATGATGAGAATACAAATATGATAAAAAATCAATTTCGTAAAAAATGTCCTTTAGTACCTTTTGGAAATCAACGTCTCAATTGAATTTACAAAATTCAATGATATCACTGAACAAGAATGTGTAAGAAATAGTTTTAATGATATAATTAATAAATGGATCGTCAACATTCTTTAAAATTGATTTAAATCAAACAGATCGTGATATAGTAGATTTTATTTAAAGCCGCGCAAAAATACACAAAAAAGTACGCAAGCCGTTTTTATTGGGTTTAATTTGAAACCGTTAGTCATGCAGCGTTTGAATGATTGAATGTTGAATGGGTTGTGGAAGACTTCTCAGTGAATGCCACTAGAATTCTTCATGCACGATATTGACGATCTACTTTGTATGGAAGTAAACAAGAGGAAAGCAGAAGCGAGCTAACGGCTAACTGGCATGAGGCTGCCTGTTCCCACAGTCCCACCGGAGATCGACAGAATTCCGCAAATCGAACGCTTCTAGAACTCCGAGTCGTGAAGTAAATTTTTCAAGCGCCTAGAGTGCCTTCTGATACAGTTAGCTGAATTCTTTCTTAAATATGTGATGTGGCCGTTTGTTGAGAAAATGGTAGAAAAACAAACGTGTTTTCGCCACCCCATGTTCAGAAGGCCCAATTTTCGGAGCTAAGTGCTGACTTGGCCGCTCAAACGATCAAGTAGAATAGTATGATATTGATACCATGACTATGCATGGGGGTATAGACAGGTTTCAATGTATATTAATACACGTTATGCATGTTAATGAGACATTTCGATATAAATATCATGTACTATAATATCCGTGGAATAATGTATTGAGATGGATTTAATTTTGAAATTATATGATATTCTTATTACCCATTAATTTTTTTTTTTTTTGTAAATAAAACTCAACATAAGCTAAATATGAATTCTTGGGTTGAAAAAAAAAACTGTCAAAACTCAATACTTTTTTCAACATATTGTTGCCCTATTCTTTATGTATTTCTTTCTAAACTACTTATTATCATATCATCATGGATAATTTATTACCTCAATTAATTATGCCTGAAGATAATTAATTATTACATTTTGTTACGTTCTTGAAATAGTAATTCAAATATTCAGAGATATGTGCAAGGGTGCGTTTTCTAAAGGATATTGTGATATTTTATTATATTATTTTCCATCAAAAAACATTCTATTTTTACTATCTACATTCTTTTAATGATGTTGATATCTGATTTTTCTAGCTTGTGTAACAAATTTGTATCGTAATAAATTGAATATTAACGATTGTAAATATTATTATCTAAAAAATTTATTATTATTTATTGAATAAAACAGATTATATTTTTAAGGCATAGTGAACTTGGAAAGGGACAGTCAAACCGATGTTCATTCCTAAAACATTGTAGTTCTGTGTATGTTTTGGATCGTTGAGCTCAGGATACTGGAATAATTCTGTCCACTAAATTACCTACTTTGATAATATAATTTTTGTACAACAGAATTATAAACCTTAACGTTTTTAAAGTTATAACATAGGAAATTAACTACAATTTAACCAACTATTAATTTTTGTGTATTTTGAGAATTTTTAATACTTTAAAATTTACATCTTTTATTACTGAACAACTCTAAATCAGCATAAATTTAAATGTTTAGGGACAGTCTAACAAATTTACTATGATTTATTAACTTTTGCAGAATGTTGGAGAGCGTTCATCGAAAATAAACAGTTATTGTATTGTGCTGACGTTACCACATAAGTTTAGAGATAAATAAAAATAAGTTGGGTACAATAATAAGATGACAGTAATAAAATATGGAACCAAACACAAAATCAAAATGACAATGCAATCGTATTCTCAACTTTTTATTTATGGCTAATGGCCCTAGATAAATTAAAAAAAACAAAAAAACTTTTATTATTTTTCTATTAACTGTATTGGTTGTTATATTGTTTCTCCGATATATTAATTATACTAAATAAACTATTTAAAGGAGTTATTTTATTATTTATTGATTAAAGATACGATCTAATAATAATAATAAATTTTATGATATGAGCTTAATTTATTTTCCAAGCAGTCAGGTAATCGGTAAAATACATATCTAACAGGTGCGGGCAGTTCCAGCCATCGCAATTCAACGCGCGTTCCCACGGCCAAGTTCTTGCTTTCCGAAGGCGGTCATTTGTTAGTAATCAGGGGAACAAGACAACATGTGGGATGAAGACCTTTGGTCCGCTTTCTAGGGAACAGCTAGGAATCCCATGCTGTAAATCTTGTAAGTGCTATATTTAACAACAATATGTTATAAGAACTAACTCCCCATCATAATCTGTTTGTGTAGCCTCTTTATCTAATCTTCAAGGAAATTTGAAAATAATTTTATATTAAAGACTTACATCACAGATGTGAACGTTTAATCTTGTCGTTTATCTCAGTGAAATTGTTTTTTTAATTGTAATGCGGTGATCTAATTTATGAGTTTCTAAAAATATATTTATATATCAGCCAGTGGTGGATGCACAGGAGAGGTGAAGCGAGGAAAGAGGAAATTCCCCAGATGCCAAAATGACAACCGAGGAAAAGTGAATTATAATATACTGTATATACTAATTTAAATTATACAGCTTATACTATTAGGTTGTCTAGAAAATGGGGTAGAATTATTGTTTGAAAAAAGATAGATCTAAAACTGTTTATTTATCAAAATAGTAAATTCAACACTACTATCATCCATTACCTTTCCATTCCTTCGGAATAGAATTTTCCATCTTGACAATCTGTAAGCTCCAAAAACGCGTTTTCGATTCCCTTTGTCCATTAAATCTTTTTCAGGTCATGATTCAGTTTCGAATATGTAATTCTTAGTGAGAGTCCGGAAAGTGAGCGTATTGGCAGTTCAGATCCGATTTGCATGCGGCCGGTTGTAATCATGCAACAAAATGGCCCCTTCCGATTGACTAAAGATGTCTTTATCAAAACATGATTCGGCATTGATGGTTTCTCCAGTTTTAAGAAGCATTAGTGTATAAAACCGAATGCGGCACACCAAACAGTAACCATCACCTTTTTACGGTGAGGTAGTGGATTTAGAAAATGTTTAGCTGCTACTCCATTTTCAAGCCACTGCCCAGAACGTCTACTGTTATAGTAAAGTGTCCATTTTTATCACAAGTAACGATTCTGGCCAGAAAAAAGATCGTTTTAGTTTCAGCAAAGGAGTATAGAACAAACTTAATTTTGTTTGGCGGTAGATTAATGAGCGTGGAATCGAAGTTTCAAACATTTTTACGTTTCACATAGCCTACTTTTTTTTTTTTTTTAATATTTATTTATTGAAATTCACAACTGTATTCTTTACTACATCCAGTCAATAAGAGGTGAGATAAAATACATGAAAAAGACATGAGGAGAAGCTGCACTCCAATAGCTAATCTAAACTAGGAGGTCTCGAGGTCACCTTCTTTTCAGACGTCTCGTAGGATTGTCAGGGATGGAAGAGGAAGTAAGAATTGAAACTAAATAGGATTGAATACAGGGAAGAATTTAGTAGAGCACCAAAGCTCAACTCTGCATGTCCAGATAGGCCTTATGGTGGTCATGTAGATGGGCGTTTTGTAGTTTAGTGAAAGGTTAATGCGTCTGACTGGTAAGTGTTGAAGTAACCAAAAGCGGCAAACAGATTCTTTCGTTTCAGTCTAGTATGGACTCCATGTTAGGCGTTTGTAAAGTAGGAGTCCTAAATAGCGGATTTGTTCAACTGGGACAAGCGAAATAGTATTAAAGGATACGGTAGGACAGGATGTCATTTGTTTACGACGAAGCGTAAAGGTTATTTGGTGAGGTTTTTTTATCATATATTTTAATTCTCGAATTTTGACACCATACCTCAAGGTCTCTGATGTGGGATTGGAGAGTTTGAGAGGCAATGGTTAGATCGTTATTGACTGGTTTACACACAGGTGTCATTAGCATACTTAGAAAGTGTTAGGAATGAGATGTGATAAGAATGGGTCCTTGGATACTGCCTTGAGGAACCCCAGCAGACTTAGTAAAGATGGAAAAACAGGAGCTACTGTTATTTATTTTGAAGGATCTGTCAGAGAGGTAGGACTGGGTAATGAGGAAGTATTTAGAACGAAGGAATTTGCGGAGTTTATACAGCAGTTCTGGGTGCCAGACTCGGTTAAAGGCCTTGTTCTACGTCGAGAAAGGCTCCCGTGCAGTACAATCCACGCTCCAATGCAGATGAGACAACATCCAACACATGATGACATTGGTGGATGGCGGACTGGGATGTTCGAAATCCAAACTGGTGGTCTGGTATTATGTGATTCAATTCAGGGATTGGGTATAGACATTTAAGGATGAATCTTTCTAAGATTTTATCCCATAATAGGTAAAAGAGAGATAAAACGGTAAGAAGAAGAAAATTATTTTTTTTGGAGAGAGGGGATTTGGGTCATTTTAATGATAGATAATTTCCAGAGGTCAGGAAAGTATGTCCTACGGAGTATAGATTGTAAAATATAATAATAATAATAAATTCTTTATTTATTCTAGGACAAGTCCCTTAAAATTAAACATAAAACAAACAAAAAATAATAGAAAATAAAAAGTGAACAATAGTGATAAATTAAAAGGTAGCTTCTAATAATAATAATTCTTATAATTAATAACAAAACTAGACAAAAGATAAAACAGAAACATATGTTCATATATACAAAATTTTAATTAATAGTGCTTTGCTGTATTGATGTAAATTTATTGAAATAATAAAGTTAAATATGCAGGTGCACCACAAGTAAGATATTGTAATAAATAATCGTTTCTATATGTTTTTATTTAACTAATTTAAATTGAATTTGCAAATCTATTTAGGGTTCTTTGAAAATAGAATAGAGAGGAAGTGATCGAATAGACGGGATTTGAAGGTCTGAAGAGTATCAGAATGTCGGATATATGAAGGAATGGAATTCCATACGAAAGAGGAGCGGATTAGGAAGGATCTGTCAAAGGCTGCAGTTCGATGATGCGCCACATACAGGTCTGAAGGCCGTGAACGTGTGTTGCGGGAATGAATGGAGGATTTGAATGAAAACATATCTGAGATGTAGGATGGGCGGCTGGATTGGAGAACTTGGAAGAGGGTGGTTACTAGGAAGTATTTACAACGGTAGGAAGGGTAAAGCCACTTCATCTTGGTAGAATCTGGTAACAGAAGTGTCCCTGGTTATCCCAAAGATGAAGCGAAGCAGTTTAATAATCGTTTAAACCAGAGACACACTCATACAAAGTGCAGCAGTAGTCAAAGTGAGGGAAAGATGAGGAACAAAATAGAAGCCTACGGGTTTTAAAGGCATAATCAATTAATCACAAACATGATGTTATAAAGAGGAGTATTTTAAAGATAACTCAAAATACTGCAACCTACATTTTCCATACAACCCAATAAATACCTACCTAAATCCATGATCATGAGTAACTGTAATATGATTATCCCTAATGGCTTTATTAATTTTCATGAATGCATTAAACTTACCTCCTATCTGCTCCAAACTAAAGGTTTTCTTTTCCATCTGTGTCTAACTCACCGTCTGTGCAGATGCTGTACACCAGTAATGTTACTTCTATTCTTGATTTTTTTAAAATGTCTTTTTCTTATTATTTGTGGACTTTAATGTACATCAGCAAATAATATACTTATGATTTGACCTCATATTATGTTGAAAAGGCCCTTTTGTTTTCAGAAGACCTTGAGGATTTGATTTATTAAGAATTCCGTTGAAATACTCATGTGTATTTGTTTTCTATTTATATTGTAATGGAATATTAAGAACATAGGGAATTTACATAGAAGATTTTACAGAGGACTTTTTTTTTTCCGATGGATTAGGTATGGAAGAATTCGATGGTTTAGTAGAACACCACATGCCTAATGTCCAAACAGGCCAGGCCGAATGATAGACATGTAGATCCGCTTTCTGTTGTTTACAGGAAAACTAGATCTTTTGTCTATTGTTTGATTACTCGGAATTGACGAGAAGCTTATTGTCGTTTCATCTTGTAATCCATCTAAAGCACTTGTCAAGGTTGCGGATCAGTTCAACAGGTGTAAGTGTAACTAGTGGAGCGTTATTAAACGGCATTTTAGGACAAGATGATTAATATTTAGTATTTATAATATATTACGAATAAATAAATAAATAAATAAAAGCTAGAATACTGTACATTTCTTATAATATTGCAGATGCTACTAGGGGGATTTAGTTGCCAAAAAGCTAAATATATTTAAATATATATAAAAAATCGGGTTTGTTATAATTTTAGATCGAGAAAATTATATCTAATATGTATTGATTTAAAACAAATACCCATTGTACAATAATCTTTAGTTCTTAATAATTCTGTTTTAAAAGTCTGAAATTTAAAAATGTCTTATTTATAACAATTTACAGCCGTGTATTACTATGATTTGATGTTTTATGTAATTTATAACTTGACAATAAAAACTATTATCTTTTCCAATTCTTTGTTTACATTAAGTTTTTATCAACACCTTATCCGTATAGTTAAATTTTAAATGTTTTAGCGAAAATCGTGCAGACCGAAATCTGCCTTTATTAAAATAGAGAGTGGCTAACCTAGTTCATTCCTCTTACCATTTAACTGTGTTAAAGGGGGCTTACAATTTTTTCTTTGATCTATTGTATTCATTATTGCAAATAATAAACCAAAAATCACTAGGAAGCAGATTATTTTCTTTCTAAAATACTAGTAATTCCAAAACACTTCATATTTTTACTCTATCCTATTGAGTTTCCGAGTTATCTTCTTCGTTTTCTCTATATATAAAATGATAACGCGATTTTGATTTCCGCTAATTCCTTCTAAATTACAAGCAGGTTTTTACTATCATTTACGGCATGCTTTTCTGTAGGTTTATAAGTAAAATACATTGAAATTTATCTTTTCTTTAAACAGGAAAAATAAATATTCTGTTACCAAGTCATCAAAAAATTATTCATGAAATATAAGTATTAACATAGACGTTGAATACACCATTGGAAAGCGCAATATTTTAGAAAACTTAATATGCAATAAAATAGATTGTACCAATTAATGTAAAGTCGTTATGAGCCCATAAACTTATGAAAATATGTTATTGGGAAAGAG
Source organism: Piezodorus guildinii (assembly GCA_023052935.1). Lineage (NCBI taxonomy): Eukaryota > Metazoa > Arthropoda > Insecta > Hemiptera > Pentatomidae > Piezodorus > Piezodorus guildinii. The sequence continues at coordinate 131,922,545 of CM041292.1, read as the reverse complement.
GGAGGTTATAATAGTTAAAATATTGCCAACGTCATACGGGGTCGTGCAAGTTATATTCTTCCTTTTCGTACGCAATAAAGAAACAATATTACGTACCGAATTGTAACGAAGTTCTTGACGTAAATGGTAAGTTCTTATAAATCTATAAACTAACATTGTTATTAATTATTTCAAATATAATGATGTTACATGGCAGCAGATGTCTCACTGTAAACAAGATAAGATTCCTATGGGAACTACATTAAACCTTTAAAATGTATTTTAAATAGATTATTTGAAATATTAAATAGTTATAAACCTAATACGATAGGAACTTTCGTTATTTCTATTATTTTTTAATACATACATAGTAATCAAGTTTTGTTTATATGGAATAATTAATCTTTGCTTCACTTTTAAGTAACAAACAAATAAACTTAACCAATTTTGATTTATGTGTTGCATTTCTGCCGATGATTAAATATAATTATAAAGAGACGTTATAAAATAAACGTATTTTCTTGGTAATTGCACAATTTCCATTACAATGAACTAAAACTACTAAGTGATAATCTCCAAATCGGTCAGACTGAGAATTTAATATTTAGAAAGTTAATTTGAATTTTTCGTGCTCAATGTTATGGGATGGGAACGTTGTGGTTAATAAAATAGATTAATAAAATTGTATGAAGCGTTTAGTCGCATGACAAACTTGCCTCAGAATAAACTTAGCTTTATAAATGAAATCAACATTGATGAATAAATTGCAACCACCAATATAAGTCCTAGAATTGTTATTTATCTTAGAGAAACTAAAGTTTGGGAGTCACCAGTGGTGAAGTGATTTATATAAGAGCCTTCTATGCCTAAGGTCGCGTGTTAAAACCCGACAGTTAGCCCTAGGAATTTTTAAAAGGAGCATAAAATTCTAGGTTATGCTGTCCTTCTTAGAGGACGTATAATGGTGGTCCCGAGCCTGTGCGATATCAGATACTCTTTAAATATCTCTATTTTAATTAAACCTGGATACGCAAAAATTATAGCTCCCACTGTAGCATCTTTCAGTTATCCAGAGCAGCTTAAAGCGACGTTATATAAATAAAAATAATTCTGCCTTTGAGCAAGGGTACATTAAATTTTGATATTTTGGTTTTTCTACGTAAATTTTATTAAATGTATCAGACGTTTCGGAGTCGTTCTAGGCAAAATGTTGATACGAATGGATATATTCCATTTGATATCACCATCATCCGTTGACTAGATTACGATAAGGTAGATCCGGTTAGATAGTGAGAACGGCATTATGTTCTACATGCACAGCTTATTATGAAGGTTCCCATTACAAGGCTGGGTAGAAAGTTACCACTGGATGCTTGTGTCGGTCTTCTCAGTCGTCTTTCACATCAGTTCTCTACCCTTTGACTACGGAAGTTGTATTTATAGAATAAGCAAAGGCTTATAGAAAACTTATGGAAAAACTAAAACCAATTAACCGGCAGGATGGGAAAAATCCCTAAAGATTCCATCTTTCGAGGTGTTCATCCTTCAAATTCTTCACAGTGTAACAACTTCTCGAACCCTATTACTTCACTAATTGAACATCTGAGCAGAAGTATAATAAAAAGTAATAGCATTCCATTTCATCGATGATTGTCATAATAGCAATTTTTGATGTTTATATTTTATTTTAGCTTTTCATTATTGTGAAACTAATTTTTTCTACAATATTATTTAGTTTCTCATTACGTCCAAAATTAAAGAACGGGTTCCATAAAAGTTACGTATTTAATAGTTGTCACTTTTAACGTAATCTTATCAATTTATCGTTTAACATCTTTATGTTAATAATTAAGAAACTGGGACACTTTTTGTTATAAATATGGTGTCCGTTTGAATTCCTAAAATAATTTAAATAGAGCATGATTACTAGGAAAAAATCTGGTGCGGGCAACACACAACTTTTATCTACCTCGGCTGTTAAAGTCACTTTAAGAACTGTAAAATAAACCAAAAGTTAATTTATATAAATAAGTTAATTAATTTTTTTTTTTTTTTATTTTATTTATTTATTTTATTTTTTTTTTTTTTCTAACCCTCAAATTTATTTTCAACTATTTACAACATATTTATACACTTATAACTATGTACATTTTTACAATTTTTGGTCCTTTAATTAATTTATTTAGTTATTCTAAATCATATTATCCCAACGAAACTGAATAATCGTTTTATTTAAGTTCAACTTCAATTAATTTATTTAGTTATTGAAGTTGAACTTAAATAAAACGATTATTCAGTTTCGTTGGGATAATATGATTTAGATCAATTATTATAACAAAATTACTTTGCTACGTATAATAACCAGCAATACGCTTATGCCCTATTCGCTATTCTCCATTTGCTTTTACAACTTGTGTGTGTAAGACAATATTTTTTATCTTATCCAAAAAAAAAAAAAAAAAAAAAAAAAAAAAAAAAAAAAAAAAAAAAAAAAATATATATATATATATATATATGTATGTGTGTGTGTGTGTGTGTGTGTGTTAAAAATATGTTTGCTCTATTTTCCTATTGTATATTTAGTCATTCTTCTTATCAATGATAAAAAGGATGACGTGGTTAATCTTTTGAAATGTACAAATTTAAAGTTACTTTGAAGTAAGCAAATACAAAATATCTCCATTTAAGCCCTGTAATTATATTTCAATTAAAAGGAAATTTATAACATATAAAAGTCCATTTAATTCTAAATCGATATACGTCAGATAAACATAAATTAGAACCATTTTGAGTAAGTCGTAAAAAGGTGAAAAATGCATGGTATAAAGTAGCTAATCTCGGTCAGCTGATTTAAGTGAAAAAGTTTATTTACTTCATGCGTATATTTGTAGTTTTGTACACCTTTTCGCGCTGATCTTACCACACCCACACATACACGCACACAGACCTTTTTGCGTGACTGGCTTATTTTTTTAAATTTGTAGAATTTCTATGAATAAAACATAAGGATAAAACTGAATAAAATGAATAATTAAAAAATAAAAAATGTAATAACATTTTGTTGTACTTGTTATAATATTTAAAAAAAATATATTTCGTAAGAAACTGTTGTTGTATCATGTGCTGTGACCCCATACAGTTGGGCAGCACTATTTCTCTTAAATTTTGATATTTATATTAATATGATTATATTGTATATATGTGCAGTATTTATACATTAATATATTGGTAGATATTATGAATTCAATTTAAAAAATATTTAAATCAATGAAGTATTCACTACAACTAGAAGTTGCTACACATTATAAGATGTAACCTATCAAATTGAAGTATAGATATATTTTATTTGTGTAGGTAGGTAGGTAGGTAAAGTGTTTTAGGGCGATAATTTATTTGTGTAAGGGTTTGGATGTAGCTGGTCAGTATTATAAAAATGTATTTTTGTCTAGCCAAAACTAACAACCCACCTACCTAATTTTATTGATTACTTCAGTTAATCTATACCTTTACACGAAGCTGTTACCAATTTTTAGTACCGAATGTTGTTTTTTTCATTGTAACATTGAATATGTTTATATGTAGTGTATTTATGAAACGATTTATACAAATAATAATTTTTAAAATGCCTTTGTACTTCATGTATAAGAAAACATCCAAAACAAGAAATTCATCTGCATACTAAAACAAAATTTCACTACAGAAGTCCCTAAAGATAAGATTCAATTAACCCAAGTCATGCGACTTAACTGTCAATTACAGATTGAAAATTGATAGGTAGCTAATAGCGTTTATTGAATACATAGTACATATTTACATAGATTAAATGGGAAAACAACGTTAATAGGCACGGACTATTTGCCCTTCTATCTATTTGTCCATTGTTACTGCAGGATAATCAGTATGACAAATAACTATAATCCTCAAAGTATAACCCAAAATAACAATACATGAATGTGACTAAATTACAATGTTCCATTCATCATTGGACTTACTCAAAAATTCAATAAGAGAGTAAAAATATTTAGGGGTGTTAAAAAATGCATCATATTTATCTAGTTAATTTCAATAAAAAACATTTATAGCTGTAAAAGGTATACTGTACACATTCACGTACCTAAATATAAATATTTATTGGCATATAGTAAGGGAAAGTGTTGCAATTCTTAGTTTTTGTGTGTGTTGTAGGTATGAAAAAGGATACGAATGGGAATATCTCTATTTAAGGAAGATATATGTTTAGGATGTAACAGCTAATTTTCGATAAAATCAACATAGTGTTAGTTATTTCATCAATTTGTAGAGTTTCTCGAAAACGGCTCCAATGGTTTTTATTCGAATCATTATATCAATATTTAATTGGTCGGTCATTAGTATCAGGCAGGTTTTATCTCATTAAAATAGTTTGACAGTTGTTAAGTAATATATTTTAATATTTTCGCTTTAAATGTTTTTGTTTATTTTATTTTTAATAATGATAGATCTCTCATTGTTAAAATGAATAAGAATATTACATAAACAAATTATTAACGTCTTTACCAATCGACTGTTGCAGAAAAAAAAAGGAAAAATATTTTTCTAGCATATAATTTCGTTTATTTCTTAAATATAATAAACAATTGGAAAGAAAAAAATATTGTTCAAAATACAAAATCGTTGGAGGTAAAGAGAGTGGCTTAAACTGGATGGATCTTCAGTGGTTGTTGTTGGTATGTTTCTAATCGTTATATAATTTAATCTAAAATAAATTGACTGGACTAAATGGGTAGTTAAACAAAAAAAAAATATTTCGATTAGAGAGGAAGGATATTTTTAATATCATTACCCCTCTAAAATACGCGATCTAGTAGTATATCTTTTTCCCTCTTCTTCTGAAAATAAGAAACAAATAAAGGAAATAATAAATAAATGAAAACAAATTTACATATTGTCAACCTTAGAAACTATGTGGTTTATATTTTCTTCAAGCTACCTCGGTAAGCTTCCTATCACAATGAAAAGTGAGGCTTGCGGTCATAACGTTTACTAAATAGTAAAAACTCTTTATTTGACCAACGTTTCGACCCATGTGGCGGACCTTCATCAGGGCGTACTGGAGCTAGAAAACAACTGTGGTTAAATAAATAGATAAAAATCTGTTGCGCGCAACAAACGGCAAGGTAAATCAACCTCCGTATGTAATTCAATAATTTCTGTTGTGTTTCGATGAAAATATGTGTTTCAGGTTAAATAATATAGTAATAGAAATTATTATCCACAAAAATCGCTTAGTTTTATCTGCTTTTTATCACTCTCCATTACAACTCTTTGTATATAAGATTATTTCTAAAATCTTAACCCATCCACCAGTATATTATTCCTATTAATTACTGAAATACAACTCTTACATATATATATATATATATATATATATATATATATATATATATATATATATATATATATATATATACACACACACGTAAATAATGGGGATTCACTCACAGCCTCTCACCCGGGCATGTGAGACCCGTCAGTCATATGGTGGCCACTCACAAAATTAGGCGTAGGGAGTGATGATACTACACTATTGAGAAAATGCAAAATAAAGAAAATGATAAAATGCATCGAGAAACATAGGTGAAATCTCCCAGGAGATTACACCGTGAGACCCAGTGCCAACACGGCCTGTCGCGCCACTGGAACAGTAATAATATATGTGAAGGATATAGGAGTTTAAAAAAGAGCCATTTTTTTAAGTGGCTTTTCTGGTTCACCGATTTTGTTGAAAAAGCTGCGGTAACATTTCAGGCATACACATTTCTCATATATGAAATTTCACTTTCGTACGATTTTTCGGTCTTGAGCTAGACTGGACATATACTTCCACACTCAGACCTTTTTGCAAGACTTCGTCATTTAAACTCAGGGGACCCTAAAACGTTTGATCTGATGGGTGAAAGTAGAAATAAAATAAGTTTTTATAAAATATTTGTTTTCATTATTTAATATTTTTTTGTTTGCCTCTCATCCTCATTTTTTTTTTTTTTCTGGATACATGTTATAACGCATTTATTATAGCATTATATTTTATGTATTTAAAACGATTTTTTATTTTTATTTGAAGCATGAATTGCTTGGAATGGTTTTATTTTGCTTTTTATTAAAGCTGCAGCTTAAAGGGAGCCAGTGACGTATTGATCCTTGACTGAGCCTTGGGATGTTGAGTCGCGCCGCGATCTATTACACCAAACTCTGTCCAAGGTTTATTTATCGCCCGTCCAACAGGCACTTCCCTGGATCAGGTCCTCACTTGACAGTAAAATGGTTTGTCTAAGTATATATGTTTCATCGTTGAGGGTATTAAAAACAGTTTTTTTAAATGTGTTATTAATAAGAATTAATTTAATTAACATAGCTTTGATTTGAATCATCCTAAAATATTAAAAAAAAAAAAAAAGAAGATTAATTTGCGATACAATCAGAAATGATCAACTAAAAAAATCTTCTCTGACTTAAAATTTGTGATAGCATGATTCTAAAATATTAAGTTTTCCAACTGTATATTTATTGTGCCCTTACTAAGTGTACTTCCGAAAATCAAATCATTTATTACTTATTAATTATTAAATGATTGCACTGTTTATATTCATAAATGTTGTCCTTACCTCTAACAATTAGAGACGTTTAATTATTTAAAAAAATAAATAAATAAAGGTTCTGTAGAGGAAGAACTTTTTAAATTTGGCATTTAAATTAAATTCAGGTACTAAAATTATCGTTGCTGCCCATATGTATTGTAGCTGAAAGTTTTGATAGCTTTTTGGTCAGTTGGCATCGAATAAAATACTTAATTTCTTTAAAAATTATTCATGGTTTAGTTCCCAACTGTAAACTAATAACTATTTAATTGATTTTGTAATCGTAGATATGTTAACAGTTTTTGTTCGTTTACAGAAGTGTTAGCAAAACCGGACTTATAACTAAATACATGGGTTTATTTCACTCATATATTTTTACTTTCACTTACTATATAAGTATAGTAAGGGAAAGTATTGTGATCGTGAAAATTTTCGAATTCCGGTTTTCATTTTAGGATCCCCTGAGTCCAACTAACCAAGTCCCGCAAAAAGGTCTGTGTGTGTGTGTGTGTGTGGTAACTCCCGAGCGGAAACGGTAAGTCCTATGAAACTGAAATTTCATATTTAAGACAACTATACGTCCGAGACGTGACGAAACTTTTTTCATCAAAATGAGCTTACCAGAAGAGCCACTTCATACCATGCATTTTGAAACTTTTTTCGATTTTCTCGAAAACGGTTCCGACGATTTTGATTAAACTCGCTATATCGATGTAAAATTTAATGTGCTTTAATATCATTTAGGTTTCATTCGGATTAAAATGGCCTGACAGGGCTTAAATGCCGATATTTTAAATTTTCTTTCTCAAAAGTACCTTTAATTATGTTTATTCTATAAAAATAACTAGATTATCTTGTTACCACTGATGAAAAATAGGTAAATATATAAATTGAATGAATTCGATACCCAGCTAAAGGAGAAAACAGAAAAAATACTTTTTTATTGCAATTTTTTGTATTTGAACATAAGAGCAGTAATATACATATATGATATACCGTTGGAAAGCTAAAGCTTTTAGAATAAATATTATCTCATACACAAGCTTTTAAAAGTTATGAAGATAAAACTAACTGATTATTTTAGATAATAATATAATAGATTTTTTATTAAAACACATGTTTCTATATAAATTCAATTTAATTAATTCTTTAATAGTTATCTCTAACTGTATTTGAAAATTCTTTCATTAATTTAAAAATCTGGTGCGGGCACCAAACGACTTTCACTTACCTCCATTTTTAAAATCAATGAAAGAATTTTCAAATACAGTTAGAGATAAAATACGTGACATTATTAAGGAATTAATTAAATTGAATTTATATAGAAACATGGGTTTTTTATTAAAAAATCTATTATATTATTATCTTAAATAATCAGTTAGTTTTATCTTCTTTTCATCACTCTCCATTAACTTCTAAAAGCTTGTGTATGAGATGATATTTTTTCTAAAATCATTAGCTTTCCAACGTTATATCATACATGTATATTACTGCTCTTATGTTTAAAAACGAAAAATTGCATTAAAAAAATATTTTTCCTGTTTTCTCCTTTAGTTGGGTATCGAATTTATTCAATTTATATATTTACCTGTTTTTCATCAGCGTTAACAAGATAATCTAGTTATTATTACTGAATCTACAAAATTAAACGTACTTTAATGGGGAAGACAATTTAAAATATCGGCATTTAGGCCCTGTCAGACCATTTTTATCCAAATAAAACCTACATGATATTAAAGCCCATTAAATTTTACATCGATTTAGCGAGTTTAATCAAAATCGTCGGAACTGTTTTCGAGAAAATCGAAAAAAGGTGCAAAATGCATGGTATAAAGTGCCTCTTCTGGTAAGCTCATTTTGATGAAAAAAGTTTTGTCACGTCTCGGGCGTAAAGTTGTCTTAAATATGAAATTTCAGTTTCATAGGACTTACCGTTTCCGCCCGGGAGTTACCACACACAGACCTATTTGCGGGATTTGGTTATTTGGACTCAGGGGACCCTAAAACGTGTATTTCCGTTGAAAACTGGAATTCGAAAATTTTCGATCGCAATACTTCCCCTTACTATATATAGTAAGTGAAAGTAAAAATGGAAGTAAGTGAAAGTCGTGTGTTGCCCGCACCAGATTTGTAGTATTTTTAAATACTGCATTTTATAGGTGTTGATTAACGGGACTTCCATTGGTCAACATCTGTTAATTGATACACATTCTCTCAATATATAGAAGTGGTGGTCATGTTTTATGGAAATTCACTTTTTACCCTCGGTTATATTAAACCTAGAATTAGGATTCAACTTTAACGTCGGTATAATGAAATATTTTTTTTGTGGAATTGAAAATAAATGCATGTTTCAACAGAGGCATGATGAAGGTAACATTGCTAACAGGTGGTTTCATCATCAAAAGGCAATTACAGCTACATTAATTATAAAAGAGATAGAATCGGCATCGATCGGCCGTGGCTTAATGAAATGTGTCTCTTGATTATACAATAATTCCTCTTCGTTTATACGAGGTATTTTATTTTCACAGGATTTTATGAATGCTTGTTTGTAGATATTATTACTGCTGTGATATTTTATAATATTTTTTTTCTTCTGATTTTATTAATGGGCTTAGAGGAAACCTCACATACTTAGTACTTTATGTTTATTTATTTTTTAGTACCTACAAAAAAATAAAATAAAAAAAAGGTGATATCGTAATTTATTTCAAATTGTACATTCGACTAATATTATACTTTTAAAGAAGGCACGATGTAGCACGGATATAGTTAGTTGTTTTTCTATTCGTTTCCTTACGAAAACTACTTCTGAATTTAATAATTATAATAATAATTATTAAAGCTTCATATTTATCTTATGATTATATTATTCAATTCATTTAAATATTGTCTGACATTGTCCTTGCTTGTTGGTTTTTGAAACCAAATTGAAAGGACCCCACCGAAGCCGAAAGCTTCTTAAATTCCTTAATAGAGAAACATTAAACGGACAGTTAAATGCATATAACCTTCTTGAAGTATAGATAGCTCCGTATACTTAGGGCATAAATAATTTACTTTTAACTTCTAATCAATAAAGTAAAATTAAATTAATCGCTAATTTCACTTCTCATACATAAAACGTAATTTTCGATGGGAGTTTTGCATTACCAAGTACATTTACTAAAAAAATTGTTTAATGCACAATGCTCTGAAATAAAATTATATTGAATTTGGAAGCTTTGTGGTATATTATGTAATATCCTTGTTTTTTAAAGTAATTTAAAAAAATAATTAAAAATGTTTACCCACGAAACTGGTATCGTTGTCATTAGATTGGTTATTAATATACTGATATATTGTTATTAATATAATCTAATACCGATATTGTTATTAATATAAAAAATAATAATAAAAATATACGGCCATCTTTTGAAATATAAAAAATGAATTACAAATTATTGAATTTCATCCCTCACTTGTTACAATAAAGATCACTAAAACAAAAATTGTAAATTAATAAAAATTATTAAAAATAATAAAACATGAATAATATATTAGAAATAGAATTGTTTAAAGTATTTATTATGATTGTTAAAAACGATATTATGGACCAATTTCTATATATTAACATTTCTTTTTTAAGTTAGATTAATCCTCACACTAGACTGAAACGACAAGAAACAGCTCGCAGATATCGCTTATTACAACATTTACTTGACAAACGTTCAAAACTTCCCACCTACTACAAAAAACTAATTTATATTACCATACTTAGGCCTATTTGGACATATGGAATTGAACTATGGGGATCCACCAAGCCATCAAATTCCTCTCGCATCCAATCCTTGCAATCCAAAATCCTCCGAAAGATCCTAAATGCCCCTTACTTTGTCACCAATAAAATAATCCACAAAGACCTGAATATCCCATTAGTTGCAGACTTAGCCCGAATTAGATATACTTCCTTTCACTCCAAATTACCACTCCACCCAAACCCACTTGTCCGCAATATCTCATCTCCTTCTATTCCTGATCATCCTCCGAGGCGGCTGAAACGACGATGGCCTCGAGACCTTCTTGTCTGAAAAACCTTTGAAGTGCTACCAATGGGTAGATTCTTCTCACGCCTATCATGTCCATATCTCATGTGTGAACAGTCACATTTACTTGATGTATTTTTGTGTTAATACAGTTGTAAATATCTCTATAAATAAATAAATAAAAAAAAAAAAAAAAAAAAAAAAAAAAGTTAGATTAATTTTCTTGAATTTTAAATGTAATAAGGAAAATTTGAATTTTTAGGAAAATATATTCTTATGGTTTTATAATTTACAACAAAAATACTGAATAGATCAAAATAAACTACTCTAATAAGGGCAAATGGGTACGGAACAGCTTGCAGACTCGGGCACCGAAACCTTCGCTATCTACTGCGATAATAATTATAATAGCTGTTGATAACATTTTTCCCACGATCCTCATCCATGAAATGTTATTATTATCATAAAAACTGCTCAAATAACTCAACCTTACTCAAATCGTCAGGCCCGTTAGTATTTATGCTCATTTAATGAGCGGACGTTAATCACAGGCTGTCTCCTTAGGCATTCTGGAGTGGCACAATCTTATGCTAATGGGCTGACAAATGTAGATTGAAGAGTTGTGCAGTGCAGTTGTGCATAGCATCAGGGAATAACAAACAGCTAGGTCCTACCGCTTTCTAGTCGGCTCTAGGCTACATACCAAGTCCTCACTTGTCCTAGTTTCGCTCAATGTTCCAGTATAAGTGAACCTGGGGCATGGTTTCATCAACTGCACCTATCAGCTGTTTCATGGTTGTAGTAATGTTTTTTCTTGATTTTCTCTCGTAAATAAGTTATTAACAGATACTAAATATGAATTTTTATATCTAGATTTTGGAAGATTTGGAAGAATGATATTATGTGATGATGATTAATGATCTTACAGAGGCAGATCTAGATAGTGTTTAGGAGGAAGACGCCATTGTGTTAAATGTTCTTCCCAATTCCATCGAAGCCAAACAGGACAGTTACCAGTATATTTCAGCTTTAGAAGGAACAATAATATATAGAACTCCCATGTAACAAATCTCAATCTTCAATGGACGGATTCTTACTGGTTATGGAAACGTCTTAAAATAATAATTTATTCCAGTTACTCATAGCTAGTGTTACTAGTAGTATTTTTAGTGGCAGTGGGGATTGCTTGTAGATGGGTGGCTGACATAACAGCCTCCTATGCTTAAGGTCACGGGTTCAAACCCGCAGGTGGTCCTAGTTATGCCGTCCTTCGAAGGGGACGTTAAAAGGTGGTCACGAGCCTGTGCGATGTCAGGTACTCGTTAAAGTTCCCTCCTAATAAAACCTGGATTTGGCAAAATTTAGGACTCCCGCTGTAGCGTCCGATAATCGTCCGATTATCCATAGTAGCATAAGTAGTTAAGTAAATAAACAAAGAAACAAGTAATTTCAACTAAGCATTTGGTTATATAGTCCTAATTTTATGTGTGGCAAATCAAATTCAACTAGTATTTAATTAATTTCTTTGGATAGATGAGGTATGAATTATATATACCAATGTCATAAAATGCAATTTATACCTCATCTATCTAAAGAGATTAAGAAAACACTAGTTGAAATTGATTTGCCACACATAAAATTAGGACTATATAACCAAAAACGACTATGTAATCATTTATCAAATATAAAAAATCCAATTTTACCATATGAAAAACTAAAGAAACTATAAAATAAATTGTTTGGATTGTGATAAGGTATATATAGGAGAAACCTCAAAAAAGATAACACGGATAAAACAGCACAGAATTAATTGCAAAAATATTAAAAATATAAACTAAATTCTCACTATGCAGATGCAATAGAAAAGTTAAAATTGTAAGACTTGCATTGTTGACCTATTTAATTAATAATTAAGTTTACCTTTACAGTAAATAGGATGACCATAAGGGGCCAAAGAATATGTGAGGTGGGATGATTGTTGTTCCTTGTTCGTTATAATTTTATTTTTAATGACAATTCTGAAAACATTTTTAATTATGAAATCATTGCTACCCATCATCTATACGCTGACGACTTTCAGATCTACCTATCCTTCTCTTCTTCCGAGTCAGTAGTAGCATTTGCCAAAATTCAGGAAGACCTGGATAGAATCTGTGCCTGGACAATCCTCAATAAACTAAGGTTGAATGCTATGAAAACTCAGGCCATTGTTATAGGTTCCAGTTCCCTCCTTAGATCCAACAATACATTTCCAAATCTAATCCTAAATCATCATCCAATCACCTACAGCTCCTCAGTCAAAAACCTGGGTATTACCATTGACCAAACCCTTTCGTAGAAACCTCCTCCAAAGTGGCTCCTCCCTCCAATTCGTAGACAATATTTCCTAGGATCATTCCTTTACCAAACCATTAACACCCAGCTCCCTCCTTGTATCCACAGTCTTCTACAATTTAAATCGTCAATCCACTCCCTCGAAACAAGGTCTCGCCATTCTGACCTTTACATTCCTACCCATAGAACAACAACTTTTGATCATTTCTTTCTTGTCCGCTCTGCAAATCTCTGGAATTCCGTACCTACTCATATCCGCCATGCTTCATCTCTATCATCATTCAAGTCCCAAATGTTCCAATACCTCCTGTATCCCCAAACAGACGCTCAACAGCAATGACGTTTTATATCAAACATCAGATTTTGAATGTAAAAAGGAAATATTATTTATTGATCATACCTAACTTAATTTATTAATCTTTTTAAATTTAGTTTTGTTCAGCAAATGTATGCATCTAAAGAAGTTTATATATTTTACTCTTTTGTTTTATTGTATAGATATATTCTTTGTATTTTATTTTATTACTTCTGACACCATTGTAAAAAAGAATTAATCATGATCATTTGGTCTTTTGGCCAGATACACTGTATACTTTAATTGTACATATTTGTTGTTCTTAAGGGACTATGTCCCAGAATAAAGATTATTTTCTATTTCTATTTCTATAAAAAAAAAGGGATTCTTAACTTTTAGACAACTCAGGTAAATAAAAAAACAAACAATTTTTTTTTGTTACATTGTTATTTGAGTGTTGTTAATATTTTTAAGTTATTATATTAAATGGTGTATCTTGATGTTAGTTATTAATTATTGATGTATTTTAGTGAGTCCTGATGATGGGGAAGGCACCCCGAAACGTTGACTCGTTAAAGTTTTACTTTGATAAACTTTTTTTTGGGGAAGAAATAGAAACCTACTATTTTATCGATCTATTATCATAATGTATCCCATAAATAAAATTTAAAACACTATTACAAACATCTGCCACGGGTACAGTGTAAGACTAATCTTGCAATGTTTTAATAAATCATAAACGGATATGAAACCTCGGGAGATCTCAAGAACCTTGAAACTGAGGACGTTGGAAGTGTTGCTTGCCGCTGACAAGGAAATACTCTGACACCTTCGATTCATTGCGGAAAAAGTTCGGATTTCCTCATAAGGAAACTAACGGTTCTATTAAATGGTTTAACAGCGTTGGCAATTACTAGTTAAAGCGTAGGTAGGAGCATCTCACTTAACTATTATATAGGATGTGATTCTTTTATTTTATTTTTTATCTTGATTTTGCTAGGTGGCACAAAAGAAAGAAATATTCACAGTTTAACGTATACCACAGATAATTTATAAATTATTAATGTTAATAATTTATTTGCTATTTGCAGTTACAATACATTTCTTTCTGTCTACTACGGATCGCCCGTCAAGAAATTTATCACTACAACTTCTTCTCTACTATTATCCCACAGAATTAATGTTTATAAAAACATAAAATATATAATATCTTAGATAGTCTTCGGTAAAAGGAAATAATTAATATCGGAAAAGGGAAATTATTTATATGTAATTGGAACATTTAGAAATAAATTTGTTTTCATTAACATTCAAGTAATCAGACCTGCCATCATCCTTGGTCCTGATCTGCTTCAATCTTTCATATGTTTTGTTTTTCAATAATATCAATATTAATATCCAGTTATAACGAAATCAAAAAGTCATTAACATGAGTAATTGTTGTTTCTTATAGTTTCTGTTGTTATCATATTCCTTAATCAAAAATTTTGTTTTTCGCAAATTTAGTTCTGAATTTTACGTTCCTAACCACAGAAAACTAAAACTATTGATCGTTCTTTTATCGTCTCCTCTTATAGTCTATGGAATTCTTTACTAATCTATATCCGCCCTTGCTGCTTCTCGATCATCATTCAAATCCCAACTATTCCAATACTTTCTATCATCCCAAACAGACGCTTAGCAATAGTGGGGATATTACAGTTCTAAATATCAAACTTAAAATGAAGGAAAATATTTATTCACTGCCCAAATTATTATTTTTTTTTTTTTATCAGTTTATTTATTTTTTATTTTGTTGAGCACAATTGTGTTAAGAAGATTATGTTTTTAAATATTTGTTGTATAATATTTCTTCTCTTACTATTTTTTTTGTTTGTTTATTTAACGTCACTTTATGCTACTATGGCTAATCGGAGGATGCTACAGTGGAAGTCCTAAATTTTGTCTATCTAGGTTTTATTAGGATAGGGATCTTTAACGAGTACCTGGCATCGCACAGGCTCGGGACCACCTTTTAACGTTTCCTCCGAAGGACAGCGTAACTAAGGATTTTTTACTCCCATTATTATTACTATACTAGTCTTACTATTGTAAATTATTATGAATTATGTTCATTTTGCCTGTTGGGCCAGAAGTGTTATGTCTTTCTATTGTGTTTACCTGTTGTTCTTAAGGTACCCAGTCCCAGCATAAAATTATTTCCTATTCTGTTCTTAACACATTTTTTAGAGCCATTTTTTAATCCATTAAAATGTCTGGGCGATTGTAAGAATGTATATTAGCATTATTTTCCAAACTCCAAATTTGTATATTATTCACTTGGTAAAACTCGCTAAAAGCTAAGCTGTAATTTGTTCAAATAAACTAAGATGTTCTGTCTAAAATTTTAAGTACAATGCTAAATGCGTACCATATATAGTTTCTAAATCGCTTCAAAAAATAAATCTGCAAACAAAATCTTATTATCATTTTGTAAATAGTGACCATTAAGTACAGCTGACTGCTTCTTTCTCCTGATTCGCCTTTTCAGAACAGATCTTCTCTTCCCGGAAAAACACCTTTACGTTTATTTTTCCAATCTTCAAAGAAATCGGAAGTTCCAGACCGATAGGTTCCCTTTCGAACTCGACACGCTCAAAGCGCTTGTTCCTAGGAAAAGTGTCGTATTATTTCAAATAAAGTTGCCAACCTTCAATTAAACCATCTAACAAGATGCTCAGGTATTATCTTAGTATCCCCAGCGCATGAAACTCATGTGGTCGGATGAAATTTCTCGGAATGAGGGCGATGGAAAGTGGCCATGGCGGATTTGCTTTGTCTTCCCCTCCACCGGGCCCCTCCGTTAATTGTTGCACAGCCTACGCCTCGGCCCGTTCTAATTTATTTTTATCGAGTGTCATTATCATCTTGAGGGCTTAATTACTCAACTGGGAGGATTCCTTTGTCCCATCCTCCCAAAAATGTTCCTTGTTTGCTGAGAAAGAATACGTGAAAACGACCGTACACGCTTACCTAGCATTATTAGAGAAATCATTTTTTTTGCGCAATATAAACCATACTGTAAAACGGGAGAGAACATCCTTGTTCTGAAGCGTATATCATTTATAGAGCATTCTACACATATGCCTTAGAATAAAAGCGAAATCTAAAGATGCTCTAATCGTCAGTTAATTCTTGTACCGGAAAAAAATATATATAATGATAAATTATACAACATATATTGTATAATAAGGGAAAAATCTGTTTCATATTAATTGAAGATTTTGAGGAAGAAATATACAATTTAAGCCCGTTAAACTATTGAAAAAGAGTAAGATATAACTTACATGATATATAAATCATGTAATTGTTCATTGTTAAAATGATTATTACCATGCCAATAAATTGATGGTTCTTCCATGACAACTACTAGTTAACGTTTCAGACTCCTTTCCCAATTCCTCCTTTCGGACTCACTACAATACAATAACCTTTTTTATTTATTTTTTTCTCTTAAAACCATTTTCTAATTAGATACATCCTGGTTATAAGTTCCAGATTAATTTGTTTTGAAAAATAAAATATTAATTTATTTGTACACTTAAAATTATTTCTAACATCTTTTTAAGCAGTCCATAATTATTTACGGATCATTTTGACCCTACGTTCCCACTGACTTCATGTCTTTGTTGGTCATTGTCGTAATACGGACATTTAAATTATTTTGAATAACTCTGTGACCTTTATGAATGACAGTATTGTATCAGATGCTTTCTAATTAACGTCGAGAATTTCATAGGCTAACTATAGTAGTATTAAGTGGCTACTTTATACCATGCATTTTGCACCTTTTTATAATTTTCTCAAAAACGGCTCTAACGATTTTTATTAAACTGGCTATGTTGATGTAAAATGTAATAATGGGCTTTAATATGGCGTAGGTTTCATTCTTATTGAAACAGTCTGAAAGTAATTTTATTATGCAGATTTCAAAAAATTATGCACATAATCTCATTGGCATTGATAAATAACAGTTAAATATTCAAGTTGAGCGAATTTGATAAACAACTAAAGGAGAAAAGTGCAAACATAATTTTCAATGCAATTTGTTTTTTAAAAGAACAGTTATATAAAATAGAAAAAATATTATCTGATACACAAAGCTATAAAAGGTAACATAAAGTGATGAATGGGAAATAAACCTATTAATGATTAACAATTTAATATAGTTGTATTATTTAATCTAAATCATATGTTTCCAACGAAAATGGATACACGTTTTATTAAAATCAACTTCAAATATTTTTCAAATTGAAGTAGATTTAATAGTTTTTAACAGTCGGTAAGTGAAAGTCGTGTGTTGCCCGCACCATATATTTTTTTCTAAAATTAGTTGTTAGTATTTGTAGTAGAATATTTTTGTTTTTTATGTTATTATTAGAGGAGAAAGAAGTCTTTCCACTGTAAATAATAATGGATTATGTTCCTTTTTTCGTTTGACGAGGCCTATTATATATTTCAATTTTATATAACTGTTATTCCTAAGGTAACAAGTCCCAGAATAAAATTATTATCTATAACAATAAACAATATTTTTATAGGTTGCGGAGGTTGAAGAATTGAGGGCTTAAAGAGAAACTATACTCAGTGAATGGATTGTTTAGTGGTGCTTTGCTCGCTCTCAATTGTCTCATTCCCCGCATAGTAAAAACAAATTAATAGTATTATTGAAGCTAGTTATAAATAATATTTCTCAGTATGTTTGAGGTATATGATAAAAATCGTTTTTTATGGATATGATATAAAGACATAAGGTAGACTTGACAGCGTTGGTGTTGATAAGGAAGGACCTGGACAAGGCCGGGCACCTGATGCAGACCCCTGTGACGTCAGCCAACGCTAACTTTCACCCACCGCCTCCCGGATCGCTTACTTTCCATACGCGGCCTTCCATGTTCCCAATGCCTCCTGTATTCTTCATAGCCGATTAATACGC
Source organism: Piezodorus guildinii (assembly GCA_023052935.1). Lineage (NCBI taxonomy): Eukaryota > Metazoa > Arthropoda > Insecta > Hemiptera > Pentatomidae > Piezodorus > Piezodorus guildinii. The sequence goes on along the minus strand of CM041292.1, from coordinate 131,904,317 downwards.
CCTACTGGATCGCTCCGCTGTTCGGTCTCCTCCGACAAAGGTTTCGACCTACATAAAACCAGGACAGCGGGTAGAATGAAAATCCGCTAGCCTCCTATCACTCAGTTGTTTTGTTTTAAATGGAAGGTTTGGGAACAGGCATTCTTTATCAGCCTTTGATCGCCTTTTATTCTTTGAATCCTCTTTGATCTTTTTATTCCCTTTTATCGTCCCGATTATCGTGTTTCACGATAGAGCGCTCCTGTTATTAACTTTCTGCATTTATCTACTGATTTAAAGAGAAATAATGGGTCGAAGAAAGACAATTTTCGCCGCTGCGTTCTCTACGATTTCGCAATGTCATGAATACATCTGATGGAAAATACCACACATCAATAAATGATGAAGAGAAAAACGCTGCAAATTATTACAAAATGGTTTATTAATTCCAAATAACAATTTTACGGTATAAGTGTTTATCTGTATATTGAAAATTAAGTAATATGATAAGCAATTAATAATTCAAAGGAAAATGGCATACCACCATAGCTAATTTCAAAACGCTATATATCTGTTAGCTCTTAAATTTTTGACATTTATTTATCTATTAATTAGGACAAATGGATTGTTTTTTATTCAAATTTTTATTTAAAATTGCAATTTTTTTTCTTTCCCTATTTCTCTTTTTTATATTTTTATTTACATTTTTCAAAACTTTCCTTTTTTTTTTTCTTTACGCTTTACTGAATCTAAAATTCCATGCACATTTTTCTCTATCTTCAAAAATAACTGAGTTATGAGTGTATTTATGGATAAAATTTCAATTTTTTTCTTTTCTTTTTTTCTCTTTTTTAAATAATTATTCGGCTGTTTTGGTTAATAAACACTAATATATTTTTTCTCTATCTTCAAGAATAACTGAGTTATTGAGTTAAATCACTTTTAATCGGCCGCCATTTTATAAATGACCAGCTGATTTCAACGTTAAGTGTTGGAATCATTGTTGTATGCCCTACTATTTTTGGACGGCGAACAAATTTTTTTTTTTTTTTTTTTTTTTTTTTTTTTTTTGTCGATTACAAAGGTTCATTATTGTAAATAATAAACAAAAATCAAAAATGTTTAAGTAAGGTTTAACTTACAAAGACCTGTCTCTTTCAGATTAGCTTTCGGCGTCTCAAGCGCCATGTTTATGTGTAATAATTTACACCCAATTTAATTTTTTTTAAAACAGACAATTTTTTTTTTAAATTGTCAGAAGAAAACTGAGAAGATTTACTTGATAAATATCTTTTTTAATTAATTGGATGGGTACTCCTTAAGTTCCTGATTTTTTTAAAATTATTTATTATTTTTAGTTTTAATAAATGACAACCACGAGCTTCCGCAATATTCATCCAATTAATTAAACTATATTTATCAGGGTGTGAATTCTCAGTGTTCTTTTATACGATTTGAAAACAAAAGTTGCCTGTTTTTCTTTAATTAAATTGTTACAGATAAATATAAATATATCGAAAGTTACTTGGGATAATTTGAAACGGACTTTCTTCGTGTGCTGAACCTTACTTGAAGTATAATTGAGTGTTAGATTAACGGAATGCACGTATATTTTTCTCTCATTTCTTTTATAAATATTTTATCTGATATTTCAAATTGTATTACTTTAATTCATGAAGTAAGTTCAAGAAGTTTTGTAATAAATTCGGTTTGAGGTTAGTCAAATAACGAAGAGGAGCAGACAACAGGAAAAAGTGCGTGACAGGATAATGTTGGAGAAGGGCTGATATTAGGTTTCTGTATTAGTATTGAGGAGTTTTACTTGATGCAAAATTTTAAATTTGTGATGAATCTATCATCTATCATACGTAAGAAAGCATATAAATGTGAACTGTCGTTGAAAATTATTACATAATGGTTTATTATTCTCCAAATAATTATATTACGGTATAATAATTTATATAGCTGTATAGTTAATTACCTTATTTGTATAGCTATATATATATATATATATATATATATATATATATATATATATATATATATATATATATATATATATATATATATATGTGTGTGTGTGTGTGTGTGTGTGAATAAAATTGGAGGCCGATATAGTCAAACTCTATAAGTGACAATAAGCAAATGTGCTATAGAAACATTAGCAGTGGTCATGATGAGCATGGAGAAGGTAAGTACCCAGCTCCACCCCTTTCTAGGCTTTAATTTAGGAGAGAAGGTCTCTCATCCAGCTCCTTTTCAGCCTTTTTCTAACAGGCATTTCAGTTTATGACATATCCTTTATTCTCGTGACGGAGTAATTTGTTATAAAAACGCGAATATAGAGTTCGTGTGTGTTCGTTCCTCAACTGTTGGTTGTTGTAAGTCTACATAAAGAGTTTTGTTATTTACGTACCAAAGAGCTATAAATTAATCAAAGAAGTTAAGAAAGAGGAAGCAGCAGTGTTCTGTACTAGCTCTGCTAAATTCGACATCTCCGTTATTTCTTAACTGATTACAATGATTTTTTTTTTGTTTTATAGGGAATATATTTTTCTATCGATTAATTATGCATTAATTTGTTCGGCGTAGGACAGAGAGGCGAATCTTTTTTTTTTATATTCCTTATTTTGTTTATACGTTTCTAGAAACGTAAGACCTCAAATTTTGAGTTATATTTTTTTTGTCTTGGTTGATTACAATGGAAATAATAAAATAAAATCTTAATCATTAGTAGCCTTTAGATGACTATGCTACTATTGAGTCGTATACAAGTGACGTAATTACTACACTTTTTCTGACCTTTATGAAAAATCTGGATCAGAAATGATTATTCTGAGAGATAACATAATCCAGTAGGAGAGAATTGCATGTTGCAGTAGATATCTGGTTGAGCTTAAGGTCAGGATCGGATGCAATAGAGTCTGCCTCTAAGCTAAGCTGAGCCTGGCCTCCTCTTAATAATATATATTTAAACCCTCTTTGCTGATGACCGGTTGCAATAACTATACCTGGGGGCATTGCGTCCCACCTGTGGTTAAAAGCACTTGTAATATTTATGCCCATTAAGTTGATATACAACAATAATGGTATACAAACGGTTAATTACACGATCGTCTTTAGACAATAAATCAAATATAAAAAAATAATAATAATTAGAAGCACATTCTTTTGTGATCAATTTTAATAGTACTTTAAACGTACATATCGATATCACAACAATCTTTGTATATCTTGGAACCAATATGGGTCATGTAGAATATTAAGGCACTGTGTTTTTATTTTTGTCGATAATTGTATTTTTAAAATAAGACAATTTTTACGTAAATCACAACCAGTTCTAGAAAAAAAAGGTTGTTCCTGTTTATGAAAATAGTATTTATATTATAGGTCTTGTAGTTTATAGAATTTAAATTATAAAGAGGGTTTTTTTTTTTTTTTTTTTTTTTTTTTTACCTTCCGAATTTATACAGTACACTCATATAAAGAATTATAATAATTTTTTTTTAATCTCATTTATTGTTGAAAACTGTTGTTACAAAGAAAAACAATGTTACAAAAACTCGCTTCGGCGGTACATGTACTAAATTATAATCATATAGCACAATGGTGTTTAATTATGCCTTGTTGGTGTGTTTTATTCCATTGGAGTAAATTGTAATAAAGTTCAATATATCGGTATTACTTTTTTTGGAGAAGAAAAGAGTTTTGAGAACGATACCTAGACACATTCCAAGAAAAGAAGTTTTCACACTGTTTTTTGTAATTATCTGTTTTGTATTTTATTTATTTATTTATTTTTTTGTACATATTGAAACAATAAATTAATAATTGAGGATAGAAAAAAAAAAAAAAAAAAGTACTACTTCATACATACATAGAACTATATATCTTTGGTAAAGTATTTTGGACCAATGGATTGGCCTAGATCAACCTTAGGATTTCCTCTCCAAGTTCTCCAAACCCCATTTCCGATTCATCCGTTACATTTCATATAAAATATTTTTTAAATCACTTATATTAAAATTTGGCTCAATGAGCAATCAATTGAATAAATATTTACAGAAAAATTAAGGTCGAATAAAATTACATAAAACTAAGGTGTAGATTCTTTTAGGTGAAGGTCAAATATTTTATAAATAAAATTGGAGGCTGATGTCACTTCACCACTATTTTATTGAAAAAAATATATTCGCACTACGTTTCGGCTAACAATGCCATCTTCTGGTGCAGTGGAACAACTTAGATCTAAAAGTACAAAATATTGTCAAGTTACAAATAATCTTCCATACAATTTGTCATGAAACCATACAACTATGTTAGATTGTATGATAAAAGAATAAATAAAATATATATATACACACCATACATACATGCATTCATACATACACGCATTCTATATATATATACATATACCCATATACACACACATACACACACCATGTTTATATATACAGTCAAAATAAATTAATAATTTATGAGATTAACGTTAACAATCTTAAAATTTTTTATCATAACAATTTAAAACTATAACTGAACATGACAAAACCTGAACCATGAAACACATTCCAATATAAAAACTATATATAAATAGACTCAGTTGATGTACCATGTTCATCATTGCACAAATCCAATAAAATGATTAAACTTTAATTAATAATTATGAAACCAATAACTGATAAATACAAAAGTGTACCCTTACTTAGTGTGGTAGCTGCTTCCTAGTCAAAACCAAGTTATTATTAATGACATATTAATATCTGACAACCACAAGGCATGTATTAGAAATGAGGTGAACAATAATATAAGTAATTACATAGATAATAACCGTAAGATGAAAAACATTGATAAATATAATAATAAATCATTACATTTCCTGAAAGAAAAATTACATCAACAAATTAATAAAGACTTAATAGCTACAAAATTGTTTTTTAAAAACAATAAGAATTTAATTGTACTTAAAACAGATAAAACTAAAAAAACAGTAATCATGGAGGAGGAGGATTATGATATTAAGCTCAAACTATTACTTGAAGATAAAAACACATATAGGAAGGTTAGACATGATCCAGCCAAATCCACATACAAAATAGTTGAGAATTATGTTAATAAATTAATTAAGGAAGGCTTTATTAAGAAAGAGAATAAAATAAAACTTATTAACCCGAACTATATCAATCCTAGAATTCATGGTTTAGTTAAGACTCATAAAGCTGGTCATCCACTTAGACCCATAGTTGACAATACAGGTTCCATCACAGAGAGATTGTCTAAATATTTAAATCCAACACTCAACTATTTAAATAGTTTGAATAGATATGACGTTAAGAATTCCTTAGAAGCTAAGAATATCATTGAAAAAGTGCATTTTGTTCATGATAATTTAACATTAGTCAGTTATGATGTGGAAAATTTATTTTCCAATGTAAAAATACAAGACATTATTAAAATCATAGACTTAAATTGGGAACACATTGAACCCCACACATTTATAAAGAATAGAAAAACTTATATTGAAGGCATTAAAATTTGTTGCGAAAATTGTTATTTTTCATATAAAGGAGAATATTACAGAATGATAAAGGGTATTCCTATGGGCGGTTCCATGAGCGTTAATCTAGCAGGAATTATCATGAATAAAACTTTAGATAATGCAGTAGCACAATATAATAAACCCCTACCCATCATCGTCAAATATATTGATGACATTTTGACGTTAATTGATCATGATGACATAAAGGTTTTTTTAGATATCCTCAATTCGATAACCAACCTTAAATTCACATATGAAGCAGAAATAGATCACCACTTAAGATTCTTAGATATTGATGTACATAGTAATAACAACAGAATAACCACAGAATGGACTAAGAAGGAAATCACCAGTAATAGAATTTTAAATTTTTACAGTAACCACAGCAAACATCAAATAGTTAATACTGCATACAATTTAATATACCGTGCAATCACCTTAACAAGTTTGAATTATTTAGAGACAACAAAAGACAGAATTTATAACATGCTATTAGAAAATTTTTATCCAATAAAACTAATACATAAATTATGGCACAAGGGTTTAAACCATAAAGCAATAGATTTCTCTGACCTTAATAATAGTATTAATACTCATAATAATTACAATAACAATATAGTTAACAAACCTATAATTCAATTACAAAATAACAATAGAAAACTCATCACACATTATTTTCCACCGACCGTTTTGAAGATCAACAATAGTAATAATCCAGCTAATAATTTAGATAGGGACACAGACTGTAATAACACCAATAGACCTAAATATTATTCAATAACAAATATACATAATTTAACTGACCAACTGATACAAACTTTTAAAAAATATGACATAACAGATATTAAATTTGCAAAAAAACCGATCAATAAATTAGCTCGTATTTACACAAATAAAAAAGACAAAATAGACAAACTCAAAAAAACTAACGTCATCTATAAAATAAAGTGTTCCGACTGCAACAGAATCGACAATAAAAATTTAATCTACATTGGACAAACTAAACAAAATCTAAACAGCAGAATCACTCAACATATCAGTAACTGCAAATCCACCATCAAAAAATATAATAAAGCCACTGGCTTATCAACCCATAGTACAGAATATAAGCACCAATTTGACTTCAACAACCCAGAAATTTTAGAAATAGAGAACAATAATAAAAAAAGAAGAATATTAGAGGCTATTCACATCACTAAAAACATCAAACAGGTATGTAATTTTCAACAAGACACCCAAACATTATGTAATGCATATACCAACATCATCCATAAACTAAATATATAATAATAGTAGTTGCATAAAACATACCTTTCATTCATCAGGTTTTTTTTTTTTTTTTTTTTTTTTTTTTTTTTTTTTTTTTTTTTTTTTTCTTTTAAATTTGATTCAATTTTTAAATGATTAGCCATTTTTATAGTAGTACCCTTCTCCTCCCCCTCCCCTTCATGGACACCTGATTTGGTCATGTGGTTTTGACTAGGAAGCAGCTACCCACACTAAGTAAGGGTACACTTTTGTATTTATCAGTTATTGGTTTCATAATTATTAATTAAAGTTTAATCATTTTATTGGATTTGTGCAATGATGAACATGGTACATCAACTGAGTCTATTTATATATAGTTTTTATATTGGAATGTGTTTCATGGTTCAGGTTTTGTCATGTTCAGTTATAGTTTTAAATTGTTATGATAAAAAATTTTAAGATTGTTAACGTTAATCTCATAAATTATTAATTTATTTTGACTGTATATATAAACATGGTGTGTGTGTGTGTGTGTATGTGTGTGTATATGGGTATATGTATATATATATAGAATGCGTGTATGTATGAATGCATGTATGTATGGTGTGTATATATATATTTTATTTATTCTTTTATCATACAATCTAACATAGTTGTATGGTTTCATGACAAATTGTATGGAAGATTATTTGTAACTTGACAATATTTTGTACTTTTAGATCTAAGTTGTTCCACTGCACCAGAAGATGGCATTGTTAGCCGAAACGTAGTGCGAATATATTTTTTTCAATAAAATAGTGGTGAAGTGACATCAGCCTCCAATTTTATTTATTACATAAAACATTTTTTATTTTTTTTTTTTAAACATAATTTATTGAAATTTACAACTGTATTAAAAAAAATACATCAAATAAATATGATATTAGAAAAATGACATGGAAGAGACTTGTAGAAGAACTACCCAATGGTAGCACTCCTGTAACTATTTTAAACTAGAAGGTCTCGGGGCCATCTCCTTTTCAGACGCCGCGGAGGATTGTCGGGAATTGAAGAGGAAGAAAGGATTGAAACTAGAGGATTAGGGTGGGAATGGAGTTTGTCATGAAAGGAATGGTATCTAGATCGGGCCAAATCAGCAACATACGGAATATTAAGGTCTTTGTGGATCAGTTTATTAGTTACAAAATAAGGAGCATTGAGGATTTTACGAAGGATTTTGGATTGTAGGGATTGGATACGGGAAGAATTTGATGGTTTAGTTGAGCCCCAAAGCTCTACTCCGTTCATAGCAACATAGAATAAAATAAACCGTTTTAATTAACACTAATAGAGAGATATATGAATAAATATTAATAACATTAACAATGTTTTCTTCAATTACTAACCTTTATAATCGACCAAGAAAAAAAAAAATCTTCCATCATAGACCTCAAGATATGTAAAGGCCAAATAACGCATAAACAAAATTCTTCTGCCCGCCTAACGAATTTATGTGTACCGAATAAATTATTAGGAAATAATGGAGTAAAGAAGAGAAAGGTATTGTTATGTGATAAAGTTTCATTTTCTTACTACTTTTCTGGTCGATGGATATAATTAAGTTTATTTTTTTGGTGGGTAAGTTAATCATAAAATATTTTATCTCTGATAGCAATTACCGTGGCAGGCAATTAGACTCAACGCTATTCTCAGTTACGGTATATGACTACCCAGCTCTGAAAAAAACACGGTAAGTGAAAGCGAATTCATTACGGGCCTAGAACGAGCAGAGTATCATGATTTATTTGCTTCAATGTAAAAAAAATAAAATAGCTATTCAATTATTATAGTTGCATTATAAGTTAAAGTTCATTGTTTAAATTATTATACAGTTGGATCTCAGGGTTAAGGGAAACATTGCAAAGAAGTTGAATAGAATTCTGCGTTTGAAAAGATCACGGACACGCGGAAAGGGCGTATCTCTTCCTTAACATTGACTTTTTAAGTGTTGTGCAATTAAAGAATATTTATAAATCCTTTTAATTCATTATGAATTTTACATTATATTTAAGTATTATTCATAAATTCTCTGATAGTCTTGTTTTACGAGTTTATGATTTAAATAATCCTGTTGATAATAGAATTGCACAATCTTGATTTTCTGTTCATGTAGAGCGAGTTTTTACCTTGTTTATTAAAATCAATGTTTTTATTTTAATTAATTTATTTTCAATTATTACATTATACATAGTACATCTGTTTTTCTAAATAATTTATTAAACTATTGGTGATTAGCAATTTATAAAATATAAAAACTGAAATATCCTGTTAAAGAATAATTAATATAATTAATTTTTTTTTTTTTTTGTATACGGAGTATATTTATATTCTTTAGTTTTTAAAAAATTATTTTCGCATTTTCAGCAAAATTTTCTAAAATGACTGTTGTACCTATTAGAAATCATCGTCTCAAGTCCAATTATTTGCCTATTTACTTTTTTTATGTTACTTTTTAAAATTATTTCTGGAATTGGCCATGAGATTGGTTTAAAGACCTCCTTTCACGTATGCCAGAGAATTGAAGGTTTTTAAACCGTCCTCTCCAAGGCTGGACAGCGAGAAATACCTATATGTTAAATTTTAATTATATCTCATTCTTTAAAAGAAAATTATAATATGTAAGAAATGTCTTAACAAAATCAACCAATTTTTATTAATTTTATTTAAAATCAGAATATGTTTCGCACCCTTTTTTGAGTCCTTTCTATTCTCATCTATGAACTGAAGCAAAATACTCAATGTTTCTTCTAAACTAAACTGTCTCTTTTTTTTTTCGGTCAATTATGATTTATGAGATTTGCCATGGTTGTTAGATTGAAATACCCCATGAGATGTAGCTTACATTACCAAAGTATAGGATAAACAGTAAAAATACATTATGCCCTGTAAAAATATAAAAGCAATTTGATCTGATGGTCCTTATCGCTATAAAAATACCGTGATAAGTAGGACATCGTGCTTCTAATTACCTGGTTTCGGTTTTGGCATGATCACAATTTATATTGCCATGTTAAACGTAGGCCGATCTTGTGGCTTATATAACCCCAAAGTAGCAACTCAAATTTGGAGGAAAATCTCACGGTTGCGCCTGATCTGGGCGCAGGCTGAAATCATCTACTTGCACCAATGATGGCTTAGAAACATTGACGTTTTGACAGATGCATTGACCTGGATCCGCATTTACTTTATACCTTCGGGACTAAATGGAGTAATAACGTGCGTTTATTTATTACCTTAAAATACCAAAATTGGCACCTCTGTTACACTGATTCGTTTGGAATATTATTAGCCAAATCAGTTTAGACGTGACTTGAAGCTATGTAAGTCATATGGTATGGCATTTAAACAGGTGACTATGCCACTTCCATTGGGATCGTGGAAGTAGCAAACAGGAAGAGAATACATTCCATAGACTTCCTGCAGTGAAGTTGGTTCCCTTGACTCGGATCCGCCATTAGCGGTGCCAAGGTCGCGGGGCTAACGTCACTTCTGATTAATTTGGTTCCGAAGGAAATCCTAAGACGCTCCTGAGAGTGATGTCAATCACGAGGGGAAAAACCGAAAATGGTTTTCTTTAATATTCCAACGCGTCATCATCTTAATAGAATTCATCAGAGTTGTATTTGTTAGAGCGTTAATTCTTACAGATATCGTTTAAGTATTTTATAGGATCGATTCGAATCGACGAAATCATCGAAAAGGACCATGACCTCCTTCGATTCGGAACGTATCAAATCCAACAGGTTTGTTGCAAAATTTTTAAAAACCTCCTATTCTTTTTATTAGGTAATGCAAAAGGTTCAGTTCACTGAATACTATTTAGTAAAATTAACAATTAATCTGTAGCATTCATTTTACCAACTGTAATGTTTTTATTACATTTACTGTGGTCTATTATATTAATAATACTACTATTAATAATTTATGTTATTATATTACATGGGAGTGGAGCACAGTGGGGCAAGTGCGGAAAAAATTCGATTTTTGGAAATATTTGATTTTGATCATCTGGCTCGTATTTCTGTTATACATTAGCCACTGCATCTAGATATAGCACAAATTTCGTCCAGACTAATGTTTAGCCCTATTTATTGAGGCTTAAAGTCAAGATAGTGGAAGTTTTGCTTAAATTACATCTAACTTTCTGAGTTTGCTATATAACTGGGAAAAATAGTAAAATAATTCTAATGTTTTATTCCTGTTCTAGGATGTTTAAATATGCCACATATAAGACGAATTGGTCAAAAAAATATTTGTGATTACGTAACCAGACCAAAGTTACGAACTACCGTAAACATTTTGAAAAAGTAGAGCCACAAAAAAAGCTCCGACTTCCCCGGGACGGGGAAGGCATTTGCTCAAAATATAAGTGTTAAAATAAAGATTAGAACAAAAATCATCTGCCTTTATCTGCCTATCCTATCCAATCATAGCACCGCAAAGAAGAGAAAAGATTTCACAGTACCACTTTGTTGCACTATTTTGTTTACCAAATTGCCTCAGATAATACATGTCTCCCCGTGAAAACACTTATAATTGGAGTTCAGTCGAGTTGCTAAAAGTCTAAGTTGCATCTAAAGTCTAGTTGCGTTGTCTAGCCATGAGCTCTATCAAAATTAAATACCGCGATTTGTGTATGTGCTTGTGGGGTGGTACAAACTTTGATGTATTTCTTTTACGAAATGACCCTGAACTTGACGAGGAAAACATTTCTACAATGGTGACAGCTCTAAGTAAGAGTTTTTTTTCCTCATTTTAATAAAAAAAACAAGGTAAATCGGGACCGGATGAGGTTCAGAAAAGTATTCAGCGAGTGGATGGAAAATGAACATGTTTTCCACATACCAGACGACGAATCCAGCTACTTGAGACTTCAGATCCATTTATAACGAACATTTTTTCCGCTTTTTGGCCATTTGGCACCACTGTGCGGCGTGGTATAGTGGATAGAGCACTAGTAAACTGTTCTCTAGGTCCTGGATTCGCATCCTGGCTATGACAGAATATTATGTATTCTGTTAATTCAGCCGGTGGGCGACCCTAGGGTATGGAGACCCTCCTGGGGCAGACCCAGGCCTCTTTAAAGTGTGTACACAAATTAGAGAAAAAAACCTGGCTGCTGAGCGTGATCAAGGTCTAATCACCTTATTGCACGGCCGTTGGCCTAGAAACAGTACGAAAATCCGTATGTACTGAGCCTTAAGACCTATGTATCAATGTAAAATTTATTGGGCTACTAATTTTTTTTATATCATGTATGTCTCATTCTGATCGCAATAGTCTGACAGGTCTTAAATTTGAGTTTTTATCCTTTAAAGTACCTTTAATTTTGTAGATCCAAAAAAATAACTATATCATTTTATTAGTATTGAAAAAAAAATCGGTTAAATATGCAAGTTGAGTGAATTTGATAATCAACTATAGGAGAAAAGAGCGAACATATTTATTATACGGCTTAAACTTTAGTAATTATTGTACATATTTTATATTGTCATATTATTTTATCTAAAACATATTTTTTTAACAGAGCTGAATATTGGATAAGTTAAAGAATGTTTTATTGTTCTTCATTTAATATTAACAACCGAGGTAAGTAAAAGTCTTTTGTTTATTACTAATTTAATACATTTTGAACCCTGGAAATTTATACGGATAGAATTAATCCCAAAAATTGGTTTTTAAAATAAATTTCTGTAACCTATCCTTTCAAAAATTAAAGATTGTACTACAGTATAAAAATAGTGAATTGGCATTACGATGAAAACTGATTCTTGTTACATATGCATATTTAACGATCTTGATTCGATCGAATTTGCCTTACAGATTTTATTACCGACGGAGGTCTGGGCCGATTAACTCTACTAATTTTATTTGTATAAATCTTACTACATAAGTAATTATTTGCTAAAACGTAGTGTTTGTTCTAGGCATTTCCTTACTGAATTTAAAAATTCGTATAAAAAGCATTCTGTCCGTTTTATTTATCTGCGGACTATGTGAACCATTGAGTGGAAAGCTTTCACAAAGGTAGAACGAATCGGCTATCGTCAGGTCCTCGATAACGGCAGTCAGGTTGGTCCTTTCCAATTGATATTTTCTACACACATGCTCCCATAGCTTTTTTTTGCCTTCGCATATGTCGATCCTTAGAAAAATGTATTATACAAATTATGAAGCATTACTATTTAAAAATATTTTCAAGTTTTATATATATATATATATATATATATATATATATATATATATATATATATATATATATATATTTTAACAATTATATATTTATATTAACAATTATGTATTTATATAATAGATTTATTTTAACAGCGAAGATGATTTTATAATTCCGGAACCACGCTATCTCAGGAAACAAATTTATATACTCACCGTTTAGATGTGCACTCTGTATTAGTGTCATAATTGTTTACTCTGTCCCTTTTGACATATTTCTGTGTTAATATCGAGAAAAATGATTTTTGTCATTTTAGAAAATCCGTAAACCGAAAAAGGACTATGTTCTCAAGATCAAAATTTTTAAATAAGCAGGACTATGACAGCAATATAAAACAAAAAAAAAAGGACTCTTTTGATTTACAAACTTTTGACTTTCTAAAAGTATCATTTTTTGTTAGTTTTTTAAGAATTTGTTTTCAAACAACTTTCTTGACTATTTAGGTAATGAGTTTTCAGAAATAGAAAAAATATCCGTATTATATTATCTTTTTTGTTCTGATTTATATATATAAAAAAATACAGAATTAGAGAGGTTTTCGTTACAAATTTTTCCAGCTGACTTAAAATGTCTGCAACACTATATATGTATATATATCTAAATCAAAATACAAAACATTAAATAAAATGTTTTCCCTTCCGTGACAGCTCTAATCATTCCAATATATCAATCTAATCTATAGAAACATTTTTTGTATTTAATCTTGTGTTTATGAATGTCTTCATACTCTGTTCAAATGTTTATTCCTGAATAGCATACGATTTGTAATTCATTATGTAGTATACAAGCGTAATAGATTAAATTCATGCAAATTCTTTCAATATTATTTGTTAGCACAGATTTTAATATCTAAAAATCAAAATTCTATTCAACCTTATTTTCGATCTTTCTTTACTGTATTTTAGAATTTTTTTAAAGGGTATGTTTAGTTTAACTTTCTTTAACTTTCTGACTTTAAGTATGAATATTTGGGAAAAGTTATTTTCAAAAAATCGGTTGCACTCACAGACGACTTTGACTTAACTAAGTAGGTTAATTCAATTTAAGAACTTTTAAATAAAGTACGATTTAAAAAAAAAAAGTTAACGAATTACTCTTAGTTTCGATATAAATATATGTTTCGGTTTAAATAATCTAACAATTTAAATTATTATTTACAATAATCACTTAAATGTAAGCCATTTTTAGCTTACTGCGTTATGTTTTACAGCTATGTATTCAAGATAACATTTTTTCTAAAATCTCTAACTTTTTTATATGATTTGTAATCTATAATGAACTATACAAGTGTGTTTAATGAAATTCATGCGAATCTGAAAATCAACATTAATTTTAGCCTATTTTTGAGCTCTATACTGGACCAAAAGCTATCTGTACAATGATTTTGAAGGATATGTTTAATTCTGATTATCTGCCTTTAATTATGTCATTACCGTACGAAAATATTGTACGATTCTTTGATTATAAACTGCTCATTTCTTCAGTTTTTATCTTTTCAGGTACACCTACAAATATTATCAACGTTAGTTCTATAACACAGTAGTTTAGCTTGTTTTTTGTTTTACCTTATTGTATTCTTATTTGTTAGCATTATTTGTAGATAAACGTGAGAACAAAGAAAGTTCTACGAAAAGATGAAGCATGAAGGGTTACTTATTCAAAAGATAAATATCGTATAAAATTCATTGCCATTCAAGAAAAGAAGCTCTTACTAAAATAATACGGTTCAAGTTGTACAAGAGCGCTGCGGAGTTCTCCCACATAAAACTTTCTAATCTCCTGTTTTAACTTCGTGTCCTTGTTTTGTTTTCAGCACGTCACTTTCTGCCTCAGGACATTTCATGAACTTTATTTGAATTATTAAATTCTATGAATTGTTTAACCACCGCCTAGAACAAATTTATTATTTCTAATTAATAAAAAACTTTTTTTTGTTTTTAATACTTTATCACATTATGAATGATTACTAGTTAAAATATTCCTAAATCTTAATAAATTATTTTTAAGAATTAATTAAAAATAATATCTAAATCTGATGCACGCAATACAACCCCGTTGTTAAAATTAATTTAAGAACTTTTAAATAAATTCAGAATGAAAAAATGGTAAACGAATTTCACTGAGTTTCGATAGAAACGTGTGCTTTATCAAATTATCTATTATATTATTATCTGCAACTATCTCTTACAATAAATGTTATTACTGTTAGGTTAAAAAAAAAAAAAAAAAATATATATATATATATATATATATATATATATATATATATATATATTGATTGCTCCTTTCTCCTTTAGGTGGTTCTCAAATTCGTTGTATATTTACCTGTATTTTATTAATGCTAACAAGATGACGTGATTAATTTTACCAAATCTACAAAATGAAAGGTACTTTAGGGAAGGAAAATTTTAAATATCAGCATTTAAGCCCTTTCCGACTAAACCAATCAGAATGAAACGTACCTGTTATTAAAGTTCATTGAATTTTACATAGGTATAGCAAGTTAAATTGAAGTAAATTGAGCCTTTTTTGAGAAATGAGTAAAAAGGTCCAAAATGCATCGTATAAAGGGGTTCTTCAGGTTCGCCGATATTATTACAAGAAGTTGCAGTGCATGTCATAAGGTACATGAGGCATATGCGCTAATAAAGTGAGAAATTTATTATAAGTTTATACATATTATTGTTTTTGACCTAGACTGAATTTTCTTTTCTATATATATATTTTATATACATATATATATATATATATATATATATATATATTATATATATATATATATATATATATATATATATGATTTTGCTCCTTTCTCCTTTAGGTGGTTCTCAAATTCGTTGTATATTTACCTGTATTTTATTAATGCTAACAAGATGACGTGATTAATTTTACCAAATCTACAAAATGAAAGGTACTTTAGGGAAGGAAAATTTTAAATATCAGCATTTAAGCCCTTTCCGACTAAACCAATCAGAATGAAACGTACCTGTTATTAAAGTTCATTGAATTTTACATAGGTATAGCAAGTTAAATTGAAGTAAATTGAGCCTTTTTTGAGAAATGAGTAAAAAGGTCCAAAATGCATCGTATAAAGGGGTTCTTCAGGTTCGCCGATATTATTACAAGAAGTTGCAGTGCATGTCATAAGGTACATGAGGCATATGCGCTAATAAAGTGAGAAATTTATTATAAGTTTATACATATTATTGTTTTTGACCTAGACTGAATTTTCTTTTCTATATATATATTTTATATACATATATATATATATATATATATATATATATATATAATACATATATATATATATATATATATAAATAAATATAAATAATATTATAGGTGAGCATTATAGGTAAAAATAACAAAATGTGTATGCAGTGTGTATATTATTTAGGAAAGCCCATTGTGTTGAATAGTACACCAACAATTTTTTCTTTATCTTTTTATTAGTTTTTATTTTTTAAGTATCGATATCTAATTTAGTCACGTAACGCTAACTCTTAGGGCACATTGATTCTTATGTTGCATAACTACAACTCCTACAGATTTTTGTTTGTTTTTAAAACCATAAATCCTCTTGTACTAATCATGAATTCAGTCTATGTTTTATTTAACTTGTCCTGTTGAATAAATTTATTAATTATGATGACATACAAGTTTTTCTTATCAAATATCTCACTGTATATATGATATGATAGCTCCAAACTTGGTTTCTGCGAACTTCTTCTAAACCACTGGACGGATTTTGATACGGTGTTCATCATTTAGGGCGTTCTTTCCTGATGGTTAATAAGTAAATACATTGCAAGTTAGCTTTTCTTTAGGAGGGAAAAATAAATTTTCTGTAAGGACGTATTCAAAAAATTATTCTTGAAATATTTGTATAATATATAACGTTTGAAAACACCAGGTTTTAGAAATGTTAATACACAATAAAATAAAATAAGTTGTACAAGGTAACATAATGTATTAGAAATCCCATAAACTTTTGAACATGTGTTATTTGTAAAGAGTGTGGAAATGGTAGTTCAATGTTGTCACAGTCGTACAGTATCTTACAAGTCATATCTTCCATGTAGTGCGAAATATTTTAGAAATAGTATTAAGTACGAAATGTCACGTAAGTTGCTAAAATGCATGGAAAGTAGTCATGAATTCAAAAACTGAATTTTTATATATTGTATGTATTTTGTTTGTTTGTTTATTTATTTAACTTAATTTTATGCGAATTTGACTAATCGGACGATGCTACAGTGGAAGTTCTAAATTTTGCCTATCCAGGTTTAATTAGGATAGGGATCTTTAACGATTACTTGAACTCGCACAGGCTCGGAACCTTTTAACGTGCCCTCCGAAGGACGGGATTACTTTGGATTTTTTACTCCCATTAAGAAATCCTAGGGCCACCTGCGGGTTTGAACCCGGAACCTTGGGCGTAGGAGGCTGTTATGCTAACCACCCAGCTACAGGGTAACCTCCCAACCTGCTAATTGATTCTTAAATAAATGAATATTAGAATGCCATTAATAACTACATATACTATTAATACATTAAACCGTCTCTTATTGTTTATCAATAAAAAGTGTAATATGTTTTTTTAAAATGTTTGGTATTATTTATAATATATACAATAAAAAAAATTAAAAAAACACAATTATTTTCGCTTAATAAAAGAAAATGGAAATGTATGTTTTTTGTACAAAATAGTGTTATTAGGAGGACGCATACTACATATAACATACACATATTAGTGAAAATAGTGTAATTAGAATAGGGATCTTTAGCGATTACATGAACTCGCACTGGCTCGGAACGAAGAACGGTATAACTAAGGAATTTTTACGCCTATTTAAAAATCGTAGGGCCATCTGCAGGTTTGAATCCGTGACTTTGGGCGTAGAAGGCTGTTATGTTAGTCACTCAGCCACAGGTGACCCTAAAGTATGTATTTTAAATACTACATTGGATATATAATATAGTCATAAACGTAACTATATTCGAACCTTTGTGATTTATATAGTTTATGAAAACATTAATGCCTTCAAGTTTTGTTTAGATGGGTAAATTTATTTTTCTTTAATCTGTGCTTCACTATAATAAAATAACAAACAGACTGAACCGAGTTTTAGTTATGTTCTTATTTCTGCCAATGATTATATATAATAATGAATAGACGTTATAAAATAAACATATTTTCTTCCTTGCACCTTTTGTTACGATGAACTTCTGACCCCGAAGTGATAAACACTAACAGTTGGCGTAACAGAGATTTTTAAAAATTAAATTGCACCACTTACAACCAGCAACTAACCCGCTTTTCAGTAAACTCTCATTTCCATCTCTTCCTGATAATGCTCCAAGGCGCCTGAAAAGACGGTGGCCTCGAGACCTGTTAATAAAATAAACATTAGAATGTTACCTAAAATAATGATTGAAGAGCTACAACCACTGGGTAGCTTCCTCACAAGACTATTTCAGGCCATACTTGTTATTTTAACCCCTTTTAATATATTCAATAAGTAAAATATATATTGTATATACGATTGTAAAAAAACAATAAAATTACATTAAAAAAAAAACTACACCACATTCAAATGACAACCGTGTAAAACAGTGGAGTCAACTAGTAATTCTCATAAAATGTTTATCATACAAAGCTATAAAAATGAAATAATATTAACCATCGCCTTTCTCAACCAATTTCTTAGGCTTTTTATTTCTATAAACTTTTTTTTCCTCAGTGACCTAGGAATATGACCTTTAGCGAGGTCTTTCCGCTTGAGCTGTGGGGACACTCATTATATCGCGGGTCTGTTGTTCCCAAAAACAGTACGGCATATATTAAGCAAGAATCATAAAAATGTACATCCATCTGCGTACACAAGGAAGGAGGTCGGATAGGTCGCTTCCCCTACCAGTAAAGAAACAGAAAGCGACATATTATCTGAAAACTTCAATTTTTTTTATTTGAAACAAAAATTTATTTCTATTTTCTTATTGTTCGGACCCCACATATTTTTCTGGATAACACCCCCTTTTTATAAATAATTTTATGAAATTGCTGATTTTTTTATGAGCAAAAAGACTTAGAAAGAAGATATCTAGTTTTAGCTATGTTTTACAATGTACAATATGAATTATTTTAATAAATTTAAGTATTTAGGTAGCGTTTAAAATATTTTTTTTTAATATTACTATATCTATATGAAATATTAATATCATATCCTTCATATAAAGCCGTTTCCTTTTTTCTCATTATTACCATACTGTTCTATATTGGGACAGAATTCAATATTATGGAAAAAAATCGTTTTGGATAATTGATTTTTTTTGTTGTGAATAATGATTCATATTTAATAAAATAATATTCAGGGAATTTTATTTTAATCCAAAACTACTCAAGCCTTTCAAACAACCAAGTATCTGGTACCTAATCTTTTTTTTTTTTTTTTTTTTTTTTTTTTTTTTTTTTTTTTTTTTTTTTGTGATTCCTACAGCTAAATAATATAAAAATAACACTTCAAATGTGAACTATTTGTTGATTTATATTACATTATATTGAACTCCCTAGGGATTATCCTTCACCACCTATATGGATGTCAGTGGAGTTTGGGTTTTTACTTAGTTTTATTTATTTATTTTTTCTTGACCTGACTTTTCATTGATTTTTTTAAAACTCTGGTGCTGTTAGTTATTTATATGTGCATTTCCACATTTTTTTTTTTTTTTTTGTAATTATGATCTGTAAATTAGAATTTAGCATAACGCTTTATAATATACTAAACATTTCAAGAAACTATTTATCAAGAAAAAGAAAAGAAAAGAAATTTAAAAAAAAATGTAACTAAAATAATGCATGTCATTTTGGGTTAGGTTAGGTTACTTGTTTTTCCTAGGCGATCAGCAGCAATGTCATTTTGGTTTTGTTTTTTTGTTTACTAATAAAATAAAGTATTTCTCTCCCTCTCACCCTCTCTCTCTCTCTCTCTCTCTCTCTCTCTCTCTCTCACTCATCACACACATCTCTCCCTCTCTCTCTCTCTCTCTCTCTCTCCTCTCTCTCTCTCTCCTCTCTCTCTCTTCTTTCTCTCTCTCTCTCTCTCTCTCTCTCCCTCTCTCTCTCATTTTTTATTGTTTTTTTAAATCGCATTTTAACTATAGGGATGGGATTAAAAAAATATATTTGTAAGGTTATGGGTGAAAAAAGGAATACGAAATAGAGAGCCATAATACTATAGTAATTGGTTATAATTTTTTTTTTTGCAATATTGATTCTCTACGAGAAAAAAAGGAAGTAAAAATGGAAAATTATTTCTTGTTTGTTACATAAAACAAATAACATGAAATGATGTTTTTGTTTTGACTATAGACCTTGAAGATGGATAGGATAAAAAAATATTTTAAAGATTATGGGTGATAAAGGAATACAACATATATAGTCATAATACTATAGTAAATTATGAATTAAGTAGTTTTTTTATAGTTTTAATATTGGTTATTCTTTATTTTTTTCGATATTGAACCTCTACGAATCTATAAGCACTTGACCTTAAATGTGTGAAGAAAGGAAAAAATGTAGTCGGAAATTAGCTAAGGAGGTTTATATATATATTTTTTTAATAAGCATGTTCCTTTGGAACTTATTACACAGTATAGTAAGTATATAATCCTGTACTAATCGACCGTGAAACTACAAATTACTATAAATGGTTTGGTGTGGGTCGAACAAGGCCCTGGAATCTGATGAAATCTCCGTCGGAATCGCATTGGCCAACTTTCTCTTTAAAAAAGCTGAGAGAGTAAAACACAACGAAAATATAGATATCCCGATCATACGACCCGTCACCACTCTCTCCTCACCAGAATGGAAAAGTGACGGCTCTAGAACTGATCAACTGTTTCCCAACACAAAGAAAGGCAACGAAATTGAAAATTATTTTTTCCTGCATTTTCGATTCGGGTCAGGGCTAAATCCTCGGGGATCCTGTAAGCTCCTGTGATTCGGAACCGCATTCTGCTAAGCTCATGATCGGAATCGATTTTTATACGTGTTTAAAAATTGTATGTTTTTTTTAAAGGATATATATCCATTGTAGACTAATTAATAGTATTAAATAGTCCATTCCAAAATTGTATTGTTATTTTAGGCTTCATTCATATATTCTAATAATCTTAAAATATTAAGCAGCTACTTTGGAATTGATTTTCGGACTGTTGATATAATTTTCAAAAAGTAGCATATCCGTTTTTATTAACATTTAAGTACGGTAATTGTTTTTTACCAAGAGATAAAGCTTGAAATAAGACAAAATATATGACTAGTAGTAGAAGTGACGATCCTGGTGATACTGATAAACGTTTGAACACGTATAGAAATTTAAGTATTTAATAATAATAACAATAATAAATTATGACAGACAGACAAATTAAATTAAAACTTCAGTATCATAGAGTAAAAACACAAATAAGAAACAACAGAAATAACAAAGAAAATGATTAATAGTAATAAATTAACAGGTTGCTTCTAATAATAATAATTTAGAAAAACAAACAAGACAAATGAATATATTCATATATACAGGGCTGATTAAAATGAATTTACAATGCTTATGAAAATTGTAAAATAAAATAGATAAATGTTTAAATATGATGCTAAATAAAATATAATAAATAATCGTTTCTCTCTGCTCTATTTACTGAATTTTGCTGATTGGGGTTATTTGAGAATTGGATAGATAGGAAGTGTTTGAACAAACGGGATTTGAAGGTCGGAAGAGTATTGGAGTGACGGATATAAGAAGGAATAGAATTCCATACGGACGTGGATCGGATGAGGAAAGATCTGTCGAAAGCTTCGGTTCGATGAGGCAATAATAATAATAAATATTTAGGTTCTATGGTGATTAGAAAAAACGAAATGTAGAAGGAATTAAAGTCACGGATATGGGCAGAAAATGCGGTCACTATTCTGCTCTGAAATTACTAATCTTGCTAGCTTCTGTCAAGAAAATTAGTAAAATAATATAAAAGAAGTTAAGAATTTATAAAACTATTATTATCCCGAGAATATGCTACTTCTTAAATTATTTGGTCCAAAGAGAGATGAGGCCACTGGGGAATTTATTAGAAGGTTGCACAACGCGGAATTAGGGTGCTTGTACCTGTTACACTTGATAGCATCGTGGCGACTCAAATGGGCGTGTTAAGTTATTAGGTTCAGTGAAAAGCGAATTATTTATCATGTGTTGAACCGAATGGTAGGCGTCCGAGAGTTGGGCCTAAGCGACGTTCTTATTTCGGAGGTTTAGTCTTGGACGGTGGTTATTTGAAAATTCTGTGTAGGCAACATTTGGTGGTGTCGGCATTGAACCTTCGGGTTCACTAAGATTGTTATTATTTGTAGTATATACATGCTAAGAAATTTTACAGGAAGCTCGAAAATCTCTTATAATTTAAGAAGAAACTGACAGACTCGATTCTTGTGTATTAATATCTAGAGTTGTCAAATGGATGCCTTTTTCCCATGACCTTTTAACAATATTATGTAAATACAGTACTGTTTGGAAAGAAATGTGAATAAAGTAATATTTGGAATGGAAGAATTGGAATGAAGTGAGCTCTGTAATGGAAGAATATGGATAATGATATTCCCTGTAGTGAAAACATTGGGTAACCATACTCTTCCTCATCAAATTACTAATATTTGATGGAATTAAGTTATCTGTAACGTTCTGAAGGTTTTTAATTTTTTTATTTATTTTGTTGCTAAGTTTATTGTGATTCGTTAAGTCTAATGGATACTCCTCTTCGCTACTGCTCGGTGTTTTTCAGTAAGCCAGAGACAAAACTGATTTGCTGAGTTGATTTTATAAGAATTTTATTATAATTTTGAGAATGGATCTATTTATATTGACGGCAGTTTCTATTTATTTTTAAAGTTTATACAACGTAAAAAATATATATATTAGCTTAAAATCATTTATCACTATCTAAGTGGTAATTCAGGTAAATAAACCAATGAAAAGTCACAAAATGATAAAAACAAAAACTAATGGTAAAATACCACTGAAGTTAGGTGCATGGACTAACATGAAGCATACATAAGAAATTAAAGCAACAAGAATCAATAATACGTTACAAACAACTTTCAGATCTGTTGGATTACAGATGACCACTAAATTTACGAAACAAGCGACTAATATACATAACTCTACTGAGACCAATATGGACATACGGATCAGAACTTGGGGTTTCTGCTAAACACGTACACACAAACAAAATACAAACAACTCAGCCCAAAATTTCACGAAAAATTGTTCGTGCACCATGGTATGTTTCAAATCACACGATACACAATGACACAAACATCCCAACAGTAAATTATTTCATTTACGGGAAATATAACACGTTTCATTCTTCGACACATCACCATCCAAATCAAATTGTTTCTTCCCTTTCTTTCTCGCTGTTACCAGGGCACACCCATAGAAGACTTGAAAGACGATGGCCGAGAGATCTTCTAAACTAAAAATTCAGGACGCTGGTCAAGAAGAAAATAATACTTCACATTTGGTGGATGCGCAGCAACGCAGTTGCGAATAAAAAACAATAATAATAAGTTAGGTATTTCTGGTTTCTTGTAGGAAATGTATCTTTTAGAAAATACTAGAAGAAAGACTTTTTTTTATTTTTTTTTTATAAAGGATACAGTACTTTATGGATGGTGTGGATCTTTAAGAATGAAATGAAATATGTACTTATTACCATTTAGAAGGAACTTTATTTTTCAAACGCGTTTTTAGTGGATTCATCTGTGTTTTTTTAAAAGATGAAATTTGATAATGTATGTCGACAAAACTAAATATAAATATATCAAAATATCGATTTTCGAAATGGTGTCCTTTAGTACCTATTAAAAATGAAAGTGTCCATTCATTTTTCGGATTTGAAATTTATTTTATTACTTTTATTTCGACTTTAGTTTTGATATTTAGTTTTGGCTTTTCTTCAAAATCTCTAATGTTATACATCTTCTAATTATCTCTTCTTGTGCACTTGGCGATGTTTTAGGGTGGTTCTCAAATTTCATCTTTTTTAATATTTATAATTCTACATTTCATTTATTGTAATATATGAATACAATTAATTCCTAATTAAACCTGAAGACTATAGTAGCTGTATCCATTAATAAGATAACTTCCCGTAATAAAGCTATTTGGAATACTCTTAATCAGTCAATAATCACTTACTTTTATTTTTTGTAAATATTAAACTAAAACCAAGAGGATTTTGTGTTAAAGAAGATATATTTAGCCCCATTTGCGTATGAATGCAATTGATTGACAAACAAATACAATGTTTAAACATGATATCATGTTTTTTAACCTACCCTGATTAATTTTATTTACATTATTCATAACAACCTGTGATGTCTGTGAAACCTACGTCAAAACTTGAAATATACTTTATAAAAATATTGACACTATTTTGTACATAAAATATACAATTCCATTTTCTTTTATTAACCGAAAATAATCGTGTTTTTATTTTTTTTATTGTATATATTATATAAATTACCAAACATTTTAAAAAACATATTATACTTTTTATTGATAACAATAAGATACGGTTTAATATATTTATAGTATATGTAGTTATTAATGGCATTCTAATATTCATTTATTTTAGAATTAATTAGAGGTTGGGGGGTTACCTGTAGCTGGGTGGTTAGCATAACAGCCTCCTACGCCCAAGGTTCCGGGTTCAAACCCGCAGGTGGCCCTAGGATTTCTTAATGGGAGTAAAAAATCCAAAGTTATGCCGTCCTTCGGGGGCACGTTAAACGGGTGGTTCCGAGCCTGTGCGATGTCAGGTACTCGTTAAAGATCCCTATTCTAATAAAACCTGGATAGTCAAAATTTAGGACTCCCACTGTAGTATCTTCCAGGTACCCGAAATCTTGAAACAACCTGGCAGCTAAATTTTATGTTGGCCTATTTACCTCGTTTTATTGCCGTTAACAGAAACTGTCCGAATCTGAAATGTACTGAGCCCAAAATCTTTGGGAGGCTATGGAGGTATATACGAGTATATATATATATATATATATATATATATATATATATATATATATATATATATATATATATATATATATATTTTATTTTTATTTTTTTAAATCCTATCAAGATTCTGTTAAAATCATTAATTGTTTCATGTTGACATAATATTTCTCCAAATTATTGCAAAGATAAAAAATATAATGCTGATTTAATAATAGATTTTTAAAGATAAACCACATCAACAGTTAACTAGTTTTAGTAAGGATCTCTGAGGCTGGGTTACAGATATGCATCTGAGGGGTTATAAAATTTATGGTGATTAAACTTTTTTTTCGTTACACTTAATACCATATCGTATTTGCTACCTGTAAACAGGAGGAACTTATTTAAATTAATTTCTTTACTGAAAAGAGAAGATCATTCCGAAGTTTTATGGATTTCATGGTAAAACTTTTATTTTTTAAACAAAACAAGAGGTAGCCAATCCAAAAATTACTTTTAAAGGAATATGCAAACTAATCACTACCGATTTATATTTTCTTATGTACTGAATATCTTTGCTTGATCATATTTTGTACTAAATATCTTAAATTATTAATATTTTATATTATTCGTCTTTGGCCGAATATTTATTTGTTATATTAAATCATCTATATCTCGACCCTCTCAGGGCTCAGCTCCGATAAAGTGGGTACCCATTTGAGTAACAACCAGCAATCGAGCGTGATCACCACCTTACACAAACGTTAGCCAAGAAACATTACGGATGCTTAGTATAATTTCCCTTCAATATATTAATTAAGTGGAAGTAAGAATTATTCCACTCAATTTCATTTTGAGCTAACCTTATATAAATAACCCTTTACTTTTTTTTTTTTTATAATAAACATTCAATAACTAAGTTGAACTGTAGGCGGACACAAATAGATTTTGTAAATTTAAAATCTTTTTCTAACATCATCCAATACAAGTTTAGAAAATTTCCAAAGGCAATTAATGGATGATTGCGAGATTATCTTGATGATATTTAAATTTAAAACGTTTTGATATAAATATGTAATAGCTGGTTCATTACATAAGCCTCATTAAATATTACATGTTATGAAAAACAATGTTTGTAACAGATTACGATACAGTGTCCTGTGTGATTATTTTCACTCAGATAACAGATATTTTATTCTATCAACGTCATCTAGTTGGTTTATGGGAATTATTTTCCATGGTTGAAATTATTGTTCGGAAATAAATCTAATGATAGTATGTATATGGAAAATCAAACTTTTTAGAAAACAATTAGGTGCGCACACTTCATATCAGTCACTTTTCTTCCCTTGTTAAAATCAATGTTAAAATTTTTAAATAAAATTGATCAAATAAAAATGAAATTTTATCGAGTTTCCATGAAAACATTTATCTTAAAACTAGTTTAAAGAATACAACAATAAAAACTGTCACCTAAAATAAATCATTTAAGTTGATACACTTTTCTTCCTTCTCCATTAGGTTTTCTGAGATTCATTATATTACTAATTTAATTTTCGAAACAAAAATACAGGAAAACTATTACTTCTTTTAGTTGGAGGATTGTTTAATACAAACGAAATAAAAGGTACTTATAGAGGAATAAATACAAAAAAAAAAATCATAACGAAAGCCCAACGAGACCCAATCAAGATTGATAAAATCAATCTGAAATTAATGGGCATTTACTTATACATTTGAATTTGGTTAGAAAATTTAAAAAATAGTTTTAAAGGCATGGTAAACTTCTCTGTACATCTAAAATAATTTAAAGAAATTTAAATTTCGTACACATGTTTTTTCTCCATTTCGTATAATTCTTGATACTGTTTTATGCCTCATATTTTATTCTTGTTTAGTATCAAATTTTAAGGAATCGTGGATTTGAAAAAAAGAAAGTAATTTTGGGAATGATAAATCAGGGAGGAGACTAATGTCTGGCTCAACTTTTCGTTTATTCGATTTATTTATTTTTCATATCCCCAATTCTCAACTTATAATTCTTTAATTTGTATATGCAATTTATTTATTTATTTATACATCTTATTATGCAACTATGTTACATTTTGAGATATAGTAATAATGATGTGATGTTTTTTTGTTTACATCAATAATATTTTTATGAGTTTAACAATAGAACTAATGGGGCTCGCCCATTTTTTGTGTTTGTGACGGGCTTATGGCAAAGCTACTATTTAATTAATTTTCTGTTGTGTTCCAATCTAAGATCAAAATCATGTAGTACTTTGCCATCTAACTAGAGTCAGTGCTGGTGCATATAATTTATAAAGTTGAAGATATATTTAAAAAAAAAATAAACTTAATAAATGTAAAAAAAAAATTAAAAAAAAATAGTTGATACTCAAGATTGAAGAGCAGGAAAAAAAATGGATTAAAAAATAATCTAGGGTGCACAACACACGACTTTCATTGAAGACTTTTTAAATAAATAGGAATGAAATAAAAGAGTTTTTTAACGGTATATTATACATTTGTATTACTATTCTTATGTTCAAAAAACACAAAATTGCTACAACATAAATTTTTGCTCCTCTCTTTAACAGTCGGATATCGAATTCAATTAACTTATAAATTTACTCTATTATAATCAATGCTAACAAGATGGTGTGGTAAATTTTTCTGAATCTACAAAATTAAAGGTAATTTAGAGGAAGTAAATACAAAAATTCGCTATTTAAGGCCTGCCAGACTATTCCAGTCATAATGAAACATATATCATATTGAAGCCAATTTAATTTCACATCGGTATTGAAAGTTTAATCAATATCATTTGAGACATTCTTTAGAAAATAGTAAAAAAGTATAAAATACATGGTAGCACTTCCGGTGCTTAGTGAAAACGTTGCTTTAACATCTCGGACTATAGCTGTCTTAAATATGAATTTCAGTTTTATACACCTTTTCGTGCTGGAGTTACTACAAACACACGAATACACAGACCTTTTTGCTGGACTTGGTCATTTGGACTCGGGGGACCCTAAAAGTGTAATTTTATTGAAAGCTGGAATTCGAAAATTTTCACGATGCCAATACTTTCCCTTACGATGTGTTTTATCTATAGGTAAGCGAAAGCGAAAATAATGAGAGAGGAAAAAATATAAAATGAGGTAATAAAAATCAAATGACAGAAAAAAAAAAGAAAGTAAAATGTCAAAAAACAAATAAAATGAGATAAAAGATAAATAAAACAAAATAAAATGAAAGGGAAAAATAAATAAATGAGAGCATTACTAATAAGAGGCGAAAAACGTATCAAGTTAAATGATTCTTAAAGTAGTCATAATGGTTGCCTTGTTAATAAATAATTAGTCCGTAGAAAATAAACAGAATTTATTTGAAAACTAAATAAAAGTATGTTAAAATTGATTTCAACTTGGGAAAGAGAAACAAAAATAAATGAGTACATAAGTGATAAGAGGTGAAAAACGTATCAAGTTACATGATTCTTAAAGTAATAATAATGGTTGCCTTTTTAATGAAAAGAGTCTCCATAGAAAAAAAAAAAAAAAAAAAAAAAAAAAAACGGAGTTTATTTGGAAACTACATAAAAATATGTTAAAATTTATTTCAACTTGGGGACAAAGCAAAAGTTATATGATTCATTCACTAAATCTCTTTACAAATGCTCTGATTTCTCTAAACTCATTAGCTATTAACTTAAATTGTTCATCCTTATGGAATCTTCTGTGGATTTTCCCTACTTTTCCTGATTTGGTTTCGCCGGGATTCCCCGTTACCTTCAATATCTTCGATAGGAGAGCCATGGAATAATAGAACTCCTCGGATGTGAGGCAAGAGATGGCGAAGGACGGAGAGGAAAGCTCAGCTGGTTGAGCCAGCGGCGTCGACTGCTGCGGAGTTTTATAATGGATGTGTGTTGACACTGTAAGTGGGACGCCGACCTACTAGCGCCATCAACTTTTACGCTGCTCGTCTCACGACCTTACGGCCTCTACGCTCTGACTTACTGTTTATTGTTTTATTATTATTAGGCGATTATTCTGATTATTTTTATAAGAATAGTCCAGAGAGCAAGATTTATAAAACACTCAATAATTACGAAATAAAGTAGAGGAAGTAGAATAAAACGGTACAATGGCATGGGTCATGGCAAATATCATTTGATAAAATTGAAAAGACAAAAATGAAAATATTTGTCACACTACTTTACCTAAAGTCTTAAACTAAGCTAAAAAATTTTTTGGTTTATTATTTTTAATAATAAACCTTTGTAATCGACCAAAAAAAAAAAAAAAAAAAAAAAATAACCTCCCTCAAGGGTATTAAGGGAATTAAAAAAAATTCTGTTTGTCCGCCGTCCGCGGCAATTTTCCGAAACTACTGGACCAATTTTTTTTTTTAATTCGCCACAAAAATACTATTCCGTGCAACAATGTTCCTGACACCTATTCGTTAATATCAGCTGGTTATTTTTAAAATGGCGGCCGATTAAAAGTGATTTAATTCAATAACTCAGTTTTGGAGATATAGAAACATTTTATTTGTGTTTTTAACCAAAAAACCGCGAATAATTATAAAAAAGAAAAATTTTGAAATTTTACCCCATGAGTCAGTTATTTCTGAAGATGGAGAAAAATATGTTTTAGTATCAGTAGAGCGCGATAAAGGAAAAAAAAAATAGTTTATCTGTATTTTCAAGTAACAACTTATAATAGATGTAATTCAACTAAAAATCGGTTATAACTGAAGAGAGAGAAATATTTTATAAATGGTATAAGTCACTCTTTTTTTGAATGAGAGTTTTCCACATTCTGGAGTGTCATTCGTTTACGTTTAGAAGGGGACGAAACGTCATGAGTTTCTCTTTCAGTTTATTAGTAAACAACTCTCAGATAAACTTGTACAGATAAACGACCTAACTTCTTAACATAAACGAATGAACAGTCTCATTTATGGAAAAAGTGACTTATACCATTTTGCCTCTTGAGCAAAGATATATCATTAAGATATTCGAAGAGATCAGTTGTATTCTATATACTGTGATTTGAAGGTTACTTGAAAGTATTGCCAAAATTTTCGAGTGCCGGTTTTCAATGGAAATACACGTTTAAGAGTCCCCTGAGTCCAAATAACTAAGTCCCGCAAAAAGGTTTGTATTTATGTGTGTGGTAAGTCTAGCACAAAATTGTACGAAATTAAAAAAATCGTATTTGAGACTACTATACGCCCGAGATGTTACAGCAACACGTTTCTTCTAAATTGGCAAACCCGAAGAACTACTTTATTCCAGGGATTAAGTACCTTTTTACGATTTTCTTTAAAAAAACGGCTCTAGCGATTTTAAATAAATTCGGTGTATCGGTATAAAATTTGATGAGCTTTAATATCATATCAGTCTCATTCTGATTGAAATAGTCTTGCAGGGCGTAAATGTCGATATTTAAAACCTTCTTTCTCTAAAATACCATTCATTTTGTAGATTTGATAAAATTAACCACATTATTTCGATAGTATTGATAAAAAGAGTATATAGGTTGAACGATTTCGATATCTAACTATAGGTTTTTACTTAAACAAAGGCACAAAGCCACCCTACTCCCCAAGCGCATACCGCGCATAGTGTGAAAGGAACCTTAGAATGCCTACGGGAAATACGAGGCCTAAGCCGTGGACTGTCTATATCAGTTATTACTGTATATACATAGAATGTTTATGTATTTATTTATCGTAAATAAAGTTGAAGGATAAGAAAAAGTATTCAACTATAGGAGAACACTGCAAAAATAGTTCATGGAATTTTTTGTTGTAATATACTCAACAAAGGACAGTAATATACTCGTATATTATACCGTTGGAAAGCTAAATATTTTAGAAAAACAAATATATATTGTGCACGAGCTTGTAAAAGTTGATGGAGAGTTATGAAAAGGCTATAAAACCAACTGATTGTTATATATAATATTATTTAATAAAACACAAGTTTCTATAGAAATTCAATTTAATTAATTCTTTATTAGTTTCACTTTTTTTTTTTTAATTGTTTTCTAAATAATGTGTGTGTGTATATATATATATATATATATATATATATATATATATATATATATTTATTTATTTTATTTGAATAGGGAATTTATGCTCAAAAGTAAACACCGTCTCTAACCACACATACCTTTTTTATTATTTATTTTTATTTGCCCCACTAATTTTCGCAGGTCCTTCTGCTCCCTTCTGCCACATCCACGAGTCATTATTGAATTATGAGCTGCCAGTTGTTTGTTTTATACAATTGCGTGTATTTTTTAAGTTTAAAGGTATATTATTATTAAGTAAGACGAATTTAAATTAATATTCTTGAGTATCCTTCAAGACTTTAAATAAAGATTTCCACTCCAAAAGAACCGGGTAGTGATCGACCTTGTTAAATTTGCATGCAGGTTGGCGATAGGTTTTGCTAACGAATTTGTCTTAGCCTTGACTGCGAGTCCTTCGATCTGAAAGTGTTAAAGATTGATGGAAGTGAGCTTCTTTTTTTTTTTTTTTTTTTTTTTTTTCATACATAAGCGTTGCGTGCTTCCAAATGTTTTTTAGAAGTAGGCGGAGAGAAGGAGGCACGAATTGAATTGAGTTAGTCCCTCGTTCGCGAATTGACTTCCGTGCGATCCTCGTTGTTAATAACTATGTTAAGGCTGAGGACATAATTGGAATCTTCTGTTTCACTATTGATTTGGCACACTTTTACGATTTTATCAAAACAACTGAAATGATTTTGATTTAACTTGCTATTGTGAAATATTTAATGGGCTTTAGTATCAGGTAGGTTTCGTTTTTATTGAAACACTCTGACGGGGCTTTTTTTATTTTATTTTAATAATTCTTTTATTCAAATATATCGCAATTTGTCTCTATGTAAAATAATAATGGGGCTGTAAGATCACATTCATTCAATATTTACAGTATAAAAACAATAGAAAAGGCAAATTCAAATTCAAGTCTACAGCATAAGTATTTTTAAAACGTCTCGGAGCAACTGCCGTTTTAAACCTTCTAGAAGGCGTCTAAAAGGCTCTATTGAAAGTATTGGCCCGATTTTTTTTTTATTCATGGTTTTATATTCACAAAAGGATAGAGAATAACCGGTGAAAAAATCACGAAAATCAAAAATGTCGCGCGGCAAAATTAATAACAATTGGACGATTTCAAATGGATTGACACATGCGTTTGACGTTAGAACTGTCCCCACAGCTCAAGTCCGTAGACCAGATAGGCTTCAGTATTGTCTCGTAGATTAATAATTTGTTGTCAGCTGTAAGCTCAGATTTTATGTCAGTAGTCTGTACATCTGTCCGAATCATCGGTTGAGTTATTTTCTGTAAGTCTTGTATGTGGGTTCCAAGACAGATCTTGTATTTTAAATTTCTTTCCTCTGAAATACATTTCATTTTGTTAGCTTGGATTAAAAACGGGTATTTATGTAATTTGAACGAGTTTGATTATTATCTGAAGGAGAAAAGAGCAAAAATATTTGTTTATTAATTTTTTTAATCAGAACTTAAGAATAGAAATATAGATGTATAATATACCGTTAGAAAGCTAAAGATTTTAGGAAAAAACAGAATCTTATACACCAAGGTAAAAGGTAATGAAGAGTTTCGAAAAGCGGATAAAATTAAGTGACTGTTGAATATCTATCTCTGTTTATAAAAGAAAGTACAATACCATTTCTCTTAACTTTCTGGTCATCCCAGTATCTCAAAAATGTCTGTATGCTGTGGAGCTGAAATTTTTCTGGAGGTTCGCCTTACATTCTAGATGTGAAATAAGGATAGGTTTGGGAAAATTCGTCCTTTAAATAGTTCAAAAAAATGTTTTTGTCAAACCAATAACAAAATTAATTTTCGAATAACTCAAAAACCAAACGTCTCCTGAAAAACCTAAGTACTGATTTGAATGAAAACCAAATTTCTAAAAGCATAAAATCAATGTTTTCTTAACATGACCAGTACCAGGAAAGATAATATGTAATTCACAACAAATATATTTAAGCATATTGAGCGTCGTATCCATGTTTCGTGTGTAGGGTTCCATAGACACCTGTTCAATCTTTATTAGTTTTAAAAAATAATTCAAGATGACTAAAAAACGTTTCGTTTCATGAATATAGTTGGAATTATTTCTGAATGAAAAAAGGGTTATTCTGGAGGAAATACGCATTATTGGGGAAAATAGGTATTTGAGTTGCAATGTAGTTACACAACGGTCATGTTTAAAAGATAAAACGATGGTATTGAATAAGTGTGAAGTGGCTAGTAATAATATAATACAATGTAATTAGTTTATACTCTTATCATCTCTAACTTTCCTTAAAATTTGTTAGGTTGATTTTAACCACGGAGATGTGTAAGTCGTTTGTTGCGTGCACCACATCATTATTTCGAAAAAAATAAGCTTTGGTTAACCTTTCGTTTTTTAATGTTTATTGGGGACAGGAACGATTCTCAACCCCAGCCGACTTCGACAGAATTAAAGGAATATTATAAATTCATAAAAGTTATGTAGTTATCAGCTTTGTAGTAATACAAACAGTATTTCAAGGGTATTGAAATACCACTTACACATGAAGAAAAGAAAGGAATGGAATCATAGAAACCACTTAGGATTTCATATGTGATTGATGAAAGGAAGATGGAGGTTTATCGAGAATAGAAAGTACTTGGGAACGAGAGAGAATAGAAGCATGGGGGGAATACCATGGAGAACGTACAGACGTTTATTATTGGGCAGAAATGATGGATGAAACTAAGAATTACGAGGATTGTAACTTTATTTTCACTTACCTATATATGAAATATATTCTAAGGGAAAGCATTGAGATCGTCAAAATTTTCGATTTCCAATTTTCAACGGAAATACACGTTTTAGGGTCTCCTGTGTCCAAATGACCAAGTCCCGAAAAAAAGGGAACCATCCCTAAAATTTCATGTTTAAGACAACTATACGCCTGAGATGTTACAGCAACCTTTTCACTTAAATCAGCCTGCCTAAAGAGACATTTTGCACTTTTTTGCGATTTTATCATAAATGGCTCAAACGATTTTGATTAAAGCCACTTTATTGATGTAAAATTTAATGTGATTTGATATCATGTAGGTTCAATTCTGATTGAAATAGTCTGAGAAGGCTTAAATGCCGATATTTTAATTTTCTTCTTCTAAACTACTTTTAATTTTGCACATTCCAAAAGATTAGCGATATCATCTTAAAGACATTAATGAAGGACGGGTTAATATACAAGTTGGACAAATTTGATGGCTAACTATAGGATAAAAGAGCAAAACTATTTTTAAATATAATTTTTGTTTGTTTTTTTTTTAAATTAATAACAGTAATATAGAGAGATGTTTCAGAAAACATATTATCTGATACACAAAGTTGTAAACGGTAATATAAAGTGACGAATAGAGAATAAACTTATTACTAATTAACAATTTAATATGGCTTACATTATTTAATCTAAATCATATGTTTCTAACAAAAATTAATATTCATTTTATTAAATTTAAAATATTTTTAAAATTAAAGTATATTTAATAGTTTTTAAATTGATTTTACTAGTCGAGGTAAGTGAGAGTCGTGTGTTGCACGCACCAGATTTTTTTATTTTCCCGTTCGATGAAAAATTCAGGGTTTGTTTAATTTAGGGAATTAAGTCGGTAGAATATTGACTATTGTTTTACGATTTAAAATTTTGTGATTCAGTATTTGGATGAAAGAATTTCTTTGTTTTTTAAAATATAGAAGTTTTATGTTTTAAACTAGTTTAATGGATAACTGGATTTCTAGTTGAATGATACCTTTTTCAACAATGTCCATATTATTCTTTGCACCTGAATAAAATGTGTTAGAACCCTTGAGGTATCAAGAGGACTAGGTTTTAGAGAAGACTCAATTAAATTAGCTTTTGATTTTTTCAAAAAAAACCATTGTCATCTTAATTATCCAGTCTATTATCTTAATTATAATATACATTTATAATGTTCGATTTATTTTGTTTTACCTATATAATTTTTCCTTGCAAAGGTTGAATATACATATTACATCCATACGCTGAAACTTCTAGGATTTTATGGCCTAAAGCCATAACGCACAACGATTTTCAACAAAAAAAAAAAAAAAAAAGATTTAGAACGTTGATGGAAATCATTAAAAAGCGAGGACAATGAAGTAAACCATGTCTATCTAAGATAATTGTTTAAAAAATAACTAAAAATCACCTCCTCCATAAATCAGCATCTATGTAAAATTATATAAAACAACTAACGAAGAATGACCATAAAGAAATGTGGATGGATGTATTGTATGAAATCGGATATGCGTGATGGTATGGACATGATATCTGTTTACGAATGCGGAGGAAAGTTATTTTGTTTTTATTGATTACATCTCCCTCTTTAACATAAAATTATATATATAAAAGTACATAAAAAAATTAAACATATTATTGTCTGTATTTATTCATGAATAACTTGTCATATAATACTACATCGATTTTACTGGCTGCCTATCAAGTTGTTGGAAACGAGTGTTTTAACGGACTATCACCAGCCGAGAAGTAGGAAAAGATTTCCAAGTTATGTGGCTTACTTTGAAGATAAATCTTACTTTACATGGCAAATAGCTCCCAGCATACTTCCTAAGACAGCTTCCATGGTAAATATGAAGAAAAGTTTGGAATTCTGTCGCAACAAAGAATAAAACTATGATCGCAGTCCTTTTACGGTTGAACTTTCAACGGCTATCATATCATTTTCTGATATGCCTCTCTGAGATTAGGACGAGGTTTGGTTTCTGAAAAGCGTTCATTAGTATATTCTTTGGATTTTTGATACTCGAAGGTATTTCAAGAGATGTGAATTTCGGGGAACGGCCTTTGTAAATGTGAAGATGTCTCTTCTTTCAGCAAAGAATTTGGGTTTTATAACCCGTTTTGCTTAAATTTGACTTTCACCTTCTGCTGAATTCCGTCCTGTAAACTCTCGTGTTTGTTTATGTTTATTAGATCAACTTGTCTGACCATTAAGGGTAGCAGTAGTTCTCACTTCTGTTTGTATTATAAAATCAATAAAGTGCACATTTTACACATGCTATATTTATTTATTACTTCAAAATTATGAGGTAAAATAAGTATGTTGATGATTTTAATTTCTAAATGCTTCATTCTTATACACGCGCACTCTTATATTTAACGTGTTTCACACATACGCCATTCTATCATCATGGATCCCGTTACTTAGAAGCTTAGTTATAGTCACGAATATAGAAGGGTTTTCTTTTAATAAATAGATTCCATTACTGATTTATAGCAAGCCAATTTTATTATTGGAGATAAAAAAAAAAAAAAAAAAATTGAAGAAAACATTTGCGATGTGTTAGGATATTGGAACAGAGATTGCTATAAAAAAGAAAAATTATCATTTGAAGAGTTTTCAATAATGTGATGGAATTAAGCAAAAGGTTGCAGGATATTAAAAAAAAAAAAAAAAAAGCTCTAGCCGAAATGTCGAACAAAAATAAATAAATATTAGAAATTATTGATTTTTGGTATAACAATTTAAAACAAAATAATCTATCCAAAATCAGCCGTAATCCTTTTTCCGATTATGTCTAGTAATCCAATAATACAATATCCACGTTTATTTTATTAAATTGAAACGGTATCACATGACTATTTGAAAGGGTCCTTACAGGTGTCAAAATTAACAATATTTTACTTTAATCAATGTAATATTTAGTTTATTAATATATTTATAAATAGTTAGAAAAAAAAAATGATTTTTTAAATCCCTTTTAAAACATTTTTTTTTCGTTTTTCAACAATTCTACGTTAATGAAAATGTTTGTTTTTCCACACCATAGTCTCGAACCTATGGCCCACCGCATAGTAGAGCTATTAATCAGTATTTTTATAATAATATTATTATATATGGTTTTATGAGATACAGACTATCATAATAATATTTGAGAGTACATTATTATTGATTATAAATAAATTAATATTAACCGATTACAGTTAAAGAGAAAAAATATTATTCTATTATAATATTAACCTGTAGCAAAATTAACTAATTATAAATGAGTTTAATTTTAACAATTTTTTAAATGAAATGTTGAAAGGTTAATTAATTACACGACAAATGATTTAGTACTTAAGTTTTAGTTTCGACAGATCAAATAAGTTTAATTTTATAGTCAAAAGTAAATTGATAACAACTATTTCAATAAAAAATCTCAAAAGATTAATTTAATGAATAATTAATATAACTTGAGAAATTAATTAATTTTCTGGTGCTAAGTAATGACATCAAACATTTTCTTCTAAAAACAAAATTAAAGAGGTTAAGTTGGTATTTGCTTTGCAAGAAAAAGACTATGTTCTTATCACATTACATGCCAATCTTAGTAACAAATTTTACACTTCATAATGCAAGAGAAAATTGGTGTTAAACGTAATCCAGGTCACAGAAGCAAATAATTGCCTACAATTTGCGACAAGGTTTTTCTTCAGTCTTTTCTCTAGTGTCAAATAATCACCTATAACATTATATCCTATCGGACTAGCGAGTTTATGGTTTTAATTATCTTTATTATATGTTATATCTTTATTATCTGTTATATTATATTATGTTATGTTTATTATCTGTTAATTTTATTATCTATTATATTAATTATTATCTGTTATATATCTGTTATATTATCTTTATTATCTGTTTATTATACCTGTTATATAGTTATTATTTTCTATAATGCTTTTCGAAAAATTTTAAGGATATTATGGCTTAACATATTTTCACATTTCTTGACTGACAATACATATGCCACCGCTCTGGTATTTTTAATATTTGATTTTAATTACGAAATTGTTTTATTATTACTACGAAATTGTATATTTAGTTTTATTATTTCAATAAAAAAATACATATATGTTTTTTTTTTAAATTGAAATAATAAAATAAAGTTATAGATTTAAATATTTAATATTTAAGCAGGAGTGCTGCCATTGGGTAGTTCTTCTTCAAGTTTGTTTCACGCCATTTAACTTTTGTCACATTTACGTGTTGTACCTTGAAGTACAGTTGTAAATTTCAATAAATTATGTTAAAAAAAAATAAATATATTTAAGCTATTACTTTAATTTGTCAGTTTTAATTTTTAAAGGGGATTTTTTAATTTTAACTTAACTTCAAACATTGGATGATTCTAGCATGAATAAAGAGAAGCTTACGTGTATGTAAAAAGTGTGAGACATAAAATATGGCAAGTTAAAATGTTATATGCGCCACGGTCATATTCTGCTTTGAAAATCTGAAAGTTTAAGTGTTTTTTAAAGTGTGAATATAATTAGATAAGATAATTTAGTTTCAACATCTCAAAGTAGTTTCAATTTCAGTTTAAGAAATATAGTTAAGCTTATGTAAATCTATTGTACCAAAATATTGCTCGGATTAATTAAATTTTTTTTAAGAAATAGCTTTCTATTAAAAGAAAACCATAACAACCTAACTTTTCTGTTTTGTTTTTTTTGTTTATAAAGTGTTGTTTAGTCATTTTTTATAACATTGTAGGAACATTTTTTCGCTCATTAATAATCTATGTAATTATATAATATAACGGACTGCATCGATATTTTTAATCCTCTATTTATAATTATAACAGTCCCTAGTTTAGTTTTGAAGAATTCACGTCTATTACTTGAGTTCAAGCATTTTTATTTTTAATAACATTGTTGGCACGCTCCGCCTCATAAGCTGGCATTTGTAGCTTTTAATGAGATTACGAGAGTATATTTCGGTCAATCAGGACATTAAATATCTTAATTTAAAAAGTTGCTGAACTGATTCTATTACAATTTATTGGTCTATATCTCTTAATTTATGGCTATATAAAATAAGTAAATAATAATAAAAATGTGGAAAATATTATTTCGTTAATAGTTGCTTCTTGAAGGTTAGAAGTATTTATATACTATACGTATTTATATTCATAGAAAGTTTTATTATAAATTTTATTTTAAATTTTGTTAGGAGTTTTCTTTTAAACTAGAGTTTAACTATAAAATGTTTAAACAAAATAAATTTTGTCTTCTTGAATGTTAACGGTAAATTAATGTATAGCAAAGGGGTCCACCTATTGTGTAGTGGTTAGCTTAACCGACTTCCTATACCTAAGGTTTCGAACCTGGTAGATGGCCCTACCTGATCCTCAGCTATGCCGTCCTTCGGAGGAGACGTAAAAAACTGTGGTCTCGAGCCAATGCGATGTCAGGTCATTGTTAAAGTCCTCTATCCTATTAAACATGGACATGCAAAATTCAGGACTCCCGTGTAGCATCGTCCGATTAGCCACAGTATCATAAAGCGACGTTAAATCAATACAAAATCTATGGCACTATGGAGCTTCTTTCATAAATTAGAATGAGAAAGAAATGGAAATGTTGAAAATTGAAAATATTTATAGTTAGAAAGGGTTTGGTTGAAGAAGAGTGTACAAATATTCCAGTATTAATTTCATATAAATTTCTTTAACGGCACACAGTGGAAAATTCAACAAAATTCTGAAACGTTCATATTTAACCATTGGCGTCCCATATTACGGAAAAATATGAAACAAATTATAAAAACTAATTAATTTTTTGACACGACTGGCGAGCGCACAATTGTCTAACATCAAATTTATTTGCTAAAATCTAAAATTTACCTATATTTTATGTTTGAACTCCCAGAATACGAGAAAAATAATACAAAAAATCTAATTATGGCTCGGAGTTGCTGAAACCTGCTAATACACTGCCGGACAAAATTAAAAGGATCACTTACAAATATTTATATTATTATTACATAAGAGATAAAAATAGGAATTCCTTTGTCCCAGGCTGGACTTTGTGTTGTATCTTATCAAGTTAATCCTCTACCTGTTTATATTCCCACCCGTTTATGGAGAAAAAGGTCAGTTAATCTCTTCTCTCTCTTTTCTTTCTTCCTATCAGTAAATGGTTAGTTGTTAGCAAAGATTCATCTTATTGAAGATTTTCTAACATTTAAGAGACTTTAGTTTTTACTTGTGAGTTTAGTAAGAACGTTGTGATGACCAACAGAAGAGCATTGACCGAAGAGGAATCAATTCGTGCTGTTGCTTTGAGTGAAGAAGGGTTTTCTCAAAGGCATATTGCGCAACGGCTCCAGCGGTCACAATCCGTAGTGTCCAGGGTGCTTAATCGGCACCGTCAAACTGGAGGGCATACAAGAAGAGTCGGACAAGGCCGTCCGAGGTCAACTTCCCACCGTGACGAGAGATTTTTGCAACTGCATGCTCTTCGGGATCGCCGATCAACTGGTAACAGTCTGCGTGGTCTCCTTCAGAGGTTCAGGAATGTGCAAATTTCAGAGCGAACCGTGAGAAGACGACTCAACGATTATGGATTGACTTCCCATCCTTCAGCTACTGGACCTCTTCTCTCCAGGAACACCGGGCTGTGCGCTTGAGGTTTGCTTGGGAGCACCTAAACTGGACTTAGGAAGATCGGAGCCTCAGCGATGAGTCAAGATACTGTCTCCGATCTCCAGATGGACGGGAAAAGGTATGGAGAAGGCGGGGAGAGAGGTATGCTCCATGCACTTTTTCTCCAAGGGTTGCGTTTGGTGGTGGGTCAGTGGTGGTGTGGGGAGCATAAATTTAAACTCCCGTATAGAGTTGGTTCTTGTGAACCGTGGCTCTATAACTGCTGACAGGTACATTAGGGAGGTACTTGAGCCACATTTAATACCTTTCGCCAGAAATATCGCAGGTAACTGTATTTTTATGAACGATAATGCCCGACCTCACGTTGATCGATCAGTGCGAAATTTCCTCAGACAAGAAGAAATTGAAGTTATGGTTTGGCCACCCAGAAGTCGAGATATGAACCCAATAGAGCATGTATGGGACATGCTTGGAAGACGTGTCCGCGCCCGAGACCCACAAAAAGTGGAACAACATCCCAGAACAACATGTAAAAACCCTGGTCACTGGAATGGGCAGGAGAATGGAAGTAATTGTCAGAGCTATAGGTGGGAATACTAATTATTGATCGTTTTCCTCGAATTCTTCCTTTTTATTCAGTTTTGTTATTTCATTTCAATTCAAAGATTTACTTTTTCATTTTGAGACTGTAGGACAATTTTATTTTTTTATATGTTTTCCTATTAAAATTTTCTAGAAAAGAAGTTTTTATTTTTTATTAACCTTATAATAAAGTGTGACTTCCAAAGAAATAAGAATATTTTCAAAAATACCCTATACAGTTCAGTAATTTCAAAATATTGAAGTGATCCTTCAATTTTGTCCGGCAGTGTAGATGTATTTTATATCATTTAGGAAACTCTTCAAATTATAGTTTATAAAACTTTTGATTCTGAGTGTTGTGTCAGCAAAAAAAATTAACTATCACCCAAAACACAAAAACTCGCAAAAATTTCTTGTAATATTTAAAGGCTATAAGGATTGATGAAACAAATCCTAAAAAAAAAAATCTTGTGGTAACTTGGGGGTTATACATTTACAAATTGCTAAATTAACTCTACAGGTAGATTGCAATGTAAATTCAATAACGAGTTTGGAATTATAATGTCTTACCTGTTTCATTAATCTCCATTGTTAAATAAAAGCAAAAAGACTTTACGCTAAACACACCTTGAACACAATGTCCATCGAATAAAGATAATCCCACTGCCGGTCATTAGGTACTGTGCGAAGAGGTATGATTCACTCATTTACTATTTATTTGTAAACACATTATGGCGGGAAATATTAGTATTAAGAGTTTTGCAAAATTCCAAACTTTTGACTTGACTTTTGTCCACCTAAATTGGTGATGTTGCCCAGTGCTGCATTAGAGCAACATATTTACTATACAGATATTTAAAGTGATCTGAATTATATTATCGTTAAAGCTTTAATGTTATTATTTAATACAAATAAATTTTGAAATGTGTTATTTTCTTTTATTATAATAAGAGATACATGATCGAGAAAGATGGAGAAATATAATTTTGAGAAAAAGCAGAAAATCCTTTTTAGCACCATATAACTCGAAATAACATCAATAAAAGCACTACGCATTTGTTATTTTTCCCCTTAAAAGACGAATTGGATTGATCGAAATCCTCTTTGTATTAGGAACAGTTTTCCCGCGATACATAAGAGCTGGGTACTATACAAGATGACTTTGACTAAAACAGAGGAAAGAGGGGGATTGCATTATTGATAGGGGGTTAGGGTCGGGAGTATTTTCCTTTCTAAGGGGCGCTCTGCCTTCGCAATCGTTTCCCGCAGAATTGTAGATTAACAAAGGCCAGGAATTTAGGATTCTTTTTGAACCTAATCCAAAATACAGAGTTTCCTCTCATGACGGCTTCTTTAAAAAATATAATAAAAAATATGAATCGCTTTGCTGATAACGGTCGAGTTTCTTTGTTTTATACACAGGTTTTTCTCAATAATAAAAAAAAAAAAAAAAAACATGAATAAAGATTATCCTTCTTTCAACCTATCAAATGCAATTTTTTTTATTTGTTTACTTTCTGTTACCTATAGATGAGTACTCAGGTAAGAACAAATAATGCTTGTCTCTATACACCACAGTAGCACACAGGAACGACAAAAACATTTGTCTGAAAATGCGCATGAAGAATTATTCCAGGTAGAAGACCAAATTAAGAAGTTAATGTTCTTTTTTAAATCTACAAAAATGTTTCAAAAAATTTAAATTACAACTTTTAGTTCGAAATGGAAATTGTAAATTGAGGTACAAATGAACCTTTTGGTTGAAAAGCCCTAAGAAATAAATAAATAAATATAAACCTCTAGATGAAATATATAGTAATGAAAGTGTTACGATCTTGAAAATTTTCGTATTCCAGTTTTCAACTCAAATACACGTTTTAGGATTCCTTAAGTCCAAATAACCGAATCCCACAAAAAGGTGAGTATGGTAAGTCTAGCACGAAAACGATAAGTCCTACGAAACGGAAATTCACATTTAAGACAATTATTTGCCCAAGATAATACAGCAACTTTTTCATCAAAATCGGTGGACCAGAAGAGCCACTTTATATCTTGTATTATGCACCTTTTTACGGATCAGGTAAGGATAGATTTTTGAATCGAGCTGAATCCATAACTTATGGAATATTTTTTTTTTTTTTTTTTTTTTTATTGAGAAATATTACAGTTTGTTGCATAATGAACAGTAGTAATAGAGATGTAGTACACATTCATACAATATATACAGCCAATAATGATAAAGTCAATTT
Source organism: Piezodorus guildinii (assembly GCA_023052935.1). NCBI lineage: Eukaryota > Metazoa > Arthropoda > Insecta > Hemiptera > Pentatomidae > Piezodorus > Piezodorus guildinii. Next base: position 131,860,868 of record CM041292.1, on the reverse strand, counting down.
ACATAAAATCGGAAATAAATAAATTCAAATATATACAAAAAAAAAGCAACAAGAAACTAATCAAAACAACAACCTGTAGTAGAGATAAATACAAGTTGGGAAATAAATAAAAATCATACAAGCATACTTAACTATATACAATATATACAATCAGCCAAAGGAACCCTAGACTCGGCTGCTCCCCCCACAAGTGGGGGGAGAAGCGGAATCCAAGAGATCCCAGCGCCTCCCACTCAGCGCTTCACTGGTGTATGCCAGTGGAGGCCGAGCCAGAGCGGAATAGCCACAAACATACAGTACATGAGTGGAGGATCTGACCAGTGTCAGAACTCCAGATAAATGTTTACAAAACGTCGCGGGGCCACTGCCGTTTCAATCTTCGAGGAGGATTGTAGGGATGGGTGAAGCTGGAAAGCGATTGAGCAAGAGGATTAGGATGATGAAGAAGGTTCTGATGGAATTTGGAGAATTTGGATGGTACCAGATCTAAAATAAATGGAATATTAAGGTCATGGTGTAGGGTACAGTTGGTAACGTAATAAGGAGCATTAACTATTGTTCGGAGGACTTTGGATTGGAAGGATTGGATACGTTTGATGTTAGAATGTTTAGTTGTCCCCCATAGTTCAAGTCCGTAGGTCCATATAGGTTTCAGTATTGTCTTATATATTAGTAATTTGTTGTCGACTGTAAGATGAGATTTTCTGTTTAGTAATTTGTATAACCGGCCGAATCTGCGGTTGAGTTCTATCCTTTTAAGTCTCGTATGTGGGTTCCACGTCAGTCTTTTGTCTAGTAAAAAGCCAAGGTACCGGACTGTGTCTGAGGAAGGAAGCGGTATGGAATTGAATTTAACTGTTGGACAGGATTTACGTCGAAGGGTGAAGGTGACGTGTGTACATTTGCTTTCGTTCACCTTAATTCGCCAAGCCTTACACCAGTCTTCGACAAGGGAAAGGTGCCTTTGGAGATTTAGAGATGCTACTTCAGGATCGGAATTGGATGATAAAATGGCTGTGTCGTCAGCAAATGTTGCCAGAAAGGTATCGGGATCGGTAGGGATATCGGCGGTGTAGAGGATGTAGAGGACGGGTCCTAAGACGCTGCCTTGAGGAACACCGGCCTCAACAGTATAATGTTTGGAAAATTCGGAACCACAGCGAACTCGGAAGGAGCGGTTTGATAAATAGGATCGGAGGATTAGGTATAAGGATTGAGGTAAATGGGTTTTGAGCTTAAAGAGCAATCCCGGGTGCCACACCCGGTCAAAAGCTTGAGCTATGTCCAGAAAGGCACCCGAACAATACTCTTTGCACTCAAGGGCAGAGGAAATATGATCCACAACTCGGAGTCCTTGCTGAACTGTGGAATGTTGAGAACGAAATCCAAACTGATGCGAAGGAAAATTTTTAAATTTATCTAGGATTCGTTTTAGTAGGAGCTTTTCGAAAATTTTTGAGAGGATCGGAAGTAGGCTAATAGGTCTGTAAGATGACGTGCTGTTGGAAGGTTTGCCTGGTTTCAGGAAAAGGATGATAGTTGAATGTTTCCATAAGAGAGGAAAATAGGTAGTGCGTAGGATACTGTTATAAAGATATGTAAGGAATGTAATGGCTTTCTGTGGAAGTTGTCTTAAGATCTGAGGCGTGAGGAGATCATATCCAGGGGATTTACGGAGAGGAAGCTTTTTAAGAAGATATTTGACCTCAGAGGGATTAACTGCTTTAGGAGGTAAGGAGAGTGGTATTGGCGAAGTATGGTTTGGATTCAGCTCAGGATGAGGAGTGAAAACTTTGGAAAGGTGCTGTGCAAATTCCTGGGCCTTATCCTTGTCAGAAGCAGCCCAGGAACTATCACCGCGCAGGAGAGGATGGGAAATCGTGTGAGTATTCAGGATTCTCTTCGTGACATTCCACAGGGAATTGTCACGAGTCGAGAGAGAGGAGAGGTAGGAATTGTAGGATTGGGAACGAAAGGTCGCCAACTCCCGCTTTAATTTTCTACAATGAAAGTTATAAGAGCGGCGATCTTCTGGGTGCCGGGTGCGTTGCCATAATGCTCTGGCTCGGCGTTTGGTGTTGATGAGGTCTGTCAGGTGTTGTGGTAAATGGCATTTGTAAGGAATAATTTGGGATTGTTTAGAAAAGGAGGCAGTCCAGGCTGCTTGTTGAATCAAGGTTGTAAAGGAATATACGGCATCATCAAGGTCAGAAGGGGTTTTGAGAGTTACTCTGAGGTCGATATCATTGGTAAGGATTTCGCGGAAGAGGTTCCAGTTGATAGGGCCTCTGATGAATGACGGTGGGAAAGGTTTCGGAATAGGAGTCATGGATACATTTAGGATTAATGGACTATGATCAGAGGATAGTTCATCAAGGCGAGTTACGGAATAGTTCAGGGAGCCTAATCCGCTGTGGATGAAGAAGTCGAGGATGTCTGGATTACGGTTAGGATCTGTTGGCCAGTAGGTAGGGGAATCGGGAGGTAGGAGATTAAGGCGTCTGGAGTTGAGTGCAGACTGCAATGTCCGTCCACGAGTATTTGTGGTTCTGCTACCCCATTGTTGGTGCTTCGCGTTTAAGTCTGCACCCAGAATAAAGTGATTCCCCAATGAGTTGAGAAAGGAACCAAATTGGGTAATAGAAATAGAATTTTTAGGAGGGCAATATGCTGATGCGATGACTAGCGGAAAGGAAAAGGTCTTGATTATAATAGAGGTGGCTTGTAGGAAATCGTGGGCGGGAAGTGGGTGTAAGTGATGGGAGAGGGATCGGTTGACAATGACAGCAGTACCGGCATGGGCTTTGCCGTCTGGATGGTCTGTCCGGTATGTTGTGTATTCAGGTATTTTGAAGTACTGTTTAGTGGTTAGTCTAGTTTCAGTAATGAGTGCAACGTCAACTTTTTTGTCTTGGAGTAAGGCTGTAAGTTCGTCAGTGTGAGTTCTAACACCATTCGCATTCCATAGGAGAATAGATAAGGAGTTAGGTGAGGTCATTTATGGATTTTTTAAGTTAGGAATAAGATTTGATACAAGATTCGTGAGGATTGTTATTAGGGGCATGACAAGGGATTTGATTTCGGAAATGAAGGATGTCATCAAACTGGTAAGATCTGTGGCATTTGAAGGAGGGGGAATATGAGAGATTTGTTGTGGATGAGGATTTTTAGGACTGATTACGTTTTGAGGAAGAGGTATTTGTGGAATGGATTGAGGATATTGAGGTACATTTTGTAGTTCCGGCAGGGCCTCGGCTTCAGTACATTGGTTCCCACCTCCAAGTAAGTGGGCAAATGATACATTGGCATCGATTAATTTTGAGGGTTCTCTTCTAGTTCTAGCCTGTCTTGTTGTTTCATCCAGTACTTGGGGTTTTTGATACCTGGTCCTTAGCTCCTTATAGATTTGGCATCCTTTGTAGTTGGCCGGGTGGTCCTTGAGGCAATGAGCACATACAGCGGGTGTTGACTTCGGTTTTGTACATTCCACAGACTTGTGCTGTTCACCGCATTTCACGCAGCGTGGTATGTGGTGACAGTAACTTCTGGTATGACCATACGCCTGACAATTGTAACACTGAACAATTTCTCTCTTTGTATAAGGTTTTTCGACTCTTACACTTGTATAATACAGTCTTTTTAGATCATAAATTTTTTCTACTCCTGCTAATGGTTCCAAGTCAGCGAAGAATAGAGGCAGTTGAACTCTATCTTTTATGACATTAGTGACTTGTCGCACTTTATGGAATATTAGTTTCATCCATAATGACTGTATTCGTGTGTGAGGAAAATTGAGATATTTGCGATATTGGTGGTTTTAGTGTAAATTGAAACTAAAATTAAGATTTATTATGAACTAGTTTATTAGATTTATCGATGGGTTCCAAGACTATCTCTAGTTATTATAAATATTTAAAATGGCCTATCCTAAACTTTTTTTCGATTTGCTAAACTTTTTTGTATTTTTTTACCTGTTACATATCCTAATGCGTAATTAATTTTACAATGAGAATGAATACAATGAGTCCAGACATCCTCCCCTTGAATATCTGAACCCAAGCAATCAATATTTATACTCAATCGCAAAGGAATGCTTCCTTTGATATACCCTCTCTTGAAGATTTCTCCTCTTGTATGACTCCTTGTCTATCTCTAACCATAAGGCCTATTCCCTTTTGCCTACTATTTATTCTCATCCTAGAATTCTCCTATCAAATGTAAAATATATTTATAAATAATCATTTTTCGGCCTAAATTAAATTGACAGCTGTGTATATTAATCTATTCTCAATGGTATATGGTCTCAAAATAATTTTTTTTCATTGAAAATTGCGTTATTTTTCTTTTATAAATTTATGCCCATATATTCATGATTACTATTTTAGGTAACTCTCATACACATACGTTAATAATAAAATACATTATTTGAGAAAAACGGACTCCTCAACAGTTAGCCGGGTCGTGTTGGTAGTGCTTGATCGTTGCCCAGATCGTCACCCTCGCCCATCTAATGGCATAGAGGGGAGCTACCCACTTTTCCTTCACAATGCCCTTGTATTAAATCCAACCCTCTATATCAGGCAGCCATCGACCTTAGCATTATGTCAGAGAAGAACTCAATCATAAACACTGATGTATAAAATCTGATAAAGTATTTAAATAATGAATACTTCCAGATATTTTACCTTTATTTACCTATATAGAAGATTTATGGGGATGTTATCATTAAATTTTTCGATTAGTTCAATTATATCTATTAGTTGTTGAGAGATTTTAAAATGAGAGAAATTAAAATATGTGCTCAAGAAGAGAAAAATTTCTCTGGATTAGTGAGTTTTTTCTGTTCTTGGATAAAATTCTCTCTAATCCAACGCATACTTATATAATCTCTTCTACGAAATGATCGTAAATATTTAAACGTATCTTCTTCTGTTGGCGCGACAAGCCGTAGAGACCCTTGGGCACGGGGTATAGTTTCTTACGATTCCACACAGTGATTCTTGTGTAGGGTCATCACTCCCTACGCCTATTCTTGTGTGTCGTCACCAGTTGGCTGACGAATGGTGCCGCTGTAGCGAGATATTTGGTTACGCAGACACGAGCTCTCCATTCAAATGTGTACTTATTCTAAGTAATTCCAAATCTAAACGTACCAATATTCAGGAGTAATTTTGATAAAATAAGCCTGTTTATCTTGTTTAAAAGTGTTAAGGGCGTTAAACCTGGTTACCCACTTTCTCTAAAATTAAAGTCTAGACCCTTATAAAAAGCGTAAGTTCTTTACTAAAAAAATAAATTATCCTCTCAAAATAAATTTCTTCTGGATCCACCACTCGTTCTTATTTTAAACATTAAACGCTTGTGGGTTTTCCCTCCTTATCGTAATGTTGATGATACTGATGGAGATTTACTCATTATTTGACCAAAAAACCGTTCGTTGATTCAAAAATGTTCGTAGTATTAAATATAAAATATAAGAAATCTAAATATCCATTAGAAGTCGATAGCTGTTTGTTGTGAATTCGCTTTTAGAGAAAATAATAATGGTACTAATCTTGTAACCATTCGTAGGTTTTAGAAGAAACTTGAAACCATTCCTGTCAAAGGAATGGGTTGACAAAGGCTTTAGATAAATCTAAAAAATACCGGAGAGGAGTGAGGACAAGAGAGGGGAGCTGGATATGGGCACCCAGTCACGTAGGCACTGAAGGCGGGCTGTGGAGGGGGTAGCACCACCAATTAGCAAATATTTACTGGGCCCTTCGCTCTGTCATTAGTTTAATACCTATATAGGCTTATACTAACTAGTTAACATCATTCATGACAGAATCCACAACTTTATTCTTAGAACTATTCGAGGTGTAGAAAGACCGGTATTAATTGAAAGTCTTAAATAGCTTAAAACTACTTAAAATTACGGTTTCATATCGGAATATTTCCTGACCACATCCTTACCCAGATTGAACATGAAAACAATGGGAAACAAGCTTAGAAACTGGGTAGTTTTCTATATGGGGCTATATCAACAGTTCCAAAACCAGAATTCAGGATCACGAGCGACCGCAGCGGCAGGACTACTTCCTAAATAGATAAGGTGGCTCAACACTGGTATTTTAAAATCAACATGCATATATTTAATTATATCAGGTGCAAAAATAAACCTGTACCTCTACAACCCATGCAGGGTCTCGGGTTCAGAACTTAAAGAGGTTCGTACTGTTTCACAGCCAAGGACCATGTAAGGGGTGATTCTTTCTAAATCACACTGGTCCGAAAAATTTTTTCCCCAACTTTATGCACCCACTTATAGAGGCTGAGGGTGCCCCGGAAGGGTATCTATACCCCAGGGTCGCTCCACGGCTGAAATAACAGAATTAATCATTTTGATGTCAACTACTAGTATATAAGAGTATATATTATTATGAATAAAATAATTAGAATTTTCTCTTTTTTTTTATTATATTTTTATTTATTTTTGCATAAATAAAACTTTAACAACATTTCGAGGTATTTTTTTGTCTCATCTTCAGATTATCCAATTAAAATAAAAAATTTCCATATTGCACAAAATATAGGTCATGTATATCATGATCTCATTACTTATGTACATCATTTAAATAAAAATAATTTCGTCACTGATTGTTAAAAATTTTATATCACTATCGCATAAATTCTAACATTTGTACTATTATTTAAACAACCTGCTTCATACTTACATTTAAATAATAGTACAAATGTTAAAACAATTTTAGTTATGTGATAGTGAAAAAAAAAAATAAATGACGATATTATATTTATACAAAGGATGTACATAAGTAAAGAGATAATGATATATACGACCTATATTTTGTGCAATATAGAATTTGTTTATTTTAATTGGATAATCTGAAGATGAGACAAAAAAATATCTCGAAACGTGATTAAAGTTTTATTTATGCAAAAATAAATAAAAACAGAAGAGAAAGTTCTTATTATTTTATTCAGAATAAATCATCTGCCTGTCTCAGCTGGGGTCGAACCCGGGACCTGGAGAACAGTAGTCTAGTACTATACCCACTAGGCCACGTATCTCCCTGGTGCAAAAATATGAATCGTTAACTGGCCAAATATGTCTTTCTTCTTTTTACTTTCACTTACCTATATATATAACATATAGTAAGTGAAACTATTGCGGTCGTGAAAAGTTTATTTATTTGGTTTAGTTTAGAGGCGTTTAACCAGGGTTTGGTCATCAACGATTTTCAGAATGTTAAACGTTAATGCCTTCTTATCAGCAATTTATGAATCAATATGGTATCAATATTTTATAGTTTTGATTGAATTTTCAACTTCTAACTTCGATAAACCGCTTGTAGTCAGTCCTCTTCATCCCTTAGAGCCACCGTTACATCTGGGGGAACCTCAGGCTCAAAGAGTATTCTCCTGATGACAGGTTTCGATTCTCCTGAGGCAGGTTTCGATTACGTGTAGCACTTAGTCCTGCGTCGCATGTTGAGCATCGTGGTGGTAGTTCCCTTTGGATGAGGTGATAGTGGGTGGGAATGGGCATAATCGAATGATCGGACTTCGATGATTCAAATAATCGAATGATTAATATGCATTCTGAGAGACAATATGGCACAATTACCCTCTCTATGGTGCAAATATGCATGTAATTTATGTGATGAGAAAAAAAAATTAAAAAAAAAAAAAAAAAAGTCATTTGATTATCCGAGCCCCTTATAATCCATCGATTATCGTTAAAAATTCAATTCGAATGATCATTCGTTTCTCCGAACCGATTAATCCGGTAATCAATTAATTCGAATTATTGAAATAATCGAATGATCTGATAATCGTCATTCGATTATGCCCACCCCTAATAGTGGGTGAGTCTTGTGTGCCCAGTGCTACCTCCTCGCGGTGGCTAATGGGCCTAGTGCTCTTTCATGGTTTTACGCTTCTATTTATTTCTCTCAATTTGCTTTAACTCTCTTCCCACATAGCCTGCCATCCTTTTTTTCTCTTACCTTTCAGAGATTTTGCCGAATCGGAGGAAGATAATAGGGCACATCCACGACCGAACAGATTCCTTGATCCCTTAGCTGAAAGTTTTAGAATTCGAGTTTTTAAGTTTTAATGTCTCGAAATATAAGATGTGTAAAACTAAAATTTCATATCTTAGAAGCCTTTATGCCTGAGATGTTACAGAAACTTTTTCATCAAAATCGGCGAACAAGAAGAGCCACCTCATAGTATGCATTTTGCAGCGTTTTTCGATTTTCTTAAGAGTAACGATTTTGATTATATTGATTGATGACTATATCGATGCAAAATAAAGAATAAGAGAGAAAACATAATATGTATATATATATATTATACACAAGAATAGTAATACAGATGTATAATATACCGTTGGAAAGCTAAAGAATTTAGATAAAACGTTATATTATGTTCAAAGTTGTAGAAGAAAATGTAAAGTAAAATGTAAATTAGTGAATAAACATAAATGATTGTTGTGCGTAATAATTTTATACTGTTTTATTATTTAATGTAAAACATATGTTTTCAAAGAAACTGAATGTAATTCTTTAGACTTTTTTTTAACTCTAACTTTATTTAAAAGTTTTAAAACTGATTTTAATAACCGAGTTAAGTAACTGTCTAGTGTTGCGTTCAATCCAATGGTAGTATAGATCCTTTGTATGGGGGTTATGTTATAAATGTAAATGAATGTAAATTTAGACTAATATGTACTGACAAAAGATTAAATATTACTAAAAGCACTTTTTGATTAATTAAGCAGATATAAATTTTACAACATAATAATATAAGATGCTCAAACAATCTTTTTTAATATGTTCAACGATTACGATAATAAATTCAGGATCATTTACGACATATCTAATTAAAACGTAATACATTAAAATTATTATGGATTTTCAGTATGATAGAATTTGTAATAATTAAAATTTTGAGAAATGCTTTTCTGATTGTTTTTCTGTACTTGTATCAGTCCTACAGTGTGAGTGAACACTATAATTTAATAATAGTTTATTTATCTTTCTTGACGTCACCGGAACCATCTGCTTGATTTCTTCTTGATTAATTATCACTGTTATTGCATTCATTCATAAACAGTAAGTTTTAAAAAAGAATATAAATGAATGATTTCGATGATAATTTGTTACTATTGTATAATATGAATATGTGAGATGATATTGTTCATATTTTTACTTTCACTTACTATATATTGCGATCGTGAAAATTTTCGAATTCCAGTTTTCAACGGAAATACACGTTTTAGGGTCCCCTGAGTCCAAATAACCAAGTCCCGCAAAAAGGTCTGTGTGTGTGTGTGTGGTAACTCCCGGGCGGAAACGGTAAGTCCTATGAAACTGAAATTTCATATTTAATACAACTATACGCCCGAGACGTGACAAAACTTTTTTCATCTAAATGAGCCTACCAGAAGAGGCACTTTATACCATGCATTTTGCACCTTTTTTCGATTTTCTCAATAACGGTTCCGACGATTTTGATTAAACTCGCTATATCGATGTAAAATTTAATGGGCTTTAATATCATTTAGGTTTTATTTAGATAAAAATGGTCTGACAGGGCTTAAATGCCGATATTTTAAATTGTCTTCCCCTAAAGTACCTTTAATTTTGTAGATTTAATAATAATAACTAGATTATCTTGTTAACGCTGATGAAAAACTGGTAAATATATAAATTGAATAAATTCGATACCCAACTAAAGGAGAAAACAGAAAAAATATTTTTTTAATGCAATTTTTCGTTTTTGAACATAAGAGCAGTAATATACATGTATGATATACCGTTGGAAAGCTAAAGATTTTAGAAAAATTATCATATCATACACAAGCTTTTAAAAGTTAATAGAGAGTGATGAAATGAACATAAAACTAACTGATTATTTTAGATAATAATATAATAGATTTTTGAATCAAACACATGTTTCTATAGAAATTTAATTTGATTAATTCCTCAATAATTTCACGTATTTTTATCTCTAACTGTATTTGAAAATCCTTTCATTGATTTTAAAAATTGAGGTAAGTGAAAGTCGTGTGTTGCCCGCACCAGATTTTTGTCAATCTGTTTCCTTCGATTTATTATGTGCAACGGGATTTTTTTTAAATTAATTATAATCCATGTTTATTAATAATCTTTATAGTTCGTTTATTTTGTTAAATTAATTTAAAAATGTATAAACCTTAACGAGGATCGATTCTTCTTGTAGGTAATTTAAAGGTTTTGGAAATTTTATTGTATTTTCTGGAGGGAATTAATGTTGTTAACGGAAAACAATTTCACAAAGATAGATCAAATAGTGATTAAAAACGTCTTAATATTGAATGATTTTAATTCGACATTTAATAATTGTCCAATCCTCACCTGGAATGAACGTTTGGCAACGAGGAAAATTCTCGACAAAAAGTTCGATACAATATTAAATTAAAATCAAAGTGAATTTAAAATGTACCTAATGTTCTGCCATTAATTATTAAGAATTCAGAAAATGATAATGTGTCCAGAACATTAAAACTTAATTTAAATTGTACAAAAACTATAAATATTCAATTTTATTTTATATTAGAGAGTCACAATAATAATTTATTAGTTTTATTAATTATAAATATTCAAAAATTAATAATTTGTTAATTATGTGATCAATTATCAATGGCCTGAATCCAGGTGGTTAGGCACACTTCGGTGTAAAAAGCTTGGCTGACCCATTTTGTGCGGGTGTTATACAATTGTTGGATTTAAGCCGATCTCAACTCGCTCTCCTACAGAATTGGCGTCGAATCAGAAAAAGCTTTTCCGCTTCAATTTAATTTATCATAATGAATATAAATTCATGGATTTTTTTTAAATTCACTTTACTTTATTCCCAAGCAAGTTTCACTAGTTGAATTCCAACTCCCCACCTTCGTGTCTTCACTTCCCGTCTGGATCAGCTTTCTTTCTGCAAGAGGAGTTGTACATAATCAGAATTGTAAGTTTAGAGTTTGTAAAACATTTCTATATCTAACCTTTATTATCTTGTTATTTCTTTTTTTTTTCGTGTACACGCTGTTTATCTAACAGCAAACAGATAGTGCTGATCCGTCATCCTAATCAGTAGAAATGAGATTATTGATTCATTTCTGCTTTCTATTTTTACAAAAATAAATTTACATTTTTATTTTGCTAGCCACAAAAAATAAATGTATACATTTATATGTTTAAGTACACCTAATGTAATTAATTAACTTGGTTTGATAGAATTTATTTAACACATTCTTGTTTATGATTGCATAGAACTCATTGCATATTCAATTATGATTCTGAATACTCAGAAACATTCCTTTTCCTTCTTCCTTATTTAAAAAAAATTTAATGTATACTATTAGGTTGTAAAATAAGTCCGAAGCGTTTTTCAATCTTTCAATTGTATCCCCTCTGTGTTTATAAAATCATGTATACTTGGTTAATAGTGTTTACTCTAAAAATCTGGTGCGGGCAACACACGACTTTCACTTACATCAATTTGAAAAATCAATGAAAGAATTTTCAAATAGAGTTAGAGTTAAAAATACGTGAAACTATTAAAGAATTAAATAAATTAAATTTATATAAAAACATGTGTTTTATTAAAAAATCTTTTATTTTATTATCTAAAATAATCAGTTAGTTTTATCTTCTTCTCATCACTCTCTATTAACTTATAAAAGCTTGTGTATGAGATGATATTTTTTCTAAAATCTTTAGCTTTCCAACGGTATATCATACATGTATATTACTGCTCTTATGTTCAAAAACGAAAAATTGCATTAAAAAAATATTTTTTCTGTTTTCTCCTTCAGTTGGGTATCAAATTGATTCAATTTATATATTTACCTGTTTTTCATCAGCGTTAACAAGATAATCTAGTTATTATTATTGAATCTACAAAATTAAAGGTACTTTAGAGGAAGAAAATTTAAAATATCGGTATTTAAGCCCTGTCAGACCATTTTTATCCAAATAAAACCTACATGATATTAAAGCCCATTACATTTTACATCGATATAGCGAGTTTAATCAAAATCGTCGGAACCGTTTTCGAGAAAATCGAAAAAAGGTGCAAAATGCATAATATAAAGTGCCTATTCTGGTAAGCTCATTTTGATGAAAAAAGTTTTGTCACGTCTCGGGCGTATAGTTGTCTTAAATATGAAATTTCAGTTTCATAGGACTTACCGTTTCCGCCCGGGAGTAACCACACACACACACACAGACCTTTTTGCGGGACTTGGCTATTTGGACTCAGGGGACCCTAATACGTGTATTTCCGTTGAAAACTGGAATTCGAAAATTTTCACGATCGCAATACTTCCCCTTACTATATATAGTAAGTGAAAGTAAAAAAGGATTATACATACTATTAAAAGGTTTAGGTTTTTTTTATGCTTTAGTTTCCACCGGGATTCCTTATCTTTATGTGGTATTTTGCTTACTCAAAATGGAAGAGAAAAAAAAAATCATTTTCGACATTTAATGATTTTATATTTCCGAAAAGGAAAATCCATGCAGAGAAGGTTAAAAACATGGCGATGCGTGTATAGCGATGATGCCTTTATTGAAAGCATAGGTGGGTTGCTTCAACTGTTCTTGGAGGGCGGAATTAAAAAAATACCTGAAAGATGGCAACATGTAATAGATCAAAATGGATTATATATAATTAATTTAATTTTAAGTTTTTATTGAAATCACGAGTAAAAAACGCTACAAACCTATTTTACAACCCAATTCATAGAAGTGTATTAGACTCACACATCTCCATCTCATCCTCAGGCAGCCCGTACCAATGTGTGACTTGTGAAGAGTGCCTCTCTCAATAAAACACATAATTGAGAACTGCCCCAAATTCCATGTACAAATGGATAAACTTAACCTAGCTAGATCGTTGAGTGAGAGCTTGAAGGACTCTAGTGAAACAGTTAGTTCACTGATTAGGTTCGTCAAAGAATGTTCTCTGCTCTCGGAACTATAAGAAAAAAATCTGGTGCGGGCAACACACGACTTTCACTTACCTCAATTTTTAAAATCAATGAAAGGATTTTCAAATACAGTTAGAGATAAAAATACGTGAAATTATTGAGGAATTAATCAAATTAAATTTCTATAGAAACATGTGTTTGATTCAAAAATCTATTATATTATTATCTAAAATAATCAGTTAGTTTTATGTTCATTTCATCACTCTCTATTAACTTTTAAAAGCTTGTGTATGAGATGATAATTTTTCTAAAATCTTTAGCTTTCCAACGGTATATCATACATGTATATTACTGCTCTTATGTTCAAAAACGAAAAATTGCATTAAAAAAATATTTTTTCTTTTTTCTCCTTTAGTTGGGTATCGAATTTATTCAATTTATATATTTACCAGTTTTTCATCAGCGTTAATAAGATAATCTAGTTATTATTATTGAATCTACAAAATTAAAGGTACTTTAGGGGAAGACAATTTTAAATATCGGCTTTTAAGCCCTGTCAGACCATTTTCATCTAAATAAAACCTACATGATATTAAAGCCCATTAAATTTTACCTCGATATAGCGAGTTTAATCAAAATCGTCGGAACCGTTATTGAGAAAATCGAAAAAAGGTGCAAAATGCATGGTATAAAGTGCCTCTTCTGGTAGGCTCATTTAGATGAAAAAAGTTTTGTCACGTCTCGGGCGTATAGTTGTATTAAATATGAAATTTCAGTTTCATAGGACTTACCGTTTCCGCCCGGGAGCTACCACACACACACACACACAGACACACACACACACACACACACACACACACAGACCTTTTTGCGGGACTTGGTTATTTGGACTCAGGGGACCCTAAAACGTGTATTTCCGTTGAAAACTGGAATTCGAAAATTTTTACGATCGCAATACTTCCCCTTACTATATATAAGGGGTACTCACTACGTTTGCTATAGCATGCTATTTGTGCTATTGTGCTAAATCCATCAATATTATACAGAAAATAACTGTACAAACTCGACGGGTTTAGCAAAATAACACAAATAGCATGCTATAGCAAACGTAGTGAGTACCCCTATAGTAAGTGAAAGTAAAAAGAAAGAAAAAAAAAATAATAGTAGTAATAAAAAAAAATATATAAAAATAATAAATAAATAAAGAAAAATTGGAATAAATTCACTAATTCAGAATGTGTCAACAAAAGAATAATAAAAAAAAAATAATAAAAAAAATAGAAGGAAAAATAAATAAATAAAAAGAAGAAAAAAGAGTTAAACAAATCTGTTACTACAAATTTATTCGGTGCTAATAACCAAGAGGTTGAGCACCTATTCCAATACCCTAACCCTAACCCTAGAAGTGTATTATTTTTAAATATTATATACTTAGTTAATAAATATATTTAACATATTTTACATTCAATACACACTGATCTACTCTTCTACGGTTCAAATCCCGGCAATGACAGAATATATCTATTCAGTTATTTCAGCTGTGGGGGACCCTGGGGTATGGAAACCCTTTTTTGTACTCAATAAATTGTATATATTGGAGTCCATTCAGATCTATTTTAAACGAGTTGTTTCAATGCTATTTTTTTTTCCTCATAAAGAATACCTAATCTGTTTATCTAACAGCATGGGAAAACATAGCACCTTGTTCTGGTATATAGGAATGCATCTTAAGGGTGGAAAGACATACAATTAAGCCAAATATTTATATATTTCAGTGGCTCACCAGTGTTGGTATTCTTAGGAAGTTTTTTCTTTAATTCATTTATTGATGATAATTTCGTATACTATGTTTATATTGTTGATATTATACACTGAAATAAAGTAAACCATTATGCAGCAAGCGATTCGAATAAAACCAGCCAGATTTTTACATGAGCGATATTATTAAATAGATAATATTAAGTAGATTAGAACCTAGACATTAGTAGTGTAGAGTTCCATTCACTTCACTTTTCAAATTAATTAAAAAAAAAAAAAAAAAGTTTCATTGGAAAATAATTTTAAATTACTTTAACGTAAAATATTTGTGAAGTCTTAGCATTTAATAAGAATTAGACAAGGTCTACACCAAGGCATTCAACGTTGTAAGTGATAATCATTGTAAATGACTGGTACTGACAATTTGTTATTCTATAGCAGTTTGAAAATATTGAGCCTAAATGATAGATATATGTAACTTTGCATAAGATAATGATCAATACTTGATTTATTTATAAGTATTTGAATTAATACCTTTCTTGTGTTTGTTTTAAATATGATTTATTCAATGTACTTAGTACTAATTAAAGTTACAAAGTAAACCCCTAGAGCTAGGTTGTATTTTCTTAGTTTCCGTTTACCCTAATCGGCCATTTCTGGTACACCGAGTTTTGGTAGCATTGGTATTTCGCATAAAATGTACATCATAAGGAGTAGCCCTTTAAAAATCTAAATATATATCAAATATTAAGGATTTAGATTTTCAGAACTTCGGGGGTCCTCGCTATTGAGATGATTAGACAAAGAGGTTCTAGAGAAATTTTGGTTGGGAAGTACTGCTCTTGGCCATTTTAAATAAAACTAAGAAAAAAATTAATCCAGATTTAAAAGGTGTAGTAGTATGAGCAGTCAATTAAGAAGTTCCGATTCCTGTTTAGATGCGAGGAACTCATCCCCTTTTCATTCAGAATTTTCATTCTAAAGCCTAAAATAAATAAGTATTGCCTATCTGATATCATAATCAAAAAAACATTTTTCAAGGGAATAAATATCTGAAAATCTGCGTAGCTCAAATAGGTTGTTGGATGAGAAAGGGCTGTTATCAAATAAAATCCTTGTTCATTAAGGACCGAGATAATTTGTTCGGCTAAGAAAATTAATCACTGAGCCAAGATTGGAGGGAGAACAGGTCCGGCGAAAAAAGAAAGGAATGAATAATTAACTAAGCACCGAAGACTTAAAGGGAGGGTGGGAGGAGGGAGAAAAAAAGAGAGTGAAGGAGAGAGAGGAGCAAGAGATGACGCGGGCGAGCGGAGAGATATCAGGAGAGTAGGGAGAAGCAAGAGCTAATAAGTACGGCCGGAGCTGCGGGCCTGGGTGGAACTGGTAGCTCCTACGCTTTCCTGATCTCCCAATAGAGCCCGCGTAAATTCTGCCATCTCCCGCCTCTTCTCTTCCCTCTCCTCCGCCATCTTCTCCCACCACTCAGGCGTTTATTTATTTCCTGGATTTATTCCAACGTTATCTCTTTATTTAAATAAATTATCTTGCTTTATCTAACTAATTAATTAACTTTATCTATTTTTCTTCTGCTTTCGGTTTTTTTTTTTTTTATTATTAATTATATTTTAAATACTGTCTTTATTAATATCATTACAAAAACAAACCACTCAAACAACTAATTACAGTGGTGCACCTGAAGTATCTATTTTTTTAATGCTATGTTAAATTTGTAACAAAATTCAATTGGTATGAATCGTCCAAAAAAAACACTCTTCCTAATTTTCTTTCTATAGGAATATTTTTCTTAACTGTGACTCAAAATCGTAATAATTATTGAACACAAGAAAGAAGAAAGAAATGGCAATAATTAATTTTACTTCTTTTATCACCTTTACCCTTACTGAAGACATGTATATTGAATATATAATATATGAATTGAATACATGGAGAGAAAATATTGCAATCTTGAAAATTTTTAACGGAGTTTAAATTTTGAAATTTAATAAATCTGTGTTTTTAACGGAGATTAACTTCTTTAGTCCCCCAAGTCAGCCAATAACTAAGTTTTAAAATACTTGGTCATGCAGCTTAAATGGTTATGGATGGGACTTAAAATGGTTGGTACTGTGCCTTGTCAGATACTCGATGAAGATCCGTATTCTAATTAAACCTTTTTTTCATCATTCATTTATTTATCATGTACCTCAACAACTCATGAAGGGTCTTGGGATTAGCACATCAAGAGATTTGTACTGTTCCTAGGCCGTCCAAGGAGGCGATTCCGCCGAGATTAAGCATAGCCGCCATGGTTTTTACCCATTGTTGGGTACCCACTTTATAGAGGCTGGGTGTGCCCTAGGAGAGACTCCAGAATTACCTCAGGGCAATAACAGAATAACAAATATTTTGCCACTATAATATCTGTTTGATGCTGTTAAGCTTTTTATTTCAGTGGAATTATATTTTATTAATGCATTATATTTAAAATTCATTTAAAGTAGTGTATTAAATATAATAATAATAATAATAAGTATTAAAACATAGTAAGCCCATTGGCCTATTGTAGTGATAACTTTTTTTAAACTGCTCGAACAATGAGGGATGTCTTAATGAGATTAGATAAAGCGATACTATTGAACTACAACTAGATTCGTGTTAATTGACAAATCATGCCATACTGCCATGCCACACATCGATTGATAACTAATCAAAGTAAAGTAATTAACCAGATCATTGAGCAATCAAACAATCAATGTGCGTGGTTCGGAGCTGGTTGGTGAACTAGTAAACCGTTATTTTGAATGTACACACAATTCCTTCTTGATGAATGTTAAACGGTTCTGTTAAAAAAATCTTTTAAATTATTTTTAGCACAAATAATAATAGATTATATTATTTATGATAAAAGATTTGTATAAAGTAAAGAATAGTCAGAAATTGTATTACTTGAAAAAATGGGAACATGGTGAGCTTGGCTTACTGTTTATCTTCTTCCAGTGGCGCGACAGGCCGTGTAGGCTCTGGGCCTCGATGTGTAATCGCCTGGGAGATTACACTCACATTTCTTGATACATTTTGTAGTGTAGGATCATCACTCCCTACGCCTAATTTTGTGAATGGCTACCATTTGGCAGTCGGGTCTCCCATACCCGGGGGAGGCTGTGAGTGAATCCCCATTTAATTACATCCTTTTAAAAGCCACGCTGGGACTGGGATTCGAACACACAACCTATAGCATGAGAATATAGCGCGCTAGCCACTCAGCTATGGGCTCCCCAATTTTTATCTTTTTGTTTATACTATATCTCATGTTAAATAATTATATATATATATATATATATATATATATATATATATATATATATATATATATATATACGTGAGTGTAAACTTGCAGGAGTTTACATTCGCGAGTCCCAGGGCCTACACGGCCTGTTGCGCCATTGGAAGAAGAAGAAGAATATATATATATATATATAAGTTTGTGTTGTTCTTAGGTTTCAGTCAATGAATAAACAATTTTATCTATGCGACGTTTCGAGAATTTATTGTTCTCATAATCATGCAATTTTGGACAAAATAGTGTCTTAATTAGGCATGTTTAGCCTACAAGCTTTGAAAGAACACCAAGTGTTCAGTGTTCTTTCAAAGCTTGTAGGCTAAACATGCCTAATTAAGACACTATTTTGTCCAAAATTGCATGATTATGAGAACAATAAATTCTCGAAACGTCGCATAGATAAAATTGTTTATTCATTGACTGAAACCTAAGAACAACACAAACTTAAATTATCAACAGTCGAGAACTAATCAAACAATATATATATATATATATATATATATATATATATATATATATATATATATATAATAAACCTGTACCACTACAACCCATGAAGGGTCTTGGGCTCAGTACATATAGAGATTCGTACTGTTTCTAGGCCAACGGCAGTGCAATGAGGTGATTGGGCCTTAATCACGCTCAGCCGCCAGGTTTTTCCCCAATTAATTTGGGTACCCCCTTTATAGAGGCTGGGTCTGCCCCAGGAGGGTCTCCATACCCTAGGGTCGCCCCCCGACTGAATTAACAGAATAAATAATATTTCTGCCACAGCCGGGATTCGAACCCAGGACCCGGAGCACAGCAGACTAGTGCTCTATCCACTAGACCACGCCGCTCCCATATATATATATATATATATATATATATATATATATATATATATATATAATATATATATATATATATATATATATATATATATATATATATATATATATATATATAATATTCATTTGTATTTAATTTTTACTCATTTTTTTCAGAGCAAAATATTATTTCCTTTATTTTAATTTAATATTCTATATTGCTTTTTAACGAAGGCATGGACCTAAACATTTATTTTGTTTTATCTGTTTTTCTTGAATTCTTTTTTGGTTTTATCTTCTTCATATTTGGACTCTTATTCATATTCTACTTTTTTGTTTACTTTATCCTTCATCTTTTAAATACACTTTATTGAATATGTAAACTAATACCTCATAGAAATATTATGCTTAGGAACGTATTATTCTTATATACAATGCTATATATAAATATACTAACTAATATATAATTATATATATATTATACTATTTTGTATTTAATTTAAAGATTTTAATTTAGTATTTTTTTCGATTCAAGTTGGGGTGAATCTAGAAATTTTAATTTTTTAATAACAGTGACCTTTATTCTTTAATTCAATTACCCTAAAAACTCTAGTCACGCTATATCTAATACGTGAACCATAAAATTTTACTCATCACACCGTTTTCTCAGTTTGCACGAAAACTATTGAATAATAACAGTTAGTTATTAAATTTATTTTTCATAAATTGTATTCAAATTTATAAGAACATGTTTACCAAGCTTACAACAGTTATTATTTTAATCTAATTATTTACTACTAATTATCTCCTAAAACTCAAATCGATTTCACTTACAAAATAAATGAACTAATTTTAAGATTTATAATAAATGCAATTAAAATTTTTATGGTATTATTGTTCTTTTGGAGCGGCGTGGTCTACTGGATAGAGCACTAGACTACTATTCTCCGGGTCCTGGTTTCGAATCCCGGCAGAATATTACTTATTCTGTCAATTCAGTCGTGGGGCGACCCTAGGGTATGAAGACCCTCCTGGGAGACCCAGCCTCTATAGAGTGGTCACCCAAAACATTGGGGAAAAACCTGGCGGCTGAGCGTGATCAAGGCCTAATCACATCATTGCACGGCCGTTGGCCTAGAAGCAGTACGAATCTCTATATGTACTGAGCCCAAGACCCTCCATGGGTTGTAGTGGTACAGGCTATATTTTAATTTATTGTTCTTCACAAAATTATATATTATTGAACGTTTATGTAAAAATTCAAAAATACTAAAATTATATATAACTAAATTATTTCAGTTATAACTCTTAAGTTTAACATCATACTCATAATGCATCGCTATACAGTATATTTTTTTCCGATTAGACTAAATTTACATTTCAACCCTTGAGAATTACTGTTCTATTCTTGTTTAGTAAACTAATTTTAAGAATTTGTAAGTTCTTCTATAATGATTTTGGTATCTTCCAGGAGGGTTTGGCGTAACTTCATATAAGGCCAGTGTCTTTATATTGGGTTGTTTCACATGAAATGTCCGTTTTTATAGTTTCTGAAATACATAAAGGATTTTGCAGGTCTCTGTTGTTTTCTTCCGACTGTTTACATATTTAGAGTAAACAGTTACTAATCCTCTACCTTTGTATTATAAACATTAGCTTCCCAATCAATTACCCACTTTTTAGTATACCTCCAAATGTGACATGGAAACACACGATTTTCGAGTAATATTTTTGTACGAGTTTAAACTCGGTCATTCAGCAGCTGAGGCCGCTAGAAATATCTGCAAGGTGTTTGGGGAGGGAGTGTTAATGAACGGACCATTCGCCGTTGGTTTGCTAAGTTTTCAGCTGGGGATACTGACTTGGAAAACTTGCCCCGAGGAAGACCTACGTCCGTAATAGACAACGATGTCCTCAAACATACAGTAGAAGGAAACCCCTACCAAACAGTAAAGGACTCTCAGCATAACTAAATGCAAGTGCATCTACCGTTTCCAGACATTTAAAGTGTATTGGGAAAGTAAAAAAGCTCGATACATGGGTACCTCATGATCTCACTGAGCGGCAGCAAGACCCCATGCTCCAAAACATACCGTGCAAGAATTGAAAGAACTGGGCTACGAAATTCTTCCGCACCCACCATATTCTCCCGACTTGTCTCCAACAGATTACCACCTGTTCAGGAATTTAGACAACTTCGTCAAAGGAAAACTTTTTGAAAATGATGATCAAAAGTGCGTTTTCAGATTTTGTTTCACTTCAAAGCTCAGAGTTTTTCAGTTCGGGGATAAAAAAGTTAGTGTCACGTTGGGAAAAATGTGTAGAAAAAGAAGGTAAATACTTCGAATAAAATTATCTTTTTTTCATTTGGTATTTTTAATAAAAATCCTATACCTTGAAAACGGACATTTCATGTGACACAACCCAATTTTTGTTACATACATTCTGCTATCATATGCTGGTATTCCACGATCAAGATCATTAAGCAACTTTTAATATTTTGCAAACGTTGCTCATTTCCAAATTTAAGATGAAGAAATTATAATATTTTATTTTATCACTAATTTTTATTATGATATCTAAAATATTTAAATTAATACATGGTACCTCATAAATGTCCCGTCGTATTGCGAGATCATATAATAGACCTTACATGAAATAAATTTAAATTTGAGGTGAAAATGAGTCTAAAAAAAAAAGAAAAAAAAAAAGATTATATTGCTTCCTATTGAATAATTCTGGCAACAAACTTCAATTTTAATCAACATCACTGTTCGTGTTCAAGAATAATTATAAACACCAAAAATCGCTAAGAAAAATTCAAATCAATTATAAAATATTTATTCTATGATAAATGGATTCTATATAACGAAATTTGTATTAGTTAAATTTTGTTTAAGATATAATAAATAAATTGACATTTTTTTATTTACAAAGTTTGAGAGCATCAAAAATGGTTGTGTCTTCTCTTGATGACTCTTCACTACAGACTGTGACCTTGATACAACATTAACTCATTTTGTCGACTGAATTAATGTCAAGACAACCAAAAATGAGAAAAGTATTTTCTAAAGAATTTAATAATATTTTTCTTAATCGAAAATAAAATTACGTCTCTTTTCTCCATTCCTTAAAACTGGTCCTATCTGAAGTTACTACAAAGATTTATCTTCCACTTACCTATAAACCATATTTATCTAAATAAGTGTAAGCATTACAGTGTTTCAGCCAAATATGGGTTATAATGCCCAATGTCTCACGTTCAAAAAGACACGCAAAATGTTGTGTATATGTGTAAGTGGTAGGTTTACCTCAAGAAAACCTTTAAATATATGATTAAATTCAATATATTTGTGTATAGTTTCTTTATCATCATAAAGGTTTTATTCAGTAAAACAGCCGACAGAAATAATAACCGATTATAATGGGAAGCTAAGACAGAAATGAAGTTAATGCAAATCAGAAAAATTAAAGGTTTTAGATGGAGATATAGGTGTGAAAATGGTACATTTAATTTAATAATTTTACACACGTATTCACTACATTTTCGTATTTTAATTTTTTTTTTTTTTTTTTCACACTTTATGAAAGAATGGACATTTTGTACGTTATAGATTTATAACTCTTTTTCTCTTACCGTTAAATGTATTTTTTTGTAAATTAAAAAAAAAAAAAAAAAATTTAACTTTATAATTTCTCGTTATTATAACTATTTCATCACTATTTTTTTACTTTCATCACTTTCTTTATTTTTTAACTTTATAATGTCTCACATTAATTAAATAAGTAATTAATTAATACTGTAAAATATAACACACCTTTTATTAAAATGTCTCCCCCTCTTTTGTTTTTGTTTGTGGGAATTATTACATTTATCAATTGTCATTACTACTATTTCACTTAAAAAAAAAAAAAATTATCACATTTATCAATTGTCATTACTACTTTTTCACTTTGTTTGTAATCTTTAGTACAATTTGATTTTTCTTATCATCTTTATATATTGTATTCCACTGCTGGTTGTTATTTTTGTTTTTTTTTGTTTTTCTTATAGCCCTGAAGAAGGCCTATAATTTATGCCGAAACGTCGGCACCAATAAATTAGGTTTACGCTTAATTGTGTGTTAAATTGACTGCACCCTCAACCAACTTCTCTCATAATAATTTTATAATTCAAAATTAATAATTCCAGTTTACTTGGGTATTAAATAAATTAAAAACCTGGTGGGCCCAACACACGACTTTCACTTACCTCAGTTGTTAAAATCAATTTAAGAATTTTTAAATACATTCAGAGATAAAATTAAATTGTTAAAGAAGTAATTAAATTGAATTTGAATTTAAAGAAACATGTGTTTTTATTAAATAATCTACTATATTTTTATCTACAACGATCAGTTAGTTTTATCGGCTTTTATTCAATCTCTCCATTAACTTTTACAATTCCATGTATAAGATAATATTTTTTTCAAATATTTAGCTATTCAACGGTCTATTATACTTATCTATATTACTGTTCTTTTGTTCAAAAACCCAAAAATTGCATAAAAAATATGTCGACTTACCCATTTAGCAGTTATTTATTAAAGCTAACAAGATGATGTTCCTAATTTTTTAAAACCTACAAAATTAAAGGTAGTTTAGAGGAAGAAAATTTAAGCAGAATATGTGTTTTACTGTCCAAAGTCTCACGTTTAAAATGTCTGGCAAGATGGTCAATGTATATGTGTAAATGGTAAATCTAGCTCAATAAACAATTAAATATATAATATATAATATATATATATATATATATATATATATATATATATATTATATTACATTGTAAACTATATATTAATATAAATAATATAAACTCAATACATCCATGTATAATTAAATACTCTTTATCATCATTAAATGTTATTCACTTAAACAACCGACGGAAATAATAAACGATTATAATGGGAAGCTAATCAACAAATGAAGCAAATCAGGAAAATAATAGCCTTTAAATGAAGATATAGATGTGAAACTTTAAATGTGGAAATTTAATAATTTGAGTTTACTTGGATATTAAATAAATTACAAATGTTTACGCATAATCAGGCTAGAAATTAATAAAACCATTCTTATTACTCATCCAGGGGCTGTTAATTGACATAAGAACAGAAGCCGACGGTTAACGGTGTTGCCCTGATACCCGCGCTCATTAAAACCCTGCAATAAAACTTAATTGGAGTCTCTACTCGTCGGGTCTTCTTCGTTTCTCTTAAACACGGCCGTGGCTGGATGAAGAGTCTTTCTGTTATATCCTTTCTCGTGCGGGGGTTCGACGAACTCGTTCTTCTGGAATTCCGTTGAATTAGCTTTGCTGTACGAAGGTAACAGATGATCATACCTTTTTTTCTTAAGTCGGGTATAGGCCTCGATTATAGGTTTTTTAATTTAGTTTTTAGAGGAATAAAAGGACAACTGATCGAAAGTTATTTTCACATGATTAATTAATTTAAAGAATCCGGTGTGCAAAACGCACGTCTTTCGGTTATCTCCATTGCTAAGATCAATTTAAAAAAAATTAAACTAAGTTATAGTTGAAAAATTGTCAAAGGGTTTCGATGAAAATAGGTGTTTTAAAAAAAAAATTATTGATATTTACAACTGTATTGTAAAACACATCTAGTAAATAGGCTAAAATAAAATAATCATAAACAAGACATGTGGAGAATCGGCAGCACTCTAAAAATATTTCAAACTAGAAGGTTTAGAGTCTGAAATCTTCTTTTCAGACGCCTCGGAGGCTTATCAGGAATTGAAGTGGAAGAAAATATTGAAACTATAGGATTGGAGTGCGAATGGAGTTTCTCATGAAAGGAATAATACCTGGTTCGATCCAATTCAGCTGCATGCGGAACTTTAAGGTCTTTATGGATTAATTATGTGTTACAAAATAAAGAGCATAGTCCATTTTACAAAGAATTTTGGATTGTAGGGACTGGACGCGGGATGAATTTGATGGTTTAGTAGAGCCCCAAAGCTCTACTCCATAAGTCCATATAGGCCGTGTGATAGTCATGTAGACGAGCCTTTTGTAGTTAAGTGGAAGATTAGAACGTTTGTCTAGTAAGTGTATGAATTGCTGAAAACGTCGAGCAGTTTCTTATCGTTTCAGTCTTTTATGAGCGTTTCAAGTAAGGGTTTGTCAAGGTGGAATCCTAGATATCGGATCTGTTCAACGGTAACTAACAGAAAGTTATTGAAGGACCCTAGGTCATGTTTAAGACGAAGGGTAAGGGTAATTTGGTGGGATTTGTTGGAATTTATTTTAATTCTCCAATTCTGACACCATACCTCAACGTCTTGATGTGGGATTGCAGTGTTTGAGAGGCAATAGTTGGACTAGTATTGACTGATAATACACAAGTTGCATCATCATAGGTAGAAAGGAAAATGTTAGTATGGGCAGGATATCAGCTGTATAAACTGTGTAAAGGAAGGGTCCTAGGATACTGCCTTGAGGAACACCAACAAAACTGATTAAAAATGGATGAATAGGAGTCATTATGATTTACTTTGTAGGAATTGCCATTGAGGTAGGACTGGAAGATAAAGTAAGTAGGTGGGGGAATTTACTAAGTTTGTAAAGCAATCCGGGGTGTCACACTCGTTCAAAGAACATGTGTTTTAAGATTATGTAATCTAATAATAGAGATTATTATATACAACAATAAGTTAATTTTATCGCTTTTCATTACAAATTAGTGATTAAAAAAAATATATTAAAAAAAAGGTTTTTTTTTTTTGGTACCCACTTTTATGAGGTTAGGCTGCCCCAGGAGTTTCTCCTATAGCCTTGGTTCGCCCCCCGACTGAATTAACAAAATAAATAATATTCTGCCAGAACCCAGGACCCGGAGCATAGTAGACAGTGCTGTATCTACTAGACCACGCCGCTCCCACTTTGTATATAAGAAAACATTTTTCTAAAATCTTTTGCTTCCTACTATACATATATATTATATATCTATTTAATAATAATAATTCTTTATTTATACTGGGACAAGTCCCTTTAGATTAATATAATAGGAAATAAAAAGTGGACTTAGGATTTGAGTCTTAGAGTAAAATAATTGTAATAATATAATTAAACTAATAAATTAACTCAAAAGATAAATTATAATACTAACAACAAGAAAATGTATGTCAACATGAGAAGAAAAATTAAGATATAATAGAAATTACATCGAATTAAAAATTACATAAGCATATTTTTCTTCCTTTTGCTATATGGTCGTCGAATTGTTCATTTCGTATATTTACCCGTTTTTATCAATGAAAAATTAAGGCACTTTGGAGGAAGAAAATTTATAACATCAGTATTAAGCCCATTCGTTTTAATCAGAATGAAACTTACATGATATTAAATTTTACGCTTCATAGCGAGTTTAATCAAAATTATTAGAGCTGTTTTTGATATAATCGTAAACATTTAAGTATTTATCCCAAGATAAGGACAGAAATCATTTAATTATTATTGTTAAGTCTTCTAATAAATCAACGACCTATAAGATATTTAATTTTGAAAAAAAAAAATTATCACCGTTTAAAAATAACATGTATTTAACAAAGTTCCTATAGCTGATTTCTAGTTCATTAACTAAATTATAAGATAAACCTTACTTTTATGCTGAACTCTTAATTAATTATTCGGTTTTGGGTTTGAACTTTATATTGTTGTCAGGGGAGCAATAAGTTTTAGTTTTTCGCTCCTCCATTTAATATACCCCTGCTCCAATAGAAGCCAATAGTTTTACTAAAGTAGTTAGGATAATAAATTTCGAAAAAAAAAAAAAAAAAAAAAAAAAAAAAAATATATATATATATATAAATATATATATATATAGCTTTATGTACTGAATAATAGGACAGAATTGAGGTCAAAAATGTAACAAAAAGTAAACATTATTCATTATTGATTTTCCAGCATACATCCATAGGATTACTGTTTTATTTATGAACTTTCTCATTAGATGTTTGATTTGTTTACAGTTATATCGTTTGGACGGTTTTAACTTCTGGGCCTTACACCTTAGTTTATAATGCAATGTTTAACATAAAAAAAAAATTGATTTCCACGAGTAAACCTCAAAATGTTAGCAAGTTTTTGATGAACAAAAATCGAAAAAACCTTATATTTAACATTTATTACAAACATGAACTTACTTCACCTAGATTAGTGTTAAAAACGAATAAAACAAATATCATTCTATACTCAGTTAAACACACAAATATTAATCAATTATATACAATAATTTGTTATTAGTCACTTTATTTTATGAAAAAAAATCTGCTATCACTTACCTCCGTTTTTAGAATCAATTAAATGGAATTTCTATAGAAACATGTGTTTTATTATAGAATCTATTATATTATTATCTAAAATAATCACTTAGTTTTATCGGCTTTTCATCACTCTCTTATATATTTTAAGCTTGTGTATGAGTTGATATTTTTTCTAAAATCTCAAGCTTTCCAACGGTATATTATTCATGTATATTATTCTGTATATTATTCTTAATTTAAAAAACAGAACATTGCATACAAAATATATTTTTTCAGTTTTCTCCTTTAGTTGTTTTTCAAATTCTCTCAACATGCATATTTAGCTCTTATTTATCAATAATAGCAAGATAATATGTTTATTTTTATAGAATATACAAAATTAAAGGTACCTTAGAAGAAGAAAATTTAAAAAACGATTTAAGTCCTGTCAGACTTTTTTGATCAGGATAAAACCTACATATCAAAGCCTATTGAATTTCAAATCGATATAGCGAGTTTAAACAAAATCGTCGGAACCGTTTTTGATAAAATCGTAAAAAGGTGCAAAATGCATAGTTTTAAAGTGGCTCTTCTAATAAGCTGATTTTGATGAGAAAGATTTTGTAACATCTCAGGCGTATAGTTGTCTTAAATATGAAATTTCAGTTTCATAGGACTTTTCGTTTCCGCCCAGGAGTTACTACACATATTCACAGACCTTTTTGGTTATTTGGACTCAGGGGATCCTAAAACGTGTATTTCCGTTGAAAACTGGAATTCGAAAATTTTCACGATCGCAATACTTTCCCTTACTATATATAGTAAGTGAAAGTAAAAATTCTATGTAATACACAATTGACATTTTTAAATTGTAATTGTGTACTGCGGATTATAAGTATTTGAAGTATTAAATTATGTAGAATATTTTTAATGTATAAATGATTCCTTTATTTTTTTTAAAAGCTATAATTACATAAGCAACAATCAAGAGTCAACGTTTCGGGGCCTTCCCCATCTTCATGACTCACTGACAGCCACGTATAAGTTACGATTGTATCCATTTTAATCAAAATATAGTCCATTATAAATTTTAGTTAAAATCGATACAATTTTAAACTAATGATGGCCGCCAGTGAGTCCTGAAGATGAGGGAAAGGGCCCTAAAACGTTTACCCTTGATTTTTGTTTATGTAATAAACTTTTAATGAAGATAAAGGAACCATCTATTTATTATCAATATATGTTTCTTTAGATTGATTAATTTTATTTGTAAAATATTTGAGGAATAGTAAGCTGTAATATTAAACTGTATGTAAGCCACAATGAAAATTATTTTAAAAAAAGTCATAATCCATCGATCAAACAAACAGTTTGAAAAAAAAATGGTTTTATAAATGTTCCGTAAATTCTAATTTTACATATTTATCTTTACACCACCTTTTTTTCGTGGCTGTTTGTTTGTTATGTTACTATATAATTTGGTTGTCTTAGAAAATTAAAAAAATATATACTATCTTTAATTTGCATTAGTAGATACAATTGTAGTATTATTCATTTTAACTACCTTAGATTGATGGAAGGAAATGTGCTGGATATTAAAACTTAGATTGTTATAAAAAAAAAGAAAAAAAGTTAACTTTAAAGGGAAACTGAGTATAGTGAAAGTGTATTTATTTAAAACTGGCCGTATCTTCAGTTTCTCCCTGATTTTGACCTCTGGCCTTAAAGCGACTGATAACAGCTGTGTTCGTTTATTTGTCCTCAATAAGACATTTATAAAATTTTAGCCAATTTTTTTATTTTGTATTACTGACGTTAATACATAATAATATATGTATTAATTAGTTAATTATTGATAAGAGTTATAGAAGATAAGAACATTGTCTGGCTTACATATGAATCTTTGAACATGTTCTAATTGCAAATCAACATTAATCTAAAACCATATCTCTATCGTTTTCGATTAAAGTTTTCTCGGAGAAGTATAGCATCTCTTCAAAATTTGTCTGTATCATGATATTTTATTACTGTTAAGATTATGTGTCCAATAAAAAACACTTAAAATTAAATTGTTCAATAAGATAATATTATTTCCAACGATTACATTGCTTTAGACCATGAGATTATTTTCCTTTAATACTCCCAACAGGAAATTTTATAAATTAAAAAAATAATTCAACACTATAGCTGATGAGAGTTAAAAAGTTAAACCAATTTCTAGAAAAAAAAAGTTATGTTTACAGTTAGTACATGTGAATGATATGGGACCAAACAGTTTTCTTGAGAGACAGATGTTTCATAACAATCCTTCGACAACCTGATCACTCAAGTTAAGGAACTTATTTTAGGGTTGAGTGCGTCAAGTAAACGTCGGTTAAACCACGATACCTCTCCAGACTATGTATACTATTCCTTCATTTAATTCAGATTTCGGTATAGTGTAATATTCTTGATTTTTTAAATGTCATTATAACTTTTAATACAATGCGATGTCCTCTTCTATTTCATCTGCCAATACAATTTTTCTATCATTTCTTTTTTTCTTTGTTGTTGCTCTAAATTATTAATATGTGTTGTTAGCTGTTATAGACAATGATTGGGATGCTTTTCAAGTTGGGATGCCACACACACACACACACACACACACACACACACACACACACAAACGCACACAACTTTTTGCGGGACATTATTTGGACTCAGGAGAGCCTAAATTTCCGTTCAAAACTGGAATTTGAACATTTTTACGATCGCAATACTTTTCCATACTATATATTTTATGATACGTAAGTGAAATTAAAAAATGTTACAGATGAATATGGCACTATGACTACGAAAGCTTCAAATACACCTCAATTAAGAGAAATATAAGTTTGGACTGTATTTTGTGTAATTTAACTTAAAAAATAAATATACTTTATTTGCAATAAAGTCAATTTATTGCAAATATTTTTTTTTTTTTTAAACAAGAAGTTTTCAATTATGTGCATAACAGTCTGTTAACAGTTTTAAGGTGATTTGTTTTAAATGTTTTTAGAATATACTGAAGATTGAGAAGAAAATCTGAAACGTTGATTATTAGTTTTACAATGAAAATGTTTTAGGAACTATTATAATAAGCTTATTTTTCAACCCTAGTTATTACAACGATTCTTCCGATTTAAAATAATATCAAGAGAAATTAGTTTGTTTGAGCTTTGATGAATTCTTTCATGGATTAAGAAAAAAATGCAATCATTGAGGTCGTGAATGAATAATTTTATTCGTGACTGCGTAAGAGGAATTCAGGTTATTGTAAGGATTGAACCAGGAACAATTTCATGATTTTAGTGAATCTTCAGAGCTAAACTCCTTATTACGTTCCTGTAAATGAAAATTTAGTAACTAATTGGTATTTTAGAGAAAATAATGTTATATAACTATTTATTTTTCAATTAAATGATCAACTGGACTGAATCATTTGCCGCTTAATATATATATATATATATATATATATATATATATATATATATATATATATATATATATATATATATATATAATCCAAATCCAGGAGTTTTCCATTAGTCCTTAAAATAAATTTATTTAGATTAGTTTTGGTTTTTTTATTCAACCAATCATAATATTTATTTACATTTTCTTCTTAAGATAAATTTCTCTTTTCCAGAAAGTTTTATGATTGACTTTGAAATAGCAAGAGAAACCAAGGTTTAGAAAGAAAATTAACCTGAAAGAGGACGGTCGTTCAATGATGGATCCTTCAAAAGTTCAACCTACTCCAGTCTTTTGGCAGGGAAGGTTGATTAATTATCCTGTTTTTGGCTATAAAAAAATAAATAAAAATTCAAACCATTTAACATGCATGACTTGTCACACATTAGAGATACAGACAATCTTTTAAACATTAAATTGGCATTTTGGCAAACCGTAATTAAGATTTCAATATGACTGTTTCTCAACATCTTTAATAGTTTATTTTTGATTAATCATAGTTATACCCAGTGTCACGTGTAATTCATCTGCTTCTACTAAAAAATCTGGTGCTAACAACACACGACTTTCACTAACCTCCCTAATTAAAATCTTTTAAATAGTTTTTTTAGAATTTTTAAATACACTTAGAGATGAAAGTAAACTGTTAAAGAATTAATTACTTTATTAAGTGCTTTATTAAATAATCTTTTATATTAGTATCTAGGACAATCAGTTATGTTTTTGGCTTTTCATCACTCTTTATTAACTTTTACAGTTTTGTGTATAATATTATAATTTTTCTAAAATCTTTAGCTTTCCAACGGTATATTATACGTTATATGTACTCTTAAACTATTCCATCGTTCCCGCCATGTTCTCCCTTATTCCACTCGCAAGCTCCTTGTATCCTCTCTAATTTTCCCTCAGTTTGATTATGGATGTATGGTATATGATGGCCTCTCGATGATGCTAGAGAAACGATTAAAGTTAATTATGAACTGTTTTTTAAGATTTGTCTGTGGCACATCGAGGCGGTCTCATGTATCCCATCTTTATACCGAATCAAAATGGCTCTTTCCTCTTACCCGTAGGCAATATTTTCTTGGATCTTTCCTATACCAAACCATCAATTCACAACACCCTCCATATATCTACAAGCTCCTACAGTTCAAACCCTCAATTCACCCACTAGAGACTAGATCACGTTTTTCCAACCTTTATATCACTTCCCACAGAACAAAAAGATACGAATGCTCCTTTCTGGCCCGTTCTACTAGATTCTGGAATTCCCTTCCATCAAACATCCGTCATGCTCCTTCCCTTTTTACATTTAAATTCCTTCTTTTCCAGCACTTTCTAACATCCCAAAATGACGCTGCCTGACATATATTTTAAATATGAAATATATTTTTATATAATTGTTTTCCTTTGGTTCAATCTTTACAGTATTTGTTTAGTTTTTTATATCGTTATTTTTGTTACTGGAATATTTCATTTATTATATTTGTATTTTTTTATTTTTATTTATGTTTTAATTGTTTTATCTTTCATTAATTCTTGGTCTGATATAGATCCTTTATTATTTCAAAGTTAATGTTATTTTAAGAATACTAAGTACTAGTAAAATGTTACTAATTATTTTTGTTTTATTTAATTTTTGTTGTTTCTCTTTTTATTTTGGACTCTGTTATCAACTCATATATTTCTCATTTTTTTCTAACATAAATTAGCTTCTGAATGTTGTTTTTATTTTATTTATTTTGTGTTCTATACAAATTCATCAATTATTGTAAATAGTAGTTAATCATGTTCATCTTGTCTGTTGCCCAGACATATTGTATACTTAAAATGCACAAACCTGTTATTCTAAAGGGACCCTGTCCCAGAATAAAAATTATTTTCTATCTATCTATACGTCTATATTACTGTTTTTATGTTCAAAAACAGCAAAATTGCATAACAGAAATTTTTTTTTGTTTTTTTTCTTTTAGCCGGATATCGTATTCGTTTAAATTATAAATTTATCCCTCTATATATTATTCGTCCGATATAGTTATTTTTATAGATTCTACAAAATTAAAGGGACTTTAGAGGATGAAAAGTAAAAGTAAAAGTGACCATTGTAATAAAGCAGAGGGTTTGAGGAATTTTTTTTTATTATTCAGTCTAATCCGGAAATATTTCAGGTGAGAAGGCTGGTGTACTCATCTGTCCGTTTTGAAGAGCCTAGACAAAGAACTACTATTGTCCAGTGCATTAAATGTCAAACCTTTGGACACACAAAATCTTATTGTTACCACCCGGCTAGGTGTGTTAAGTGTGCCGGACCACATGCCTCTGACACTTGCCAGAAATCTCAGACTGAACCAGCAAAATGTGTTCTTTGCGGGGAAGGCCACCCGGCTAGCTATAGGGGTTGTGTCGTTTACAAAAGCCTTCTTCGCCAGAGATCACAAAATTCATCAGTACAAAGAGTGGATCAGAAGATTCGTCCTCAGGTACCAGAGATGAATAATTTATCTGATTTTCCTGAAATTCAGAAGCCTGCCAATAGGATCGCTCCACAGCAGCCTGCCACACCTGCAACCAGAGTTCCTACTGAGGAAACCAGGAAATCTCTCTCCGAAGTCACCACTCCAAGGAAGCAACCAACTACTAGTCAGGCGCCTCCAAACTCCCAATTCAAGCCTCCGGTCTCCCGTCCTAAACCACCAGCTTCCCGTCAACCGATCCCACCCCATAATCTACCTTTACAGGTGAAACTCCCTCCTGAGAACCCTAAAAAAATTCCTGAACGTCCTTATGATCCACCGAATCACCCAACGCCCCAACTTCCATTATCTCAGCGGACTGAACAGATTCGTACTCCACGGCGAGTTCAGCCCCCAGCCAACAATCCTGAACCAATAAATTATCCACATCCGTATCCAAACCAAGATCCTTCCAATATATACTCCATCCTTGAGTCCTTTCTCTCTGATCATAGAGATACCATCAAACCACTAATCACCCTTCTCACCAGAGTCCTTTCTCAAGTCCCATTTAATCTCCAACGATGAGTGTAAAGCCCCTAGCGATTATCTTGTGGAATGCTAATGGCCTGCATAATCATCGTGACGAACTGGACTTATTTCTACATGACAACCACATTGACATAGCACTACTTACTGAAACTCACTTCACACAACGATCAAATTTTTACATACGTGACTACATCACATATAGATCTGACCATCCCGACAACACTTCCCATGCTGGATCATGCATCCTTATTCATAAATCTTTATCCCATTCCCTAATTCCTTCTACTCCAACTGATGCCATACAATCAACCTCGGTAATCATTTCAACTCTTCCTTTCCATCTTACACTCTCAGCTGTATACTGTCCTCCTGGTAACTCCCTTTCCTCTAATCAACTTGAAACCCTCTTCCGATCCTTAGGACCGCGCTTCATTGCTGGAGGAGACTATAACGCCAAACACCAACGATGGGGTTGCCGGACATTCAACTCCCGGGGTAATGTCCTTTCTCGAGTCTCTACCTCCAATTGCTATACTATCCTTTCTCCTACGAGCCCAACATATTGGCCAACATCCCTCAAAAAACGTCCTGATATCCTTGATATATTTGTTTCCTCTCAGATATCTTCCTCCCAATCCACAATAAAATCCCTAAATGACCTGTCATCTGATCATAGCCCAGTTTTGCTTTCCTTGCACTCGAGCCTTGTTCCTAAACCCACCATTCCCTCTCTGATTACAGGACGAGTGGACTGGGACGGATTCAGATGTGACTTGGAAACCAAACTGAACTTGAAGATCCCACTTAAGACTAAACATGATATTGATAAAGCCGTTGACCATCTGACTGACTCAATTAGCAATAGCATACTTGACAACACTTCAACCATTACTACTACTAACTCACAGGAGACTACCTTGCCACAGCACATTCGAATCTTATTAAGGGAAAAACGCAGGGCAAGATCGAAGTGGCATAGGACTAGATATCCATCAGACAAAACTTATTATAATAAACTGACTAACAGACTAAAATCAGAAATCAGAAAAATAAAAATTCAAAACTTACTCAACTTCACCGAAAAACTTACTACTACAGACAGATCATTATGGATGACAACAAAAAAGCTACTAAAGTTCAAAAACTGTAATCATCCACTCCTAACTGATTCCCGTATCT
This sequence comes from Piezodorus guildinii, assembly GCA_023052935.1. Taxonomy (NCBI): domain Eukaryota; kingdom Metazoa; phylum Arthropoda; class Insecta; order Hemiptera; family Pentatomidae; genus Piezodorus; species Piezodorus guildinii. The sequence goes on along the minus strand of CM041292.1, from coordinate 131,826,008 downwards.
GGACAAGATCTGATGAAGAGAAGGCCCAAATATTCGGTCAGCACCTTTTTAGAACCTTTAATCCACATCCAGATATCCTTAATCCCGGGCACACTAAGTTTATAGAAGATGAATTAGATATCCCACTCCAAATGGTCCTTCCTCCTAAAGCGTTCCATCCTTCGGAAATATCTAACATCATTCAGAGTTTACCATCCCGCAAAGCTCCTGGGCATGATCTTATAACTTCCCATATTTTAAAACTACTTCCTCGAAAAGCTATCCTATATCTCACTTACATATACAATTCCGTACTCCGTTCCACATACTTTCCTGCTTCCTGGAAATTATCCATTGTAAAAATGATACCCAAACCTAAGAAACCGCCAGAAAATCCATCTTCTTACCGTCCCATCTCACTTTTACCAATCATGGGAAAAATCTTGGAAAAGCTTATACTGAAACGCCTGTATCCCATCCTTAATACTAATTCCATAATTCCTCATCATCAATTTGGATTCAGAACGTCCCACTCCACTATCCAGCAATGTCATCGTGTGGTGGACGTTGTATCGTCTACATTGGAGCGCGGCTTGTATTGTACGGGAGCCTTCCTCGACGTGGAACAGGCCTTTGACCGAGTCTGGCACCCAGGGTTGCTTTACAAGCTCCGCAAATTCCTCCCCCCAACATACTTCCTTATTATCCAGTCCTACCTCACTGACAGATCCTTCAAAGTCAATCATAATAATTCCTATTCATCCATTTTTAGTCAGTTTGCTGGTGTTCCTCAAGGCAGTATCCTAGGACCCATTCTTTACACAGTTTATACAGCTGATATCCCTTCCCATCCTAACACTTTCCTTTCTACCTATGCTGATGACACTTGTGTGTTATCAGTCAATACTGATCCAACTATTGCCTCTCAAACTCTCCAATCCCACCTCAGAGACCTTGAGGTATGGTGTCAGAACTGGAGAATTAAAATTAATGCCAACAAATCCAACCAAATTACCTTTACCCTTCGTCGTAAACCTATGACATCCTGCCCTACTGTCTCCTTCAATAATACTCCTCTTGTTCCGGTTGAACAGATCCGATATCTAGGACTGCACCTTGACAAACGCCTTACTTGGAACCCTCACACAAGACTGAAACGACAAGAAACTGCACGACGTTTTCGACTTCTTCAACACTTACTAGACAAACGTTCTAATCTTCCACTTAACTACAAAAGACTCATCTACATGACTATCATAAGGCCGATATGGACTTACGGAGTGGAGCTTTGGGGCTCTACTAAACCATCGAATTCTTCCCGTATCCAATCCCTACAATCCAAAATCCTTCGTAAAATCCTAAATGCTCCTTATTTTGTCACGAACAAACTTATCCATAAAGACCTCAACGTTCCGTATGTTGCTGATTTGGCCCGATCTAGATACCATTCCTTTCATGACAAACTCCATTCCCACCCTAATCCTCTTGTTTCAATACTTTCTTCCTCCTCAATTCCTGACAATCCTCCGAGGCGTCTGAAAAGAAGATGGCCTCGAGACCTTCTAGTGTAGAAACGTTACAGGAGTGCTGCCATTGGGTAGTTCTTCTTCAAGTTTGTATCACGCCATTTAACTTTTGTCACATTTACTTGTTGTACCTTGAAGTACAGTTGTAAATTTCAATAAATGATGTTAAAAAAAAAAAAAAAAAAATTATTCAGTCACTATCTACGACCTGTCTATACCTAAATTTACATCTATTTTTTAGGCCTATGGTTGTAAAATCTTATGCCGCTCATACCTAATAAGCATATTCTAGATATTTTAGATTTTACACTGTATTGTTGTCCCTTCTAAATTTCATATTTAACTAAATGAAAACTTATTTTATTTAATACATACTTAATTAAATTATTGTTAAAAAGGTGAGATTTTAGTTGGTAGATATCAGATTTCTGGCAAAGTTCCAATACAATGTTCATTTAAAATAATACTTCTATATTTTCATATTTTTTTTTTCAAATGCTAGTAATGCACTTATGAAATCTACTTTAAAATAAAAATTTTGATAAATAGAACATCGTGGGCCTGATATTTTTAAATCGGATTAAAATCTATTTTTTTTTTAATAATTTGTATCACTAACAAAATAGTTGTAAAGATTATTTTAAGTTGTTTTATGAGAAGGAGAGAACATATTTTTTTTTAAGAACAGTTAGGGTGATGATCCACTCGCTCTTTCATCTTGAAAAATGCTAAAATGATGGAGAAGGCTTGGTGTTGAGAAAAATTGTTAGATATTTCAACGGTTTTTGACTAAGGGCCAAGATTGTTTATGATTTAAGATTTTTGGTGCCTGTCCAGTGCGATCTGTAATTAGCATTTAGATTTATTTTAGCTACTAGAATTCCTTTTTAAACTATTTAATACAGCAAATTAGCCCAAACATCAGCCCAGTAGTTCCCAACTAATGGTCCGCGGACCCGTGGGAGTCCGCAGAGGATGTTCAGGGGTTCCATGAGATGTCATTGGGAAACAGTTTTAAATTACTTAAAATAGTTTTAAAGTCTTGGATTTGGATCACATGTTCAGTCAAATTCGACATTCTATGTGATTTGTGACATTCTAGTTTGTGATCGCTGAAGATTGGCTGCTTTTGCAATCACAATCTTAAAAAAAATCGAAAGTATTAAGGTCAAAGAATGTAACTTCGATTAATTTATTGAAAAATATTTGATTTTTTTAAATAGTTTTTGATTGAATATGGATAGAAAAATAAGCTATTGTTCTCCGATCGGATCCCAGGTTCGGATCCCGGTTGAGAATGAATTATTTATTCTTTTATTTCAGCAGTGGAGTGACCCTGGGGCATGGAGACCCATCTGGGGCACACCCAGTTTCTATAAAGTGGCTACCCAAAATTGAGGAAAGACCGAGCGTGATTTAGGCCTAATCACCTCCTTGTACAGTCGTTGGCCATGAAACAAAACGAATCTCTATAAGTACTGAACCCAAGACCCTTCATGTGTTGTAGAGTTTTTTATTTTTATTTGATTAAATACCTACTAGTATTAGTTTTAGATTTTATTAATTCAGTGTTTTTTAGATTTTCCATATCTGATTTACAGTGTTTCGGTACCAGTGGCATTAAATATACGTTAAACGGTCTAGACCACTAAAAATCTAAGTGTACGTATCTAATACTATTGAATTTGGTTTGTCATCGAAATAATTGGATGAAAGGGTCCGATAATTTCTTTGTTAGGAACTACTGCTTTAGGCTGATTATGAACACTATTTAAATTTATCAGGAAGACTTTAATTGGATATATAGACATTTAACGGTTAGACAAGGTGATTTGGTCATGAATCACGTTTGCATGGGATATATATAGTCCTAAGTGTCACACACCTCAGCTATAAAAACATGATAAGTACAAACTACAAGGTGACACAATATCTGACCGGACAGAGTGAACAAAAACAATACTTAAACACTTTAACATATTACTAGAAGACCAATGTCCATACGATGGAGAGATACGCAATTTTCGACACTTACTATTCGACTGTAAACAATTTGAGCAAAACGGATACAGAACGTTATTTTAGAACGCGGGAATTGACTAGAAAACGAAACAGAGAATGATGACAAAATTTTAATAAATTTCATTAAAACAATAGACTAGTCAATTACTTAAGATTGTACGAAGGCAGCTTAGGCTTTGTATCTATAGCAGTATAGGCCTATATCTTGTTGTGCTAAATTTATTTTCTTCGTATTTATTTATCTACCGATTGTTTAACTCTTGTGTAATTAATATTACACCGCGAGATGTAATTAAAAAATTATTTAAAATTATCTGAATAGAAAGTCTTTGCAAAGCCTAGGCTTGTAACAGGAATCTGTTGCGCATCGCGGAGACACATTAAAGTGTGTAAGGATATTGAAACGATTTACTTAACTTTTTTTTTTTTCATTGAAATATAGAATCACTTTTTTTATTTATTTTTTTATATACTGCATTAATATAACTTTTTTTATTTTATAAAACTATGCTTTTTCCGATGTTAGTATGCTTAAATACGTTAATGAAAAAAAAAATATGTATTTGGTACTTTGTACAATACAACAACTGCAATTTTCAAAAGCGTTTATCATGATTTGTTTGTTCTTTAGATAAAATATGATGAGATATTTATATGCATGTTTTTTTGGTCCTTGCCATGGTACTGACTGCATGAAGGGTCAGCGAAAAAGATTTTTTTTTGGAACCACAGCTCTAAGTGATATGCGTGGGACGGGTAAATATTACTAAATAAATCCTCCTTCTACGGGGTTACAATAGGATGAAAAATAAAATTATATTTATTAAGTTAGTTAATAGTAAAATTAAATATTTCAATAAAATATAGTTAAAATAGTAGGTTTCTATTATCTTCCAAAATAAGTTTTTACAGAACAACTTTAACGAGTCAACGTTTCGGGGGCCTTCCCCATCATCAGGACTCACTAAAATACATTAACAATTAATAATTAACATCAAGATACAACGATTCAATATAATAACTTATAAACATTAACAACATTCAAATAACAATGTTACATAAAAAATTAATTTTTTATATTATTTATTTACCTGAGTTGTCTGACAAGTTAAAAATCCCTTAGACCTGTTTTTATTATAAAATATAGGTATAAATAAGCTTTATAGATCATTTAAAACTTCCTAAAATGTACTATAATTTTTGAAGAAGGATATCAACACATTTCTTCTGGATATCAAGAATACAGTTGGAGGTGAACCTGCGTTAGTGCGATCATTGAACCCAATCAAGAAATATATCTTGTTTAGGTCGTTATCTGTAAACCTTCCGAGTGTTAGATATCACCATTCGAGTTATATTTTTTAAATATACTTATTCAAAATTTATCGTTCATTGAAAACTTTTTAAATGAATTTCTCTTTAGTAATGAATGTTACAAATAAAAATCATGATTGAATAGTAAGAGTCTGTCAATCAGTGTTATTTTAAAAAAGGTTGGGATATCTGACGATATTGGTATGATAGTGCAGAATATTCGTAATTAATCAGGACTTTTTCTACTAACCATAGCAAAGCAATAGTTCTCTAGAGGTTTTTAAAGCTACAAAGAAGGAATTAAAACAAAATGTACGGCAAATAATGAGGACAATTTATTATTCTTTTATATTTTGTTTTACAAATCATCTGAATGATGAATACTTTATATGGCTTATTATAGTTTATAAATATTAAATTTGTATTAAAATAAAGAAAAGTTTTTGCTGATTGAAATACTTTTTTTTTTCTTTACAGCTAAAATTACTTTGATTGTCTACTGTTAAATCCCTAAATATATTTTTATTACTTACCTTATATATATATATATATATATATATATATATATATATATATATATATAAATATAATGTAATAAGATAAAGTATTGCCATCGTGAAACTTTTCGAATCCCAGTTTTCCATAGAAATACACTTTTCAGGGTCCTCTGAGTCAAAATAATCTAGTCTCCAAAAAAGTTCTGTAAGTGTGTGTGTGCCAAAAAAAAGTCCAGCACTGAAACGAAGAGGAGTACGAAACTGAAATTTCATATTTGAGACAACTACAAGATGTTAAAGTAACTTTTTCATCTAAATCGGCCTATCAGAAGGACCACTTTACACCATCCATTTTACATCGTATCACAATTTCCCCCAAGATGATTTTGGTTAAATTCACTGTATCGATGGAAAATTTAATCAGCTTTAATATCAATAAGTTTCATTCTGATTAAATTGTCTGACAGGGCTTATATGCCGATAGTTTAAACTTTCTTCCCCTAAAGTACCTTTAATTTTGTAGATTAAAAAAAAAATATATATAATATATATCAATTTGAAAGAATTTGACAATCAACTAAAGGAGAAAAGAGCAAACATATTTTTTAAAGTGATTTTTAGGTTTTTTGAAGATAAGAACTAGTAATATAGACGTATAATATTATTTTGGAAAGCTGAAGATTTTAGAAAAATACCATGTTATAATAAACAAAGTTGTAAAATGTAACAGAGAGTGATGAAAATCGGATAAAATTAACCGGTTTTTGTAGATCACAATTTCATATTACTTAATCTAGAAGATAAGTTTCCAATGAAACTAAATATATCTCCCTGAACCTTTTTTTATTAGTTCTTAAATTTTTTTTACCAATAGAGGAAAGTGAAAGTCGTGTTTTTTTTACAGTTAGACTTTGCCTATGAACCAAAAATTATTATTAACATTTGATAAAATGATAAGCAGGTCCTTATTTACAACTGAACTGAATGTTAATTTTCCCTGGGCGCCAGTTTTAGTAAGGCTGAAAAATTAAGGTACAGAAAATTTAAAACAGGACTTAAACGACAAGAAACCACGTCGATTCGTAACTTCTACTTGACAGACACTCATTACTTCCAAACTACAACAAAATTAATTTAAATTAACGTTATCTGTACTATTCAAACATACGGTTCAACCTAAGTGTTATATGTTATGTAATAATTACATTCTCACTTCCCTACGTTTCTAACAGCGCTCTATTAATAGACTCATATTTTCCATTTATCAATAACTTAAACCAAAAGGAGAGTATTGACCACACATAACCAGGTTTATTCAGACCTAATTTATGATTTCCCCTCTATTTTTCAATTATCTGAAAAATGGTTAATTATTCGAAAAGATGAATAAAACTTATAAAATGAATTTTTTAATAATTAGTTTAATAGCGCCGAAACTCTCATGAGTCATTTTTAAGTGTTTTTCAAATTGCTAAAAATTCCATTGTCAATTAGACAAATCTCAAGATAATAAATTATCTCACGTAATATACATTTCAGAGACAGAATATAAGATTTAAAAATATTACTAAATTAAAAAAAATATTTAAAATTTACTAATTGCAATTTTATATAATTTTTAAAAGCTTATTAAATGTTTTACATTTGCAAATTTAAACAAACATTTTAATGGAATGTCAAAGTAAATGCCTTTTATGTTAAAAACCAGTAATTATAAAAATTAATCATACAAATGATAACTGTTAAAAGATACGACTTCTTTTGGTGTCAAGGATGATCTGTTAAATGCTCCATTATCACCTTTCGCGAGCCAAAATATAATTCGTTTCCCGTTACCGCTTGTAATCAATGGATTAAGGATTATACAGCTGTTGTTCGGTTTTTTTCTTCTCTTTCGGTTTCAGAAAAGTTAAAAAAAAAAGAACAATTTTTTCGCCATCTCTAATTAATTGACTTTTGATGGGTTTCAGAGAATAGGGATTTCAGGAATAGATTCAGGCAAAGTGGTGCCAGCCAGTTTGTTAGACATTTTGATAGCCAAAAGATTTTAAATTTAATTTGAGATAATACTATATATTTAATGTAATAATAGATGCACATAGGTAGTATATGTATTATCAACTTTACCTTATTTTTTTAATTATTATTTTTTTCTTAAAATAACATTACTTTTTCACGATTTTTACTTATATGAATTATGATAATAATTAGTAATTTTCATATTTTTTTTTTTATATACTGAACACGTAGGCGTTGATGACCTCAGGGATTCACTCCTCTTTGTAATTCTTAATTTACTCAATCTATTTCAGAAGGTGCGCATTTAACTTGCTCACATTTAATAAACGTGATATTTAATAAAAATAAATGTATAGATTACTAACAAAATATATAAAACCACTCTTTATATATTTTTAATACTGCAAAAATTAACTAAAAATTAAGTTTATTTAGTGAAAAAAATTATTACACCGAAGTTAAGAATCAGCAACAATTAAATAAGTTTAACTATAAAATGTTCAATAAAACACTTAGAACAAACTACTTGTTTATATTCTTATTTATGCATTCAGAAAATTTAGAGATTAATACTTTTTTCATAGCGTCCTAAATCCTATCTAGAGATGCTATTTTTTCTTTTAATTTAACAAAACTATCTGGTATACGATATAGTGAATTGGAAAATATTTCAACCAAAAAGTGTTTTCCTTACGATGTTGTACGATAGGACTTTCCCTTTATGTATCCCCATATTTATGATTATTTCTTCATCTTTTTCGAAAATGATTAAGCGCTACTTACAAAGAATTTCTGAAAGTTGTATTTCCATAGTCACATCGCTTCTTAAGCTTCCATTTGAAAAAAAAAAAAATGTATCAGTAATCAGTAATAAATAATTACAAATGTGAGAAAATGCAAAGAATTTTTCTTTTCGATATATATATTGAGATAAAGTATTGCAATCGTGAACATTTTTTAATTCCCGTTTTCAACGGAAATACACGTTTTAATACCCCTAATTTCAAATAACTCAGTCGCGCGAAAAGGCCTGTGTGTTATGTACAGTTTGTGTGTTATGTACAGTTTGTGTGTTATGTACAACACGAAAACGGAAAGTTATACGAAACTAAGATTTCATATTTGAAACAACTATACGGCAGAGATGTTACAGAAACTTTTCACTAAAATCGGCTAACCGAAAGTGCTACTTCATACCTCGGACGCATTAAAAAATAATCTGGTGTGGGCAACACACGACTTTCACTTACCTCCATTTTTAAAATCAATGAAAGATTTTTCAAATACAGTTAGAGATAAAAATACGTGAAACTATTAAGGACTTAATTAAATTAAATTTCTATAGAAACATATGTTTCATTAAAAAATCTATTATATTATTATCTAAAACAATCAGTTAGTTTTATCGGCTTTTTATCACTCTCTATTAACTTTTAGAAGCTTGTGAATGAGATAATATTTTTTCTAAAATCTTTAGCTTTCCAACGGTATATCATGCATGTATATTACTGCTCTTATGTTCAAAAACGAAAAATTACATTAAAAAAATATTTTTTCTGTTTTCTCCTTTAGCTGGGTATCGAATTTATTCAATTTATATATTTACCTGTTTTTTTATCAGCGTTAACAAGATAATATAGTTATTTTTATTGAATCTACAAAATTAAAGGTACTTTAGGGGAAGACAATTTAAAATATCGGCATTTAAGCCCTGTCAGACCATTTTAATCAGAATAAAACCTACATGATACTAAAGCGCATTAAATTTTACATCGATATAGCGAGTTTAATCAAAATCGTTGGAACCGTTTTCGAGAAAATCAAAAAAGGTGCAAAATGCATGGTATAAAGTGCCTCTTCTGGTAAGCTCATTTTGATGAAAAATGTTTTGTCACGTCTCGGGAGTATAATTGTTTCAAATATGAAATTTCAGTTTCATAGGACTTACTGTTTCCGCCCGGGAGTTACCACAGAACACACACACACACACAGACCTTTTTGCGGGACTTGGTTATTTGGACTCAGGGGACAGCGGTTAACTGACGTATTCTTGTATTACTTCATTTTAAAGTATCTTTACTTTTGTAGATTCCAAAATATTAATATATTATCTTAATAATATTGATAAAGAACGGCAAAATATACAAGTTGAACAAATTTTATGAGCAACTAAATGATAAAAGAGTAAAAATATTTGTATTGAGATTTTTGATAATGAGAACAGTAACATAGACGAATAACATACAATGAGAAATAGAAAGATTTTAGAAAAAAATATTATCTGATACAAGAAGTTGTAAAAGGTGATATAGAGTTATGAAAAAACGATAAAACTAAATGATTGTTGCAGGTAATAGATTATTTAATAAAACAAATGTTTCTATCGAAACTGGATTTATTTATTTTTAAATGTATGTGATAGCCGTGTTTTGCGTTTTCCAGATTTCGTTATTTTATTTAGGTTTGTCCTATTGCATTCCTATTGTAAACAATTGGTGCTAATCTTAGGTGTTCAATGTCCATTGACTCGTCTGATTCAAAATTACATATTTATTTCAGTATTATACTTTCAAAATTGTTCGTGATTAAATCCTCTTTGGTCCATTATTTAACGTTTCGTTGCTGTTTCTATTCAGCTTATATAAATTTTGTCGACACCTTAACTCGCCCATTCCAATAGTAGCGTCGTTATATCAGTTAGATAAAATCAATTGTATCAACCGGGTACAGGTCACGCAATTTAGCTGTCTGTATTCTCCAGATAATTCATCATTTTTAGAAAATAACTATACAATCAATAATTTATTCTTAATGGAGAACTATAATTTGACGAGAGATCATTATGTGTTAATCAATGATTGATTTTAATTTGTTGTGAATATTATTTTGTGATTTCTTTATAAATTGTTTTTAATTTTTTTTTTTTATTGAGCAATATTACAATCTGTCCAATTTAGGACATTTCTTAATAAATAAAAAAACATTTTTAATTATAATAAAAAAATAAAATAAAAAATACAATATAAGAACACCGCACATTTTATTGAAATTATAAAATACATTTATTATTACAATTGAACAGTATCAGAACTTTTAGACTATTTTTAATTTCACTTGCCTATAATGAAATATAACGAGGAAAAGTATTGTGATCATGAAAATTTTCGAACCCAGTTTTCTCCGTAAATACACGTTTCAGGATCAAGCTGGAAAACTGTTTATATGTTATATATATATAACTGTTATAGTTGTACGAAACTAAAATATCATATTTAAGAAAACTTAATGCAGGCAATATTATAGCAACTTTTTTTAAGAAAATCAGATAATAAAAAGAACCACTTTATACTATTACTCTTGCACATTTTTACAACTGTTATTAAACTCGCTATATCGACTTAAATTTTCATCTGCTTTTATTTAATGTAGGTTTAATTTAGAAAAAAATAGTCATAATTATTTTTTAGAATATTTGTATAGGTTTAATTTAGATAAAATACGGATATTTTAAATTATCTTCGTTTTTTTTTTAAAAAAAAAAGATAATAATTTATTTTTTTAGATTATTCAATCTTAAACATGAAACGTGTATTTACGGTGAAAACTGAGATTCGAAAATTTTCATGATCACAATACTTTTCCTCGTTATATTTCATTATAGGTAAGTGGGAATGTGAACGGACAATTTGTAACAGATTTTAGCTTATAATGTATTGGTTACTTTACTAATAAAATGATGGTAAAATGTAACATTGCTGCTTGAGCAAAGTGGATACCCAATAGTGGCTGTCAGCTGCTTATCAACCTAAAATAATTAAATAAATACGCATACATACATAAATGAATTTTTTCGCAACGTTACTAGTTCTCGTGTCTACTACTTTAAACTGGTTCGTAATAAAAGTATCAATATTTTAGTGATCTTTTGATTTTATTTTATTTCTTTAAATATATAACATTTAAAATATGCCCTAATTAAAATGAACAATGTCTGTACTATCCTTGCTCTGGTTAAATAGTGTGCTGAAATATTTTTAAAGCGATAGAATGAGAAGACTTTCACTGTGGAGAGTAAGAGAAAGTAATTATTATAATTCACATTGCCCTATTAATTGTCTTCTGTTCCTCTGAATCGAGATATTTTACGTTACAATAATTATTTTCATCTGTTTCATAATTAAAAATGAAAACAAAGACTATATCTTCCTTTTTGTGAATTTAACACGATCCTTTTGTTATATAATTAAATGTGACATAATTATTTTATGTTGTTCGTAATTAGTGTGCTTAAAAATAAAAACAAATGTCATGTGTTAATTCTTTTTCTATTATAATATTCAAAGCTATTATACATATAATAAGTGAAAGTAAAAATCTGGTGCGGGCAACACACGACTTTCACTTACCTTTGTTTTTAGAATCGATTAAAGAATTTTCAAAATGATGGAGTTTTGTTGACCGTTGAGAAATTAGATGAGGAAGATGGTTGGGGGTGCGGTCATAAATTAGAAACAAACATTTAAAATAAGTGTTATTTTAATTATGTGCCGACGTTTCGGCCTACAATGTGGGCCTTCATCAGGGCTAAAAGAAACAAGATAACAACCAATGTAACTATAGACTTAATAATGCGTTAGGTATATAATAATAATATGACAGTAATAAAATATGGGAACATAAATAAAATTAAATGTAAAATGATAATAAGATGACAATTATAAAGTATGGAAATAAGGTGACAGTTATAAAGTATGGGAATAAACAAAATTAAGATGATAGTTATAAAGTATGGAAGTAAACATAATTGAGATGATAATATTGTAATGAGAATATATAAGGAGAGACTAAGCAAATGAAAAAATGACAAAGGAAAAATATGTGAACAATTAAAATTTTAAATATTACCAATTTTGAAGTGATATATGACGGTAATATATTAAAAACATAGTTAAGAGTATAGGTAATATATAAAAAAGAACATAGTCATTACAAAAGAGAAACAGTATGAATAAAAAATAATCTTTTAGCCCTGATGAAGGCCCACATTGTAGGCCGAAACGTCGGCACATAATTAAAATAACACTTATTTTAAATGTGTGTTTCTAATTTATGACCGCACCCCCAACCATCTTCCTCATCTAAAGAATTTTCAAATACAGTAAGAGATAAAAATGAATGAAACCATTAAAGAATTAGTTAAATAGAATTTCTATAGAAACATGTGTTTTATTAAAAAATCTATTATATTATTATATAAAATAATCACTTAGTTTTATCAGCTTTTCATCACTCTCTATTAACTTTTAAAAGCTTGTGTATGAGATAATATTTTTCCTAAAACGTTAGATTTCCAACGGTATATGATACATGTATTTAAGTTAAAAAACAAAAAATTGCATTAAAAAAATATATTTTCCTTTTATTCTTTTAGTTGGGTATCGAATTCATTCAATTTATATATTTACCTGTTTTTAATCAGTGGTAACAAGATATTATAGTTATTTTTATAGCATTAACAAAAATAAAGGTTCTTTAGAAGAAGAAAATTTAAAATATCGGCATTTAAGCCCTGTCAGACTATTTTATTCAGAATATATCTACATGATATTAAAGCATATTGAATTTTACATCGATATAGCGAGTTTAATCAAAATAGTCGGAACCGTTTTTGAGACAATCATAAAAAGGTGCGATATGCATGGTGGCTCTTCTGGTTAGCTGATTTTGATGAAGAAGTTTTTGTAACATCTCGGGCGTATAGTTGTCTTAAATATGAAATTTCAGTTTCAGGACTTTTCGTTTCCGCCCGGGAGTTACCACACACACACACACACACACACACACACACTTACACACACCCATACTCGAACAACACACACACAAACACAAACAACACACCACAGATCTTTTTGCGGGACTTGGTTATTTGGACTCAGAGGACACTAAAACGTGTATTTCCGTTGAAAACTGGAATTCAAAAATGTTCACGATCGCAATATTTCCCTTACTATATGTAGTAAGTGAAAGTAAAAATATGCGCTTTGTACGAATTTGAAAGTACTATCGTGGTGAAAAATAAAACACATTTTGTAAATATATTATTACTTTGATTAAATGAAAACACATAAAATGTAGTTTAATACATAATTGTGTTAAAAAATTAACTTTGTCGTTATGTTTCATTGAAATAACTAATCATTCGATGTTTCTACTAGAAATATATATAAAGAGAATTAATAATTAAATTAAATTACTGTATATGATTATGCTATTTTCTTATTCAAATATTCATGGAGCTATGACGTAAATGTTTCGTAACCCATGTTTTCCGTGTGCTGGTTTAAACAGGATGTCAAGATTTAAAATGCTCCTTGATAATCCATATTAGTTGTAGACTAAATTTTTTAATGTGTAATTTTTCTGAAAAATGACTTTAAAAAATTAATTTAATTTAAAATATATGAAATAACTGTCTGTGTTAGTGGATGAACATGATTTTTTAGGGGAGGTAGAATATATTTAATTGTACCTATTACATAAAACTTAAGTTTTCTATATCAAATCAGTAAAATTAAATTGAGCATGAAGCATTATTGGGAATAGACTTGTTAGAAAACATCCGAGATTAGTTAATAGCTTAAACAACTCTGAAATGTTTCTTCATAACAATGCGCATGTCAGGACAAAAATAAACCGATTAATATTAATACAAATAAGGTTTTTTCCCGATGGCCTTAATGAAACATATATATATAATTCTATTTGTGATTTAAATTACATTTAGTTATATAGTGTATTAGTTAAATATTATTTAAAATTTATAGTAAATTGTCCCTAATTACGAGAATTTTCCTATAACTCTAATTGTTTTTCATTATAATTAAAATTAATTTTAAATTCTTGTGATGTATTTTATTAAAGTTCTCATTTCTTTTTTGATATAATTATATTTTACAGAAACTAGTTAGTCATAATATCCGCTTGTTCTTAATTATTTAACCGTTTAAACTTTACAAATCTATGTCATTGAAACATCAAATTTTAATTAAAATAGAATTTAGAATTTTTATTATTATATACAAATTACTGGGGATTCCGTAGCTGAGTGGCTAGCGCGCTAGTCTCTCATGCTACAGGTTCGAATCCCAGTCCCGGCAGGGCTTTTATAAAGATGTAAAAAAAATGTGGATTCACTCACAACCTCTCCCCCGGGTATGTGAGACCCGTCAGCCAAAGGGTGGCCACTCACAAAATTAGTCGTAGGGAGTGATGACTCTACACTAAAAATTGCATCGTGAAGCGTGAGTGCAAACTCGCAGGAGTTTACACCGCGAGGCCCAGGGCCTCCACGGCCTGTCGCGCCACCGGGAGGAAGGATATAAAAATTACTAGTGAACCCACCCTTGCTTCTTTTGAATGAGGTGTCATGTATGTTTAAAAAAATCTTTGTCTGACTGATTTAGTGTTTATCGTTTTGGGAGTTTTAGTTAATCGTAATGGAAAGTAATATTTATCTTATAACGTCTATTCATTATATTGAATCATCGGCAGGAATAAAAAACACAAATCAAAATTAATTGAATTTATTTGTTTATTATTTTTAAGTAAAGCACATATAACGGAAAATTTAATTTTGACGTATAAAAAAGATTAAAATGTGAGTTTATTTAAAATAAATTTTAAAGATTTTATTTAGGTTCCTTGGAAATCGAATGTTTTCATGAAACAATAGAAATGTTGGTTTATAGATATTGAATTTAATAATATTATAGATTTAAAAAAATATTAATATCAATGAGTTTGATAATATTCCATATGTTAATAAATGAATATAACAATTTACCATTTATTTTAACCACTGAGTTACAACATAACTTAATATGTTTTTTAAAATATTGCGTACTAAATGGAAGAATATAACTTGCACGATCCTGTGACTTATAACGTATGTTCATTAGTTAATGAGTTTACAACAGTTTTATATTAAATCGTACGATTTCTTTCATTGCATATTAAGTTTTCTAAATTATTACGCATTCCAACGCTATATTACACATCTAGTTTTACTATTGTACTTATATTTCAAGAATAGTTTTATTATGATTTGGTTACAGAGAATTTATTTTTCCCGTTAAAAGTAAACCTAAATTGCAATGTATTTTACGTATAAACTTTCAGAAAAGAATTCCCTAAATGATGTTGAAAAATGTATCAAAATCTGTCTGGTGCTTTAAAATGAGATAGCGGAACCCAAAATCGAATTATCATTTTATATTAATAAAGATTTCAGGCTTTTAACGATTTATAATTTTAAATTGGATCTATATTATTAAGTGAATTAGCAAATAACAAATTTATCAATTCAACAAAGCCATCGTAACTTTGTATGTATTCTCTGGCTTTGTAATTTTCCATTATTCCGACAATGGAAACGGCATTTTCACATGTTGTTTCTACAGTATTCGTGTAATGAGAAATAATATATGCTTCTAATACTAGTGTTACTGCATATAAACAAGGTCGGTATCAATTTTATTTAATATTTGAATAAATTGAGCTGATTCATTAATTAGATTAGTATTAGAATAGAATGGATTAGTATAGAAGAAACAATCATTATTATAAATAATATAATGATTTAAAGTTGTACGACGCTTTAATGGATATAATATATTTAATATATGGGATTAAAGTACTTGTTCTAATTTGCAGATTAACTATTAACTGTCGAAATTTGTTTGTTAAAATGGATTGCTGCCAAGAAATGGTATAAATTATTTTGAAAGTCATTTCTTGACCGTTGGGGTTTAAGTCTTCTTTGACATAAAGTTTTAGTGATTAACAATAATAATGAATGCAATCTTCTGTTAATGACATGTATTTCCATTAGTTTGCTGGCATTTCGCAACCTACCCTTTCCACTATCGTGGTTTGAAGAAATGTTCGAATAAAGCCTTTATTTTTAGAATCGTCATTTTTGATTAACAAAAACCTGTAACCATAGCCTATGCTTTTCAGGTTTGTTTGATTTTGAAAGTAGTTCAAGTCCATTTAAGATCATCCTAAGTATGAAATCGTTTTAAATGTTAGGGAGTTATATAAGTTTTCTCTTATTTTTTTAATGCAAAATATATTCGAATTTTTTTTTTTTAATGTTTGTTTACTTTATTAAATATGAACTGTTCTTGCTCATTTACCTTCTCCCATCTCATTGAAAGTCCTCAAAATATTTGAGACATACTCGCAAAATATCGATTAGAAAAAACCTGATGGCACATTATAATGCTTTAAAAAGATCATATTAGAAATTTAAATGAATTTATTACTTGAAAATATAAGATTAGCACTTAACGTTCCCCAATATTTTTTTGAACCATTCAAATACATATCGTTTAATAATTCCATATAATGCTTTAAGCATAATTTGATGAATAATCATTTACGTAATTCGAACAAAGTAATTAGTTGTTAAAATAATATAATTTTTCAATTTTGAAAAAAACGAAACAGAAAAAGAACACCTTTACAACTTCATGAAGGGTTTCGGGTTTAAGTACATATCGGGAGGGTTATGTAGTATTTCACTACCAACGGCCGTGCAAGAAGGTGGTTAGGCCTAAATTTAACGCTTAAACGCTAGATTTTTCCTCTATTTTGAGTACCCATTTCATAGAGGGTGGGTGTGACCCAGGTAGGTGGGTGTTCCTACCCCGGTCGCTCCAGGGCTGAAGTAACAGAATAAGTAATTCCGCCTCAGCCGGGATTCGAACCCGGGACCCGGAGAACAGTAGCCTAATGCTCTATCCACTAGACCACACCATTCTTATCTATTCATTTGAGAACTCTCAAAAATATTATCATTGTAGTTGGAAAACAAGACATGTTAGCCATAGGAAAGGATGCTACACATTAAAATATATAAGTTGTATTAAATCTGCCTTAATTACAAGGTGTGTTTGGTAAAACCCTGATGGATAACATTATAGTTAAAATTAATTTTAAAATCTTGATATGCTTGTGTACCCCTTCCTGGGCTTGAATTGCTTCTTTTAATCAGCATACCTCTTCCAACAAATATTTCAGTTGTCTGTGGCTGTCGTAAAAAGTAAAATCAGTTCCCCCCTCTCCTTCCGGTTTACTAATAAAACTGATCCCTAATCGCTGAAAATAAAACCTATACTTTGCCATGAAACACTATTTAAATGACAATTATAATTTCAGAAATTATAAATGATCGAGACAATTATATATCCTTTAGTCAGATTTGGCTGAAGCATAGCAATTTTCATAAATAGCTTTTGTTTAAAAAAACTATCTGATTTGATAAGGAAACTTTAAGGTTGTTTCGTTGGACAAAAACCCTAGTCCTCTGAAAAAATAAATGGTTACTTGATATAAGGCAATACGATTTAAGATGTTTTGCTTTAATGCGATGCACTTTAAGTTCCTACTGTCAACAGTTGCCACTCACTCCGTGCAAAGCCGAGCACTTTCTCCTCGTACCGTCGGTAACATCCGTAATGGTGGGGCGGAAGCACTCTCTAACTCTCAAGACATTCAAGTTGTCTTTGCAACTTCGGATGTACCATTCATGGACCTAAAGAACCCTCTAATCATTACACCCCTTGATTTGGTAAATTTATTAGAAACAGTAATAATCAGCACTAACAAACACATTATTGATATATATATATATATATATATATATATATATATATATATATATATATATATATTGTATATGTCATTCACAAGTATGCAAGTTCTTTATCTTGTAGGGCTTAATAAAAGGGTAAGAGTAAAACATTGTTTACCATATTATGGTAACATTTTCACTTAAGATTAAGTTATGACCTAAATATTCTGGAACTTGAAACTTAATGAAACTACTGTCAAAATAGTTGAAATGATAATATAAATATTTTGGTTTATTATTTTCAATAATGAACCTTTGTAATAGACCAAAAAAAATCCCTTCCCTCTCCCTTCCAAATTTGAGGACTTACTAACTCAAATAACGAATAACGTCTTTGCGGGCAATACTGTCTTTATGGACGAGTGGTGTTGCACTATTTCGGTGTGAGTAAAAATAGTAGAACAAAAAAAAATCTTCCTCTTATTGCGTTTCTTATAGAAGCGATTGATTTTAATGTAATAATGGCAGACAGGAAAAGTTTGAGTACCTATTTCAGCAGAGAGACGGAGAGGACGTAGAAGGTGGTTCCTGAGCCTGTGCGATGTCAGGTACTCGTTGAAGATCCCTATCCTAATAAAACCTTGATAGACAAAATTTAGGACTCCCACTAAAGCATCGTCCGATTAGCCACAGTTGCATAAAGTGACGTTAAATTATAAACAAACACACAAACGAATAAAAATGCATTTCTCCGAAACTACTGGAACAATTTCTTTAAATTCGCCACAAAAAGACATCAACGATGATGAAGACCCATTTTGTTGATTATACTGGTTATTTTTAAAATGGCGGCCGATTAAAAGTGATTTAATTCAATAACTCAGTTATTTTTGAATATAGAGGAAAATAAGTATGTATATGTTAGGATCAGTAAAGCGTGATAAACAAGAAAGTAAAAAAAAAATCATGAAATGTTCAGACTAGCAGACAATTGCGTTTTGAAATCAGCAGCGGTGATATCCATTTTTCTTTGATCTTTATTGCTTTCAAAATTTGTTAATTGTCAATATAAAGAGCTATATAAACAGTTATAACTTGATATAGTTTTTATGAAATAATAAACCATTATGCAATAATTTGCATCTTTTTTTTTTGTTTTACAAGCCTATTTTAATGTCCCCACTTCAATTTCTTAATTTGTCGTCTGCACATAAAAATATTTGCAATAAGCAGACATGTTCTCATCCGAAAGCTTATATCAGAGAATCACTAAGCCACTGCCTCAAATGCCTGGTGTTGGTCGATTTGAGTTTTGGACCCATTCCGTGTTGTAAGACTGACTTACAGCATAAAAAAAAAATAATAAATAAAAAAAATGAAAAAGTGAAAATTTATATAATATACTGCATCAGTATCTGGAACCGCGTGTAGATTCCAAGTCCCGGTGGAGTAAGATGAAATATATTTTTGAGACCAAGTATAGACTGTTTATTCTCTATATAAATAATAAAAAAATAATAATTATAATCAAGAATAGTTTACTGAAAAAATATGTTGAGTATTTAACCACAAAAATCTGAAAATGATCTTGCTGTTTTAGTATTTTGTGTTTACAATAAAATAGGTATTACTAAAACATGTTTTATTAACAACTAAGATTGGTTTTAATATTTTATATTAAAAAAATCAGCGCTCCATTCATTTAGTGATTACACAATAACAATTTTATACAAACTTATATTCTACTTAGAAGTTATATGGAATATGCATAATTTTATATTTTTGGATAAATCAATTAAATTTGTCTTGTTAATAAACCAATGACATCTTGATCATTAAATAAAAGTCTTATAAAATATTGTTAACGATTTTGTTTATACTTAATAAATAATGATAAAAATAGGGTGTTTGTAAATTCGAATGGGGCAGATAATAAATTATTTCTAAATGTCCCTACAAAAATATTAATTAGGTTTATAGGACAAACAGAGAGTATTTGTTAGTGTTATCTGAATGGTTTCAGATATAGGATCCTAGCATTGACCCTTGAGTTTTAGTGAAAATGCCCTGTTTATATATCCAAACACTTGGAATAGGTATTGACATTTTTTGGTTTAAAATTTGTTTATAGGTAAAAAGTGGTTTCGCTGGGAAAAAAGTGGTAGTTGGCATGTGGGAGATCTAGAAAGTAGGGTGAAGGCAGATTCGCAGATCCGAGCTGCCGTCGTTTTTACCAATACTTTAGTTCTGTGTGATTTTTTTCATTATCTTTCGATCCATGGGGAACCAATTTTTTCAGGGTTTGTGCCCAGCTATTTCTTATTCCCGTGGTTCTTAAACAGTTATTTTATACATTGATTCGGAGAAAAAGTTTTCGACGGATTTCTTCGACTTCGAGGCCGTAATCTCTTATCGTTTCTTTAAAAATCTCTAGAGATTCAAAATATTTCGTTAAAAAATATTTGTTGTACTAATGATAATGGCTGTACTCAGTAGTGAAAATGGAATCCAAGAAGTTGATGAAAATAGAAATAAGTAGTAGTAGTAGTCTATAAACAAAAAATCATAACTATTTTGAATTTTTCTAATACTGATTAAACATTTCATTGTTAGTGTATGTATTCTCCCTTGTATGATTTTCGGTTCATATTCGGGAAAATTTAGCTTATTTGCCTCATATTAAGAAAAAAATATTTTTTGAATATTTAAACACTTGGGTAAAGGTAAAAAAAAAAAAAATAAAACTGAAAATAGATACATAATATTTGATAGTAGTGTGAAAAAAAAAGAAGCTATTTAACTCCTACACACTCCTTATTAATGTGCCATAACTGTATTATAATTGCAATTCTATATATATATATATATATATATATATATATATATATATATATATATATATATATATATATATATAATGAATGAATGAAAAAAGAACTTTATTCTGGGACTAGGTCCCTTAAGAATAACATACAGGTACAAAACAAATAAGTATTATGACTGACCATAGAACACATAGAAATAAAAACAAAAAAGACTTATAACATAATGATTACAATAAATATATACAAGTATTTTAAATGGTAAAAACAGAAAGAAATGAAAAATAACAATTAAAAAGATTACAATAGTATCTAAAAGTAACAGGGTTAACAAACCAAAGAAAAAAAAAACTTTAGAATAATTAAAAATAATAATGAAAACTTTATAACATTTATGACATGAAGTGTGGACATTTCTCACATAGCTCAAATTTTTATACTGAAATTAGTTGGCATCTAGTTGGGAAGCAAGAAGGTGTTTAAAAAGGAGCGATTTGAATGAAGATTGGGAAGGAGCATGACGGATGTTTGTTGGGAGAGTATTCCAGAAAAAAGTGGACCGGGCTAAAAAGGAAAATTCATATTTTTTGGTTCGATGGGAAGGCGTATAGAGGTCAGAAGGACGGGATCTGGTTTCCTGAGTATGGATTGTGGATTTAAATTGCAGGAGACTATAAACGTAGGAGGGGCGATGGGAGCGGATGACTTGATAGAGAAAGGAACCAAGGAAATATTGCCTTCGAATAGAGGGAAACAGCCAATTTGACTCGTCATAGAGATGTGATACATGCGACCGTCTAGAGGTACCGAAGACAAATCTTATGAAACAGTTCATGACTCGTTTCAATCTGCCCTCAAGCACCTTCGAGAGGCCGCCATATACCGCACAACAATAGTCAAAATGGGGAAAAATAAGAGAGGATACAAGGAGCTTCCGGGAGGATTGTGGGAGAAGGTGACGGGACCGTTGAAATAGTTTTAGTGTACTTATCGATTTTTTGGAAATTTGGGCAATATGGGGTCTCCAGGATAGGTTTTGGTCAAGGATTACGCCAAGGTTTTTGACGGAGGCGCTGAAGGTAATAGGGTGATTATTAAGCAAAAGTGAAGGAAGGGTGATGATAGAACTAAGGAGGAAATTGGAACCGATTAAAATGGCCTGGGTTTTCATAGGATTAAGCTTTAGACTATTCAGGTTTGCCCAGGCACTGATCCTATCTAGGTCTGCCTGAATATTTGCAAAAGCTAATGATAATTCGGAAGGAGGGAAGGATAGATAGATTTGGAGGTCATCAGCGTATAGGTGGTAGGAACAGTGATGGATTGAATTAGGGAGGTCATTGATATAGGTATTGAACAGAAGGGGGGAAATACTCGAACCTTGAGCAACACCTGAGGATAGAGTTAGGAAGGAAGATAAGGGTTCATTAGGAATAGTAACTGCTTGAGAACGTTCGGAAAGAAAAGATTGGAACCATTGGATAGAACTATTAGAAAAGGATAAACATTTTAATTTGGAAAAGAGGATCGAATGGTTAAGGGAGTCAAAGGCCTTGGAGAAGTCTAGGAGTATTAGGACTGTTATTTTTTTTTCATCTATTGCGGTGTGGATATCACTAGTGATTTTGGTAAGGGCTGATTGCGTGGAGAAGCCAGGTCGGAAGCCGGATTGAAGAGGGTCAAGTTGATTAGTCTCTTCAAGAAAGTGGGATACTTGGGATTGTACAATTCGTTCTAGAGGTTTGGAGAGATTAGACAGGATAGAGATAGGGCGATAATCTTTAGGTGATGTCGGATTAGGGATTTTGTTGATGGGATGGACTAGGGCTTTTTTCCATGAAGTAGGGAATACAGAGTTCTGGAGGGAGAAATTATAAATGAAAAGAAGAACTGGTAGGATTTCAGGTAGGCATAATTTTAACAGTTTGACGGGTATTCCGTCAGAGCCGATGGAAGTGGTGTGGGATTTCATTATGGAAGAAATAAGGTCTGTGGGAGAAATATTTGAGAAGTAAAAATTATCGCAATTAAATGATGGTGGGAGTGAACAATTGGAAGAAGAGGCTACAGTAATGTTAGAGGAATCAGTAGAAAAGTATGAATTTAGTTCGAGCATAAAAACCAATAATATAAATAAATAAAATGAAAAAGTGAGAAAGATTTTTATAATTATACTGCATCCTATCTGGAACCGCGCTGTAGATTCAACAAGTCCGGTGGAGTAAGACGAAATATATTTTTTTTGAGGACTCAAGTATTGACTGGTTTTTTTCTTATTATAATAATAAAAAAAATAATAATTATAATCAAGAATAGTTTACTGAAAAAAATAGGTTGAGTATTTAACCAACAAAATCTGAAATTGTATCGTGCTGGTTTTAGTATTTTGTTGTTTACTATAAAATTGGTATTACTAAAACCAGTTTTATTAACATCTTAGATTGGTTTTAATATTTTATTATTATTAAAAATAATCAGCGTCCATTAATTTAGTGATTACACAATAACAATTTTATACCAAACTTATATTATACTAGAAGTTATATGGATATGCATAATTATATATTTTTTGGATAATTCAATTAATTTTGTCTTGTTAATAACCAATGACATCTTGATCATAAATAAAAGTCTTATAAAATATTTGTTATCGATTTTCGTTTATACTAAGTATTAATGATAAAAATAGGGTGTTGTTAAATTCGAATGGGGCAGGATAATAATTATTTCAAATGTCCCTACAAAAATATTTAAATTTGGTTTATAGGACAAACAAAGAGTATTTGTTAGTGTTTCTGAATGGTTTTCAGATATAGGATCTAGCATTTGACCTTGTGTTTTAGTGAAAAATTGCCTTGTATATATATTCTTATCACTTGGAATAGGTATGACATTTTTTTGGTTTTAAAATTTGTTTATAGGTAAAAAGTGGTTCCGCTGGGAAAAAAGTGGTAGTTGGCATGTGGGAGATCTAGAAAGTAGGGTGAAGGCAGATTCGCAGATCCGAGCTGCCGTCGTTTTTACCAATACTTTAGTTCTGTGTGATTTTTTTCATTATCTTTCGATCCATGGGGAACCAATTTTTTCAGGGTTTGTGCCCAGCTATTTCTTATTCCCGTGGTTCTTAAACAGTTATTTTATACATTGATTCGGAGAAAAAGTTTTCGACGGATTTCTTCGACTTCGAGGCCGTAATCTCTTATCGTTTCTTTAAAAATCTCTAGAGATTCAAAATATTTCGTTAAAAAATATTTGTTGTACTAATGATAATGGCTGTACTCAGTAGTGAAAATGGAATCCAAGAAGTTGATGAAAATAGAAATAAGTAGTAGTAGTAGTCTATAAACAAAAAATCATAACTATTTTGAATTTTTCTAATACTGATTAAACATTTCATTGTTAGTGTATGTATTCTCCCTTGTATGATTTTCGGTTCATATTCGGGAAAATTTAGCTTATTTGCCTCATATTAAGAAAAAAATATTTTTTGAATATTTAAACACTTGGGTAAAGGTAAAAAAAAAAAAAATAAAACTGAAAATAGATACATAATATTTGATAGTAGTGTGAAAAAAAAAGAAGCTATTTAACTCCTACACACTCCTTATTAATGTGCCATAACTGTATTATAATTGCAATTCTATATAATATATATATATATATATATATATATATATATATATATATATATATATATATATATATAATGAATGAATGAAAAAAGAACTTTATTCTGGGACTAGGTCCCTTAAGAATAACATACAGGTACAAAACAAATAAGTATTATGACTGACCATAGAACACATAGAAATAAAAACAAAAAAGACTTATAACATAATGATTACAATAAATATATACAAGTATTTTAAATGGTAAAAACAGAAAGAAATGAAAAATAACAATTAAAAAGATTACAATAGTATCTAAAAGTAACAGGGTTAACAAACCAAAGAAAAAAAAAACTTTAGAATAATTAAAAATAATAATGAAAACTTTATAACATTTATGACATGAAGTGTGGACATTTCTCACATAGCTCAAATTTTTATACTGAAATTAGTTGGCATCTAGTTGGGAAGCAAGAAGGTGTTTAAAAAGGAGCGATTTGAATGAAGATTGGGAAGGAGCATGACGGATGTTTGTTGGGAGAGTATTCCAGAAAAAAGTGGACCGGGCTAAAAAGGAAAATTCATATTTTTTGGTTCGATGGGAAGGCGTATAGAGGTCAGAAGGACGGGATCTGGTTTCCTGAGTATGGATTGTGGATTTAAATTGCAGGAGACTATAAACGTAGGAGGGGCGATGGGAGCGGATGACTTGATAGAGAAAGGAACCAAGGAAATATTGCCTTCGAATAGAGGGAAACAGCCAATTTGACTCGTCATAGAGATGTGATACATGCGACCGTCTAGAGGTACCGAAGACAAATCTTATGAAACAGTTCATGACTCGTTTCAATCTGCCCTCAAGCACCTTCGAGAGGCCGCCATATACCGCACAACAATAGTCAAAATGGGGAAAAATAAGAGAGGATACAAGGAGCTTCCGGGAGGATTGTGGGAGAAGGTGACGGGACCGTTGAAATAGTTTTAGTGTACTTATCGATTTTTTGGAAATTTGGGCAATATGGGGTCTCCAGGATAGGTTTTGGTCAAGGATTACGCCAAGGTTTTTGACGGAGGCGCTGAAGGTAATAGGGTGATTATTAAGCAAAAGTGAAGGAAGGGTGATGATAGAACTAAGGAGGAAATTGGAACCGATTAAAATGGCCTGGGTTTTCATAGGATTAAGCTTTAGACTATTCAGGTTTGCCCAGGCACTGATCCTATCTAGGTCTGCCTGAATATTTGCAAAAGCTAATGATAATTCGGAAGGAGGGAAGGATAGATAGATTTGGAGGTCATCAGCGTATAGGTGGTAGGAACAGTGATGGATTGAATTAGGGAGGTCATTGATATAGGTATTGAACAGAAGGGGGGAAATACTCGAACCTTGAGCAACACCTGAGGATAGAGTTAGGAAGGAAGATAAGGGTTCATTAGGAATAGTAACTGCTTGAGAACGTTCGGAAAGAAAAGATTGGAACCATTGGATAGAACTATTAGAAAAGGATAAACATTTTAATTTGGAAAAGAGGATCGAATGGTTAAGGGAGTCAAAGGCCTTGGAGAAGTCTAGGAGTATTAGGACTGTTATTTTTTTTTCATCTATTGCGGTGTGGATATCACTAGTGATTTTGGTAAGGGCTGATTGCGTGGAGAAGCCAGGTCGGAAGCCGGATTGAAGAGGGTCAAGTTGATTAGTCTCTTCAAGAAAGTGGGATACTTGGGATTGTACAATTCGTTCTAGAGGTTTGGAGAGATTAGACAGGATAGAGATAGGGCGATAATCTTTAGGTGATGTCGGATTAGGGATTTTGTTGATGGGATGGACTAGGGCTTTTTTCCATGAAGTAGGGAATACAGAGTTCTGGAGGGAGAAATTATAAATGAAAAGAAGAACTGGTAGGATTTCAGGTAGGCATAATTTTAACAGTTTGACGGGTATTCCGTCAGAGCCGATGGAAGTGGTGTGGGATTTCATTATGGAAGAAATAAGGTCTGTGGGAGAAATATTTGAGAAGTAAAAATTATCGCAATTAAATGATGGTGGGAGTGAACAATTGGAAGAAGAGGCTACAGTAATGTTAGAGGAATCAGTAGAAAAGTATGAATTTAGTTCGTCAGATGGTATTGAGAAACTTGATGAGGTAAAGGATTTACAGAGAGAAAGTTTACGAAGGAGTTGCCATTTGGTTTTAGAATCAGGGGAAGAGGACAGAGCTTCATGAAAATAGTTGGATTTCGCACGCCTTACTGTTGTTTGTGTCAAGTTACGAAGTATCTTAAACGCTTCATAATCCTCTGCAAGTCTTGTACGCCTGAAGCGTCTCCGGGCAGCCTCACGCTTCCTTTGTAAATCTCTGATCTCTTGACACATCCAAGGAGCAGGGCGGCGGCGGAAGGTACAGGTTTTGAGTGGGGCATGTTTGTCGAGGATATTAATGAGGTTGGAAGTGAGGATATTGACCATTGAGTCTATGGAGGAACATGAATATATGTCGTCCCAATTCAGGATTTCTAGGTCAGGTAGTAGGTTTTCGCGGGTGAGGGCATTAATGTTACGGAACGTTATGGTTTTAGGAAGGATTGTAGGAGTTTGAATATTGTAAGATATTTGTATTAAGTCATGGGAGGAGAGGAATGGGACAGGCAATTGTGATGAAGAGAGAAGGTTCTGGGCCGAGTCTATTACATGAAGGTCTAACCAGGTATCTGAACAGCGGGTATGGTGGGTGGATGAGAAAGGAACGATGAAAAGATTGAGGGAAAAGAAGAGATTTTCGAGGTACTGTTTATCATTGGAGTTGGAAAGGAGATTGGTATTGAGATCGCCTGAGATTATAATGTTATTGTAAAGAGGAATGTAATTATAAAGGGTATTTTCAAAAGGAGCATCAAAAGGAACTAGAGGAGGGCGGTATACTGCAGCAAACAGGAGAGGATGGGTGTCACAAATAATTTCAATGAAAAGGAACTCAATATGAGGTTGGTCAGAAGGGGTTGAGACTTCTAGAATACGGAATTTAAGATTATTATGGACGTATAGACCGACACCTCCACCTGTGCGGCCTATTCGGTCGTGGCGTATAAAGGAATAATCGGGTAAGGAAACAGAAGAGGAGGGGATATAAGGTTTTGCCTTGTTTCTGAAATAGCTATGACATGATAAAAGTTCCGGCCAAAATATTGTAGGAATTCATCGTAATGGGCTGGTAAGGATTGGGAGTTAACGTGGCAAATGTTTAGGATACTAGACATGGAAATGAGGAGGGAAAAAATACAGATGCCAAGTAGAAGTTACGATTTAAAATTTGAATAATTGTCAAGTTATGCGAAAAATGAAAAATGAATATAATAATAGAAAGTGTCCTGTGAAAAATATCAGAAAACGAAAGTAATTTAAGATTATTGATACAAAGTAGTAAATAAAGATAAAAAAAATTAAAAGTAAAAAAAGATAAATATAAAATCAGATTATTGACGGAGTCCGTGGTGAGAAGCTGGTTGAAACCGGAGGGTTGACGGTGGCCCAGGAGTCAGCAGAAGACATCAAGATCCTGTATCTTGTCAATGTATACCACCGGTTGTCCGTCATCCTTGCGGCAACGCACTCTCCCGGCAGCAAACCAAACGTATTTTAATTTGCCAGGCGACCTTTTTTGTCGGGCGAGCCAGTAAAGATGTCTATTATATATATATATATATTGTGTGTGTGTGTGTGTGTGTGTGTGTGTGTGTGTGTATCAAACATATTAACTTAAAATAACTCAAGATACTGTATGTTCTGAAAGGCCTGCAACTGTTACATTCTTTTTTTTTTTTTTTTTTTTTTTTGTGAAATAAGAGTAAGAAAAAAAAATCAAACATTAAAGAGGAAAGAAATGAATTAATAGACAATACATATTATTTGGAGTTAAAACAATCCATAATTTATGAAATGGATAAACTAAATAGTTTAACTAATTATTGTTACTATTGATAAATTATATGGGTTCCTTATAATACTTGACATATAGTTATTACTGTAATTCATTTTTTTGTGTTTAAGTTTTATGTGAAAAAAGAAGGCCTAATTGTTAAAAAGTGTTTCTAAACAAAGTTGCTCCAGCAGCCGCTGGGTTAAACTTGCTTATTTCTAGTCACCCAGAAGTGACATTGGAAAGTATGCCCCCTGGTTTTCCAACGAAAAATTTTAAAGTATTTGAAATAATAGCAAAATCTGAAGGTTTAGGAAAATAAACTACCTCTTTCAGTAGTGATTATAGAAAATGAAGGCAATCGAACAAATCTTAACATATTAAATACTGAATAAACGCAGTAAAACTATTTTAAAAATAAACTAGCAAAAAAAACGTTAATCCAATGTTTTTGTACAAAGAATTAATACTAATACTAACATATATCTATCTCTCATAGTATTGATTAAAATATTGGCAGATAGTAGTGAAATGATACTAAATTAGTGAACCTTGAAAGGCTAATTTTATTTTGTTGTGAACATTGATAATTTCAAATATTTTAAAAGAATGCTTCTCTCTACTATCATGTTTAGAACAGAGAAATTAAAATAAACATTAAGGATAAAAAATGGGATAGGGATAAATAAAACCAAATCTAACAAGTAGTTTTAGTAGAATCTAATAATAAATATAATATTAAAAAGATTGTTAGTGATCAATTTGGTCCGAATTACAGTTAATGTAACTAAATTTAAAGAGTTTGGTCTACAGGAATACCATTGTAGTAGCTTATTATTATCAACATGGTTTTGTTAATTATCAATAGATAAAATATCAATTTTATTCATTATATTTTAGAAAAACGCGGCTGCAATTTTAACCCAAAATAATAAATAAAATCTTAGGAAATTAAGAAAAAAACATGGAAATGTGACCTTTAAGCAAAGCATTTAGTGACCTTTGTAATAACAAATTAACAATTTTATAGTAACTACGGTAGTTTCAAAGAGGCACACGCATTCCTGGAAAGGATTTCCAGCTGTTACTTGGAGGCTAAACGTTCTTGGAAGCGAGATCATTATTTAAGCTCCACGGCGAATTGAACAATCAGGACATAGATTACTAAATGGATTTAACTAAAACCTAATTGCTTGCTTTATAGAGATAAATTTACAGGAGATTCTAAGCAATTTAATTTTCGCAATCAACTACTTGTTAGGTTTAGTTTTATACCTACCCCCTTTTTATCTTTAATGTTTATTTTAATTTTTCTGTTCTAAACTTGACAGTGGACAGAAGTATTGTCTTAAAATATGTAAAATTATCAATATTTACAATAAAATACAATCAACTTTTCAGGATTCACTATTTATTACTATTTTGCTACCATCATTGTAATCAATACTATGAGAGATAGATGGATATTGGTATATTCGGGCATTCTTGTGAAAAATGTTAAAGTTTTGAGGAGGTGATTAAATTCTTGGTACAAAAACATTGAGTTAACTTTTTTTTTTTCGTTTTTTACTGTGTTTATTTAGTTAATTAAAATATGTTATGATTTGTTCGATTGTTCTTCATTCCTAGCAAAAATAGAACACATTTTATTTAGTTTTATTTTTTTACTCAATCTAATAATATTCGTGTCGCAAATATTATAAATATTAGTCCCTATCCAATTCCAAAAAAACTGTTAAAACCTAGGAGTCACTTTTAATAAACACCTATCCTGCAATAACCATCTATCTGAAATATCCCGAAAATCCTTTTCATACTCAAATAGCTCTATAGATTCCGTGAATCCCTTGACCTTTAAAAACCCGTCAGCTACTTGTTTCCTCTGTTATCTTCCCCTTTTTCGACTTCAGTTGCCTGGTGTATGGACGACTTACGAATGAAATGGAAATAAAAACGTCTTATGAATTGTTTTATAAGATATATTTTTGGAGCCCGTAGAGTGACCATATCTCTGGGTATTATACTGAGTTAAAGTGGCTTAACCTTCTGTTCGACGGCTATATTTCCATGGTTCTTACCTATTCCAAACCTTAAAAAATAGAAAACCTTCCTGTATAACTGAGCTCCTCACCCTCCGCTCTGACATCCATTCGTTATACACTAAAACCCAATCATTAATATATATTCTCCATCACATAGAACTGCATCCTTTCACAAATCCTTTCTCGTTCGCTCCTCATTATTTTGGTTATTCCTTGCCTATCTCTATCCCTAAAACCGTCTCTCTCTTCTTTCGAACATCAACTCTTCCATTACCTACTTGAATCTCAATATTCCGTTCCATTGTAAATATCGTATCTGTAGTATAAATCTTTGTATATTTAAGTGCGTGATCTAAGTGTATATAAGTATGCAAAGATATTTAGATGTATTAAATTTGTCGTTGTTTTTTATTTTATAGTAACCAGACCATAGGCAATTTTATTGTTATCATTGTTCTTGTTCTAAGGGTACTTGGTCCAGATAAGATTTTAAAAATATATTATATATATATATTATAATATATATAATATATATATTATATTTTATATATTAAGTTGAATTAGACTGAATTAAAATACTTTTCTATTCTCCTAATTTGAATAAATAATTTATTAGTTTTTTGGCTTGCCATACCAATGGAGTTGAGTTTTACAAAATTATTTCTATTAAAAATAAATCAAATAGATGTATTAGCATTGTAATAATAATCTTCCTTCACTAAAATAAATCCATAATAAAAGGCAAAATAAAATCCTAATTTGAATATATAAGACATTGTTAAAAAAAAAAGTAAATAATTAAAATAAATGGTGGTTTTGTTTCTTACAAACCTCTGACCTTAGTCTGTTTGTGAAAAAATTTTCCTTTTTTTTTCTGATATTATTCTCAATTTATTTTATCAACTGAAATTAAACAAATTAACGGATATATTTATGCAATAAATAAGAAAACAACATTTTTCAATCGTTTAATAGTCCTCTAATCAAGCACTTTAAAAGTTTCTATTTATTACATAATCATTTTTATTAACAGAAATAATACTCAGATGTTTTCAAATAAGGAACAAGATAGAAGTGATTTCGATATTTGAAAATGCTATCATGAAGCAAGTAGCATGTGATTGTGGCCGGAGAGATGTGTGGGCCAAGGCAGCGAGCGATAGTGGTTCTATATTTAGTGCCCCGGGAACACGAGATCTCACAGAGCTATAATTTATAGGGCCTCGTTTGTTCGTTAATACCACCTCGCCGATCATTTAATGGTCGCATCTTACTTTCCTTCGGGAAAAAGTAAATGCACTAGCTTTCTTTAGATTGTATGTTCCCATTAATTTATGGGAAAAAATTGTATTTTTAAAAAAAAGCTTATTAAAAAAGAAAATTGTATTATTAAAAAACAGTTGTCCCCACAAAAAATCACCAGTATTTAGCCCAATTAAAAAATAAATAAGAATAGAATAGAAATAGGCATTACCGATAGCAAATATTAATAATATTAATAAATAACCTTACAAATATTTGAGATGTAAATTTTATTAGATTGAGTAAAAAAAAAAAAATAAGCCAACAAAATTTTGTAGAAAATTAAAAAACAATAGTACAAACCAGAACATATTAAATACTGAATAAACGCAGTAAAACAGTGGAAAACTAAAATAGCAAAAAAAAAAAAACGAGAAAAAAAAAACCGTTACCCTAATGTTTTTTGTGCCAAGGATTTAAACACTTATCTCAAAACAGTAACATTTATCTAAAGAATAGGATAGAAATAGGCAGTAACGGTAGTCAGCCTTACGTATATTTGAAATGGAAATTTTATTGGATTGAGTAAACAAATTTTGTTTGAGTGAAGAAAATTCGTGAAAATGTCTTGAGAAATAACTACCCAGTAGTAGCTCTTCACTGACTATTTTAAGGCTGGAGTCCAAAAGCCACCATCGGTTTAATCGCTTCGGAGGGTTATCAGGAATATATATAAAGAAGATAGATTGCGGACAAATGGGTTTGTTTGGGCAGGGAGCTTAGAATGAAAAGAGATGTATCTATCACGGGTTATGTCTGCAACAAATGGGATGTTTAGGTCATAATAATTGTGACAAAATAAGTGGCATTCAGGATTTTGGATTGTAAGGAATGGATGCGAGCGGAATTGGATGATTTTGTAGAGCTCCGAAATAACAATGTGAGGGTATAATTGTTTATAACGCTGTAGATAGGCAGTAAGTAATATAAAATGCAATAAATAATTCAAAGGAAAATATCATATCACCTATATTTCAAAACGCTATATCTCTGCTAGTTCTTAACTGATTTCAATGATTCTTTTTTAATTTTGTAGAATAATTTAATTCTCTATGAAATAGCACTAAAAACCTGCAACTTCAATAATTACCGATTTTTGGTGGAATTACATCTATTATAATTTGTGACTTGAATATAAAGATCAACTTTTCTTTTTTTTATTATTATCGCACTTTACTGATTCCAAAACTATACACATTTTTCTCTATTTTCAAAAATAACTGATATTCATGGATAACATTTAAATTATTCGAGGTTTTTGGTTGATAAACACTGATAAACTTTTTCCCAATCTTATTGTTTTCCCAAGTTATTGTCATAGGCCTCCATTTCAAAAATAACCAGCTGATATCAACGTCTAGGTGTTAGGGTCATCGTGGCATGCTCCATTATTTTTGTGGCGAATTTCAAAAAAATTGGTCGAGTAGTTTTGGAGAAATTCCGCTTAAGGTGGAAAAACGGATTTTTTTATTCGTTACTCTGGGTCTACTCATCTTGAAACGTAAGCCCTCAGATTTTGAACGGGGGGAGGTAATTTTTTATCGATTACAAAGGTTTATTATTGAAAATAATAAACAAAGAAAACAACAAAAACCACGAACCACAAATGGTTGACTTTACAACTGTAATGTATGAACAAATACTTTTATCAGCACACTTAGGAAAGAAACTCACTTTCTCCGACCGCTACCAGCCGTGTAGAGCAGAGAAAAGGCGCATTGAGGCTACTGACAGTAAATTAATAAAAGATACTGAAAAAATATTAGCAAAGTTCTTTCAGGTCGCGCCTGACCAGCACTTCGTGGTCCAGGGTTAATAGGTTTACATTGGCATCAACCATATTCCTTTCACAAAGTAAATTAACCTGGCCTTACCTTACAACCACACGTGAAAATAAAAAGAAAGCCATTAAATAAGCAAATGAAATTGCTTGATTATTTTTTCTAATTCCTCGATTAAAAATACTTGGGCAAATACATGCATTATATTGATAATAATAATAATAGGCTTAGCGAACCCGAAGGTTCGATGCCGATACCACCAAATTCCGCCGACACAGTCTCGTCCAATGTTCACCGTTCAAGCCCAAGCCCCCGAGATCATCCTCCCATCGATGCTTCGGCCTGCCTTTCGGACGCCTACCAGTCGTTCAGCGAATACCAACTTTCTCGAAATCCGCTCTTCATCGAGCCCAACAACCTTACTCGCCCATTTGAGTCTCCGAGATGCTATCAAATCAATTATATTCGCAGGATACAAGTCCCGCGATTCCGCGTTGTGCAACCTTCTAAACTCCCCAGTGGCCTCATCTCTCTTAGGACCAAATATTTTACGCAGTACCTTATTTTCGAAAACCTTAAGTCGTTGTTCATCGTTCAAAGTAAGCGGCCACGTTTCACATCCGTAAAGAACCGTCGGAAGAATAATAGTTTTATAAATTCTAACCTTTAAGTTTTTAGATAAAAGCCGCGAACTAAGTAACTTAGCAACTGAATAATAACACGCATTTCTCACCTTTAACCGGGACGAAATACATGCATTATATTTGGGTTAATTAAAGTTTGTGTGTTTGTTAAATTTCAAAACCCCATGGCCCTTGACTCGATAGTGCTGCAGTGTTTTGAATACAATTTATTAATCTTACAGAAGATCCTGTTATCTCAGTATTAATCTGTACATACCCACTTCAACCTGTTGCTGTTCTATTATTATGATAAATAATTAATAATACTGCAGGCTAGCTTTATACTGCAACCGCATAAATATCAATCCACTGGTTCGCACACTCTCAAGGGCTTTTGGCTAATTGTAAATATTATTTAAAGGTAAACGTGTGTTAGAATTTCATTTAATTGTGTGTTTTTTTAAATATTATATTTTATTATTATTTTTCTGTTTACATATAACTTTACTGTACATTATTTATTCCAAAAATATTGTGTGCATTTATCCTCAAAGGAATATTACTGTAATCCTTATTCAGTCATTTTGTAATATCACTGAATAAAATTGTTTTGAATTGTAAATGATTTAAATAAAATTCAAATTCAAAAAGGTTTCATTTATAGTAACCATTTATAATAAATAAATTTAAATTTTTAATTTAAATTTAATAATAATTTATTGATCGAATTTCGAATCAAAGCGATTTTGTTCTCATTGAGAAAAAAAAAATTAAAATTACAAAAAAAAAAAAAAAATAATTTATTAATTTTTTATGGTTATTCATTTTCAATGATGGGGTTCTTAATCAATTTATAATATCATATAAGATAGTTTAAGAAATGTCGAGAAGAAAAGAATATTTAAGAAATCGTGACGCAGGTAAAATAAGAAGGTATTTTCTGTCATTGATTAATTTCTCTATTATTTTATTTATATGTTATTTAACGAAGTCTTTACTAAGTATAGGATCGTTTGGTATGTTTAAGGATACTTTTTTTTTTCTCATATTTTGAAAATG
Source organism: Piezodorus guildinii (assembly GCA_023052935.1). NCBI lineage: Eukaryota > Metazoa > Arthropoda > Insecta > Hemiptera > Pentatomidae > Piezodorus > Piezodorus guildinii. The sequence continues at coordinate 131,790,867 of CM041292.1, read as the reverse complement.
GACAATCATTTTAATGATGTAAAAACGTTACAAAATAAAATAATTTGTGATTCTTAATATATATAATATATATATATATATATATATATATATATATATATATATATATATATATATATATATATATATATATTGATTAATGTAGTTTTAAAATAAAAATCACATTTTATATAATATACAAGCATAATAATGTTGATCATAAATTTACTAATATTCTATCTTTATTTACTCCTTCTATATGTACCTACGGACTTGAACTGTGGGGAACAGCTAAACATTCTAACATCAAACGCATCCAATCCTTCCAATCCAAAGTCCTCCGAACAATAGTTAATGCTCCTTATTACGTTACCAACTGTACCCTACACCATGACCTTAATATTCCGTTTGTTTTAGACCTGGTACCTTCCAAATTTTCCAAATTTCATCAGAACCTTAGTCATCATCCTAACCCTCTAGCGCAATCCCTATCCAGCACCACCCATCCCTACAATCCTCCTCGAAGATTGAAACGGCAGTGGCCACGAGACCTATTGTAAACATTTAAACTGGAGTTCTGACAATGGTCAGATCCTCCACTCATGTACGGTATGTTTGTGGCTACAGCGCCCTAACTCAGCCTTCACTGGCTCAGACCAGTGATGCGGCTGATATAGAGGCGCTGGGATCTCTTGGATTGCGCTTGCTGGGGTCCCTTTAGCAATTGTATACATTGTATATAGTTATGATTGTGTGTAAGATGTTTATTTATTTGTCAACTTTTTATTTATCTCAATAATGGGTTTTTGTTTTGATTTGTTTTGTTTTTTATTTATTATTATTATTTTATTGTATATATATGAATTTATTTATGTTCTATTTTATGTAATTTGACCATTATTATTATTTTCTGTATATATAGTATGAATGTGGTCTCTTATCAATATTATTATTGTTCATTTTGTAACAAATATATCTCAATAAAAAAAAAAAAAAAAAAAAAAAAAAAATTACTCCTTAATTCTCTTTCCAGCAACATTATAACATTCCAATAGGAAAGGGTTGCGTTAAAAAAAAATGGTTGTGGCATACTCGAGATTGATTAAATAAATAAATAATAATTAAAAAAAGTTATAAACATATCATTCATTATAAACTTATCTTACTCAAAAACGAAACCGAAAATTGTTTTCAATAGAATAAGTATTCCCTACTTGTTCTGATTTCTGATTTCCCAAACTGAAACAAATATAATATTTCAACTCTAAACATAAAACTTTGAATGAAGAAAATAATTGTCTACTGCCTAGATGTAATGTATATATGTATGTAAGAATAATTTATTTAGAAGATTTTTGTTTCACTTTTTTGTACATAATATTTCTTCTTCTTTCTTATCTCATTATTGTAAATAATAAGTGATTATGTAATTTTGTCTATTGCCCAGCCGTATTATATTATTTTATATTTTAATGTTCATACCTGTTATTCTTAAGAGGACAAGTTCTAGAATAAAATTATTTTCCATTCCATTCTATTCTAATCCTTACATTTTTTTCAATGTTTTGTATACAGTTACAGAAACCAGGTCATGTTAATATTCTATCTCATCTTTCTAATATATTCTAAAGAAAAAGCATTAACGGACATACGATAATAGGGAATTGGTTCTTGTTTTAAGATCCTCAATTCATATTTTCAGCTTACGGAGTAGAGCTTTGGGGCTCTACTAAACCATGTAATTCTTCCCGTATCCAATCCCTACAATCCAAAACCCTTCGTAAAATTCTCAATGCTCCTTACTTAGTAACTAATAAACTGATCCATAAAGACCCTTATGTTCCGTATGTTGCTGATTTGACCCAATATATCACCAACCAGATATCATTCCTTTCATGAGAAACTCCATTCCCACTCTAATCCTCTAGTTTCAATCCTTTCTTCCACTTCAATTCCTGATAATTATATATATATATTCAGCTAGGATAATTCCGGTACAGAAATCCTGTTTATTGATTAATATGTCCAATTAAATATCTATCGTGAAGGCAAATCATCTTATTGTTCATAAACCGAAAAAGGGCTAACCGGTATAAAGAAATTCAGGAGTGAGAAACAGCTTTGTCTAAAAGAGACACTAACGTATTCCACGTTGGGGTAATCTTGTGCGAGCTAAATGTGAGGAAGGATGGGTATAAATTGATTACGTTGGGCGGGCCGGTGATGGATGGGAAGAGGGACTGAGGAAGAGAAGAGAAGAAGAGAGGGGGAGGAGACCGGAGTCACGCCACTGTAATTAGCCAGTTACTGTTGAACCGGGCTACTGCGGTACCTGCCCCGCTAACCCAATGAGGCCATGCACGGTCCTTTGATCTCTATCGTACTAAGTGCGATACGGTATATCTCAGCATTAATATATCTAGGGCTCATATTAGTTCGGTATATGTTTTATGTTCAGCATGTCCTTATAGCTCTGAAAGGGATGCTGGGGAATGCACACTTAGTAAAGATCTTGGCAAACAAAATAAAGGAGTACTCTTACGGTTAGTGCGCTAGTTAAACTGGAGGAATACGTTGGACTTGGGTAAACCAAGCTTATTTAAAATCCTCTTCTCTGATATCAAGCTATAGCTCTTCGACTGTTAATCTGATGAAATAGAATAAAAAAAAAAAAAATTATGGGACAGAGTCTCTTGAGAACAGTTATATGTTCAATTAAGATATGCAATATGTCTGACCAAAAGACCAAAGTATTATAATTAATTCTTATTCACAATGATATAACAAGGAAATAATGGACTAAAGTGTACAAAAAACAAAAGATTAAAATAAATAGATAACTTCTGACAGATTAATGTGTTGAACAAAACTAAACATTGAAACTGATTCATAATAATTGATATACATTAGCTAATTAAAATATTACCGATAAATTTAGTTTTTGAATTGATATTTGATTTGAAATATCAGGCTTGTTGAGCGATTGTTTCAGATGACCGAAGGTACTGAAACAGCTAGGACTTGAATGATGGCAGGAACGAAGCATGGCGGATATGAGTAGGTAATGCATTCCAGAGATTACTAAAGCGGACAAGAAATGAATGATCAAAAATTGCAGTTCTATGGGTAGGAATATAAAGTTCAGAATGACGCGATCTTATTTGGAGGGAATGGACTGACGATTTTAATTGCCAGCATAAGATGATGTCGAGAGGCCACCATATACCATCCAGCAGTAGTCAAAGTGGAAGAAAATAAGTGAGGATACAAGGAGCCTATGGGTCGATAGTGGCAGAAGATGGCGGGAGCGATGAAAAAATCTGAGGGTACTTATTTTTCTTTGGGAGATTTAGGCAATATGGGGTTTCCAGGAATTTGGTCAATGGTAATACCTTGGTTTTTTACAGAGAAAGTGAAGGTGATTGGAACGAATTGGAGCCTATAAAAATCACCGAGTTTTCTTATTCGTTAGACTTAGTTTATTCAGAGTTTCCAAGATATTGATATTATACAGGTCTTCCTGAATATTGGGTGAATGCTACTAGAAACTCGGAGGGAGAGAAGGATAAGTAGATCTGATAATTATCAGCGTATAAGTGGTGGGAGCAGAGATGGATGGAATTGGGAAGATCATTGATATAGGAATTAAAAAATAGTGGTGATATTCTTGAAACCTGGGCCAGACCTGCCGAAAGGGCAAGGAAGGAAGATAGAGGATAGTTAGGAATGGCGACATGTGGCTCATATTACTCATTATGCCACTATGTGGACAAGTAACAGACACGTGAACGATAAGCTATATATATATATATATATATATATATATATATATATTATATATATATATATATATATATATTTCTAGACTCATCAAATGTCTGTCCTTTCTGAAGATCCTCAGGAAAACGATTAGGTTTGACTAAAAAGGACTAGTTGTCAGACTGTTTCTGCCCACCATCACCAGTGCTAGTAGCAATCTGTTTAGTGACATCTGCTTTAAATGAACCCTTTTTACCCAATTTCAGTACACTAGTGTATGAAGTAATTACATATACCAGTACACGATTTAATAGCACGTATTATCCCGTTGGGGTCTCATGATAAGTTAGTTTAAGGGGAACATATTATGAAACCACATCCCCAGCTAGGGGGGTTGTCTGGTAACCCTGCCTCATCCAAGCTAACTTTAGAGAATTGACCATAGGGTGCTTCTTGTGAGTAACTTACAATTAGTGGCCATTAGTTTTAGTTTTACACTTCTGTCCGTGTCTTCACGAAAAGTATTTAACTTGAAAAACTGGAGGATTGTTAATTCTAACTAGTGCCTAGTTAGTCTCTGCAGCGCATATTATCAAATGTCAGATGATTCCGAGACCAAACCCATTTTTTAGTGTTATGAAGATAGCAAGATAGATGCGTATAATTATTATACTGTGTTCTTCAGTCTTACGTGTAGTATATCCAGAGGGCGAGGTGGTCGAGTGGGCAGCAACCCAATGACTAGAAATTTGGAATAAAATAATTACGAGTTCACGTCTCGGTGCCGGTAGCCTTTTAACTCGGAATTTATTCCTAGCTCTCACTCTCTGCCCCGAGAAACCACCGCAAAACCCTCAAAGGCCATGTAGGGGTGTACAAAAAAACGGTCTACTTGTATCCATTCTTGAACTGTGGGGGACAGCTAAATATTCTAACATCAAACGCGTCCGAATCTTCCAATCCAAAGTCCAACGAACAATAGTTAATGCTCCCTATTATGTTTCCAACTGTACCTTACACCACGACCTTAATATTCCATTTATTTTAGACCTGGTACCATCCAAAATTTCCGAATTCCATCAGAACCTTCTTCATTATCCTAATCCTTTAGCTCAATCCCTCTCCAGCTCTATCCACCCCTACAATCCTCCACGAAGATGGAAACAGCAGTGGCCCCGCGACGTTCTGTAAACATTTATACTGGAGTTCTGACACTGGTCAGATCCTCCACTCATGTACTGTATGTTTGTGGCTATTGCGCCCTAACTCAGCCTCTACTGGCTAAGACCAGTGATGCGGCTGAGAGAGAGACGCTGGGATCGTTTGGATTCCGCTTTTTGAGGGACAGCCCAGTCTGGGGTCCCCTTAGCAGTTGTATATATTTTATACAGCTACCATTGTTTGTATGATGTTTATTTATTTACCAACATTGTATTTATCTCAATTATAGGTTGTTGTTTGTTTTTATTATTTTTTGTATACATATATATATATATATAATATATATATATATATATTATATATATATAATATATAATATATTATATATGATTTTTTTTCTATTTTATGTAATTTATTTTATCATTATTTTTGTATATATTGTAGAATGTGGTCTCATATCAGTATTACTATTGTTCATTCTGAAACAGATTGTAATAATTCTCTATAAATAGATATTTCTAAAAAAACAAAAAAAACTTGTATCCATTAATTCTTCTTCCAGTAGGGTTTTATTGTTTCTAATGAACGGTAACCTCGCTTGGTATATTAACGGTCAATTACGTCTTTAGAAATAAGAAAACAAACAAAAGAAAAACTTATTTTTATGGCTCGTAATCGGTATCTAATTGTAAGTGTTGTAGGCTCTTTAAATCAACGAGCTACGGTGACTGTCTTTGGGAGAGCATTATTTTGTTTAATTCCAAATTTATGAACTGATTTATACATTAGCCATTACGGACAATAACTTATGCATCAACAAGCATACTTATGGAAACTTGATGTTAAGATTTGTGACATATTTGTAAATATTTATTTATAAATTTTAGAGAGACGTTCCATTTCAGTTCATATTAATTGTATTTAATTGTTTGTAATAGTTCTGTATTTATGAAAAGTGTAAAGTTAAAAATGACCCATTTTCCTGATGGAATAAATGGTCCATTTAACTTTTACCGTCATGACATCATCCAATCCACACATTAACAGCAACTCAAACCTTTATCTTCATGACATCATTCGAACAACATATAAACAGCAAACATAGCCATGTTTTTCTGACGACATAGCAGATTTTTTCAATCCGATGATATATCATAATAATAAGCAGAAATCAATTTCGAAGCATTCTAAATTAACTTTAACAACATTTTTCGTATTAATAATCAATCATAACGTCCGGGAGTGCAGTTCTACGATCTCGCCCTACAAATCGTCTCCAATAGAAACAAGTTGCAGATGAATCCATCATATGAAACAATTATTTTTTCTGGGATTACTACTTCAACTTTAATTTAATCATTTATTTTAATATAACTAACAACACTAAGTTCATCAGCGACGACACATCATCTAAGATAAAATTCATTTTTTATTACAAGATCCTTAAATATAGATATGATATAGATGGATTTATTAAAAATATTATTTAAAGCTGTTAAGAAAAAGTGCTTTACGTGTAACCTACAGAATCCAATATTTAGTCATAATATCTTACCTTATAATTAAGACCAAAACGACGGACAGAAATATTAAGTTCCACCAGTTCGAGGTCACTAAAAAATAAAATTAAAATAAATTAGAGGCGTTGAATTGACATATGATTTAATAATTATTTGATTTCCAAAAGGTATTAAAGAACAGTTTTTTCAAAGTTGATATTTTGACATATTTGTATACTAATGCTTTTGTTTTTTTATCTAAATCCGTCATCAGATTTTATCTAAAAAACATTGAAATCCTTTAAAAACGTATTTGAAAATTGCATTTCATTCCAAAAGGTACTAAATCCACATTTCATTTCATTTCAAAATGTACTAAAAAAATGTCCTTCCAAAACGTGCTATATTCTCTGTAAGCAGATAATCTTTCTTTCATTTCCTTCCAAAATTAATTTCCTATTATACAGCAGAAGCACATAACCCCGTAATACATTACCATTAATTTATTGTTTTCCTCATTTTATGCACTTTTATTCGTTCATTTAGTGAATTATTAATTATTAATAGTTCATTCATAAATTACTGCAATTGTTTTGATCTATGATTTTAACTTAATATTCAGTATTTATGTTGTTTTAAAAAACTTCATTGTATTTCTTCAGTTCAATTAAGTTAAGGTTTTTCTTAGTATTTCTTCTTGCAGCTTCATAACTTTGATATGAAAATTTTCATAAACTCACATTTTATTAGAATAATAATATTTTATCCAGCAAATCTTTGGTATTAGAATTCCCGTCCTAAATATGAGAAGAAAAACCGTGCCTGATCTAACCTAATAGATTTTTTTAAGTAAAAGACCGAAATAAAAGTTATTTTTTATCAGTATTTATAGTTAAATATTGCTTCCACGTAGTTAATAATATAAATACATTTATTAAATTCACAAAAATAATAACTAAAAGTTCAAAACCAATTTCATAATTACATACTTTTTTATTGTAGTACGAAAAATAAATAAAAACTCCTTTGAATAATCGCTTTCTTTATGAAGAATAGACAATAAAATCTAGTTAACCAACAAGGAAAGATATTTCTTAGACTGAGAAAAGAGGAATATACATAACTTAGTGATTAAAATAATAAAGACGTTAGATATGAGTAATGTTTTATGAGGAAGGTTATGATGACTGTTATCTCGCGTATATTCTCCTAAAAAGTATTATATCTGTTTTAATTCTTTTTCTGTATAATAATATTCTGTATAGTACTGTATTCACGTTTCATTCTAAGAAGTACCATATCCATATTATATTTGTACAAATTCTTAGAAAAATGCAATGATTTGGAAAAGTAAGTTATTAACGCAGTAAAAAATCAACTTCAGGTTTTAATAAAAAAAGAATCAAGTAAATTAGTCCAATAATAAATGATAGATTTTTGCGTTTCCTGTGAAATTTATGAAGTGGATATAGTTTATTTTTGGAAATCAACGTCTCAATTAGCATTTTTTATTCCTAACGCCTTTCCTAATAATTGAAAGTGAGAATATATTGCAGATCCAGATTTCGTCCCTAAATACCACGTATTACAAATATTCAAATTGATTAATGTTTTTAAAAATTTAATATAAAAATTAATAAAACAATTAATACAATTAAATGGAAATGAGGGATAAATTTATTTATTTGAAAATTATTTATTCCAACTTAAATTCCTTTGTGGTAAGGATTCGCTAATGAGCTGGTGAGATAACATCACTGGCAGGAGCAGATAGTTTACGTAACAGATTTGCGATTGCAGCCCGACATTGTTTTCATGTGACATTAATGTTGTAATTACCTAGTGTAAAGAATTTATATGATCGCCTATTCAGTTTATCAAAGTTTTAGAAGTGTGCTTGACAAGGTGTAATTAAGTGAGTTGGTCCAACAATTGGTTTAAATAGCTACGTAATTAAAAGTTTTCAAGAGGAAGTCTCAACGAGTAAGCTAAAATGTTGAAGCTGCATTTTTCTGTTGGGTATCCAAAAGGAGAGTTTCACTCAAAACTCTGAGCTAAGTTGTTTTAGACGAATTAAATGATTTTCGTTTTAACCGGCAGATTATAATAGCTATCCAGTTTTACATTGAAACCAACTGGCTTTAATTATGAAATAAACAAGTCATATTCCTCTAAAAGATAATGCTGCCATTAAAATCCTGTGATATATATTTTGAATATAATAGATCAATCTAAAAAAAAAAAAAAAAAAAAAAGATAAATAACAAATAAATTCGTATGAGAACTTTAATGAATCCTTTTCTCGACCGCTCAAATATTTAAGAACAACATTGACGTTTTTCGTCAACACTCAAAAGGTTTTTAGTTAATATAGGGCAATTGAAATGAAATGAATGTTTTTATTTCATTTATAGTAAATTATTAAATAGTAAAAATAAAAAATAAACTCACACGAATCCTCACTCTCGTGAAGTTTGGAAATCGTGAAACCAAAGACACTTTAGCACCAATAAAAACTTAACATTTTATTGGTAATTAATGGTGAATCACAGGGTTCAAATGAATCATTATCTTCAAATGGAAATCAGTTTAATTTAATAAAATCATTAAAATAGTATCTAAAAAAAGAAAAGGTAAATCCGCAAAAGTAAATAAATAGTAATCAAGTAATATTAGAATATTAAAATTTTTAAATAGGTATTAAATACCCTTCTCTTAACCAAATCTACTTAAAATATTTCCATCAAAATCACTAGCATCGCTTTAATTACATAAATAATTACTCATAATAAAAAGATTTTCAAGTCGTCCTGTTTGAAATATCCAATACGGAATAACACAACGAAAAAAAAAAAAATCTAATTACGATATATTTGATATAAAATAAACCAACTTATTCTCTATTATATTATATTACTATATTATGCCATAATATTCTCAAGTATTGTACTGTAGAAAATATAATCAATTTATATTTAATTAACATATTAGAATTTTGTGTAAGATCCAGCTATATAATTGTATTCAATATTGAAATTACAGTTCCGTACGACCTTTTATTTTGGATCTAGACTTACCACACACATACACCTTTTTGCGGGACTTGGTCGTATTAGGACTTAAGATGCCCTAAAACATATATTTCTGTTGGAAACTCGAATTAGGAATGTTTCACGGTTGAATAATTTTCCCTTACTTCATTATTTCATAGTTAAATTAGTAAGTTAAAATAGTTATGTCGAAGAAAAATAAAAACTTTAAACGTCTTTCTGTTTTATTATTTTCATAATGAGCCATTGTAATCTAACAAGAAATAATAACAATAAGTCTCCCTTCAAACTTAAAATTTAACTTTTATGATACATGGAATCCAAATATCGAGAAAAAAAAAAAAAAATCATTGGAATTGGTTTAGTATTACTGGAGAGATAGCGTTCAGAATTTAGTGGTCCTAATTTTACTTAGAAACTATACACTCTTCCATTAGGAACAAAAGTGTTCCTAATTCAAAATATAGGGAGTTGCTATCGCTACCTAATTTGATTTTATTTCAAATAGATATGATATTTAATGTGTACAACAATCTTATTTATTTCATGTACATATCATCATCTTTTAAATAATAAACCATGTGTGCTAAGTTGGAGGATTCTTTTTATTTATAAGGTTGTACTGGTTTTCTATAATTAAAGAATAGTTGTATAAACTTGAGAAACAAACTTAAATTATTATCTCTTAAATACAATTAATAGATATTAAAAACAAAATTACAATTAAATAAAAGCAATCAAGTTTTTCAGTTACTGAAAGTAGCAAATGAAGTGGGTCAAGGATGGGAAGTTCGTGAATGTAGTTTGTGAAGTTTTCGATTGGAGGTGACGGCTCCAGCTTTCCGCTCCACCTTGTCAGGCCAGTTGTGAAAAACTTTCCGATACTAAATTCCAAACTGTTGTTGGATAATTGAAATAAAAAATAATTTATATTTAAAGTTTTATATTTAATTGCCCAATTTTAATTGATAATCACAACGCTCATTCTTAAAGCACTTGAACACTTTATTTTATAATAAAACAATAATTTTTGTTTTGTTTTTATCTAGCTCTGTAGTTTACTGACAAAATTATTTTAATCGAGGAACGAATTTAAAAAAATCTCATTTTACATAATTTTTTTTTGTTGTCAATAATGAAACTTTGAATTTGACAAATAAATAAAAAAATCCCTCTCCCTTAGAATTTGAGGTCTTTCGTTTCAAGATACGTAGAATCCAATTAAGAAATAGAACCCGCAGAGCATCCGTATCTGACCATGGCATCCAAAGATAATTATAACCATATTAGCAGAATAGTTTTAAAATGGCGGCCGATTGAAAATTCTTTAATTCAATAATTCGGTTATTTTTGAAAATAGAGAGAATTTTCTATAGTTTTCCATTCAGTGCACTGCGATCAATTGAAGAAAACAAAATATAAATTTTATCTAATAAGAAGATAGGAGAAACTAAGTATATTTTTTGGATCGCGACAAACAAAAAAAAAATATATTTTTGATGTTTCACGTTTCAAGATATGCAAAACCCAAATAACAAAAATAATAACGTCTTGAAGTTTACATCTGTGATTGGGCCGTTTTCCTTTGATCCATTCAACGCTCTACTTATAAGTTAATTCCTTTGAACAGCTATATAAATTGTTATACCCTTTGATAGTTATTTGGAATAATAAACCATTTTGTAATGATAAAGGAGCATTTAAAAAAAAAAATCATATTATATCGATTAGTAAACTTGTAACTAGCTTTAATGTTAAAATGTTACCGTTACTCTTCTTGCTTATCTTCTGTTTTCAGCTTGCTAACATCTATCCGATTATATACTTTGTCGAACCTAGTTCATGGTTTGATAGCTTAAGTGTCAGCTGTAAGTAGCTTGTAGTCTGTACTTAACTCTACACCTCCCCCCCTTCCCCCTTATGACTTCAATATCGGCGAAGAACATTCGAAGATCCTAGTAGATTATAAAATAATTCATTTCTTCATTCTTTCTCATCTCTTAAGTGTAATATTTATGTTGTTAAACCCAGAGCTGCTTATTATTTTTTACTAATAATAAAGTGTATGACACATTAGCTCTTCCCCACTAAATATCACAATAATTCATCAAGCAATGTTGGACACCAACATGCTCTTTTTTACATTACCTCACGTTTCTTCATGCCTACATTTCCCCAAGTAGTTCTTTTTTCTTTGATGTGATTCATTCAGTGATTCTAATTCATAATCGAAAAAGTAAATCGTTAGTATTTGTCTCTGAGTTATGTGCAGACTTTATGCAGTTCAGATACATACGAAGGTCTGTTCACCTGAACTACATACTTTTAATAGGGACGAAGAGCAACATCTACTTTTATACTGATCTCCAGATTTACTTGGTGTTGTCCAGGCATTGCGTCGGATTACAGAACAAGAAATGTATACTCTTCTTTGCCTTTCATTTTTGCTCAAAAATTCATTTGTATTTCTAACGCTGTACTGGGGTGAGGGATATTGGCCTCTGCTGTCCAATTGTATGTCTTTTATAGGGAAACATCATTTGCTCCTTTGAAAAGTTGAGGAAAAAAATATTGTCTTATTTTATTGACTTGAATTATTTTTTTATTTGGCGATTTTTAATCCGACAAGATTTTTCAAAATAAAGAAACATAATAAACATCCATCTACCTATGTACAATATTTAAAATTAGCTTTCGAAAATTCGAGCCTGGCTTGCCCTTCTAATTGTAATGAGAAAATAAAAATCCCCCCATAGCAGAGTGCTTCTTCTCTTTTATGTGCGTTAAGGATAATTAGTAAAAATGATTAATAGTGACAATTCTTTGTTATTTTTTTTTTCTTTAATTGTATTATTTAAATTTTTCAATATGAAGCTTCTGACAATGAAAGCCGTATGAATTCCTTAATCAACAGGAAATGAAAGCTGCCTTTGTGTATGTTACCTCACTTAAAGTATAGAAAGCAGTCTGCTTATTTCAATAAAGATTATTTTTTTTGATGCGATCAAAAATTATTCGTATAATATTGGAATAACATTATGATATTAAAACGAAGCCAACAGTTTTTTAGGACGATTTAGGTTTTCTATTATTATTGTATTATAACTGCGCTTCGACCATTCCAGTATCCCCATTATTATGAATATTTTTTGCCAAATGTTTTTCCTCTTCACATCACTGAAAATATATATGTGTCTATATACTCCTTAGGTTTTAAAATCAGAAGATTATTAATAAGCTATAGCTTTAATTTGATTAAAATTCTTAGTGTGGGGGGAGGATATGGGATACTGAGATGTGACGAAAATTTTATGAAAACCTGACTGGTCTGAAGAGGAACTCCAAATTTATCTTTTTAATCCCCTACTCGGCCGTCTAGATAAGAACGAAGAAGAAGCTTTAACAGGAAAAAAAATAATAACAATCACATATTTTTAATAGATTTGTGAAAATGAGAGATTCGTTAAGCATAATTACACAAAGTAATTAATTACTAGCTATTTTATGTAGCTCCCATTAAATTTAAGTGAGAGAACAGTATAAATTATAATACTTTATAAGATATAATAAACCATTATATAATATGTTAACTTGTCAGGAATTGTAAAAGGTACCAAGAATGATTAATCGATGATTGACATTGAAGAATCGTTCTTTGAAGGGGAACTACGAGAAGGCAGGCAGAGAGTAACGTGAAGGGATGGAGGCTATAACACGGCTGATAAAGGGTTTTCAAGATGATTCCATAAACAATAGGAAAATATTTGTTATTTTTACAGATTTATGAGAGGTTACCCGTAGCATGGTGGTTAGCATAACAGCCTTCTCTGCTCAAGTTCAAACCCGCAGATGGCCCTAGGATTTATTAATGGAAGTAAAAAATACTTAGTTATGCCGTCCTTCGGAGAGGACGTTAAAAGATGGTCCCGAGCCTGTACGATGTCATGTACTCGTTAAAGATCCCTCTCCTAATTGAACCTAGATAGGCAAAATTTAGGACTCCCACTGTAGCTTCGTCCGAATAGCCAAAGCAGTTTAAATAAATAAACAAACAGATTTATAATTAATCTATTTAATATAAATTCAGGGGTCATTAATTGAGATATTGATTTCTAAATAAATAAACATTTAGCATATTTTTATATTAATGGTTAAGTTTTATCTAAATCCGTCATCAGTTTTTATTTAAAAGACATAGAAATTCTTTAAAACGTATTTAAAAAATTGCATTTTATTCCAAACGGTATTAAAAACTTTTCTTTCCAAAACGTACTATATCCTCTGTAAACAAATAAACTTTCCTTTCATGTCCTTTCGAAAGCTGCTATATTTCCTATTAAACAGCAGAAACACCTAACCCTGTAATATATCACCATTAATTTATTGATTTCTTCATTTTATGCATTTTTATTGGTTCATTTAGTATTATTATATTTAGTACTATTATATACAAGGGTTTTAACCTAATAATCAGTTTTTAGATTGTTTTAAACAACTTAGTTGCATCGCTTCGGTTTTCGTAGGTTCTCGATTAAATTAAGTTTTTTCATAGTATTTATACTTGCAGCAACATAAAATTGGAATAAAAATTCAGAAACTCACATTTTAATAGAATAATGGTACTTGATCCAAAAAATGGTTGGAATTAGAATTTACCGATCTTACTAAATATGAGAAGAAAACCCGTGCCTGATCTGACCTAATAGAATTTTTTTTTTTTAATAGATCACAGACCAAAATAGAAGTTTAAAAGTTATTTAGAGATCACTTGTAGCTGGGTGGCTAGCATAACAGCCTCCTATGCTAAAGGTCACGGGTTCAATCCCGCAGGTGGTCCTAGGATTTTTTAATGGGATTAAAAAATCCTTAGTTATGCAGTCCTTCGGAAAGGACGTTAAAAGGTGGTCCCGAGCCTGTGCGATGTCAGGTACTCGTTAAAGATATCTATCCTAATAAAACCTGGATGGGAAAGAAAAATTTAGGACTCCCACTGTAGCATCGTCCGGTTAACCATAGTAGCATAAAGTTTTTGCATGACTTGGTTTTTTAGACTCGGGGATTTTAAAACATGTATCTGCGTTTAAAACTAGATTTCGAAAATTTTCACGATCGCAATAAACAAAAGTTATTTATTTAGTTATTAGTCTTTATAGTTAAATATTGTTTAGACGTAGTTGATAATATAAATACATTGGTTAAATTCACAGGAAGAATAAGAAAAAGCTAAAAAAGAATTCATAATTAGATACTCTCTTATTTTAGTGCCAAAAAATAAATGAAAGTCCTTTGAATATTCACTTTCTTTATGAAGAAGAGACAAAATAAAATCTAGTTAAACAACAAGGAAACATGACTGAGAATAGGGAAATATACATAACTTAGTTATTAACATAATAAAGAAGTTAGTTATGAGTAATGTACGTGGAAGATTATGATGACTGTTATCTTGCGTTTTATTCTTCCAAAACGTACTATATTCATATTATATTGTTAAAAAGTCATGGGAGAAGTTCAATGATTTGGAAAAAAAAATTGTCAATACAGTGAAAAATTAACTTCAGGTGTTAATTAAAATATAATGAACTAAATTGGTCCAGTAATAAATAAATAACAGATTTTTCCGTTTCCGGTAAAATTGTCTAAAGTGGATATTGTACCTATTGGATATCAATGTCTTAATTAATCGATCAGTATGGGGTTCACTACGGCTCGTTCTTCGACATTTTAATATATTAATAGTCATATATACGTTATTATTACTGTCCAATAATAACATAAAATATTTATACTATGGGCAAGAAAGTATTAGTAATACCCCCCACTGGCATTACAAGTGATACAGACTCCTCCACCAATTAATAACTTGAAAAAAAAAAACATTATTTCTTTATTGGTATAAACTAACCCTTTATATTTATTTAATATATACAAATTTTTTTTTTAATCGAGAATCATAATTTAACTAATTTTTTCTCTGTAGTGAAAAATAACTCCCAGCACCTCGTCTGCTTGTACACGAGTACATACGCCCAGTTAAAAAAGAAAAATGTATTAGAAATGGGAAACATAAAAAAATTGAAAAAGGTTGTATGATAAGGAATATATGTTATTCAGTATAATATACTTGAGCCTTCATGAAACAGCTTATGTAATTTATTAGATATGTACCTTACTTTTGCACTATTCTCCTTCTGAACAAGTTTTTCAATATACTCAGATATTATGAAAGGAACTAAATTCTCAGAAGGAAATTTTATGTCGCTTTGACGTTTTTTTCTCTTTCAGAAATACTTTTTAGAAAATATTCCAAGTTCAAGAAAAGAGTATTTCTATGTGAATACTTAAAAGGTCTGACTGGTACTGAAAAGATAGTTTTTTGTTGTTTCATCTCGAAATGTATTATTCATAATTATGTAAAAAAATAGTGTAATAATTAATATTTGTTCATTTTTGAATTATCATTGCATTAATTTAAGTTTATCAATGCAATCCTAAATATAGTAAAATAAAACTCCATACAAATAATGAAATTCAAAATTTCCGATTAAACTCATTAGACCATTAACAGATTTTTATTTTATTTTATATTGATGTATAAATAGAATAGAATATAGATAGAAAATAGTGTAAAAATATCCCGTGAGAACTGAATATTAAACACATTTCTCCATCTTCTATTGCATAATGGTGACAATGAAAGGTTAAACAAATTTGATATAAAGCGACAGTATAATTGCTTTAAACCTTTATTGATCACTTTATGCTTCAATACTTTTTAATTATCATAATTGTCACAGAACGTCGATTTGAAACAAAAGAAATAAATAATCTGTACTTTAATACCTAAATTTACTTCTTCAAAATTGTATTCATTAATAAATTAAGTCACTGACTGAAATCGACCAAATTTTGAACAGTTTATTTATTTATAGCTAGCAACTTGTAATATAACTTTTGGAATGAAATTATAGTTTTCATTAACGTTTACATGTTACTTCGAATAAAATAATTAATTGTTAACTAAAAGAATAAAACAACTTTTTTTATTTATTTTATTAATGTATATTTGTTATGAATTATTTTATTGAACTAACCAAGGAATGTGACTCAATGATAATAGAAGTTGATATGGAAAATATTGTGCTATAATATAATTATAATATTCTTGCTTATTGTTAAAAAAACAAAAAAAAAAAAAAAACAGTACTAATAAACCTATGAAGGGTCTTGGGCTCAGTAAATATAGAGATTCGTACATACTGAAATTCGTACGGCAATTCAATGAGGTGATAGAGCTTGATCACGCTCAGCCGCCAGGTTTTCCCCCAATTTTTTGGGTACTCACTGTATACAGGCTGTGTCTTCCCCAGGAAGGTCTCCATACCCTACGGTAGCTCCCGACTTAATTAACAGAATAAATAATATTCTACCACAACTGGAATTAGAACCAAGGACTCGGAGAACAGTAGGCTAGTGCTCTATCCACTAGACAACGCTGCTCCCTCATTAAATGTATTAACAATAATTAATTAGCTAATATTTAAAGAGTTTCAAACAGATCGAAAGGGAGATGTATATATTTCAATAATACAATTAATTAAGGAATGGATTTGATAGTACTAAAAATAAAATACAAATTGAATAGTCCAAAACTGGACACCTCTAATCTGGTTATCTCATTTTCTACAGTTTCACTATATCAACTGGTTACATAAAATGGTTAAAACAATAATAGTTACAGACAATATGGTTTGAGAATGGACAAAGTTATATCCAGACGTGATTAGAATAAACAAAAATGTACAAGATGAAGAGAAGTATGAAAAATTGTTTAGTTTTCCTCAAAATATAATCTAATTTATAAAATCTCATGTCTCGGAGTTCATGGTCGTACTCTTCTTTTTATGAAATTTGTGTATGGATATTTGGTAGGTGTGAGAATCGGTCATAAAGTATGTTTCATACTGCCAGGTGATTCGGGTGCCCCTTAAATTACCTAAAAAAGAATATTTGTTTCTCTAGTTTTCACCTACCTGGTTATCAATTTCGTTCAACTTGTATATTTAAATAAAAAAAAAAAATCAACACCTGTCAGAATATTTCTATAAGAATAGAACCTACATGATCTATAGTACATTAGATTTTACATCGATAAACTGAGTCTAATAAAAATCGTTGCAGCTGTTTTTTAGAAAATCGTGAAAATGTACAAATTCCGTTGGATAATGTGATTTTTCTGAAAAAGTTGCTGTAACATTTCGGGCCTATAGTTGTATTAAATGTGAAATTTTAGTTTCATGCGACTTTTCGTTTTCGTGTTAGACTTTTTAGACACATACAGATTTTTTTTGCATGACTTGGTTTTTTAGACTCGGGGGATTTTAAAACATGTATCTACGTTTAAAACTAGATTTCGAAATTTTCACGATCGCAATACTATCTCTTTATAGGTAAATGAAAGTCAAAATTTAGTATAAAACAGACAATAATGATAAACTGAGGATATAATTTAATAATTACGTGGGAATCATGTTTCGGAGGTCTATAGCCCGAAGGTATGGTATTATTTAGTCGGTTCTATTATGAAAAGCTGTAAAGGGAGATATCGAAAATAATTAGAAAAAAAAAAAAATAGCATGTTCATCGATTTCTTTAGTATTTTGCTGCTATAAAAGTTTTTTAAAGGTAATGAGTTTTCATTGAACCAAACATATATTCCGTTTTTCTTTATGTAAATAACTATTCCAAAAATACTTTTGTATTTCTAATTAGAAAATATATCCTTCAACGTCAAAATGTTTTTCATCGTTGAGAACCAGCTGACAAGGTGAGTGGGAGGGTTATTGTGCAGTGATTGTGCAGTTAGCTTCCTGCTGTTGAAAGGGCAAGGAGCGGGCCGATGGAACTAATGAAGGTGAACGACTATCGGGATAAAAAAGGAATGAGAAGTGGAAGGAAGAACTGCTAGGTCTGAGGCAAAACCAGGGGCTGAGTCAAGTGTGCCAGGAATGCAGATCCTCTTTGCTCTTAGGCCTATACTCATTTAAACATAAAATTAATCTGTGTATTAAAAGGTTTCATAGCATTTTAAAAAACGGAATATAAACCATTCTTACAAAATATTAGTCTTTATCAAGGAATTTAAAAAAAGACAGTGCAATGTCAATGACCCTTTAGATTAGAAGCATTAAACAGATTACCAAATATTAATAATTCCGGATTTATTAAGTTTATTTGTTTATTCAATTTACTATTTTATGCTACTATGGCTAATCAGACGATACTACAGTGGAGTTTCTAAACTTTGTATAAAAATCAATAGCATTTCATTAAATAATATTTTTAAATAAGGCTCATATATTGTACAAAAATAATTATTAAGTAGGTTTTACAAAAATGGATACAATATATGTATATAGAATAAGAGTGGCCTGGCCTTGTGATAGAGTACTAATCTATTATTCTCCGGGTCCTGGATTCGAATCTTGGCGGATTATTTTGGCCGGAAAGAGATCCAAGAGTACGGAGACCCTTCTAGGCAGACTACGCCTCAATAAACTGGGTATCCGAAAAAGAAAGAAAAAACCTGGCGGTTGAGTGGCTGTAAAAACCTAATCACCTCATTTCAAGACATTCGGCTTGGAAACAGTATGAACCTCTATATGTATTGAGCCCAATACCCTCCATAGGTTATAGAGTTATATGCTTCGTATGCTAACTTCCGTTAACGCAGTTACTGAGCCTAGTATCGAGAAAATCTGAAATAGTTAAAATAAATCTCTACTTGGTCGAGCGCAGTATAATCAGTATGAGAACTCCTGGTAAGACAGCTACTGTCGAATAAATACGACAAGGTTCCGAAAAGTTAAAATAAATCGATATTTGATCTTAAAATCAAAATTTAACAAACCTACCATAACCCAAATACCATTGAAAATGTCTTAAAATCATAAATTAATCATCACTTTGTCTTAAAGTTTTTTATTCATTCTCAAAATAATACATTTATATCAGTTTAATGTTTTGAAGTTCACTGCTTCATTTTCAAAATTTTGAGACTCGTGAAAATTTTCGAATTCCAGTTTTCAACGGTTATACACGTTTTGTGGTCCCCGGTGTGCAAATAACCAATCTCGCAAAAATGTCTGTATGTCCGTTTGTTTGGTATGCCTTACGCGAAACGATCAGTTGTAGAAAACTGAAATTTCATATTTTGAAGGATAGAAAATGTGCATCTAAGGCATAGACGCTCCATGAGATGTCATTGATCCTTTTGTTTGAACTTGCTATATCGATGTAAAATTCAATTGGCTTTAATATGACTTAGGTTTCATTATGATTGAAATAGTTTGTCAGGGCTAAAATGTCGGTAGTTCAAATTTTCTTTCTCTAAAGTATCTTTAATTTTGTAGATTAAAAAAAATACCAATTTCATGTTGTCAGCATTTATTAAAAACGGCTAAATATGTATATTGGATGAATTTGATAATCAACTGAAAGAGAAAAAAGCAAAAGTATTTTTTAATGACATTTTTGGTTTTTTTTTATACCGCTGAATAGCTAAAGATTTTTGAAAAAAATATTATCTTATACACAAAATTGTAAACGTTAATGGAGAGTAATGAAAGACTAAAAACACTAACTGATTTTTTTAGATAATAATATAATATATTATTTAATAAAACACATGTTTCTATCAAAATTAAATTAAATTAGTTCTTTAAAATTTTTTGATCTATAACTGTTTTTAAAAATTCTTCAATTGATTTTAACAAAGTAGGTAAGTGAAAGTCATGTGTTGCACGTATTAGATTTTTTTTGTTAAAAATAAAAACCATTAAATTGAACGTTATATAAACTGCGCCTAATCATACGAACAAACTTAAAAGAACAAAAAAAAAATTGATAGAATTAGTTCATCTATACTTACGTTTTCAAAAAGTTCATTAAATACGATTATTTACTTTATTTATTTTTATGAATTATTACATAATGGTTCTAATTTATCAGTACCACATATTTCATAGCTATTGCACTGTAGACTTTAAAATGAAGTTGGAGTGTTACTGTGAGAATAAACAAAAAAGGTTTTTTAGAAGAGAAATTTTAATTTTTTTTAAAAGATTATTCTCGTACGTTATTGTAGAATCTTTTATATTTAACGGCCTATTATTTATACACTATTTTAAAGAATTTTTTATTGACTTGATTATATAAAGTAGTTTAAAATGTAAGGCATTCACTTTGAGTAAATTCGAAAAGGTTAAGAGCTATAATTATATTAGGAGAGTAATTCTCGCCGATAGGGGAACGGTAAGGAAGATAAGAACGGCTGTGGCTTGCCACAATAGCCCGCAGCCTTATCGCTGATAACAGCCACCACAGATCTGTTTCCTTAATGCTAAAATCTTTGATTTATTTCTTTTTCGACCTTTTTTTTAGTGATTTCCGTTCATTTAATTATAATATCGTTGGCATATATAATCTAAAATATACTTTATAGCACTTGATATAATTTTCCTACTTTTATATCCACATTGCAGCAATGATTCAATAGAGGATTAGAGGATTCCGACGTTTTGTAAAAAAATATTAAACCTAAAGCGGGCGTAATTATACTGTATTCTTTTGCCTTAACACAACTCCCCTATCGAAACTAAAGTATTGTATAGTTGTAAATGTTTTAGAATTCATTGATTCTAAATAACAATGATTCGGTTAATGATCCATTTATATGGTCTACAAAAAAATTGATGAGTATTTTCGTGAATGGTAATTGTAACATAAACTGAAGTTTCAACTTTATAAAGTACAGATTTATATGTCCCATTTTACACATTTTTTTAAAACTCATCTGAAAGGTCCTGGATTTAACTGGTTTTGTCAATTTACTATTAAATGTTATTTCATATTTACTCACTTTTCTCCTCGATAACGTATCATTTAACGACTCTCACTTTTTTAGATATATAATGGATGTATGTTCGTGATTATAAAATATCTAATATGGTAATATCTGCTAATTACTACACAATGTTTTTTTATTTCCTATTTATTAAAGTTTTCAAGTATCTATGAGCTAAAGAAAAACAAATCAATGTCGATTTTATTTAAGAGAAATTGGTAATTACGACGGTTGAGTTAATAACAAATCGAGATTTCAATGATTTTTTTTGGTGTTTTGAATACAATTTTACTTTTTTTTTTAAATTTGGGATCCTTCGCAAGGCAAACAAAGTGACTTCTTAAAATTCGATATTTGGAATCCATCTATCTTGAAGCATGAAACCTTAAGCTTTTTTGTGGAAGGTTATTTTATTTTATGTTTCTGAGTCGAATGCAATGGTTCATTACTGAAAATAATAAACTGAATCCAAAATTAAGTTCTTTGGCGTTTTTCCTGTTTACTTTTTTTCTTCTATTTGCTGTGATAATATCATATATTCTTTTTCTGATCTGATAAACAACACAATAGTATGAGATCTGCCATGATCAATCATAGTATGTACACAAATTATTAAGTATTATAACAAGACATACTAAAGTTTTGTTATAATACTTAATAATAAAATTACTTGAACCAAACAACATTGACAGACAGCGGCGGATCCCCGACGTATAGATCCCTAATAAAAAAAAATTGCCTAATTGCTAATTTAGTGTACTAAAAATATACTCAATATATATTAATTCCAATACTATTGAGTAATATAATAAGTCTATTTACTTTAAATTGTTATTACTACAAAAAATTCTACGTCTCCTTAAAAAACAAAACTCCCAAATCTTCTTAAATAATTAAAAAAATATTAAAATAAAATAATAACAACTAAATAAACTGTCTTTCTCCCTTAGGACCTCTCTATAAGGAATTCATAGAAATACATACAACTAGCATTATAGTTAATGACAATTTCATGGCCTTAGAGACACATTTTTATAGTTTTAGTGAACGTTTGTCTATGAAAAATAATAAAATGGGAGAAGTTAGTTAAGGGTTCAGTCAAATAAACACATAATTAACTATAAACTTAATTTGATGGTGCCGACGTTTCGGCCTAAAGTATTGGCATTCTTAATGGCGATTGAAGACCTATAATTTAGGCCGAAACGTCGGCACTATTAAATTAAGTTTGTAATTAATTGTGTTTTTATTTGACTGCACTCTCAACTAACTTCCCCCATATATACACACAGTCAACCATTCTCACTTCACGAAAAACAATTAAATTTAGTACATAATTTTATTACTTTACCTCTCAAAAACAATTTACAGGTTTCTAAAGTAATACAAAAAGGTTTTTCCTTTAACTCCCTTGCTATATTCAAGAGATTGTGAAGGTTTTGGGCCCGAGTGGGTTAATACTTAAAGAGCCTCCATCGAAAGAAGAGGAGTTATGTAAGGCCCAGCGGGATATACCCCACTGTTCTATTTAGCTTTTCTATTCTCTCTCAACCCAACAGCTATATTTATAAGACTTCTTCTATTCCCTTGTCCTACCAGGGTTAAATCTTTTAAAAGAAATAATGACATGATTTCATGCTGTTTAGACAGAGGAAAGACATGAAATAAATTATAGTACATTACTTTAAAAAATCTATTGACAACTAAAGCTATCAGCTCTTAATATCGGATATTTCCTTTTTTTAATTTGACTTTTTTTCATAGAAAATTCAATTTTTCTTTTTCTGTTTGTGGGCATGATTGGATTTATATCCTACATGGAATGACGTTATATTCATTTATTTTAGATCTACTATTTAAAATAATTGGCAAAAATAAAAATATTTTGGTGAGTGAAAGTAAAACCAGGTATTAAATTTGCTCTTTAAAAAATAAAATAAAATAATAATAATAATAACTTAATTAATATAG